>CAWUFW010010697.1:0-673545 GCA_963921515.1 Calotriton arnoldi
GTGTGTGCAAATGTGAGTTGTTGCACGTGCTAGACCCCTACCTCCATATTGGCCTTGGCTGACAGGCCGTGCTGATTGATTTGTACTTGTGTAGGTGTGATGGTAGTTTGTTGCTCAGGACACATGACTGTGGTTCACAGTGTGAACGACATCTAGCTTTGTCATCACAGTGGGATTATCATGCAGGCCAGTGTCACCACAATGTGGGGTCCCTGGGGGTAGTGCTGTGGTGGGTCTGTCTCTTGCTGTGTTAGTTGCTGTTCCTACAAGCTTGTGTGACATGTGTAATTTGGGCTCCCTCTCATCTAACAATGCCTGATTGCCCACATAGGGGAATCCGATCCATGAGTTACTTTTGTGTGGCACTGTATACACATCTGTGTAATTGGGATTCATGCCTCCTCATGTGTTGTGTGATTGCCTGGGGACACTGGCACACCCCCCCATCACCTGTTGTGTTTGATATGCAGTATGAGGCTGCCTGTGCATCTGCACCACTGCATTGGCATATCTTTAGTGTGCCATTGGCTGTATGTTGTTTGGTGTGTTTCCCCTGCTGTCCCTGGGACTCCTAGGTCATCAGTCAGCACAATGATCATGGTTTGTATGTCCCATTGCTGCCTTGGTATGGTATTTGTTCACCTCACATCTACAGTCTCCACAGGATATCTACATTTGTGTGTCCATTGGTGCAGATATGTGGGTCTGCATTATGATGGTCACTTCTGTCATTGTGTAATTGATGAATGTTGACAATGTCAGCCCCCATGGGTGATGTTTGTCTGCACATGGCCAAAGGTATGTCTTATTTGCACTGCACTGTTTGCCTCACCCAATCTATGTTGGTATGGGACACAAGCACTACTTTGCCACTGATGTGTTTGTTGTTCTGTGACCAGGAATCATCCATGCTGTTTGGCATTTGCATCTTTTTCCATGACAACACTTAAATTTTGGTCACTGTGATGATGGGGTTTAGACCCCATTGCCACAATGTTCAAAATGTGCTTCAGCTATGGACCCCACACTTACCTTTTGGTCACTGTGATGATGGGGGTTTGGACACCATTGCCACAATGTTCAAAATGTGCTTCAGCTATGGACCCCACACTTACCTTTTGGTCACTGTGATGATGGGGGGTTAGACCCCATTGCCACAGTGGTCATGGTCTGCTTGCATTGTGGATGCCACACACATTTATGTGTGACACATGTGATAGGGGGTCACATTGTATGTTCAATGTCATGTTCAGTGTTGTGGGCATTTGACACAGACTACACACTCTTGTCATGATGTTGGGGGGATGTCTTTTGCTGACATTCCTTATGTTGGAGTATGCTGATTGTGTCATGCATTACCCGTCCTATGAGTAGGGGCGGTGGTAGTGGTAGGCATCCAGCCCCCCATGGGTAGGGGGGTGTTGGTGGTAGGCATCCAGCCCCCCTGAGTAGGGGTGGTAGTAGTGGTAGGCATCCAGCCCCCCCTGAGTAGGGGTGGTGGTAGTGGTAGGCATCCAGGCCCCCCTGAGTAGGGGTGGTAGTAGTGGTAGGCATCCAGGCCCCTATGGGTGGGGATGGTAGTAGTGGTAGGCATCCAGCCCCCCCTGAGTAGGGGTGGTGGTAGGCATCCATGCTCCCCTGAGTAGGGGTGGTAGTAGTGGTAGGCATCCAGCCCCCCCTGAGTAGGGGTGGTGGTAGTGGTAGGCATCCAGGCCCCCCTGAGTAGGGGTGGTGGTAGTGGTAGGCATCCAGGCCCCCCTGAGTAGGGGTGGTAGTAGTGGTAGGCATCCAGGCCCCTATGGGCGGGGATGGTAGTAGTGGTAGGCATCCAGCCCCCCATGAGTAGGGTTGGTGGTAGTGGTAGGCATCCAGGCCCCTATGGGTGGGGATGGTAGTAGTGGTAGGCATCCAGCCCCCCTGAGTAGGGGTGGTGGTAGTGGTAGGCATCCAGGCCCCTATGGGTGGGGATGGTAGTAGTGGTAGGCATCCAGCCCCCCATGAGTAGGGGTGGTAGTAGTGGTAGGCATCCAGCCCCCCTGAGTAGGGGTGGTGGTAGTGGTAGGCATCCAGCCCCCCATGGGTAGGGGTGGTGGTAGTGGTAGGCATCCAGCCCCCCTGAGTAGGGGTGGTGGTAGTGGTAGGCATCCAGGCCCCTATGGGTGGGGATGGTAGTAGTGGTAGGCATCCAGCCCCCCCTGAGTAGGGGTGGTGGTAGTGGTAGGCATCCATGCTCCCCTGAGTAGGGGTGGTAGTAGTGGTAGGCATCCAGCCCCCCCTGAGTAGGGGTGGTGGTAGTGGTAGGCATCCAGGCCCCCCTGAGTAGGGGTGGTAGTAGTGGTAGGCATCCAGGCCCCTATGGGTGGGGATGGTAGTAGTGGTAGGCAACCAGCCTCCCCTGAGTAGGGGTGGTGGTAGTGATAGGCATCCATGCTCCCCTGAGTAGGGGTGGTAGTAGTGGTAGGCATCCAGCCCGTCCTGAGTAGGGGTGGTGGTAGTGGTAGGCATCCAGGCCCCGTTGAGTAGGGGTGGTAGTAGTGGTAGGCATCCAGGCCCCTATGGGTGGGGATGGTAGTAGTGGTAGGCATCCAGCCCCCCCTGAGTAGGGGTGGTGGTAGTGGTAGGCATCCATGCTCCCCTGAGTAGGGGTGGTAGTAGTGGTAGGCATCCAGCCCCCCCTGAGTAGGGGTGGTGGTAGTGGTAGGCATCCAGGCCCCCCTGAGTAGGGGTGATAGTAGTGGTAGGCATCCAGCCCCCCCTGAGTAGGGGTGGTGGTAGTGGTAGGCATCCAGGCCCCTATGGGTGTGTATGGCATTGGTGATAGCCATCCCGCCCCTATGGTTCTGCTGTTGCTAGTGTACATCATTTCTGCATCCCTATGTGTGTGTGACATATGTCGGGTACGTGTCGTTTGTTTGTGTTGTGGGTGTTTGACTTACCGTCTGCGCCGTACGCGTCCGTACCGGTTCCGGTAATAGATGTAGAGTATTGGTAGGACCTGCGCGATGGGATTCATGGTTGGTTCGTCTCGTTCGTGTTTCTCGTTGCTTCGACTCGTACTCGTCGCTGGCTTGTTCATCTCGTAGCCGTGGATCGTCTTGTGGCGCGAATCGGAGCTTATGTGCGGCTCTCACGGATGCTCTGACGTGCCGGACGTAGCGACGGGTTCGGCGCCTACGGAAGGCGCATCGTACTAGTCCGGCCGGAAGGTGCTGTATATTTGCTTCCGTGCGACTCGATTCGGCGTTTACGGATCCGGCTCAGGCGGGGAACAGGAGCTGGAATGGGTACGTACAGCTCGCTCGGTATTTGAGCAGTTATGCGCATCGTACTTGCTCGTTCGGACGGGTGTTCGAATCGGTCGGGAAACATGCGTTCGGCTTGGTTTTATTCCGGACGAATAGTGTTAGGTGCGCTTCCGGCCGAGATCGGAATCGACCCCATAGTTTCCATTTTGGTAACATAGGTCGGTGTATCGAATACAACTATACCCTCTCCTTTATCACATGCCTTGATGGTAATATTAGGCGTTTGTTTTAATTCTTCTAGTGCTTTGTATTCTTCTCTTTTTAGATTGAAGGCAGTTTTTTGCACATGTTTTGTAATGTTGATGATCTTATTGTACACTACCTGTTCGAAGACAGCCACTTCTGGTGGAATTTGATCCACAGTGGGAGTAAACATAGACTTGGAGTAAGTCCAGACAAGTTAACACTTTCTGATTGATTATCTTGATTAGCAAAAAATATCCTCAATCTGATCTTTCTAAAAAAGGCCATTAAATCTCTAAATAACTCAAATGTATTAAGGCCTGAATGAGGGGCAAATGTAAGTCCTTTGGATAGTAATGCATGTGTCGGCTCTGACAAGGAGGAACCACTTAAATTGAAGATAGGTATGGCTTCTACTCCCTCCAGTACTGAGCATTGCGAGTAACTAGGAATTGATTAAAGTCCATCTGTGGATTGGCCTGGAAGCGTGGCTGGTATTGGGGCCTCCAGTTGCTGCGCCTTGTGAAGCGCCTCCCTAAAAAAGGCTGTACACTACGTTGCCTCCTTGTGTTGTATCCATTACCTCTAGATTCATAGTGCCCGGAATGACCTTCATTATCCGAGTCCGATGTGTCGGAAAAGGTGGTGACTTTCCGACCATATCCATATTGCCTATTAGCCGTCTGGTCATTCTGTGCTCCCTCAGATTGACTATAATAGTTATCTGATAAATAAGGATAGGTTGTTTACTTACTGAAGAAGCGCACATCTTTTTTCAGTTTCTCTATTTTGCGTTTGGTTAAATATTCGGTGTATGAGTGCAGATCTCTTTCTATGTCTTCCAACTTTTTTTTGGATTCTTCTACTCCACCTGAGGCTTTAATTTTATTTTCTAGATCTAAGATCTCTGCTGCCAGTTGTTCTATAACCTCCTTGGCAGTTTCCACAATCAACATCATATAGTCCCGGGAACAACGGTTAGAAATCATGGACCATCGTTCTAGGAACTGTTTGATTTGAACAAATAACCCTGGTATGTTCCTTACTCGTAGGCCTTGGGGGATTACCCCTGCCTTCAAATACTCTAGCATATATTGCCCATGTAGCTCTATACGTTTAATTTTCTTTCTGAGGGCTAGCAAAGCTATAACATCTTCATTTTTATCTGCAGTTTTCGTCATTTGGTGGCCAAAGTTAACTGAACTCCCTACCATATTGGCGAATTGTTCATCTGTAAACCCGAAGGTTTGTAAATTTGCCATAGTTACTAGATATTTAAAAACTAACAGAAGATATGATATAAACCAATCTACCAAACTGTCAGCCAGTGCTTATAACAGAAGAAAAGATATACACAATACAAACCAACTCAAAAGAGAGGCAACCTCAAACTACTGATACAAGGTTACCTAAATAAAGACAACGAGTTAAGGTACTGAAATTCCCCTCACAGACAGGCTGCGAGATACTATTTTTGGAAAAAGAACGGGGCCCCTGAAATTAGGATAAAAAACCCAAACAGGGAAAACACTTCTTGGAAAAACGGTAACACCGGGCACGGTGTATTTTACATTAGACTGGCTTGTCAACTCTAGACTAAATTGATTATATATACAGTGAACAACACATAAACTAATCCAGAACAAATATAAACAATTTATAATTTTTTTGTTGATATTCTTATCTCTTTTTTATATTGAAAATTCGTTTTTGTTTTTTAAATAATATATAAACAAAGATAAATATATTTACAGTCTAAATGCTAATCTATGAACCACATGTATTCTCTCCCCTTGACAATTGATACAATTCATATGCCTTCATGACATTATATTTCAAATAACAATATTGACATAATTTCAATTCATTTACACACATTTCATATTTATCTTTTTTTCAATTTTAGTCAAAAGGAGTGTATATTAGAACCCATAAATCACAAATAACTTTGTACACAGAGACTGGCGGCTTGTTGACAAACAACGCGTTTCGGCTAGGCCTTCGTCAGGACGCCGTCACAGTGGTTACTAAACAAAAAATAAACATCATTATAGTCTAGAGTTTAGAAGCCCTTTTAAATGAATAGAGAAATGTGTATAGCAATGATAGGTACCCAATTGATGAAGAGATCTAGTCTAAGGTTTCTTTCCTTGAGTCAGTATCAGACAGTGACAGTTCTTAACAATTACATGCAATCAAAAACTAAACTGTACCCAATATACCCAGGATTTTTATGCAACCCCAAGATTAGAAAAGGCCTGCTTACCACTACAACGTACTACTTTAGGAAGAATGAAGCGTCAATCTCCTCACCGTTGGTCCTCTGGGAAGCGTATAAGCCAGTTCTACGGGGACAGGCTATATCTCTCATTGCAGGTCACAAAAAAGAAAGGAAGAAAGAGGTGGAGGCCCTAGAACAGGAGGTGCACCACCTAGAGTCTCAGCATGCCCGAGATACCTCAGACACCAACGCACACAGGCTACGCACAAAACAACAAGAATATAAATAATACCTATGGGCAGACGCTAGAACCCGATTGACAGCAGTCCAACACAGGGTCTATGAATCGGGGGACAAAGCAGGCAAGCTTCTCGCTTGGTTGGACAAACGGGATCGGGCAGATAGATGGGTGGCAGAGCTTCGACTAGACAATGGCGAATTCACATCGGACCCCCAGGAGATAGTAACCGCGCTAGCGGCGCACTTTGAGCAGGTATATACATCCACACTCACGACCACGGTACACGGCGCGCTTGACTTCCTAAGAGATATACGCTTACCCACACTTACGAAGGAGGAGGCCCAGACGCTAGAAACTGACTTAACCATAGATGAACTCAAGGTAGCCATCCATAAGATACAGTCCGGGAAAGCCAGTGGCCCGAATGGCATCCCAATAGAATTATACAAACGCACAGCTGATAAAGTGGCACCCTACCTATTGAAAATGTATGAGGTGAGTTTGGCCCAGGGAGAGCTCCCTAGGGACCAGCGCATTGCTACCATCATAGCTATCCACAAACCGGGCAAACCCCCTTCTGAAAGCACCTCCTACCGGCCTATCTTGCTGATTAACGCAGAGGCCAAGATATTGGCCAAAACGTTGGCGCTCCGATTGACCCCCTATCTCGCTAAACTAGTCCATCCGGATCAGTCAAGCTTTATGCCGGGAAGGAACACAGCCTTGAACCTCAGACGCATGTATAGCGTCCTCGGCCGCAAACACACAATACAGGAGGAGGCCGCGGTGCTGTCTCTTGACGCAAGGATGGCCTTCGACTCTCTGGAATGGACATTCCTTTTTGCAGCCCTCCAACATCAGGGATTTGGGCCTAAATTCTGCTCATGGGTTCGCCTATTGTATACCAACCCGCTCGCGCATGTGACAGTTAATGGACATATCTCACAGGAGTTTTCCCTGGGACGTGGAACGCGGCAAGGCTGTCCGCTGTCACCGCTCCTTTTTGCGCTGGTCTTGAAGCCCCTGGCTGCATGGATCAGGGGAGACCCAATAATCCGTGGCCTACGCTGGACGGAGGGATGGGAAGACCGGATAGCCCTCTACGCAGATGACGTTCTGATATATATAGCATCCCCCGTGTGATCCATTCATAGACTACTAAACATATGTGACAGTTACGGGGCGGTTTCCGGGTACAAGATCAATTGGGAAAAGTCTGTACTGTACATTTTACACGGGCCATCTCCAAAATTACCAAAGAATTGTACAGTTAGGGTGGTAACGGACGGCTTTAAATACCTGGGTATCCATGTTACGTCCGATCCAGACGACTTCCAGGCACTAAACCTCCAAGAACCACTGCAAAGGCTGAGACGCGATACCAAACACTAGAGGGCATTGCCGCTCACCCTACTGGGTAGGGCAGCACTTTTTAAAATGATGGCCCTGCCCAGATTTCTCTATGCCCTTCACAACACACCCTTTTGTGTCCCTGCATCATACTTTAGAGCAATAGACTCAGAAATCACTAATCTCCTGTGGGATGGTAAACCGGCCAGGATAGCTGCGGGTAAACGGACTAGAAGTTGGTACGATGGCGGTATAGCACTGCCCAAGGTTCAGGCATACTACTGGGCCTCCCAATTAGCAGTAATCAATCAGTGGATCCATGCACCTAACACTGACCCTGCGTACCGCCTGGATCGACTAGGCTTGGGAGCGGGGGGAATTAACCGAGTGCTTTTTAATAAACAGAGAAAATCAGCCCTACTGGGACCAACGGCACATATGGTTTACGTGTGGCATACAGTGACACAGCACCTGGGCTAGGCTGACAAGCTGACACAACACACCCCATTGTGGGACACTGGCAAGCTAGGCACACTGGGCAAGAGCAAGGGGTTCCGAAAATGGGACATGATAGGGACCTCGCGGTTGGGTGACCTCTGGAAAGGGGGAGGGTCGTTTCCTTCGCCCACTTACAGGAACAATACGAGATGGCACCCACCGAGAGATTCCGGTACATGCAGGTTAAACATGCGCTTGAGGCAGCCATTCCAGCAGAAGAGACTCTTCCTGAAGCCTCTCCCTTAGAGGAGCGGCTATTAACAGAGCACATCAACAAGAAAGCGATCTCCCTCACATACCGCAAAATAATCAACAATCAAATAGACCCTTTGTTAAAACTACGGGTTAAGTGGCAGGAAGAGGTGGGAGAACTGGATGACACCGACTGGCAGGAAGCGATGGAATCACCCAGGGTGGTGGCCGTGTCCTCTAGATTGCGCCTGGTACAACTTAAAATACTACACAGGACGTACTTTACCAGAGTGACATTATGCAAAATAGGGAAAGTCACTGACCAGCACTGCATGCGCCAATGTAACGAAATAGGTACCTTCTACCACATATTGTGGGACTGCCTGGTTATCAAACTGTACTGGACAGCAGTAATGAACACTATCACGGAGATCAGTTCCTGCCCGGTCCCACTTGAACCCAAGTGTTGTCTTCTGAATATATGGGAACCAACAGACTTGAATCGGGCTGGGCAAACCTGGGCAACACTTGGGATGACGATAGCTAAACGAAATGTAGCTCAGAAATGGGGGGCGGTGCAGGCCCCAGTTCTGGAAGAATGGTGCAGAGATATGGATATGATCATGGTAGCAGAAAAAGCTACGTACATCCACAGAGGGTGCCCCAAAAAATGGGAAAGGGTGTGGGGTAAATGGAATACCTATAGAGGGAATATATGTACCTCCCCAGCAATGGACCGGGAATCAGAAGAAGAGGTATAAAAATGTCACAATGCAAATATAGCTATATTATATTACGCACAGTGTTGACCAGATGGGAGAACTTTGTATGCCAATATACGAATGCTGTAGACTGTCATTGTAAATGTTATATCAAATGTAATGGAGGCAATTACAGGTCGTTGTTCTTTAATAAAAAATGTTTTATAAAAAAAAAAAGAAGTGTAGCTCTATAATTAACACAATTAATTATCAATTAAACAAATATTAATAATTATAAAACACATTAAAAATGTAAAAATTAATGTACAAACCAAACGTTACAGCTATTGAACCTAAATCCCCAAACAAAATAAAAACTAAACAATTACCAAAAATATTTATCAATTAATAAATGAATATTAATGATCAGGTAATGATTAATTAATTTAAACTAAATTACTTTCCACCCTCTACCCCAATAAACACCAAAACACACACCTAAAGGTATTTACACAATTTCCATAACTAATTTTACATTAATAAATTAATATCAATTAACAAATCATTAATTAATTTAAAAAAAATTACTTCCCACCATTTACCACTATAAACCCCACAACTCACACATCAAAATTATTACACAATTGGCATATTTAAATTTTAATTAATTAATTAGCATTATTTAACAAATAATTAATTAATTATAAATAAATTACCTCCCACCATATTCCCCTATAAATGCCATCACCAATTTCGTAAAACATGACACAATTAACATAATTAATTAACAATTAAATAATTAATTAATAACAATGAACAAGCAAAATATAAATATTTATTAATAAATTAATTCACACAATTAACACGATAAAATAAAATTAATTAAATATTATATTAAAAATGTTAATGAATGTATTAAAATTAAATTACTTCCCACCCTACTCCCCTATCAACCCACAACCCGCTCCTAAAAAAATAACACAATTAACAAAATTACCAATTAATTAATAGTAATTAACAACCAATTAATAAATATTTAATAATAAATTAATTCCCACAGTTAATATAAAATATAAAATAAATAAATATTAATTAATAAAAAATATTAATAAATTAATTATAAATAAATTACTTCCCACCCTATTCCCCTATAAACCCACAACCCGCTCCTAAAAAAATGACACAATTAACATATTTACCAATTAATTAATCAATAAAAATTAACAGCCAATTAATAATTAATTAGTTATAAATTAAATCCCACAATTAACACTATAAAATCATAAATAAATAAATACTAATAAATAAAAATTAATATTCAATGTATTATAATTAAATTACTTCCCACCCTATTCCCCTATAAACCCACAACCCGCTACGGAACTAAAACGCAAAATTTAATACAAATAAAAATAATAACTTCTAAAATTTAACACATATATTAAAAAACAAATGCAATACTTAGACAAAAAAATAGAGCACATACATTTAAAATACATACTAAAATACATAACACTAACTAAAAAACAATATTTTTTACAACTATATTTTTGCAAACGATATTAATTACTTCGATATTTTAGAAAACGATATTTCTTACCTGAAACTAGATATTCTTGACCACGATATTCTTGCAGTCGATATTTATGTATCTCGATATTTTGACCTCGATATTAGTGCAAGTCGATATTTCCTACTCGATATTCTGACTCTTTACCAAATCAATTACCTTTGCAACTCTATGTTTAGTGTACAAAGCGATGAACCAATATAGTCCAGTGTACCTAAGGCAGAAGTTCTAAAACCACATTCCATCTCTTCCTCTGCATTTCTCAGAGGTTAGACTGTTAGTTGTGCCTAGATACAAATGGGTGCAGTCTGGAAGCAAAGCCTCTTTTGTGAGAACGACCTTGCTGTGAATAAGCTTCCGACCATTCCCAACTGTCTTCCACTCTTCTTCAGTTTAGAAAGACCCTAAAGACTTGGCTTTTTAAGACAGGAAGTTGCTAACTAGATACAGCTGAGATCCTCTCGACAATGAGGCGCTTCAATCTGATCTGTTTCTTTATCCTATTCTGTATGCTTTTTTGTAGGGCCAAGGCACCCTGGGATACTCCTGGGGTAAACATAAAGCTCTATAAATTCAACAAAATTATGCTTTAAGCCGACTTCACTCTTTACCATCCCTCCCTTCAAAAGGTCTTACACTGGCAGAGGGTCTTTGTCATTTCAGACAGAACGAGTCTAAAAACATAATGTCAGCAAGTGTGAGAATCAACAATCACCTTGAATTTCTGATAGCTCTAAAACCTGGATCTTCCAAGTCATATAAATGCATTACAAAGACCACTCTAAAAAAGGGAAGGTAGGTACAGACATGCATAACCATAGCTGTTCTCACACTTTGCTGCAACACCTCATGCTTTTGTGCAGGTACCACTTTGTATTGTCTTGCACGTTTTATGACGGAACCCTTTTGGCTCCTAATGGACTCCTTAAAGCTGTGACGTAGGTGTCAGAGTGAAGTGCAATGAAAGCTTGATTTTAGAATGTGGAGTTCGCAGTTACACGCAGACGAATGAAGACATGTAATATTAAGATCCGTGTGTGTCGTAGTCATTGGCGGGTACCCAGGATGGGGAGGACGCTACAACTGGTGATGAGATAGGGGATAAGCAACCCGAAGAACAATGTGTGCCACTGTCGAAATACGGAATCAACACTTCATGCATGTGGAGTCAAAGCACAGCTCCAGCACCTGTAAAGCAGGTGAAGACAACATAAGCTTTGCAAAGAATCTACACGACGATGGCCGAGAACCTGCTGGTCAGGCCATACATAAAGGTACCGCGCTGCCACGTAAAATACAATGGTACATTATATGGAGCGATACTGCAAAAGGCAGTTATGTATTGATACAGGAATAAGCGCTAAAAAACTGCAGTAGTCAAATACTAACAAAATCTATAGAAGGGATGGCTAACGGAATAAGTAAAAAAGAAGTATGTTATCATTGCACTTACCAGAGCCTCGATAAGCGGAGCTGTACGACCGCAGCACGAGCGCAAAGACCCAAAAAGAAGCACAAGGGTTGTGCTTATTGAGCTATCCGATACCTGATTTGGCACACTGCTAAACCTGCCATGTGATGACTCAGAACAAATTCAGAGGTTTCCAACAAGTGAAGGGGCTCTGATGGAGACCAAGGAGGAGGTCACAGTTCCCCCGATTGTCCATGACAACTCTGAGGCTGGCCCATTGCACAGCCTCAGAAACAAAGCAAATGGACTCAAATGGATAGCATAAAGAGCTCCACCCTCAATGTAAGCAACTCCCATAACTAGTTACCATGCTGCTGCCTTCCTGAAACCACCACCACCTTTTGATACAGCCAAAAAGCAAAATATTGCGATAGATGGACTGCTTAGATAAATACATTTGATGATTTCATTGATGCATTTAAAGAGACTGATAACAAAAAGATTATCAAGTATCTCAAAAATGGTGAAGGTGTGAAAGAAGTCATAAAGAAAATGCTGCAAACTGACGGAGAAATCACATACCGTCAGATTAAAGAAACGCTGAATCTCAAGTTCAATCCAATACCAAATGTTGATTACGAAAGATACATTTTCAGTCAAGAAAGACAAAATGTTGGTGAAACGATTGATGAATTTGTGGAGAGACTCGAGACACTCAAACACTGTAAGTTCAATTAATTTAATGATGAAGAAGCTATGCGTCTTAGAGTTAGTTATGGATGCTTGCCAGACTCATTCTGATGATGAATGCTGAGAGAAACTCTTAGTTTGGAATGAGTATTGATGGCTGCCAGAGCTGAGGAGCGTGCTGAAAGACAAGCTGCTGACATGGAGGCCAGAGGCTCCCAGAGTTAATCAGTCAAGAGTATAAAAAGTAAGTCAAAGCAAAAGACTGAAGGACACAAAGTGATGTCTGCACGTAAAAAGAAGTTATGTTTTAGATGTGTATTTTCGTATCCACATGATGGTAAATGTCCCGCCATTAGACAGACATGTACAGGTTGTGGGAAAGAGAACCATTTTGTGACGGTTTGTAAAGCGAAGGAAAAAGTAAGTCACGGCGAGAAGACAAAATGGCCACCAGAACATTCAAGAGGCAACGTTCGACGCACACCAAAGAGGCTAAGCAACGTCATCAATTGGCAAATTGACACTGAATGAAGTTGAACGTCATCTAAATCTTCGTCAAACAGTTCTTCCACCTCAATATAAAGTGAAAGTGAGGAAGATGGTTGTGCCATGTTAATGTTTACCGCAGTGAGACATGTGCATGTTGAACTGGTGGCATGTGAGGAAAAATGTCAGTCAAAGAAAAGTCGACATGCCAAAGCACCAAAGTCATACAAACATTGTCCGAAGATTACATTGAAAATAAATGGTTGCTTGCTACCTTTCATCATCGACAATGGTGCATTGATAAACATAATGCCTGAAGAGAAATACAATTAATTATCAGTCAGTCAATACTCTTTATTTCACTAAATTTCATAGAATATAAAGTACATCTACAATAAAAATGTATATTAAAAATCTAGTCCAATAACAGGATATCATGTAAGGATAAATACTAACAATAAATAAGTTATTAGAATCGACTTACTATAAAAAAAAAATATTTCATCCATATGACCAATCAATAAAATCAGGTGAGCAGCAATTCTTAAAAAATGAAAAACAAAACTCTAAAATCTACTTTATTGAAGTAACTGAGCACGCCTTTTCTTCAAAGCAGCCCAAAGGAATGACGCCAATGGGAAACACACCACAGGACCACCCAGCATTTGAAAGAAGTACAGTGCAGGTCTATAACTCCTAAAATTAAATTTGTGTAAGATAGGAATTATAAATCTCTTCCTCTGAATAGTATGGAGAGAACAGAAAAAGAGTATGTGCAAGTCTGTCTGTGAAGACATCCAATCACAGGAGCAGAAGGTCAAATCATCTACAAAATATACATTGCTGGGATATCCCAACATCAAAGGAATATAGTTTAAACGAAACCTCGTTAAAATGAACCTGTGCTGAGGGTTAGACACAGTAGCTAAGTAAGAACATATAATCTGGGGCTTTGGGAGAAACAATTGATACAGCTTCACAGTTTCTTTGATCCTAGCTTTAGAGATGAACTCATAATTAGAAGGGTTCTCCTAGACATCTAGCAGACCAAGAACTCTAAGAGCATGCTTAACATACTCCAGCAACATAATTTTGTTAGCTGAGTCCAACTCTAGACAATTCTTCAGAACAATCTGATTCAGGCTGACTGACATCCTGCGCCATATAGAATGCCAGAATACAATCGGTGCAAGGCAGAGCATATCTGAAAGATATGGGACATCTAGCTCTATGTGACATATGTAGTTTGAGCATCTACTTGGAAGAGCTAACAGCTTTTAAAAAAAGGCATCTTCTTTTCGCTGCAGGAGTCCGTTTTCCACATAACCCTATGCCCCTGCCCCATATGTGGCTGCTGAAATAGCCTTAGATGTATACACCTGCAAAATTTCAGGAATGGGTTTAGATCCCACCTTTTTAACAAAAGAAAAACTAGATGCTATTCTCTTCTCCAATTGGAGTTCTCTACTGATTAACATGTTTTTCCAGGAGTACTTTTTGTCAAATAAGATTCCCAGGTAGGAAAATGTATCCACAACCTTAATACTACATGAACCTAATCTAAAATTTGGGAGATTCTTTGGAAGTGCCCCTGTCACCATTTCATAGGATTTAGACTCATTGACCTGTATGTCCAAACTATGCATGAATCTTGTATACTCCTCGATCAGTATGTGCAGTGTCCTCCCAGTTCTTGCTATGAGCACCGCATCATCTGCGTAGAGGAGTACTGGAAGTGGAACAGAATTAAAATGCGGCACGTCTTTTGTTACCCCTTTCAGTGCAGCCTCCACCCCATTAGTATATAATGAAAATAAAAATGGGGCCAGGAAGCAGCCCTATCTGACTCCCTGACAAATTCCAAAAGACCTAGTGCACTCTCCATTCTTCCCATATTTCACACAAGCAGTAGCCTGAGAGTAAATCTGTTGGATGAAATCAATAATAGCTGTATCTATATAGAGCTGGCTCTGTATATGCTATACCAAAGTAAGGTATAGTGTGCACAGAGTCCAGTGGATCCCCAAAGGCTTATACAGGTAAAAGTAGATAATACCTTACTCTCTGTTTGTGGTAGTGTGGGCGAGTAAGGCTTTATCAGAGGGTAGTATTAAGCATTTATTGTACACACTCAGTTGAGAAATGATGTCACACACTCAAAGACTGAACTCAGACCAATTGTTTGTATAAAAAGTATTTCTTTAGTTGTATTTTATTTTTAGAACCAAGCAGGACTTGGTACAGGTAAGTAAAATGGTACTTTTCAAAACAGGTTGACAAGAATATGCAAGGTGGATGAAATTGACTTTGTTACAGGTTTGTAAAACATTTAAAGAAAATAGATATTTGTAATTACTTTGTGATTACTTTTTAGAAAGCTCTTGAGAGTACTTTTTAGATTACTTTTTCTACTCAGAGTGGTATGCCTAGATATCACACTGGAGCAAAAGACACAGGCATATATGCAAATCAGTCTTGACCCTGTGCCTCTTGGGAACAGTCCAGACCGAACTGCCAAGCAAGGTCCTCCCTGGGACCGGTTTCAGGGCATCACCCCTCATCAGCCAGGCTAACTTGAATCCAGTGGCACAGTGAGCCCGGGACACACGTCTGGGCATACCCGGCGCACTTAGGGCGAGAAAGCAAAAGACACACAGATGATGGACGGAAGGCAGAGCAAATCAAACATTCTCCCCAGTCAATAGATCTGGGTTAAAGCCATTGTTCTTTTACTCAACATGCCAACCCAGTTTAGACCCAGCCATATGCAAATCAGTCTTGACCCTGTGCCTCATAGGAACAGTCCAGACCGAAATGCCAAGTCAGGTCCTCCCTGGATCGGAAGCAAGCATCCTGAGACCGGTTTCAGGGCATCTGCATATCCCTGGGTCTAAACTGGGTGGCATGGTGAGCAAAAGAACAATGGATTTACCCAGATCAATTGACTGGGGTAGAATGTTTGATTTGCTCTGCATTCTGTCCAAAAGGCATGGTCAGCTGACAAAGGCGGCAAGCCTCTGAAGCTTCCCCTTCATGGACCCTGCCCTTCCTGGGGAAGGAGGCTTGACACCTCTGCCCAGGATGTGCTTTGTTTTGGGACCCCGAGAGCGGGAGGCTCTCGACCCAGTAGTCCAGAAACATATCTGGGGTGGCAGCTGGTGAGCAGCCCCTTAGCCAGGACACGAGAGTTAGGTTGTTTTTCAGGGGGCATTTCTAAGATGCCCTCTGAGTGCATTTTATATTAAATCCAACACTGGCATCAGTGTGGGTTTAATGGGCTGAGAAGTTTGATACCAAACTTTGCAGTCTTCAGTAAAGCCATCATGGAGCTGTGTAGTTCGGGGTGCCAAACTACCAGCCCATGGTCTAAAATAGCTACACTGCACTTACAATACCTGTGAATGGCACAGGTACTGTAGGAGCCCAGGGCTCATGCTACTGTGCCCTCACCTGTGGTATAGTGACCCTGCCTTAGGGTTGTAAGGCCTACTAGAGGGGTGACTGACCTGTGCCACAGGCAGTGTTTTGGTGGACATTGCACACAGGGATGTATGGGTCTCCCCCTAGCACACAGTCTGCACTGGAAGTGTGCATGGGTCAGGGGAGGAGTCTCTGAGGGTGGCAAATTATATGCTTCAGCCCTCAGAGACTTTCTCTGGCTACAAGGCCTTTGGTGGCCCTGGCACCTTTTACTTGGGACTTATATGTAGGCCAGAGGAGTGCCACTGTGGGATCAAAGGTACAGTTTTGGGGAAAGAACACTGGCCCTGGGCACCTGATTAGCAGGAACCCAGGGCACACTTAGTCAAGAAGCATCAAACATCAGGCAAAAAGTGGCGGGGGCAACCTTGCAAAAAGGGGCACTTTCCTACACTATACCCATATCTTCCTTTATTTGCCATAACTAAATGCCGCTTAGAGGTCATATAAATGTGGCCTTTTTTTGCCACCGTGTACTTAGCAATTGTCAAGCTTAAGTTAAGACATTGATCTACTGTCCCCTTCCATTTTTTAAATCCATACTTTGTCTATATAAGGGCATTGCTCCCTTCGGCCCATTCCTCTAATCTATTATGTGAAAGCCGGACCATCAATTTAGCTGTACTGTCCAGCAAGGGGATAGGTCTATAATTATTCGGTAAGGCCTTATCACCTTTCTTGTGAATGGGGATTATTATAGTTTCGGCCCATGACTCCGGAGGTCTCATTTTACCAATAGCATTAAAAATGTTGTTTAGTAAAGGGGCCCATAAGTCCGGGTGTTCCATGAAACAATCTATTGGATCCCCGTCTGGACCTGGACCTGGGGCATTGGCACTCCTGCATTGAGTCAAACCATACCTTACCTCCACCAAATCAAAGACCAGACTTGCACTCTGATCTATCCGCCTCTGAGTGAGTGGGGGGGGGTTGAATGCACACGTATCAGCCCTAATATTTTCGAAACGTAATCAACTCAGGTATATTCTTCTACATGGACATCTAAGGAAGGATTATTTTCTTCTTTCAAGAAAGGAGCTTTTATTATATTCCAAAAATCTCTGCTATCTTTCCTTAGTGCTGCCAGTCTCAAATTCTCCCAAGCATTCTCTCTAAGATCTCTGAATCTCAACTTCGGTGCTTCCTTATATTGCACGCACAAGCACCAAACCAGGATCTTATCTCTAGGAATCATCCTGAATGCATTGTGTAGATTTTTAGGGCGCGTGAGCAAGCTGCATCAAACCATCTTACTCTGGAGGGGGACTTGAGAGAACATGGTCTCACCAGTTGGATTTTAATTTCGGCCAGGAGGTCTTTAAACATTTCCAGTAATATACCCGGGTCATAATTAGGATCCAGACAGATCATTATTTCCGTCTATCTTTGGGCCAAGATCGTGAATAGAAAGTCCTCCTTGTCCACCCTTTTTAGTGTGAAACCATTTCTCCTTGTTAGAACAGGTTTTGGTACCGTCTCCTCAGGTGTCTTACTTTTAGCTTTCCAAGCCATCATGAAGGCAAGGGTAGCATGATTACTAAAATGTAAACATCTCACTTCCACTTGAGTCAACAAGCTGCCCACAATATTGGATGCTACTATATAGTCAACTGTAGAACCCTTTTCCTGGCACCCGAAGGTATTTTGCAATGGACCCAAATGAATGTCAACTGGGTTAATAATTTCTAAGTTTTTAACAATTAGCATCCTATTGAGAGCCCTGCCATAAAGACTGAGAGTGAAGTGGGGGATCACATCCCCTTCCTGCTCAATTAGCCCATAAACGGATTTGTACATTAGATCACAGGTATGGGCATTAAAATCGCCTAACCACAGCATGTGGATCTGTTTAGGGTGTGCCTCAAACAAAAAATGTATCTCCTTTTCCAGTGCTGTGACCACTTCCACCATATCGCCGTCAAAATTGTTATTATAATAATTTATTAAAATCCAGTCCCAATCTTTGGAACCTTCACACAGCAGAATATGGTAGTAGGGTGATTCATTCCAAAATGTGAGAACCTTTACATTTGCTGTTGGCTACCAGGGTTAGAATGCCCCCTCTCGCTCTTCCTGCTCTTGACGGAGTTGCGAGCGTTTGGAATGAACAGTACCCATCTAAAAAAACTGTCAGGTTTCCCAAGTTTGCTGCAAGCATAATACATCGAACCCTGCTACCGCCCTTAGCCAATCTGGATTACCCCTCTTATGTTTCAGACCTGCAACATTCCATGTGATCATTCCTAACTTCTGGTTGCTCTCTGCTCTCGGTTTTGTGCCCCTCCCATGTGATGCTACGAGGTTGAGTTCAACTGTCCCAAATTCCTTTGGTTGCTGCAATTGATTATCCAGTCATTCACAGGATTCCAATCCTTCCAATGGCTCAAATCTATTTCTTGTACTTACACCATACCTATTGGAATCTGTGTTTTGCTGATTAAATTGGGAGAAGTAACTGGCACCAATATTACTGATACACCCCTTCTCTTTAATATCTGGTTGGTAGAAAAGCCCCAGGGGGAGGGAATACATGGATTTGGGTGCCTGTTGTGGGGGTAAAGGATACTCTTCACAACAAATACTCCACCAATCGCCTTTCGTCAAAATTTACGACTATGCAGTCGCCACCTATGGTTTTGTGGGCCGTACCTATCCACAGGACTCTCCTGGCCATAATTATGTGTCCATGCATAGCTAAAGACACCCCGGCATTCCTAGTTATCCAATGGGTAACTTTTGTCTTCAACTGCTCTGCAGTCTCTGATTGCATATGGTTTAGTTCAGGTGTGTTAGCTAGTATTAGATATGGGCGAGCTGCAGGGGGAGATTCAACCTTTGACCCCTAGATATATCTTGTACAACACTCTTACCTCCCTTGCCTACTGCCCTTTGATATTCGGTGATATTGCCTCGTCTGCCAGATACACCTGACCCCTCTATCACCTAATCTAGGGAGGCACTTATGGGGATATTTGAACGAACATCAAGGCCTGTATCGACTGGCTAAGCCCTGAAGGATTGAGTGGGGGGGGGGGTCAACTTGAGAAGTTTGTATTGGACTACCCGTCTTCTGTCTATCACCCTCTGATCCCCGTACTGACCTTAGGTTGTGCTGTGAGGCTATAGGAGGGAATTGTATACTACTATATCCCTGAGTGCCCTGGTAACCCTTCCAATCTGTAGCTAACTCTGAGTGAGAGATGAGGAGAGAAAGACTCTTTTCAATTGTCTCTAGTCTATTCTGTATTGGCTGCAGCAATGACATTAGCATACGCTCCATTTTGTTGCATAAAACATCATCATGATTGGAAAGAGTACTGTCTCTTGGAAAGTCTCTAGGAATGTCTCTAGGAATGTTCTCCGGAGTTACAGTCTTATTGACCATAGGGGCTCTCTTCTTCTTAGGTCCACCCTTTTTTCTCTTTACTGGAAGTTCTATTTGACTAATAAGGGCAACATCAGTAGAGCCAGTGGAGCTCTCAACAGATGTGCTGGGTACAGCAACTTGCCTTAGCGAACTTTCAGTAATCAATGGGGGTGCTAAACTAGGCACAGCATTAACCTCCAGGCTGCACCTTACCTCCTCCATAGAAAGGCAGTGTTCCGTAAATTCTATTTCCTTAGTCAAGACGTTTGCGACTTTTGTTAGAAATGAGTCCAAGGTATTAATTATTTCACCCCCGTGGGCCGGCTGGTTGGCCTTCCTTTTCCCCATAATTTGAAGGTGATCCAAACGCCAGCGACTTGGGGGGGGGGCATCTTGTAGAGGCTAACCCTTAGCAGCGTCCAGGACACCTTTGCTGATTTGGCATCGGCTTCCAAAGCACTTCATAAAGGGTCTCTCCCCTCGAGTCCCCAGTGATGGCAAGCAGCTAGATCAAAGGCAATACCGGAGCTCCTACACCGCATAGCGGGACCCTGAAGCCCTTAAATAGGGCTAACTGCAGGCAGCTGATTATCCTGCAGGGGATTGTGGGCAATGTAGTGACCCAGCGGCTACACCTCATAGTGGCTTACCCCCCACAGCATCCAAAGCACTTCACAAAGAGTCTCTCGCCTCTGGTCCCCAGCGATGGCAGGCGACTAGATTAAAGTCAATACCAGAGCTCCTATGATCAAGAGCACTGCTAAAGTGTTCCCAGACTTCAGGCCTGCATTCACAGGGGGAGGGCAATCAGTGCATGCAGGCACGCACATATGTCTTTTGTGTGTCCCACCCTCAGGCACTCCCATACGGTCTATCACGGGAGCGCTGGCAGTGCTGACGGTAGGTCCCAAGCAGTGGAGGAACAGAGCATCTCCTCGGGTGGACCATGTAGAGGATCGGTCCGGCCCCGCAGGACAGTGGGTGAGTGTGTGGAATCAGGCCAGGGCAGAGGCTGGGGAGAAGGCTGCTATGGCAGCAGCAATGCAACGTACAATGCCCTGGTGGCAGTACTGCCCTTCGTGCTCCTAACAGGGGTTGGAGGCCGAGCCTCTCCGCTGCGCAATTCCCTTAGAAGAATCCACGGCTCCCAAGACCATCAGGGGAGCTGGCTGGCTGGATCGACTGAACAGGTGTCATTTATTTATTTATTTATTATAATTAATTATCTCCATTGCCACAACTTATGCCATCGAAAGCCAAAGTGTATACATGGACTGCATTGACACCTATAAAAAGTCAAGGTTCATTAGTAGTGACAATGAAACACAAGAAAATAAAGGTGCAAGCATTCATCCATATGCTTCAAGGTACCGCGTCAAGTGCCTATCTGCTCAGTTTCAGTACGGCTGCTGATATGGGACTGATTTCTGTGAATTAAAACATGAATGCTTACCACCTAATAGTAAGTCAATTCTCTTTGTTGTGTCATGGTTTAGGAAAGCTTAAGACTATGAAAGTAAAGTGGCATATCAATGAAGATGTCCATCATGTTGCTCAGAGACATAGACTAATTGCTTTTTCTTTGGAAGAAGCTATTGAAAAAGAAATTGAATCGTTACTTAAGCATGACATTATTGAGTGTTCAACTGGTCAGATACCCTGGGTTTCTCCCATAGTGGTAGTGACCAAAAAGGACAATGAAGGAGCTGTACGCATATGCGTTGACATGCGTCAAGCAAACAAGGCAATTGAACGAAAACGACATTCATGTCCACACACTGCTGACATGATAATGCAATTAAATTGTGCAAAGGTCTTCTCTAGCCTTGATTGCACTAAAGGTTATCATCAGTTGGAACTCAAAGAAGATTGTAAGTACATTACAACCTTCTCTACACATGTTGTTCTATTTTGATACAAGAGACTCAGTTTTAGTGTGTCATTCGCTGCAGACCTTTTCCAAGATGTCATTCGACGTGTCATACAGCCTGTTGTGAATGCATTAAGTTATAGAGATGACATATTGATTTTCAGAGCTACACAGGAGCATGATAAAGCTCTCACACAAGTATGTTGTTTGCAGTCTGATGTAGGTTTGACTTTGCATGCAGACAAGTGTGAGTTCCACAAGACAAAGTTAAAATTCTTTGGCCATATCTTTTCAGATGGGGGTATGACACTTAGGCTGCAAAGGTAGACGCACTGTCAAATGCTGATCCCCAACAAGATGTTTCTATGATACATTCATTTCTTGGCATGACCAGTTACTGTTCAATATACATACAAGACTTTGCTACTATGAGTGCTCCCTTGCCAGAGTTAATGAAGAAAAATGTTTCATTTAAGTGGTCACAAGAATGTGAGAGAATTTTCAAGAAATTCAAACAAGCTATTGAAACTGCTACTGAAATGGCTACTTCAATCCAAAGCTTTATACAGAGGTTGTTGTTGACGCTAGCCTTGGCGGGTTAGGCGCTATCCTTGCACAGCACAGCGGACAACCAAAGGTTCAAAGGCGTATTGTGGCATATGCCATTAGAAGTTTGTCCTAGAAAGAATGTGCCCACTCAACCTGATAAAGAAAGTTTTGCAGTGGTATGGGCTTGTGAATATTTTCATGTATTCCTGTATGGAAAGTATTTTACGCTGGTAACTGATCATCAAGCTTCTCTGACTATCTGTGGCAATCCTTAAGCCAAGATGCTTCCTCGCATTGAATGGTGGGGACTACGATTACAAGAGTACAATTATACCATTGTGCATTGTCCAGCTTAGGATCAAAACCCTGCTGACTACTTTTCCAGAGTGCCTATACAAGGTCAGGGTACTCTGTCCCAGACGGCTAAAGCCTACATTAATTTCATTGTAAAATCAAATACGCCTGCTGCTATATCGTTAGCCCAAATCATCACTGCCACGAGCCATGATAGTGACATGCTGAAGTTGAAAGATATAATTACACAACAGTCATGGAACTGACATAATTGATCTCTCATCAGTGATGGTGAATATCAAAAATACAAGAATGTTAAAGATGAACTCAGGAAGGAGTTATACCTTGATGGTTGAGAATCCTGATTCCAGAGAGTCTGCGACAGAAAATAATTGAAGTAGCTCATGAAGGACATTGAGGTATTCTTGCCACCAAAAGAGCTCTCCGAGACCGAGTTAGGATTCCATATTTAGATGAGAAGGGTTGAAAAGGAACTCAAGGCCTGTCATCTATGCAACTGCCTTTCTACAAATATTAGTCAACATACTCTTGACGTGTCAGAACTCCCTAAGCATGCATGGGAGAGAATAGCCATCGATTTCTTAGGTCCACTTGATAATGGACATCATCTGATGGTAATTGTGGAGAAGTACTCACGTTTTCCATTAATAGAAGATATCTCATCCACAACTCATGAGCGAGTCATTAAGAAACTAGATGGCATCTTTGCGACATGGGGCGTTCCAGCCAATGTTAAGTCCGATAATGGCCTACCTTTTAACAGTTGTGAATTCAAGGATTTCTTGGAGCACCTGAAAATAAAGTATCAGAAAAGTACTCCTTTATGACCGCAGGCCAATGGACTTGTTCAGCATTTTATGAGTACGCTAAAGAAAGCAGTACAGCGTGCAACTCTTGAGAGGCTCAGTTTAAAAACTATATTTAATTCTACCATACGAGCCTACTGTTCAACACCTCACTCAGCCACAGACAAAAGTCCAGCGACTTTGGTGTTCGGGAGAGTGATGACAACCAAGTTATCTCAATAGACCGACAAAAGAGAAGGAAATGAGAACACAACTTGTACAAAGGATTTGGTTGACAAGCAGAAGATGAAAAGCCTATGCAGACAAGAGGTGACAAGCAAAGAACATCAAGTTTATGAGAGGAGATTTAGTGATTGTCCAACAAATGCGAAGAAGGAAATCTGATGCTCCATATGATGCTGAACCATTCTACGTAGTGTCCGCCAAGGGACAGATGGTGACTGCCCAGTGTCCTGGAAAGTCTGTTACCAGAGACTCTTCTCACTTTCAGCATTTGATTAATCAGTTCTCTGATCGAGAGGGTGAAGGAAAGACTGAACCTGAAAACTCAGTGACTGCTGTTACCTCTTCACCGTCTTTGTAAATCATTGACACTGAAGATGACAGCTCCCAGTAACCAGATCAGGTTGAATAAATAAAGCACCAAGGTTGTGCATATATACCGATTTGTAAAACATTAAAAAAAAAAATTTAAATAAAAAAAAATTTATTTAACAGAGGGAGAGATGTAGTGTCTTGCGAGTTTCATGACAGAATCCCTTTGGCTTCTAACGGACTCCGTAGAGCTGCGACATAGGTGTCAGAGCGGAATGCAATGAAAGCTTGGTTTAAAATGTGGAGTTCGCAATTACACGCAGACGAATAAGGACGTGTAATATTAAGCTCCATGTGTAGCGTAGTCATTGGTGGCTACCCACGATGTGGAGGACAATACCCACTTCATCAAACCATGTTTGTAGCACATCTCCAAACCTCACATGCTTCAACCAACACCTGTACATTGACCAAACTACAGCACACATCCAACCAACCATGAAATACGAAAGTGTGCCAGGAACCTGATGTGAATCAGGGTGCTTTGTGGACTTATCAAGATTATGTGGCGCTACATAATACAAGAACTCAATACATTATGGGCCTTTTTAAGTTTGTTACATACATATGACTAAAGGCATGCAAGGAAATGTATACAATGTGAACATAGCTATAAAACTAAGGAGTGATTTACAATAACTAGAATAGTAAGTAAAACTAGTTTACAAATGGTAAGATTCTTTTAATTAATTTCCATTTGAGGTAATCAGTCATAGTTGCTACTTTTCGATAATGTGTAACTTCAAGAGAAGAGTCTTCTGCTTCTTCTTGAAGTGGAGGAATGCATGTGGTTACTGGATGTGTGTTGAGTATTGAGCTCTTAATTATCAGTGCATTGCAAGAGATACCCTGTTATTTGGGTATTTCTTCTTGCAAGGATTCAGTTCAAAATTAAGTGTGGCACATACATTCCTAAATCTTTGTATGGTATGTTATGCTATCAGTGTTTTTCTAACATGCTAATCATCCATGAGGGTATCCAGGTGCTCTGTTACAGGTGTATGAGGCCAGCCCTGGGGGCTTACTCAAAAAGCCAGGTCTTCAGCTTCTTGCGAAAGTCAAGAAGAGAGGAGGAGGCTCTGATGTGTTGTGAGATGCCGTTCCAGGCTGTAGGCGCAAGGTACAAGAAGGAGTAGACTCCTTCTCCCCTTTTGTGTATGCGTGGGGTGTGTGCTAGTGAGAGACCGGCAGAGCTGAGGTGTCTGGAAGGTTAGTGGAAGTGAATGTGGCTCTTCAGGCAGGCAGGGCCAGTGTTGTGTAGAGCTTTTTAGGTGTGGGTGAGGAGTTTCAAGTGTGCACACTTGTGAATCAGGAGCCATTGGAGTTCCGTAAGGTGTGGTGTGATGTGAGCTCGGCATGGGAGGTTTAAGACTAGTTTTGCGGCTGCGTTTTGAATGGTCTGCAGTCTTCTTGTGATTTGGTTAGTAATCCCTGCATACAAAATGTTTGCATAGTCTAGTCTGCTGGTGATGAGTGCTTGGGTGATTGTTTTCCTGGTTTTGTCTGGCAGCCACTTGAAGATTTTCTTCAGCATCCTTAATGTGTTGCAGACCAATGTGTTGACTTGGGCAGTCATGTCTAGTATTTGTCTATGGTGATTCTGAGGTTTCTCGCTTGCGAGCAAGACGTGGGGGTGGGTCCAAGGTCTGTGGGCTACCAAGTGTAGTCCCATGGTGAGACGTTCTTCCTCAAGACTACCACCAAGGTCTTGCTGAGTTTAATTTGAGGCAACTAGATTTCACAATATGTACTGCTTGATCGGTGTAATCCAAATTTGCATGTGCAAAGTCACGCCTCTTGTGCACCCCTAGGAACACTCTCATTTTTGCACCTACTTTCCATTTAAGTATGGATAATGTATGCACATATAGTCTACATTACATTCACATAGCAGACATGCCTGTAAATTGCATGCCTACATGCCTGTAAATTGCATGTCAACTTAGTTGTGGGTATTATGCTAATGTGTATTACAAGAATATATTTTTTAGCTGGAATACTAAGTCACCCATGGACACTGAAAATGTTAGAAAAAAATGTTCTATTTACTGGGAAGAGTGCATTTTACTGGTGTGGTTACAGTTAATGGCATGTATTGCAGCTTAAAATGATCCTGCTTCAACTGCTTTTGCAATTAGTGGTAATAATGCTCATAAAATTATCAATTTGTCTGCATTAGCATTTTATAGTGCCCACTTTTGTAAGTTTAAAGCAGGTGTTCAACAACCATTCTGTTTTGAGGATTACATCAGAGGTTTTACATTTTTAATGAAAAACACCACATCCTGTTTTTTTCCTCAATGAACTGTGATACATAGGCACCGCATGACAAACATTACATCCTTGGAATAAAGAGAATAATTTCGATCATTAAAAAAACATTTGTAAAATAGACTTTGCAAAAGTAATATTTAACTTTGCTTATTATGAGGTCAAAACACAGAAAGAGCTGTGTTCAAGTAAGACGGAAAGGCACGTAGAATTAATGGTGGTAATGTAATAAATTAACACATTTGACCCCTTGCATACAGGTCTTTTTTACACACCGTTTGTTAATGCACATGAAAAAATGCCACAGCATCAATCAAATTTTCAGATGCTAATAGTTTATTGCTATTTATTAGCACTGGGGGGGGATGGAGTAACAATAAGGGTAATAAATGGCATATTACACTCTTTTAAGTTTCAAAAGAAAGTTTATTGGGAATGCAATAAAAAATAGCATCAGGTAACAAGTAATATAACATCAAAAGGAAGTAATACATAACACACTTATCAATAGCATCTAGGCAAGTAAATACATAAGACGGGATCAATAGTTAAAAATAAGTAAGCACGTAAATAAAACAAGGTTACATTTGAGTAAATTAAGGTTACAATTAAACAGATCAAGGGGGTTGGGAAACTTCCTGAATAGATGGTACTGGAGCAAAGAAGCTTTTAGCACTGTTATCTAAAAACAGCGTAACAGGGGACCATAAAAGTAATCGTTTTTGCTTCAAAGACATGGAAAAACAAAAGTTGTGTCGAGTCTGTGATTATGACAGATAGAGTACCACCAAGCCAAGTATGAAAGTTTGAAGGTATCCTTCCAATTTTTTGTTATCTGCTGAAAAGCAGAGGCAATTAACAAATCGATAATTTGTGTTTGTGATTTTGGTTTATTCCAACTATTAGAACGACTACCCAGAAAAATATTAGCAAATGTCAGGGAAGCGTTAGTCTTAAAGATAATGTTGATTTGGGACCAGACTGCTTTCCAAAACTGCAAAACTTGTGGGCATGAAAAAAGTAAATGTTGAAGAGCTGCTTGTGGAAATGAACAAGACCAACAAGTGTCAGGGGTGTCAGAATGCATTTTGTGTAAGGAAGCTGGTGTTAGTGGCAATCTATTATAAATAAAAAAAGAGTTTGTGTAGTACTGGCAGCTCTAGAAGATTTCCTAATTTTCATCCAAATCTTATCCCAAATGGATATGGGCCATTGTATTCCTAAATCAGTCTCCCAGGAAAGTTCAACCTTAGTTTTAAATCTTTGTAAGAGTGGGGATAGTAAACAAGTGTAAAGGATGGAGGCCTTCGATGATCTGGAGATAATATTTAACCATGCGTGGTCTAGTGACATAGGGGCATGAGGCAAGGAGTGAAAATGTGAATAAGAATCTAGTATAGCAGAACGTAAGGCTAAAAACTTATGTAAGAATGATAATGGTAGGTGGAAAAGAGATCGTGCTTTTGAAAAAGAAAGAAAAGTGTAATTTTCAAACAAATGATGTACCCACAAAATGCCCTTATCCCTCCAGGTTCTCCAATAAATTGGTTTTCCCTTAATGCAAATGAGTTTGTTGTGCCATATGGAAGAGTTGAGAAATGTATTTAAGTCATGTGGTTCAACGTGAAGGAGTTTATTCAGGCTGTTACATGAATATTTAATGATAGGCGTATGTAAATTTTGCGGATTCCTCGTAAAGGATAAATATTCTTGGAAAGAAAACGGGGAAAGGAAGGAGCTCTCCAGATCAACCCAGAGAGGCAGATCAGGTGACGGGACCGACAGCCACTTGGATAATTGTTTCAATGAAAATGCCTTATGATACTTATGAAAATCAGGGAAGCGGACACCTCCTTCAGATTTCGGACGCGACAACTTTAGTAAGGACATACTTGGTTTTTTATTCAGCCACAGAAAAGAAATAAGAATGGAATTAATTTCATGAAACCATTTTGTGAGAATAGGCATTGGTATATTAGAAAGAAGATAAAGAATTATAGGCGTCAACTTCATTTTAATGATGTCCAGACGACCCCACCTTGAGAGGTATAGAGGGTGCCATTTGGTCGTGAGGGAAGTAAGCTTCTCAATACATTTATTAAAATTAAGAGGAATTGATGACTTGAGGGAAGGAGTAAACCATATGCCAAGATATTTAATATGGAGGGGGCTCCAAGTAAAATTAGACAAGGAGAAATCTTCTTTAAAAGTATATTTGGACAGAGGCAAAATTTCACACTTGTCATTATTTAATTTATACCCCGAAACTAAAGAATATGATTTAACTTCATTCAGAAAGATCGGTATGGAAATATGGGGTTGGGAGAGGAATAAAAGAACATCGTCGGCATAAGCAGCTAATTTGACCTGTAGAGACTTAGAGGAGTAGCCCGTGATGGATTGATTCTGTCGTATTTTAGACAAAAAAGGTTCCAGGGCTAAATTAAAAAGAAAAGGAGATAAAGGACAACCTTGTCTCACTCCTCTATGTAGAGTAAAATAAGGAGATGTAAGACCATTAGCAAAAATGGCGGCCTTAGGGTTTGAATACAGCAAAGAAATCAAGGAGATGATTTTTGGGCCAAAACCAAACCATTTTAATGTCTGAAAAATGAAAGGCCAGTATACTCTATCAAAAGCCTTCTCAGCGTCTAGGGCTATGGCAGCGAGGGGTTCTGTAAGATTTGGCGATTTGGAAATGATATAAAAAAACAAGCGGGTATTATCGTTAATAGAACGACCTTTAACAAAACCCGATTGTTCCTTACCTAAGAGTTGGGGCAGAAAAGAATCCAATCTAAGAGCTAATGATTTCAAGAATATTTTATAATCTATGTTAACTATGGAGATGGGTCTATAATTTTTGCAATAATGTAAATCCTTCCCCTCCTTCGGGATAAGACAAATTAAGGCTTCTAGTAAAGCACCAGAGGAATTACCAGAAGAAAGAAAAGAGGAAATTAAAGTGTGTAGCTTAGGGATGATTATTTGGGCAAAGTGTAAAAAGAATTCGACAGTGAAACCGTCAGGACCAGGGGCCTTCTCCTTCTTAAGGGATTTAAGAGCATTAAGTAGATCAGTTGGAGTCAAATCTGATTCAAGGAGGTCAAGACGTAGAGATGAATTCGAACATTTGTGGATTGAAGAGAGATAAAGGGAAATATCATCCTCAGTAGGATAAAGTTCAAGAGTATAAAGTTGTTCGTAGAATTGAACAAATTCTTGTAATATGTTGGCGTCTTTGTATTTAGAAGTATTTGTGTCCGATATTATGGATTAGATATGAAGCTTGTTTTGTTTGGTCTTTAAATAATTAGCTAATAATTTACCAGATTTATTCTGTCCCCCATAGAATTTAGCACTAGATTTTAAAAGAAACAAAGAGGCAGCGTCTGTTGTGTCCTTATTATATTGGATCTTGGCATTGATGAGATCTGTTAAGCAATTCTTCGACTTGGAAGTGTAATAAGTATGTTCCAATTTCTTTATCTTTGAGAGGAGTTCATTGTTTAAAGCCCGGGCAGTTTTCCGTTTGTTAGAAGTGTATTGTATAATAAAGTTGCGAGCGGAAGCCTTGAAAGCGTCCCAAATTATATGAAAGGGCAAAGTGTCATCATTATTAAAGAGGAAATATGCATTAAAAAAAGAAATAAAGGAAGTATTAAAATGAGGATCCAAAAGCAAGGTGTTGTTAAATCGCCATCTCCTGGGGTGCGAAGAGTGAGGCAATAAGTCTAACAGGATAGAGACAGGGGCGTGATGAGAATGGGGCCTATATCTGCAGATAGGAGTGACTGAGAGACATAGGGGCCGATTCCGATCTCGGTCGGAGGCGCACCCAATACCATTCGGTCGGGAAAAAAGCCATGCGAAAGCCTGTTTCCCGACCGATCCGTACAGCACACCGAACGAGCAAGTACGATGCGCACAACAGCAAAAATTCCGGCCGAGCCGTACTCACCCAAACCAGGTCCTGTTCTCCGACCGAGGCGAATCCGGAAACGCCGAATCGAGTCGCACGGAAGGAAAATGCAGCCCCGTCCGGCCGGACAAGTACGATGCGCTTCCCGTACGCGCCGAACCCGTCGCTACGCACGGCACGTTAAAGCATCCGGGAGAGGCGCACATAAGCTCCGAATCGCGCCACAACACGATCCACGGCTACGAGAAGAACACGGCACCGACGAGGACGACGCGAAGCGACGAGGACGAAGCGAAGCGACGAGGACGACGCGAAGCAACGAGAAGGACGAACGACACGAACCAACCATGAATCCCTTCGTCCCGATCATACCAATATTCTACATCTACTACCGGAACAGGCACGGACGCGTACGGCGCAGAAGGTAAGCCAGACACCAACCACAAAACACATACAACACGTACACGACACATCACACACATACACGGGGATTCTGAATATACTTACACCAGCAACAGCAGCACCATAGGGGCGGGATGCCCATCACCAATGCCACATATGCACACAGGGGCCTGAATGCGCACCACCACCCCTACCCAGGGGGCTGGATGCCTACCACTACTACCACCCACACCCAGGGGGTGCATGATGCCTACCACTACTACCACCCTTAGCCAGGGGTGGCATGATGCCCACCACCACAACCACCCTCACCCAGGGGTGGCAGGATGCCTACCACTACTACCACCCTTACCCAGGGGGCAGGATGCCCACCACTACTACCACCCTCACCCAGGGGGGCAGGATGCCTACCACTACTACCACCCTTAGCCAGGGGGCTGGATGCCTACCACTACTACCACCCTCACCCAGGGGGCAGGATGCCCACCACTACTACCACCCTCACCCAGGGGGCAGGATGCCTACCACTACTACCACCCTCACCCAGGGGGCAGGATGCCCACCACTACTACCACCCTCACCCAGGGGGCAGGATGCCTACCACTACTACCACCCTTAGCCAGGGGGCTGGATGCCTACCACTACTACCACCCTCACCCAGGGGGCAGGATGCCCACCACTACTACCACCCTCACCCAGGGGGCAGGATGCCCACCACTACTACCACCCTCACCCAGGGGGGCAGGATGCCTACCACTACTACCACCCTTAGCCAGGTGGGGCTGGATGCCTACCACTACTACCACCCTCACCCAGGGGGCAGGATGCCCACCACTACTACCACCCTCACCCAGGGGGGGCAGGATGCCTACCACTACTACCACCCTTAGCCAGGGGGGCTGGATGCCTACCACTACTACCACCCTCACCCAGGGGGCAGGATGCCCACCACTACTACCACCCTCACCCAGGGGGCAGGATGCCCACCACTACTACCACCCTCACCCAGGGGGCAGGATGCCTACCACTACTACCACCCTCACCCAGGGGGGCAGGATGCCTACCACTACTACCACCCTCACCCAGGGGGCTGGATGCCTACCACTACTACCACCCTCACCCAGGGGGCAGGATGCCCACCACTACTACCACCCTCACCCAGGGGGCAGGATGCCTACCACTACTACCACCCTCACCCAGGGGGCAGGATGCCTACCACTACTACCACCCTCACCCAGGGGGGCAGGATGCCCACCACTACTACCACCCTCACCCAGGGGGGCAGGATGCCTACCACTACTACCACCCTTAGCCAGGGGGGCTGGATGCCTACCACTACTACCACCCTCACCCAGGGGGCAGGATGCCCACCACTACTACCACCCTCACCCAGGGGGCAGGATGCCCACCACTACTACCACCCTCACCCAGGGGGGCAGGATGCCTACCACTACTACCACCCTTAGCCAGGGGGGCTGGATGCCTACCACTACTACCACCCTCACCCAGGGGGCAGGATGCCCACCACTACTACCACCCTCACCCAGGGGGGCAGGATGCCTACCACTACTACCACCCTTAGCCAGGGGGCTGGATGCCTACCACTACTACCACCCTCACCCAGGGGGCAGGATGCCCACCACTACTACCACCCTCACCCAGGGGGGCAGGATGCCTACCACTACTACCACCCTTAGCCAGGGGGGCTGGATGCCTACCACTACTACCACCCTCACCCAGGGGGCTGGATGCCTACCACTACTACCACCCCCACTCATAGGATGGACAATGCATGACACAACAAGCACACCACAACCTAGGGAATGCAAGATTAAGACATCCCCCCACCACCATGACAAGCGTGTGTAGGCTGTGTCAAATGCCTACAACACCGAACATGACTTTGAACATACAATGTGACCCCCTAGCACATGTGCCACACATATATGTGTGTGGCACCCACAATGCAAGCAGCCCATGACCATTGTGGCAATGGGGCCTAAACCCCCATCATCACAGTGACCAAAAGGTAAGTGTGGGGTCCATAGTCGAAGCACATTTTGACCATTGTGGCAATGGGGTCTAAACCCCCATCATCACAGTGACCAAAAGGCAAGTGTGGGGTCCATAGCTGAAGCACATTTTGACCATTGTGGCAATGGGGTCTAAACCCCCATCATCACAGTGACCAAAAGGCAAGTGTGGGGTCCATAGCTGAAGCACATTTTGACCATTGTGGCAATGGGGTCTACACCCTCATCATCACAGTGACCAAAAGGTAATTGTTGACAAAGAAAGAGCTGCAACTGCCAAACTGCATGGATCATTCCTGGTCACAGAACCAAAAACTCATCTGTGGCAAAGTAGTGTATGTGTCCCATTGCAACATAAATTGGGGGAGCCAAATACTGCAGTGCAAATGAAACATTCCTTTGGCCATGTGCAGACAAACAACACCCATGGGGGCTGAGACCGTCAACAGTCATCAATGACACAATGACAGAAGTGACCATCAGAATGCAGAACCACATATTTGCACCAATGGGCACACAAATGCAGATATCCTGTGGAGACAGCAGATGTGAGGTGAACAGATACCATACCATGGCAGCAATGGGACACACAAACCATGATCACTGTGCTGACCGATGACCTAGGAGTCCCAGGGACAGCAGGGGAAACACACCAAACAACATACAGCCAATGGCACACCCAAGATATGCCAATGCAGTGGTGCAGATGCACAAACACAAACAGGCAGACCAACACTGTCATCATACACAGCAGGTGAGGGGTGGGGGTGCCAGTGTCCCCAGGCAACCACACAACACATGAGGAGAGCTGAATACCAATCATACAGATGTGCATACACTGCCACACTAAGGTAACTCATGGATCCAAATCCCCTATGTGGGCAAGCAGGCATTGTCAGATGAGAGGGAGCACAAAACACACATGTCACACAGGCACGTAGGAACAACAACTGACACAGCAAGACACAGACACACCACAGCACCACCCCCAGGGCCCCCACAATGTGGTGACCCTGGGCTGAATAAAAATCCCACTGTGATGACAAAGCTAAATGTCGTTCACACTGTGAACCACAGTCAGGTGTCCTGAGCAACAAACTACCATCACACCTACACAAGCACAAATCAATCAGCATGGCCAGTAAGCCAAGGCCAACATGGAGGCAGGGGACTAGCTGGGCAACAACTCCCATCTGCACACACTCAAGACCAAACCCCTCGACCTCTAACAATGTGCAGCAGTGAAGTACACATGCACTGGTGACATTGCACATGCACCCATGACTATTCCAGGGTGGTGGGTGGGAACCAAGGTGCAGAAACACATCACACATGGCCACTCAACAAGACTCCTGAATGTCTGACACACTGCACACTACGCTGTACATGGACATGACGGCGATACCACACCAACCAATGGGATCCCAGCCACAGTCACACACCAATGAAGAAGCCAAGGTCACCCACAAAGAACACACATAGACAACAACCAACATTGCAGCCCGGACCCTGAGGAGTGCCAGCAGTCACACACACAACGTGTCACAATCACTGAAAGATAACACGAACTGAAAATCACATGACAGGGGCAAACAACAAGTGCCAAGGGGAAACCTGACTGTGACCCATCTGCGTCTGCACACAAACTCAGCCCTGACAGAAAACACACCTATGGGTGACACCCTGATGACCAGTAATGTGCCATGCACCCACATCACAGAGAACACAGGGAGAAGACTTTGGGGGAACATAGCTCAAGTCAGCAAGCATCACAAACAGGTACAACACTAGGGATCACAGCATGCGCAGATAAATGGAAGTGAACACACAGACATGCACACACAACACACACCTTGGGCGCAGGCAATGTCACACGTGTACACACTGCCATGAGGGGACTCCACTCCTGTGTGAGGAAAGCTGTGCCATATGTTGCCTCAGTAGGGCCCCATCATGTCAGCTGAGCACTTGGTCACACAATCAACAATTAGCACCAAATGAGGGCTCCCATCACATCAGCCTGGTCATGGATGTGCCAACGGAATCATCAGCACAGATCCAACACACTTGTATAGCAATGTTGCACTGACTACACGGATGAGTCCTTCCCCATTGATGCCCAAACCTGCATGTCCACTGGAGATGGCAACACGGTCAGGGAAGTAGACAAATGCAACGATGGCAGGCACAACAGATGTGCAGGGGTGGAAGCCACAGATATGAAATTGCCAATGTAAGTAGGAAACCCATTGCCAAATACTGAACACATGACACCCTCAGATGCTGCTATTGATGACATGGATACACCACATGATAGGACACATTCCCCCTGGACCACATGGGTTCCTGCACAGTAACACTTCATAATCATGAGACCAGATATCACCATCACTGCAGCAAGGGCATGGTTAGCAGCACCAACAACATGTACATCTGAAGCATGAGCACTAGAGAAAAGAAAGTTGCTTTATTCAGCATATGTGTTGATTGAAAACGACGTCCAGAAAAAATAGAGCAAAGGCCAAAGGCCAGTCCATTGTCAAAGTTCAAACAGGGTGACACTGGCAGATGTCACCCTACGCATGCCTGCACAAAACCAGGGACAATCCACTAGGAGGGGCAACCGGGGGGCAGGCCAGGCACCGCAGGGACAGGATCAGGGCTCACCAGGGGGAGTCAGGGAAGGGGTGGTGGGTGCTGGAGAGCCACTGACAACTGCAGTGGAGGTGTCTGACATGGTGTGTGCCGGCACAACTGGGGGCATGACTCAGATGTCGTGGGTGCCGGCACAACTGCAGTGGACCCTGCAGATGGAGTGGACAGGTCCGCCACTGCAGTGCCCAAGTCAGACAGGGCGGTAGTGGACTCCACTGCAGTGCCTACCTCCAGGGGAGGAGAATGGGGAACAGGCAAGGTGGGTTGGACAGAGGGGGAGGACACCCTCACCACATCAGTGGCACAGACAAGCGCAGCGGGGGTGTGGTGCTGGGAGAGCAAGTGGCAGGGGGAGAAGGCCTGATCCTCTTGGGGATGGTATATCTGTGGGTGGGGGAACCTGGGGCAGGGTGTGGTGGGGGCACCTGTGCAGTGGGGGCCTGAGGGATGGAGGACGGAGACCTTGTGCCTGAGCTGCAGGGCGGTGGCGGGGTCTTGCTCTTAGGACTCCGGGGGACTTGCGGGTGGGGGCCTCAGTCCGTCTGCGCCTGGGGGAGGGTGTCCGGGGGCGAGGGGCACTCTGCTCCGTGTGGGTGGGCTTCCTCTTCCCCCGGGATGCTGGAGCAGCTTCATCGGTGGGGAAGAGGCCGAGGTCACAGAGGAAGAGCTGCTGTGACTTTGGGGTTGCATGTGAGGCAAGGGAGGGTGCTTTGGAGGGAGAGGGAACTGAGGACTGCGCAGTGCATGTGGATGCGTGTGTGTGTTCCAGGGCCCCATCCCCTGTGAGTCTGGCTTCAGTCCCCTGAATGTGCGTGCGTGTGCGTTTTGTCATTGGCGTGTGTGTCAGTGTGCTGGATGTGTGTGTGCTGGTGTGTGCCTGTGCCGGTGTGTGTGTGCTTGGGACGGGTAAGGTGCTGGGGAGTGTGGATGGAGCAGAGGCAGGAGGGGTGAGGGACCGTTTGAGGAGGGACACTGCTGCCGTCAGGGAGGAGTCCATGGACCTATTGCCCCTCTGTAGGTCAGACATGCCCGATGAGATGCCCTCCATGAACGACACCAGCTGAGTCAACAGCGCGGTGTGCGCATGGAGGACACTCAGCATGGCTGTCTGCCCTACATGGAGCAGGCGAAGGAGGTACACAGACTCCTCACTCAGGGCAGCAGGGGACACAGGGGCAGGGGGTGCGGTGCCTGGCCCAAAGGAAACACGCTCCCGGACATGGGAGCCTCCACGGACCTGGGGAATGGGAGCCGATGGGAGGGCGGTGGTGGTGCTGGTGGTGGCGGGGACAGCAACACTAGCTGGGGTGTGGTGGCTGCTGACACCCGCCTCCACAAGGGAGTCATCCTCAGAGTTGCTCTGGTCCTCAGCTGAGGTGGATGCTGCTGAGGACTCCTCGGTGTGGCTCCCCTCGCCCTCCGTGCCACTGGGTCCCTCCGACCACTCCTCGGCTGCTGACCCAGTCTGGCTCTCTGGCTCCTCCTGGTCCGTGGAGCTGTCCCCTTCCGTGGCCGTGGATGTATCTGCAAACAATGGGGATACAGACAGACATCAGTCACCTGCACATAACGCACACACCACTGTGAGCACAGCACATCACAGAGCAAGCCCTGGCATCATCAGTTGTACATTGCTAAAAGTGCCCTAATTGAACAGGAGAAGTCAATTGTCAGTCTGATGCCAAGCATGGCACTCACATCCCACATGGCCTTGCACCCATCTGTCTGGTGTCTGTTGGATTGCAACACCCCAGTGTTGACACATGCACCAAGTACACAGTAGTTGGACAGTGCAGAGGACACGGTGTGGCATGTGGACATGCACATATCACAACTCTTGCCAGTGAGTCAGTACAGGTGTCCGGATGAAAGGGATGCCCAGAGTCAAATAGGAAATGCATGTGATGCATACCAGCGACAGACACCATGATGCACCCATGTCCTGATAGCCAGCGCCACTATGGTGTGCATGTAGCACATGTCACTCCCCTGCAGGCTCACCAATCAGTAGACACATGCCATGGCGGAGGCATGACTGCAAAGTCATACATCACTGTCTCAGTGATGTATGACTTTGCAGCCAGACAACAACACTCTGCACTGTGTCACAATAGTAGGTCATGGGGAATGCAAGTCCTGGAGCTGCACAAGTGCACATGTACATCCCCCCACAACACATCCTCTTAACCCTCATCTGTCCAGGTCATACCTATTGGACATATGGTAGACCTGTGACACTACCCTCTGAACCTGAGCCCCTCACACTCTGCTGTGCATGGGGAACAGCTGCCTGAACTTCACATTCACATGCCCCAGTCTGCATGGGCAGCTGATCAGACACCTATGTGTCACACAAGTATCGTCTCCTATGGTCACATCTCCAGTGGCATGCTGAGCCCCTACCAAGAAACTCCACAGCAGTCCTGGCGACTAATCCACAGCACACTGACACAGAGGCAGACACCTGAGGGGTCAAATCACTGCGCACAATGTGTCAGCTGATACACGGGAGTGGGAGTACAGAGTGTATTGTATGGCCTGGAGTAGGCATGACTGTCCAGCCCCACATGAATGAGGGATGAGCCCTGGACTGTAGGCAGCTGGCTAAGTATGTGTGACACAGGTCATATACATACTCCTGGGGCCCACACATTGTTCCCACCCGCAGCATGGGTGTGTGCCAGATACCCCAGCCACATGTGGTGGATCAGCTCAGCAATTGGACCACAGATCAAAGTAACACGCTGAATACATGTCAGAATACAGGCATTGTGTAAGCAATGGACCCACCCATGATGCCCACCACAGAGTCAGGGAAACAGATGCTGTCTCCCACCTTGAGTCAAGCAAACTGCAAGGACACAGTCCTAAGTGACAGAATTCCCTGCATGTAAGGGCCACACCTGGGTATCAGATGAGGAGTGGGCAGTGCACAATAGAGGGACATGGCTCCTGGACAACATGACTGCTGTACTGTGGCAGTTTAACCAGGCCCGAGGAGGGCACATAGCATGTTAGACAGAGTACACAGTGCAGTCTTTGACTCACCCCCTCCTTGCTGCTCTCTGGCCTTCAGCTGCCCATCCAGATCTGGAAAGACCACCGCCAGGATCCTGAGCATGTGGGGGGTCAGGGTCCGTGTTCCGCCCCTCCTGCGAGGAGGCGACAGCTTCAGCTGGACCCGTGCAATCCTCCGGGTCCAGCCCCGAAGGTCCTGCCACCTCTTTTGGCAGTTGCGGATCCGGCGCTTGTAGACCCCCACGGACCGGACAGCCCGGACGATGTCCTTCCATATCTCCTGCTTCCGATGGGCAGAAGCCTGTCAGGATGACAAAGTGATAAGGCCATTACTACACATGCAACATATCCGTGCATGACACAGTTGCATATACATGTCGCAATCACAGGGGCACATGGTGTACACAGGCAGTGCACGGCTGCCCATGGACAGTTTTCCAGAAGTCACTACATGGTATCATTGCATGGGGAGTAAAACCCTGTTCAGAAGCACTGTCACTGCACCATACCTGTCCAGTGCAAGTCACTACACACTATGGGGGGTGACAACTACTCAGTGAGCCTGCTAGCCAGTGGCGTGCAGACTCTCAGCCTTGCTAGTCAGACAAAATGCACATTCAGAAAGGCAGTGCACAGGACACTCACCTGCTCCCCTGGTGTCCCATACAGCTTGCTGTACTGTGGAAGTAGGCTGTCCAGCAGGGCCTGGTTCTCCTCAAGGCTGAAGGCTGGGGCTCTCTCCACAGTACGTGCCATTGCAGGGTCCAGAGGGGCAGAGACAGCAGCAGTGCAGTGGCAGATGTCGTCCTGGAGCATGTAGTGCAGGCAAGTGGGCTCTCAGGGGAACAGCCAGCAATATATATGTGCTGGAGAGGCAGATCCTGTCCCTTGTTTCCAAAGTGATAGGTCCAAGTCGTTTGCATCTTCTGAATCTGGCCAATCCATGGAATAGCAGCACCAAAACACGCCCACAGCATCCTTCAAATCTTCAACTTCATGACATACATGATTTTGCAACATTGTTGTGGGTGACCAACTGAATTCCCAGCAACCGACTCGTTCGAAATTCGAAAACGCGTCCGTTGCCAGGCAAGCCCATTGTCAATGGGTGCGCACCGATCGGTCCATTGCGGTACAACGCGCACAGGGGTACAACGCGTACCCGCACACATTGAAGGCAATGGGCCGGCCGGAGGCACCGATCGGTCCATTGCGGTACAACGCGCACAGGGGTACAACGCGTACCCGCACACATTGAAGGCAATGGGCCGGCCGGAGGCACCGATCGGTCCATTGCGGTTCAACGCGCACAGGGGTACAAGGCGTACCCGCACACATTGAAGGCAATGGGCCGCCCGGAGGCACCGATCGGTCCATTGCGGTTCAACGCATCACTGTACATGTGACTGGCATAGGTCAGCATGCCTGTCTCAGATGGACATATGCCAGCCACAGATAGCTCCCAGGGAGTGAGGGGCACACCTACATCACGACAGCCTGTCCAAACCTTATCATAAGGCATGTAAGGCTGCATTTCCTATTGTGTGTATGTTGGTGTACATGTTGTCCTGTGGGTGTCACCTGTGGGCAGCCACCCCCAGGCTGTGCACGTGTTCATGGGGACAGGATCCTGGGTGTTACGTGTACGTGACCACTGTGATGTGCAACTGTTCATATCTGTGCATGTGTCATAGTCACATTTCACAGTGGTGTTTGTGTATGTCATGTCACATACCCCGTGAGTCCCATGTGGGACGGTATGTTTGAGCCAGGGTGTCCCAGTGGCACAATAGTGATGGCCCTCCACAGTCTTTGTGCATGTAGTGTTTACAATGTCTCTGATTTCATGTGCACAATGGGAGACAGTCTCCACATCCACGTTGTGTGTGCATGGACTCTGATGTTGTGCGTGTGTGTCACAGACGTCCATGTCTGTCCTGCCATGGCAAGTGTGGCCACTACCTGTGGGGGTCATGTTTGTTTTGCTGTGGTGTACACATGATACTCCAGGTGATGCCAGTGTCCATGTGGCATTACAGGGTCCCTGGGAATGTGCCTGTCGTTGAGCTGTGGTGCCTGGGGCACATCTGTCCTCACATGTCACTGTGGGGGTGACTGTGACACGGCATCATGATATCCAATGGGCCAACCTGGGACAAATTGATGCCACCTGTAGGACCGTGTTGACAGATGTTGGCCATGTATGTACCATACATGTCGTTCCGGTACTGCACACTTCATGTAGTTGTGCCTCATGATGATGTATGTTGGGATCTTGAGTGTGTTCAATGCCGCATATGTGGGGTGACTGACGATCTTGCTTACTTCTCCTCTGCACTGCAGGGCTCCTGCTGTCCATCGGCCATTCCCAGACCTGGCAACGATGGTGGAACGGGACAGCATCCGACGGTACCGCTTCACCAGGCAGCTGATTGAGGATTTGGCAGTGCAGTTGTCCCCACATTTGCAGCCTGGCCGGCCGTATCCTACAGCGCTGACCCCCAAGGTGAAGGTGATGGCAGCCCTACACTTCTTTGCCACCGGTACCTTCCAACATACTGTGGCGTCTGCTGGTGGGATGTCACAGACCATGTTCAGCCGTGTGCTCCGCGATGTTTTGGCGGCAATGTTGCTCTTCCTGAACCGGTACATCTATTTCCCTAGACTGCGACGACTCACTGACGTGAAGAGTGACTTTTATGCCCTGGGGAGGATGCCACATGTCATTGGCTCCATTGATGGGACACATGTGGCTTTGGTACCACCACAGGCCCAGGAGCAGGCCTACAGGAACCGCAAGCACTACCACTCGGTCAATGCACTGGTGGTGTGTCTTGCAGACATGACCATCACACACGTGTGTGCCCGTTTCCCTGGTTCAGCACACGATGCCTTTGTGATGAGGAGTAGTCGCATCCCCAGGATGATGGCACAGATGCAGAACCAGCGTGCCTGGCTTGTCGGTGTGTACTGACTTTGTGCCATTGTGTGTGATCTGATCTGTAGTATTCCACCCACTTTTCCAAGTCAGCTGATGTGCACTTGTCTGTCCGTAGGTGACTCGGGATACCCCAACATGCCGTGGTTGCTGACACCCCTCAGGAACCCTGTGACACCTGCCCAGATGCGCTACAATGAGGCACATGGTCGGACCAGGAGAGTGATTGAGCGGACCTTTGGTCTCCTGAAGAGCCGCTTCCGCTGCCTGGACAAGACCGGAGGGTCCCTCCCATATGCCCCTGCGAAAGTGTGCAAGATTATCATCGTCTGCTGCATGCTACACAACCTGGCAGTGCGGAAGGAGTTGCCTCTCATCCAGGATGACGATGACCAACATCCGCCACCTGTGGAGGATCCTGGCCTGGACCACGATGCCAGTGACGATGATGATGATGATGGTGATGGTGATGTCCGCACACAGCTCATCACCAACTTCTTTAGCTGAATGTGAGTATCCTGAGGTGTCATGTGAATGATGTGAGTTGGCATGATGTGTGGGTGGGGCTCTGGCGCTGTTGGAGTGTGTCCATGGGCTACTTGACTGGATGTGTGTTGCGATGTGTGGTTACAGGTGGGCTGTACTCCCCAACAGTGTTGACATGCTAACTTGGTTCTGGGTGGGTATCTTGTAACATGTATTGTGCATGAGTTTTGCTGTTCTGTCCTGTACTGCATTGCTTTTGACTGTGTGTCATTTCTGTCCTTCACAGGGTACTTTCAGATTCGTTTGGTCAACTGTGTCCACCGACGACGTGATTGCACATCCAGGCTGGTAGCTGTTGTGTCCCTACAGGTGATGTGCGCCACACCCATGGACTTCCTTCCGTCTACAGTTGTTGACTGTGTGCCCGCTACCAGGTGGGGTTACCTTGCATCTGTAGTGGTTACGGCATGTTGCTACTGTGTAATAAACCTGTGCTTCACTTAGTGATGTGCGTTGTCTGTGGTCACACATTTGACTGCCATTTGCTTACTGCACCTGTGGGCTACTTGACTACAACTGGGAATGGGTGTGGTGTCTGTGCATTGCACCGTCTTCCCTGGCAACATCAGTGTAGGCAATGAGTCAGATGGCCTAGGTGTGTATGTGTTGTGTAGCCCTGGTGGTGTGTCTCCCTCATATGTGTCACGTTGCCTGTACTCACATGCCTGTGTTGTCCTTGCTGTTGCAGTTCGCATACACAGTGTAATTTTGCAGTTCATCATCCCCATAACAGCACCCACGTTGGAATCACGACAGAGGCAAGTATGGTGTATTAGTGTGTTTATTGTGATACATTTGTGTTAATAGTGCATAGGATGGGTTGTGCTGTACATGAATCTTGCAATCCCAAGTTCCTAGGTGAATTGAAAGTCCAGGTAGACAGGATCCCCAGTATCGGGGCCACAGTTGTCTGACACATTGGTCCAACTTGTACTCCCCATGCAATGTGTGGGAGTAGTGTTGCCGTCAACAGGGTGAACAGTCTGTGCACAAAGGCGAAAATCCAGAACAGGTTCAGGCTTCCTGGGAGTTGCGCTTGGCCATCAGCCTCTCACTTTCCCCTCCTCGGACGACCCCTCTTCTTGGGGGGGCCCTCAAGTGCAGGCTGCTGCGGTGCAGGGGACTCTCCGCCAGAGTCCTCCTCCCTCCCTGTGGCAGTTGCAGTTTGTTCGGTACCAGATGTTGTTGGCACACAGGGAGGTGTGGACTGGTTGCTGTTCATCTGGCGGAGGCATTGTAAAATGTCCCTGTGCACCGCCGTCATCTCATGCAGTACATCCCACTTGGACTCCACGCGGGACATGTGTGAGTCCACACGTGACATGTGTGACTCCACGTGGGACATGTGGGAGTCCAAGCGGGCATGATGGGCAGCCTGCTGCTGTTTGATGTCTCTGAGGAGCCCCACTACCTGGCTGAGCTCTCCGGTGCTGGACTGGTACGCATCAGCTATGCGTACCAGTTGTGGGTCTTCATGCACACCAGCAACGTCTGCAAGCAGCGACCTCTGTCTCCCACCCCTCCCACCACCCCTGCTGACATGTGCAGTGTGTGCAGTTGCACGCACAGATAACCCTGGTCCACCTTGGGGGTTGGTGGTGGTGGTGGTGTCCATGGCCCCAGGTTGGTCCAGGGTCACTGCGCTGGTGTTGCTCCTTATTCTGTCCATGTCGGCAGGGATGGTATTCGTGGTGACAGTCGTTGTAGGGGTGGGTGCAGGGAGTGCAGCTGGTGGTCCTGCTGGTGCTGCAGCTGTTGGTCCTGCTGGTGCTGCATGTTGACTTGCACCGGATGTGCCAGGTTGTTCATCGTCCGAGGAGGACAGAGGCTGTACGACGCCAGTGAGCTCGGCATCCTCTTGAGCCTGGGACTGGGACTCCTCAGCGTCTGCTGCTGTGTCCCCATCATCACCTGTTTTTGGGAGACACAAACAATGTATGTCATGTTTCTGCAGGCATCAGTGGTTGACACACCTGACAGTTGTGACTGTGCCTCTGGGTGCGGGCCTGTACATTGCATTGTCCTAAGTCGTCACAGTCAGGGGTTGATATTGGTGTGGCACATTGTCCTGCATTATTTGGGCATTTCTATGTATTTTCTGGGGTGTGAACATGGTCTGCATTGCTTGTGTTTGGTTGACAGCCAGACCTCCTTCCCACCCAGCCAGCCAGTCAGTTATCCCACCATGGAACGTGCTTGCGTTGCAGGGAGTGTAAGTTGTCTCTCAGGATGTCAGTCAGTGGTGTCCTGCTGTTTGTTGGTGCACAGTTGGCAGCAGGGCCTTGTGCTCCCCACAGCAGTAGCCAGTGTCAGCCATCTTGTGAGTCCTTCTCCACTCCCTGTGATGTGAGCATGGTTCAGGGTGGTGTTGATGGGACAGTTGTGAGGCTGAGCAATGTCTGTGACTACGACTCCCATCATGCTATTGCCTCCACCCCCTTCCCAGCATGCCAATGCTTCCTTCCTTTTGACTCTGCTTCCCTGTGGGGTGGGCTGGCTGTGCTGACAGGATGGCTGGGAGTGTTGTCCTGGCAGTTGTTTGGCTAAGAGTCCCAAGAGTGTCCCTGTGCTTCACACAACATAACCCAGGGTGGTGGTGCTTTGTGGGATCTTGTGTTAGGATGGAGGGCATTGCATTCTACCAGGTGGGTACTGTGGAGTTTGTGTTGGGGAGGGTGTGAGGGGAGGTGCTGGTGACTATAGTCAGTGCTGCAAGTCCCCCTTCCCACCCAGCCAGCCAGATATCCCACCATGGAACGTGCTTGCATTGCAGGGAGTGGAAGTTGTCTCTCAGGATGTCAGTCAGTGGTGTCCTGCTGTTTGTAGGTGCACAGTTGGCAGCAGGGCCTTGTGCTCCCCACAGCAGTAGCCAGTGTCAGCCATCTTGTGAGTCCTTCTCCACTCCCTGTGATGTGAGCATGGTTCAGGGTGGTGTTGATGGGACAGTTGTGAGGCTGAGCAATGTCTGTGACTACGACTCCCATCATGCTATTGCCTCCACCCCCTTCCCAGCATGCCCATGCTTCCTTCCTTTTGACTCTGCTTCCCTGTGGGGTGGGCTGGCTGTGCTGACAGGATGGCTGGGAGTGTTGTCCTGGCAGTTGTTTGGCTAAGAGTCCCAAGAGTGTCCCTGTGCTTCACACAACATAACCCAGGGTGGTGGTGCTTTGTGGGATCTTGTGTTAGGATGGAGGGCATTGCATTCTACCAGGTGGGTACTGTGGAGTTTGTGTTGGGGAGGGTGTGAGGGGAGGTGCTGGTGACTATAGTCAGTGCTGCAAGTCCCCCTTCCCACCCAGCCAGCCAGATATCCCACCATGGAACGTGCTTGCATTGCAGGGAGTGGAAGTTGTCTCTCAGGATGTCAGTCAGTGGTGTCCTGCTGTTTGTTGGTGCACAGTTGGCAGCAGGGCCTTGTGCTCCCCACAGCAGTAGCCAGTGTCAGCCATCTTGTGAGTCCTTCTCCACTCCCTGTGATGTGAGCATGGTTCAGGGTGGTGTTGATGGGACAGTTGTGGGGGTGAGCTATGTCTGTGACTACGACTCCCATCATGCCATTGCCTCCACCCCACTTGCCAGCATTCCCATACTTACTTGCTTTTGTGTGGAGTTCAGTGGGTGTGGGTGTGAGGGCAATGGCAAGATGGCTGACAGTGGTGTCCTGCTGTTGGTTGGTGTGCAGTACCCAGCATGCCCTTGTGCTCCCCACGACACAGCAACAGTGTCAGACATCTTTGATGGGCCTTTCCACTCTCTGTGGGATGTGCATGCATGAGTGTGAGCTTGCTGGGCCATGTGGTGGGGGATGTAGGGCTGTGAGTACGACTCCCATCATGCTATTGCCTCCTCCCCCTTTCCCAGCATGCCCATGCTTCCTTCCTTTTGACTCTGCTTCCCTGTGGGGTGGGCTGGCTGTGCTGACAGGATGGCTGGGAGTGTTGTCCTGGCAGTTGTTTGGCTAAGTGTCCCAAGAGTGTCCCTGTGCTTCACACAACATAACCCAGGGTGGTGGTGCTTTGTGGGATCTTGTGTTAGGATGGAGGGCATTGCATTCTACCAGGTGGGTACTGTGGAGTTTGTGTTGGGGAGGGTGTGAGGGGAGGTGCTGGTGACTATAGTCAGTGCTGCAAGTCCCCCTTCCCACCCAGCCAGCCAGATATCCCACCATGGAACGTGCTTGCATTGCAGGGAGTGGAAGTTGTCTCTCAGGATGTCAGTCAGTGGTGTCCTGCTGTTTGTAGGTGCACAGTTGGCAGCAGGGCCTTGTGCTCCCCACAGCAGTAGCCAGTGTCAGCCATCTTGTGAGTCCTTCTCCACTCCCTGTGATGTGAGCATGGTTCAGGGTGGTGTTGATGGGACAGTTTTGGTGCGGGCAATATGTGTGACTGCGACTCCCATGATGCTATTGGCTACACTGACTTGGCCAGCATACACAGAATTCCTTCCTTTGAGTGGTCTTCACTGTGTGTTGGTGTGGTGGCTACATGTGTGGATGTGTTTGTTAGTTCTATTTGTGCCACTGCCTAGCTGTAGTTGTGGTTGTGTTTGTACATGTGTTGGCACAGTTGGATGTGACTTTTTTGATGGCATGTGTTGTGTTTCTCTGACTGACATACACATTTTGGGATGATTCTGTTCTGGTTGCTGTGTGATTGCTATGAGTGCATGGTTTGACTCTCCCCTTGACAGTGATGTGTGTGTGTTTTGTGGCAGTATATTGTGTACATTTGTTGTGTACTCACCAGGCTCTGGGATGTTCTCTAGTCCATATACGCTCACTGGCGGAAGGATGGCCCGCACCTTCTCCTCCCAGGGCCTGAGGTATACTGGCTTGGCAGGAGGGCCACTGCCGGTGTATTGGCTGATGAGGTAGTCTTTCTTGAGCAGCTCACGGACCCTCCTGCGCACGTCATACCACCTGTTCTGGATGTCGGTCTTTGTGCGCAGACATGGTGATTGGGCGTTCACCCTGTTGATGATCCTCTCCCACATCTTGGTTTTCTGCGACATGGGGGTCTGTTGGACCAATGTGCCAAACAGCTGTGGCTCTACCCTGAGGATCTCGTCTACCAGGACTTCCAATTCACAATCTAGGAACTTGTGATTCTTCTTGGGGGGCATGATGATGGGTGGTGATGGTGAGTGATGTGTGTGTTGGTGTGCAGGTGAGGGTGTGTGAGTGTGTGTTTTGCTGGGTGTATGTGAGGTAGGTATTTGTTGGTGTGCTGCTGGTGTGTGGCTTGTGTGAGGGATGAGCTGTGGGTGTGTGGTTGCTTTCTCTTGGGTGCTGGCAGTGGAATGGCATTTGCAAAGGCTCATGGTAGTGATTTGTGTCCTTTATATAGGTGGAGTTGTGGGTGTGTCTTTGTTCTCTGTCCCCACCCCCCAGTATTTATTGGCTTGGTAATTGCTTGTTTGGCCTTTTTTTGGGTGATTTTTCCTTTGTGTTGTTTGTGTATGTTGGAAACGTTCTTGTGACCGAGTCGGACCCTGCATTGGTCTCGTACGGTGTTTTCCGTTTCGTTCACGCTGTGTTTGTGCAGTTTTCTATGCTGCGTACGCGTCGGTCGCGGTGTATTGTGTTGCTTCGGCTCGGTTTTGTATGCGTGTCGGTCGTACGGCTTGTCCTCCGTCCGACTCGGTCGTGGTTTTCGCGCCTTGCATCGTACTTTGCGGTTTGGAGTTAGCGTGTACGTTTCAGTCGGATTTGTTCCGGGTGCGTGTCGGTCGGTTGGATTCGCGTGTTTTTCCGGCCGGATTGCTATTTTCCGTGCGGCTCGGTCGGTCGACTTGGTTTCCTTACGTGTCGGTCGGATTTATCGCGGCTTGCATCGTACTTGGCGTGTCGGGCGCCACGGGTACGTGTCGGTCGGTAATTTTTCCGGCTCCGAGTCGGTCGGTGCTTTTTCCGGCCCGAATCGGAATCGACCCCATAGTGTGATGTAAAAAAATAATCAATTCTTGATTGGGTCTGATGAGGTGCAGAGTAAAAAGTAAATTCTTGCAAGGACGGATTACATAATCTCCAAGCGTCAGTTAAATGTGAATGTTTAATAGCTTGCGTGAAAGTTTTATGTGCCTTGGAAGGAATGAAGGGTACTGTGGATTTCCGATCTAAGAAAGGATCAAAAACTTGGTTGCAATCACCAGCTAGAATCACATTACTAGAAAAATTTTGAGAAATCAATTGTTGTAAATGGGACCAGAAGGGAGCATCACCAGAAGTAGGGGCATAAACATTAAAAAAAGAGAGGAAAACACCATCAATCTCTAACCTAGTAAACAACCATCTACCATCCTCATCCCTTTCCTGTGCAACAAGGGAAGTCCGCAATGATTTGTGAACTAAAGTAATAACACCATTTTGTTTGCCATCACCAGGAGAAAAGAAGAGATCACCAACCCAATTCTTCTTGAGCTTTAAAGATTCAGACTCAGTAAGATGAGTTTCTTGCAGCAAAACGATTTTGGCGTCCAATTTAGATAAATAAGATAAAACCTGTTGTCTCTTAATAGGGGAATTTAAACCTTTACCGTTCCATGTAATGATTTTTAAAGCCATAAATCAAGGGAAGAAAGTAAATAATAAGATGATCCATTCATAATGCATATTCCAATCACATACAAATAAGATGCCATTAAAAGCGTATAAAATTTGAAACTTAAGAAAATGAAGAAAGAGAAAAAAGAGAGGAAAAAAGGGAATGAATAAATTGAAGTGGTCAATCCAATAGAATATGAAGGAATATCAGAACAGCTAAGGAAATAACAGGACTGACGAAGGAAAGGAGGAATGAAAAGGAGAGAAAAAAAAAGGTAGAGAAAAAGAAAGAGTACGTGATACAATAAAGAAGACACTAAAAACATACTTACACATAATCCAAGACACATATAAGGTGTGGGGAGAGGCAGCCACATGGAAGAGTGACGACTCCAGACTTCAAGCGAGGGCGGGAAGGGGCGAGAAAAGACGGGCGATACAACACATGGGAAAATACATCATAAGAGCAGAACCTGCAAATAAGAGAAAGAAGATGATAAACAAATCGATATAAAACAGAAAGTGGAAGCATTAACTTCAATCAAACAGAAACAAATAGGAACAAATAGAAACATCAACAGTAATTACGAAAAAACTCAACATTCAAATGAGAGCTCAATCAAAACAGAACAGCAACAACTATTTGTTGATCGATGAGGACGTTGCAGATGTGTCCATAGAATCCGCGCGACAGAAATTGAGAAAGCTTTTCAATTTTAGAGGATCTTCATATGTGTTGGTCTTGTTAATGAAAGTAACTTTAAAGAGGCATGGGTGAAAAAGGCCATAGCGAGCTCCAATAGATCGAAGTAGGGGTCTCATTGCTAAAAAGTCTCTTCGTCGGTCAGCAGTGGATTTTGAGTAATCCTGAGAGAAAACCAAAGTATTGCCTGCCCAAGAGACACGGTTAGCTGCTCTAGCTGCTGATAGAATCTTAAGTAGGTCAGTATACTCTAGGAAATATAAGATAATCCCTCTCGGTTTCCTCATACTGGCAGAAGACGATGCAGGAGCAGGACCCAAACGATGAGCTCGTTGGATGTTTAGCTGAGTGTCTTGTGGTAAATTAAGTACTTTGGGTAAGAAGGACTTGAAAAAATTGATAGGATCAGAGCCTTCCGAACCTACTGATAGTCCATAAATACGGAGGTAATTCCGTCTATTTCTATTTTCCAAGTTTTCGACTTGTTTTTGGAGAGACAACACTTGAGAATGAAGGGCATCAGTCTTCCTATTGGCAGAAGTCAGAGATTCGAGATTCTGTTCTACTGTAGTGACTCTGTCCTCCAAGCTTGACCATCTTTCTGTTAGAGTTTGTAATTGACAGTTAGTCTCCTCAACAAATGGGCGAAGAACTCTAATTTCTTCAAGTAATAAGTCCAAAGAAACCGAAGACGTTTGTTTGGGAGGGGAAGGAGGGTCCTTCTTTAGGCGTTTGCTTGGCGTTTTGTTCGTGCCAGAGGAAGTCGCAGTATTGGAGGCTATGACGCTCTTGGGCGAAGTATTCGACGGGTCATCCATGGCAGCACAATATAAACGAGATTTAGAGCGGGTTGAAGATTTGCGCACCAGAGACGATGAGAGTGAAGCAACTTTGAGTAGTTTGCCCATTCAGCTATTGCAGGAAAGAGAAATTAGCATGAACAGTCCCACAGTCTTATAGACACTATACTATAAGTATTTATAACACCTCATGTAATGAAGATAGGAGAGGAGTTTGCTAAGCAATAATCAAGGCAGCATTCTGTAAGCGACTCTTCCTGACAACCTCATCAATAAGTGAAGTTAAACGTAGGCCAAGGAATCAGCAATATTTTGATATAGCTATCAATGACCTACAATTGATAAGAATGAGGTGTATCCAGGGTGCAAGCAATATATCATGAAGGCACAAGAGGCAGAACTATGAAAGCGCTGAGACAAAGAAAAAGAATGCAGCATTGCAACTTATTCTGTCAAAAAATAAGAAGCTTCCAAGTTTTCAGCACCGTACAGCGTTTTATAAATGAGGTATTTGCAATAATAGCATCACGGAGTGTAGAGTACAAAATGGCGGCCAGTTTTGTGAAGGAGGCGTTCTGTCTTCAAAACCACAAAAAGACATGAAGAAAAAGAAAATAAAGAACCTCACAACATCTCCCACTATCTTCCACAGCAGCTCGAGGGCACAACAGTCATTTCAGCGTCGTTTTCGATGGTCGCACTGGAAATTTAATGAGATGCGCATGAAAAATGCTTTGAGAGCGGAACGGACAAAATGGCGGCTGAGTCCGTGAGAGAAGCGCTCCGTTGCTAATAATGCAAATAACTGCTCTTACATTCTGTTGTAGCAGTTTAAAGGCACATCAATCGGCTCCGCTTCATTTTTCCGACGGCAATGTTGAGGTTCTGGGAAGCCGCACAGCAAGTTCGCCGCCCGTCAAGATTGCAAACCCCTCCGCCATCTCGAGAGAGTCAGGAGCCGGCAGCCATCCTCCTCGGGCGCTAGCCACGCCCCCGGCATATTACACTCTTAGCATCTGCATATATACTCTATTTAAATATACTCCCACCAATTTAAATGCAAAGACGCTGCACTCTAGGGACTGTATCATCAAAGTTTTATTTCAATGTGCACAGCTCTACCAATGCATTTCGACCAGTTCGATCTTTGTCACGGCGGTGAGTCCGTTTTTTCTACCAATTATATACAATCCTACCCCTCCTCACTTTCATGCAGTATTATAGGTGTTGTATGTAAAAACATTGTCCTTAAAAATACAACTAGTACCAAAATGGAAAGAAGAATGAAAAAAGAAACCAAACAAAACAACAGCATCAAAACAAATCATTTTGAGGCACAGTTATTACTGTCATTAACCCCTTGGCTTCTAGGCATCCCCCCCCCGTGCTAAGCCTTTATTTGGCTGTTTGGGGTAGTTTTTTCCTAGGTCCTCTATAACTTTTTGCCCACATACGGTATCCACACCTAATTTGCATCATTTTCTTCCATCATCCTGGGGATTCAAAAAAATACCCAGGGTATGTGGATTCCCCTGGCGGGGACGAGAAATTAGCCAAAATACAGCTAAATTTTGGGTTTTGGGGGGAAAAAGTGCTGCAGAAGAAAGCGTCTGTTTTTATCCTGCAAACGGTATCATAGAAGGGTTTGCAGTGCTAAAATCACCATCTTCCCAGCTTTTGGAAACAGGCAGACTTTTGTCAGAAAACCAAAATTTTCATACAGTTTTGGCATTTTAGTGGGACATAGCCTATTTTTTTGATTTTTTGTGCTTTCAACCTCCTTCCAGATAGTGATAGAAATGAGTATGAAACCAATAATGGATCCTGGAAAGCTATACATTTCTGAAAAATAGACAACATTCGAAATTGAGCAAGAGGTCATTTGTGTAGATCCTTCAAGGTTTTCCTATAGAAGTAACAGTTAAAATAAAAAAAATATTGACATTTATTTGAAAAAAACAGATATTTGTGCCTACATTTTTACCTGTAACTTCTTCTAAGTATGGAAGATTTTTGAAAGCAATATATCGTTAGGTCCATTGGAACCCGTCTGGTACCGGGATATATATGGGAATTGTAGGTTCACCAAGAACCCAAGGTACCAGAGCCAATAACTGAGCTGCGCCTTGCAAAGGTTTTTCATTGCATACAGGGTATACAGCAATTCATTTGGTAAAATATAAAGAGTGAAAAATAGGTATCAATGAAACCTATGAATTTCTAAAATGGGAAGAATATATGGAGCTTAGAAGCAGTGGTTATTTGCTCATCTCCAATTTTGTGGGTACCCATTCTATCATGTGAATTAGAGGGATTTTTCAAAATGACTTCTTTTTTACACACTGTATAACATTTGGAATGCAAAAAGGCATCGAAAGTCAATTAGTAATAACACTTGTTCTACTATTCTGCGTTCCCCTAAGTCTCCCAATAAAATTGGTAACTCACTTGTGTGGGTAGGCCTAGTGCTCGCGACAGGAAACAGCCCAAAACACAACGTGGACTCGCCACATTTTTTCAGTGAAATCTGACCCTTTTTTACAATGTGCCTACCTGTGGATTTTGGACCCTAGCTTAGCCGGCACCTAGAGAAACCTAGCAAACCTGTACATTTTTTAAAACTATACACCCAGGGGAATCCAGGATAGGGTACCTTGTGTGGCTCTAACCAGGTTCGGTTACCTAAACTCCCTTGCAAACCTCAAATTCTGTCAAAAAATAAATTTTCCTCACATTTCTGTGATGGAAAGTTGTGGTATCTGTGGGGAGCCACAAACTTCCAACCACCCAGCATTTCCCCAAGTTTTGAGATAAAAATGGTACATCACTTGTGTGGGTAGTCCTATTGCCTGTGAAAGGAAACAGCCCAAAACGCAACATGGATACTTCACATTTTTCCAGTGATATCTTACCCTTTTTATGCAATGTGCCTAGCTGTGGAGTTTGGACCCTAGCTTAGCCGGAACCTAGGGTAACCTAGCAAACCTGCACCTTTTTGTAAACTAGACACCTAGAGGAATCCAGGATGGGGTGGCTTGTTTGGCTCTCGCCAGGTTCTGTTACCCAGAATCCCTTACAAACCTAAAACTTTGTTAAAAACACACATTTTTCTTATATTTCTGTGACGGAAAGTTCTAGAATCTGCGGGGAGCCACAAACGTCCACACACCCAGCACTCCCCCAAGTCTCCTGATAAAAATGGGATCTCACTTGTGTGGGTAGGTCTAGTACCCACGACAGAAAACATCCCAAATCACAACGTAGACATCACATTTTTCCAATGAAATCTGACCCTTTTTTGCAATGTGCCTAGCTATGGGTTTTGTACCCTAGCTCAGCTGCACCTAGGGAAACCTAGCAAACATGTACATTTTACAAACCTAGACACCCAGTTAAATCCAGGATTGGGTGACTAGTGTGGCTCTCACCAGGTTCTGTTAACCAGAATCCCTTGCAAACCTCAAACTTTGTCAAAAAGAAAACTTTTTCCTCACATTTTTGTGACAGAAGGTTCTGGAATCTGCGGGGAGCCACAAACTTCGACCCACCCAACATTTCCACAAGTCTCCTGATAACAATGGTACCTCACTTGTGTGGGTAGGCCTAGTGCCCGCGGCAGGAAACAGCCCAAAAACGCAACATGGACACATCACATTTTTCCAATGAAATCTGATCCTTTTTTTGCAATGTGCCTAGCTGTGGGTTTTGTTCCCTAGCTCAGCTGCACCTAGGGAAACTTAGCAAACCTGTACATTTTACAAAACTAGACACACAGGGGAATCCAGGATTGGGTGATTTGTGTGGCTCTCATCAGGTTCTGTTACCCAGAATCCCTTGCAAACCTCAAACAAACGTCCCCCCACTCAGCATTTTCCCAAGTCTCCCAATACAAATGGCACCTCACTGGTGTGGGTAGTCTTAGTACCCGCGACAGGAAATGGCCCAAAACGCAATGTGGACACATCACATTTTCCCAGTGAAAATTGACCCTTTTTTTGCAATGTGACTAGTAGTGGATTGTGGACCATAGCTCAGCCGGCACCTAGGGAAACCTAGAAAACCTGTACATTTTGTAAAACTAGACACCCAGGGGAATCCAGGAAGGGGTGGCTTGTGAAGCTCTCACAAAGGGGCTCATTACGATGGCGGGCGGACATGAGTCCGCCCGCCATCGTTGCGGTGCTGGGACCACCCGCCAGTAATGCAGCGGTCCCACCACACATATTAGGATGCGCCCGCCATACTGGCGGGCGCATCCCAGGCCTCTAACATTGCGGACGGTGCTGCAGGCTGCAGCACCGTTCGCAATGTGAGAACGGCATTCACTGCATTTCCCTGCACTGCGTGGCAAGCACCACGCGGTGCCTGTCACGCAGTGCATGGAAATGCAGGGTGGTACCATGGGTACCCCCCAGTGCAGCAACACCTCCCCCCACAACGGGCCCCCGAATCCCTTTCCGCCTGTCCTTTTGCGGTGGGATGACCACCGCGAAAAGACAGGCGGAAAGGGATGTCCTAATCCCTACGGCGGTGCCTGTAAGGCACCGCCGCAATGCTGCCCTATCTTTTGGTTCCGCAAGGCGGGCGGAAACGGACCGCCTTGCGGAACCGTGGCGGGCGGTCTTTGCGTCCGCCACGCTTCCCTGAGGTTTGTCCCCGCCATCATAATCTGGCGGGGGAAAACTGCTGTCAGATGGCGGAAGGACCGCCACCGCCGGCCCGGCGGTGGTGGTCCTCCCACCATCCTAATCAGCCCCAAAGTTCTGTTATCCAGAATCCCTTGCAAACCTCAAACTTTGCAAAAAAAAACTAATTTTCCTCATATTTCTGTGATGGAAAGTTCTGGAATCTGTGGATAGCCTCAAACTTTCACCCACCTAGCATTCAACCAAGTCTCCTGATAAAAATGGTACCTCACTTGTGTGGGTAGGCCTAGTGCCCATGACAGGAAATGGCCCAATATGTACTGTGGAGACTTCAAAATTATCGATCACAAAAAGACTTGGTTTTGCGAGGGATTCATCTGCGTTTTTGGTCCCGTGCTCGGTGGACATCTAGAGAAACCCACCAAACCCAGACTTTTTGAAAAAATAGACCCCAGGGGGAGTCCAGAGAGGTGTGGCTTGCGTGATTCCTTCAACGTATTCTCACCCAGAATCCCATGCAAATCACAAATTTAGCTAAATAAATCAAATTTTCCTCACATTTCTGTGAGGAAATGTTGTGGGATGACCGGGCCAACACAAATTTTCTACCATCCAGCGTTCCCCCAGGGCTCCCAAAAAAAATGGTACCTCACTTGTGTGGGTGGGCCAAGTCCCCGCGACAGGAAATGGCCCAAAACGTACTGTGGAGAGTTCAAAATTATCGATCTCAAAAAGACTTGGTTTTGCGAGTGAATCACCTGTGTTTTTGGTCCCAGGCTTGGCGGGCATCTAAGGAAACCTCCCAAACCCAGACATTTCTGAAAACTAGACACCCGGTGGAGTCCAGGGAGGTGTGGCTTGCGTGGATCCACCAACGTTTTCCTACCCAGACCCAGAATCCCCTGCAAACCTCAAATTTAGCTAAAATAAAAATCATGTTTTCCTCACATTTCTGTTTGGGCTCACTGCGTTGACACACATTTCCTATCTCCCAGCATTCCCCTTGGTCTCCCAATAAAAATGATACATCACTTGTGTGCGTGTCCAATGCAGAGTCAGCCTAAAAACGCATATAAAAAGAAATATAGTGCTTAGAGATCGCTGTGCTACCCCCTAAATCTCAACATTTGTGGCCCTTCCCAGTGGCAGGCTCTTGGCCCACCCACACAAGTGAGGTATCATTTTATTCGGGAGACCAAGGGGAAAGCTGGGTGGTAGGAAATTCCTGTCCTTGCGGTGATCCCACACAGAAATGTGAGAAAAATGGGATTTGAGGTTTGCAGGGGATTCAGGGTAAGAAAATGTTGGGTGATATTTGCAAGGCACACATCCTTGGACTCCCACGAGTGTCTAGTTTTCAGAAATGTCTGGGCTTGGTAAGTTTCCCTAGATGGCCGCTAAACCCAGGACCAAAAACACAGGTGGCTCCTTTGCAAAACCAGGTCATGTTGTGATATATCATTTTGATGTTGCCACAATATGTTTTGGGCCCTTCCCTGTCGCAGATACTTGGCCCACCCACACAAGTGAGGTAGCATTTTTATTTGGAGATCTGGAGGAACACCGGATGGTAGGAAATTTGTGGGTTCTTTCTGATTCTGGAAGATTATGGCACAGTAATGCAAGGAAAATGTGTGACTTTAGTCACATTTTGCGGTGTGCAGGGCATTGTGGGTAAGAAAACTTGTTGGGATCCATGAGAGAGACACCACCATGTACCCCCCTGGGTGTTTAGTTTATGAACATTTTTAGAGCTGGTAGATTTTCCCTAGAGATAATGTACGCCTTGGCAGACAGAAAAGACAAATATTACTGCACAACCATCTATTCCTCAAGTACACACACATACTGGTTGGATTTGGCACGAGGGTGAGTGATGGTTCAATGCACTGTTAGTAATTTAAAGTTCAAAACACTGAACCAGTGACTCACACCTTGTGAGCTGTAAAGCTGCTCCAAGGCCCCAACTGCTTTACAAGCCCTTCACACACCTTTCGTACGTGATACACACAAGACCATTCACACCGCTAGCCACGAAACCAATACATTACAACATTCACAAAAAGAGACAATGTACACCCTGGCAGAGAAAGACAGAAAAGATAATTATTACTGCACAACCATCTAGTCCTCAAGTACACAGACATACTGGTTGGATTTGGCACGAGGGTGAGTGATGGTTCAATATATAAAATGTAATTAATATGAGATTTCACAAAAATGTAATGCACAGTTGTGAGAAGTTGGCCTGGCATATGGTCCACTAGTTATAGTGGGCACCTTGCACCAGTCCAAACGACCTTTATTGATGATAGGTTTAAAGACAACCTTTATTGAAAGCTATCCTAGTGGTAGCTATGGAGAGCAGCCTTCAGGCTAAGTCTTGAAGGAGTGTTAAGCTGTTTGTTTTACCAGTCTATAATCTCATGAATGACCAAATGAAAGGAGAACCACACCAGGTATATATATAAAATATATGTATTTATTACTAAACACTACCCACTAGTCTCTTTATGAGGCTAGAGGTCAAAATACACAAGTTACAAGTCAAATAACACAGTAAATTAGCACAATATACGATTAGCCCTAGGGGCGTACCAAACCATATATTAAGAAAGTGGTATAAGAACCACGACTTGACTAGACACAAGGCCTAGAGCCTGTAGAATCACTGGGACCCCAAGGAACCACCCAAGGTAGTGACACAGGGGACCCACGGGGGACGTGTGCAGTGTGTGAACACAGCCGCGAGCTCCGTTAGCGTCTATGGGGAAAGTTGCGGTTAGAGTTTTAAAGTTTAGGGACACTTCGGAGTGGACTAGGAACAAACCCTTTTGGACTTAGAGGGTTCTAGGGCCAACACCCACTGGAGCACCGTAGTACTCGTGTTACCTCACCCAGGGAAGCCGGGTGCACAGGTGTCAAATGGTGTTGGGCCGCGCTGTCGTTTTCAATGGCTGCTGGCTGAAAAGTGCTGCTGCCGAGAAGCTGCGAAGTGTCCGAAGAGATCCAAGCCTGGATCGTGGATGAGAAGAACCTGAAAGCAGAGGGGACAGAGTCTAGGTCACTAGCCAGTGACCAGGGGCACGATAGTCGAATGCCCACCAATGTCGGGTGCTTCAAGTTCGAAGAGGGGAAGATTGTCTCTGCAGCCACGAGGACCAGGGGGCATCGACGACAACCAGGAGCTGGAATAGAGCTGTCCCACAATGGTAGTAGCTGACTGCGGTGTCGGTGCCCGGATTGGACCCAACAAGCCTTGGTAACAGCAACCCACGCAGAAAGGGAACAATGGCTTCGGAGCGGACCAGCGAGGTCCGAGGGACTCCCCAAGCGAGGGAGAGTCAGGGCAGGCCTGGAGCAACCAGGGGGGCCCATTGAAATCAAAGATGTCCTTCTGAGAGACCCACAAGTCGACGGACAAGGGATCGCGAAGGGACCTCAAGCAAAATCACAAAATGGCGGCCCACGGGTCACTCGGAGTGGCCAGGCTGGCAATCTTCGGTGGATTCACTGCTCGGGGTCAGGGCTACAAATAACCCAAAGCACAGCCTCTAGGATCGACCGGAAGCTTATGCACTTGCAAATGTGCACGGTGTCCAGGGGTTCCGGTTCCACGGTACCCACAAGGGCTACGGGTCTCAGCTTTGCTGGGGACTCGGGTCAGCCTCTGGGAAGTCTGGAAATCCACCACCTGGGTTGTAGGGTCGTCGGCGTCTGGCGGGAGCTTTGGAGATGCAGACCGGACAGATGCGTCTTTGGTGCCTGCCAAGCAGGGGAGTAACTCCTTTACTCCAAGGGAGATTCTTCAGTCATCTGCCGTTTAACAGATCGTCGAAGGTCCAAGATTCAGTTTCAGAGTTTCATCCAGGGATATCTAAAGTCCTGTTGCCAGGGGTTCCTTTCTTATACCCAAGGAAGGGGTTGGACTAACTCAGGGGACCCACCTATGGGAGGGTTTGGAAAGAGGGGTGGCTACCCCCATTTCCTTTGTCCAGTTTCGCACCAGAGCAGGGGCTGGTAGCCCCTGCAACCGGTTTGAACTGGGCTATGCACAGGGACACCAAATGTGCCCCCAGTGCAGGACTTCAAAGCACTCAGAGAGTGCACCCACCCAGCCCCAATACACTAAAGCCTGTCTGGGAGGTGGTAACACCTCCCTGTGACAGGAAACCTATTGTCCAGGCCTCCCCTGCCAGAGTTTCGGTCAGCAGTAGGAGGCCAGACTTGTGTCTGTGGCTGCAGCATCCATTTTGTGATGCCAGGGCTCTGTTTAGCTGGTACCGGGTATACCGGTGCTGTCATGTCTCTCCCTCTAGAAGGGTGGGACCAGTTACTGGTGTGGGGGATTGATTCCAAGGTGTTTGACACCAAACACGACATGTTTCCGTGCAGCCATCCCAAAGTTAGCATTTACCGTTGAGATATAATGCACTTAAGAGTATATGGTCAGGCTGCACTCACAGACAACCCCAGAGGATAGATTCCGAAGGCTGCAGAGGGCCTCTGCTCATTCATGGGCACCCTCTCACATAAAACCAAGCACCCTGCCTTCAGGATTGATAAGGCCTGCCATAGGGGTGACTGATAGGTTTATATGTGCTGTGATAGGGTGAGATATAGTGAACCTATATCTCAGCAAGGGGTGCATGCACCACCTCACTCAGGCTGCTGTAGCAGTCCTGTGGTGTCATTTTGGAAGGCTTCCCAGGGGTGGCATAATACATGCTGCAGCCCCTGGTAGGCCTCTGGGGTACCTATGCCCTGGGTACATAGTATACCATATACTAGGGACTTATAAGGGCACCCCAGAATCCAATCTGAAGTGTACCTAAGGTACTAGGAATCCATTTTAAAGAGAAAGCAGATAAACTGGGGCCCTGAATAGCAGGGTCCCAGTCCAACTAAGTCGAAAACCAGCAAAACACCAGGAAAAAAGTGGGGGCAACCATGCAGTCAGATTCCACCTTCCTACAACTGTTAATAATTGAAAGGTCAAAACACTGAACCAGTGACTCACAGCTCGTCACAGGTGAAGTACTTTTATCATGAATGGTAGTCAGCATGTACACATCTCTCCTGTCTGCAAACTTCATAGCTAGAAGTTCATCACTACGCAAAGCACTGCACTGTTCCCCTCAAGTTTTAGACAAACAAGTTATTTTGGGTAACCTTTACGGTTAGAGCGGATTGTGCCACAAGCAACACTTTCCACTTTGATAAATTCCCTGAACAATTGCACACCAGTGTAGAAGTTATCTACATATAATGGTGATCTTTGTTAAAAAGTCCTCTACTAAGTTACCACACAATTTTCTCACTCACTCCGAAAGTGGACGGTCAACCAGGGGGGTCAATCCTGGAATCTCTACCGGTGTACACCCTGAAATTAGAGACATATCCAGTCCTACTCTCACACAGCATATACATCTGAATTCCATAATGTGCCCTCTTGCTAGGAATGTACTGCCTAAAAATCAAGCGGCCCTTGAACAAGACCCAAGACTCATCCACATCTATTTCTTTATCTGGAGCATAGATCTCTGAAAAACAATCTAAAAAGTGATTAAGGACAGGCCAAATCTTAAAAGACAGTCACAATAAGGGTGAATATTGTGGCAACCTTAAACCATTATCAACAAAATGGAGCATCCGAAGCAGAAGCAAATACCGATCACGACTCATGATTGCAGGAAATATAGCCGTTACCATCAAGGGACTAGTAGGCTAATATGAAGACATCAACGGCTTCCTTATCAAGCCCATTAAAAAAGTTAAACCTAAGAACTTCTTCAACTCATCCAGATTCGTGGGAGTCCATTGGGTAGCTCTAGAGTGGGGCTTAAGTCTGGCACTGTTGTTTCTCAAATACTGTTCAGCGTCCAAACTAGTCTGCTCAACAATCTAATCCAAAAATACATTGTCCATAAACAACTGAAAAGAATTTATGTGCAAAAAGTTTTCAGTTTCCACTCTACACCCTGCAACACCAGTAAAGGCTGGCAACGCCGGCTGCACCATGTCTGGTGCAACCCAGAGGTCAGCTCTTCCAATGGGAAGCCTTGCAGCCCCAGGCTGCAATCCAGAAACATCAATGTCCTCCTCTAAAACAGGTACTTCATCTGCACTGAGAGTGGCTTCATCATTTGATGATTCCTCTCGGACAGAAAATTCACTGCCAGAATCTTCCACTCCCTCCTCTGCCTCAGATGCAGAGTCAGTCTCTGAACCATGGTCAGAGGAAGACTCGAAAAGCATACCAACAACCTGCTGAGCGGTCATCCTGCGGCTAGCCATAATCCTTACTAAGAAAAGTAACTTCACAAACAAGTCAACAACAACCAACACTGTGTAAAATAAGTAATAAACAAAGTGTGGCTTTATCACAAAGATCTATATACTCAAAAACAAAACCACTCACTTGCCAGAGAGGGCTAGACTCACCAGCATCTACTCTTCACAGAAACAGCAAAAACTAATGATATCCCACTAGAAAGAAAAAACAAAAAAAAATTGCAAGACAACACAATACACATTGTGCACAAATGCAAAAAGATTTTCACACAATAAAAAAGAAACGAAACATGCTGCTATTATTACACCATTCACAAAAAATGCATTCGTGCAGGGAAAAGATACTCATTTAGAGTAAATAGTATTAAAAACGTTTTCTTACCAAACACATGCAAATACACAAACTTCAGAACTACCAGTGATGAAACCACAAGCAGGAATAACAGCAAAAAATGCAAAAGCTTTGAACTAGAATAAAAAGGAGAAATACAACATTACAATCTCAAATGCAAATACAAAGAAATAAAACAATTAACATTATAAAACGCTATGTCACTACCCAAATACCAGTAGACACACACTACCAGCCAAATTCCAGACACACCCAAAAATGCTTCCTAGTGTCTAGTGGATTTCTGCCCCCCTTGGGTCTACAAATATGGCCAATCTGCCACCAAGGGGGACAGAAAAATGGCCAAAAGTAAATATTAATCGATGCCCTATCCCACTGGGGCAACCCTTACCCTTACCCAAGGGGCCACCCCAAACATAAATATATACATATCCCTGGTGCTTGTGGGGTTTCTGCTCCCCCCCACACTCTGGAGTACATGGGCCTCCAAAGACAGACGGTTTGCCCTGGGGGGTGGGGCCGAAAGTGGCCAAACGTACATTAAAAAAAAATCATCCCCAATTGGGGGCGACCCTTGCTCCAATGAATAATACATACACATCCCTGGTGCAAGTGGTTTTTCTGTCCCCCTCTGGGGCAGATGGGCCTCCAAATAGGGCCATTCTTCCCCCAGGGGGGGGCAGAAAACAACCAGAAGTAATTTCAAAAAATGATTATCCCCAATATTGGTGATTCTTGGCTAAGGAACCCCTCCGCCAAACATAATATAAAAACATCCCTGGTGCTTGTGGGGTTTCTGCCCCCCACCCTCCGGGGTACATGGGCCTCCAAAGACAGCCGATCTGCCCTGGGAGTGGAGCTGAAAATGGCCAAAAGTAAATGAAAAAAAATTCATCCCCAATTGGGGGCGACCCTTGCCCCAATGAATAATATATATACATCCCTGGTGCAAGTGGTTTCTCTGCCCCCCCTGGGGTAGAAGGGCCTCAAAATAGAGCCAATCTGCCCCCAGGGGAGGCAGAAAATTGCCAAAAGTAACTAAAACAAATTATTAGCCCCAATAGGGGCGATCCTTGCCCAAGGGATCGCCCCAAACATAAAATAACGATATCTCTGGTGCCAGTGGATTTTCTGCCCCGCTCGGTGGAAGATGAGCCTCCAAATAGGGCTGATCAGCCCCCGGGGGAGGCAAAAAACGGCCAAAACTGCTTAAAAAAAGTATATCCCCAATGGGGGCGATCCTTGCCCAAGGGACCACCCCATGCCTAATATAACAATATCACTGGTGCTAGTGAGTTTGGGGGCAGATGGACCTCAAAATAGTGCCAATATGCCCCCAGAGGGAGCAGAAAACAGGCAAAAGAAATAAAAAAAAATTATTATCCCTGATAGGGACGATCCTTGCCCAAGGGACCGCCCCAAACATAAAATGACTAAATCTCTGGTGCTAGTGGGTTTTCTGTACCACCCCGGGGGCAGCTGTGCCTCAAAATAGGGCTGATCTGCCCTTGGGGGGGGGGGGCAGAAAATGACAGAAACAAATGGTCCACATTTGGAAGCGACCCTTGCCCAAGGGGTCGCTTCCATTTCTCAAAAAATAAATCCCTGGTGCTAGTAGTGGCGGCATTCCTGCTGCACGATCACGACCCCATGCGTGATTGTGCAGTAGGAATGCCTTGCAAAAAAACCTCTTTTCCTCTCCCCCGATGCCTCTGTGCACACCAAAACCAACCTCCCCCCGGTACGAACAACCTACCTTCCCCTCCGACGGCTGATAACCAACTGGCTTCCAGCGCGTCTGGTGGCTGTTGATGATGCGGGCGCGGCTGTGCGTGCTGACGTCATCGGATTGCCGAGGGGGGGCGAAGGTGGCAGCGGAGAGGCTGCCATCCATGTTTGGTGGGTTTCATGGGTAGCCCATGTGGGCGCTTCTCCCATGGGCGGGTGCGAGGACGGAACGGTTCCATCCTCAGTACACGCTCACTGTGGCTCAGGACAGAACCGTCCAGAGCACACAAAGGGTAAAGTACACATACATAACTATATGTATATAACACAGTGTCGGTCGCTGCTCTGTAGTTAAAATTAGGTAATAGTTTACACAGGGGGAGCATTTAGATCTTCATGAAAATCAATCATTCATGTAAACACAACTTTTCAAATTTTTTGGCAACTCACACGATACTCCAGTAGGCCCTGGAACAGGAAGACAAACCCATAAGGAACTACAGTCAGCTTCTTCCAATGGCTGTAGCAATTCCGCTGGAGTACTGAACGAGAATGGAAAGTATAAAACAAATTAAACTCCAATAAAACACATTAAGTTGTAGCATTAAAGGAAACTACTGTAAATTTATGGCAAAATCTAAAGGCAAAATTGATATTATGTTTAACTTTGTTAATTAGATTTTACTTTACTTTAAAAAAGCCCTATGATTATAAAGTAAATTGAACAGCATTAGTTTGGATGATGTCAACAGTGACATCATCAATAGTGTAATTTGAGATGTCAATAGTGATGCCATCAATGATATCATTGAGCATGCCATAAGTGATATAATAAGTGAGGTCATAAATAGTGCATTGGCATGGGTTAAGTTATAGCTACGTATATATATTTTTTTCACTGAAAAACAGAAACTGTTAAAGTAATGTTTTGGTTGGCATTGTTAAAATACATGTTTAAAAACCTCCTAAAAACCCAGTAGAAATCCAGTTATGGTGAATTAAAAATGAAAAAACACTGAAATTCGCAAATTATGGTTAGGGCTACAATTCATGACTCACACAACAGCTATGCAAGCCATAACTCACACACCAAATGTAATGCTCATAGTCTCACCTTTAAAGAAACAGATGCAGTTACAAATGTTTTAAATCATCTTACAGATGACCCCTACCACTTTGCCAGAGATAAATATGAATATAGTATCATTAATTGGCTTGATTATAATGCACTTTAGTAACATGTGATGTGAAGGACTTTTATTACATGATGATTTGAGGTGATGTACTTTAATTACTTTGTGCTTTTGGGTGTTGTTATTTGTTGGTATATATATATATATGGTGAAGTCATAAGCATGTCCAACCTTAGCCCATCTTAAAATGTTAATGCCTTGAAAACTATTAAACAGATTCACAACAGATCATAAAAGTAGTTCCTTCAGTAAAGAGCTAACTTTGCACCACATTTGGTGTAATTCTAATCAGCTGTTTTTTCTGTAGCGAAGAGCAAAACATCTATAGGAATTCATATGGAAAATTACACTTTTGGGGCCCCATTTGTCTTGGCCCCAGCTTGACAGATCTGCACGAAACCTTTCACGAAAGACACAAAGTGGATGAACTTTATTTTTGGAAAGTTTTGCGCAGATTCATCGAACAGTGCAAAAGTCAACATCGATGCTACTTTCATAGTACAGAGAAACTGACAAAAAACAGTGTTTACTACCTCACAAAATGAATGTTTTCTGCATTACAAACTGAATGTGGGCCATCCCACATATAAATCTCAGTTTTTTATAGAAATTGTGTAAAGTACTTTATTACAACACTTTAATGTCAGCATACACACAGACATTGAAAGAATTATGGGCCTCATTAGGATGTCGGGTGGATCACCACCGACAGGCCGTCGGTGGCGGTCCACCCGATATCCAGAGAACGGTCCGACCGCCGGATTATGATACCGGCAGTTGGAGCACAGCGGGCGCGAGGAAAGACCGCCGCCTCCGACTGGCTCAAGGACAGTAATCCCTCCCTACAATTAACGTGGTGTCTGTGCAGGTAGGGATTACAATGTCCATTTCCCAGAGCCTTTTCATGGCGGTCCCACCACCATGGAAAGGCTGTCGGAAAGGGACTTTGGGGGCCCCCAGCAGGGCCCCCTTGGGCCTCCGCTATGTGGCCAGGGGGGCACATGTGGTGCCCCCCAAACATCCATGCACCGTGTGCCAGGCACTACATGGTGTCTGGCACATGGTGCTTGAATGTTTAAAAACATGCCTTTTACTTCTGCGGCTTGTGCTGCAGCCCTTTTCCGGGCCGCAGCACAAACCGCAATAGTAAAAGGCATGTTTCCGCTCGTCTGACTGCCATCGTTATGAGGCCCATAGTAATGTAAGACGAAGTTTTACTTTTTTGCACATGTATTTAGTCGAAGGTCTTTGAATTAAGGTACAGCCTATTTCAAATATACGACTGCAGCACAGTCTCTACCTTGCTTTAATGAAGTACTGCTTGCACTTCAAACTTCACTAGTAGCTAAAGTGTGAAGTGTGAGCAGTAGCTTGAAAATTTCATCAGTGATGTGATAACTTAAGTTATCAAAGATGTCATTCACAATGCCATCAGTGATGTCATCAATATTTTATTTTAACATGCCATGAGTGATGTAATATGTGTGGTAGTAATCGGTGCCTGATGGGGGAGTAAGTTATAGTTAGGTCAGTAAAGTATAACTGGTGAATTTCAGTGTTTCTTTTAATAAACATTAGTTTTATATTATTACATTTTTTAATATTAAAGAAAATGCTATTACCCTACCTGACTATAACAACACTTTACCCTTTGTTTTTCTCATTGATTTTTCTGGGTATTCTATCATATTCACCCAACTTCCTCACTGAGCATAGCTTTAGGCCTGTGCAATGGGGGAGGTAAGTAGGTGGGTTGGTCGCATGGCCTGAACTTCAGCCAGGCCTTATGCCCAACCCCCAATGGGCGCAGGAGGCTTACATCTCACAAACCCATACCCCACATTTGTTTTGCTTTTTACATTTGTTTTTGCTGTACTGCAGGAGTCCTGTGGTACTGCGGCTGAAGCGTCACCCATGACACCTCAAACCCACGCATTAGTCACTTATTGATGCTTGTGTGGTCTCATGGTACCACGGCTACCGCAAAAGTTCTGCAGTGCCACATATGGACCAAGCATAGTATTGTTATAAATGACGTCATTTCAGATGCCATCAGTGACGTTATTTTTGCTGTCATTGAACATGTCATTAGTGATGTAATATGTGAGGGTACAATCAATGCTCACTTGGTCCTAGAGTGACAGGTGATGTTCCTATGATATGCAAACGATTTATAAACAGATGCTCCATGTACAATTCATTCTAATATGGTACATCTCGTGCAGTAACAAAAAGATATAAATGAAATTTCATTCGCAATTATTAATTCAGCCTCTCCCTAGATGTGTTATTTATCAAAAGTAACTCGTATTGCCTCACTGAGCTTGAACTCCAAGGTCATATATGTACCACGCTATGCACCGAATCATATGAAAATAGATCATATACATCCCATCAGAACATAATAGGCTCAGGAACAAACATGTCAGAAGACACCGCAGGCCAGGCCAGCCCTCTGATATCACCTCTTCAAGCCTTTTTCGGGACATCAGGCAGCATCGGTACATTCACCCTTTTAAGAGATCCGGCCGCTGCGATTTATTCTTAAACAGAAAATATCAAAGGCTTACCAAATCCTTTGACCCCTCAAAGATCGTATATAACTTCTACCCCTCCAGATCGGTATCAAAGTTCGACTCGAACAGAGGGCATGTCACGAAGCCACTCACAAAGGGGCAAGTCTATAACTACCCAAGCGCAAGTGCACATATCAAACAGCGGCAACCCAGATGCAGAACCTGTGAGGGGCCCTGCACTATTAGCTGTGGTAGCACCAGCCCACAAAACAGGACAGATCCAGGAGTCACCAAAAGGTTCAGACTGTCAGTAACTAGCTCCAACATTAATAACGGACCATCTAACACCTTGTCAGCCCATAAAACAGGACCATCCCAGGCGCAGTTTCAAAACTGAACCTAGACTGCCCTCTCACCTACGCAAAAACAACAGTTGATGGACAGAAGCAGAACAATGTCATACATTCACCCCAGTACAGAGATCTGGGCCTAAATCCATCGTTTTTTTGCTCACCATGCCATTCCAGTTTGAACCCAGCCATATGCAAATCAGTCTTGACCCTGTGCCTCATGGGAACAGTCCAGCCCGAACTGCCAAGCCAGGTCCTCCCTGGACTGTAAACAAGCATCCTAGGACCGGTTTCGGGCTGTCACCCCTCTTCAGCCAGGATAGCTTGATTCCAGTGGCATGGAGAGCACAGGACCCACGTCTGGGCATGCCCGTCCCACTCGGGGTGACAAATGCAAAAACAACAGTTGATGGACAGAATGCAGAACAATGTCATACATTCACCCCAGTACAGAGATCTGGGCCTAAATCCATCGTTTTTTTGCTCACCATGCCATTCCAGTTTGAACCCAGCCATATGCAAATCAGTCTTGACCCTGTGCCTCATGGGAACAGTCCAGCCCGAACTTCCAAGCCAGGTCCTCCCTGGACTGGAAACAAGCATCCTAGGACCGGTTTCGGGTTTCACCCCTCTTCAGCCAGGATAGCTTGATTCCAGTGGCATGGAGAGCACGGGACCCACGTCTGGGCATGCCCGTCCCACTCGGGGTGACAAATGCAAAAACAACAGTTGATGGACAGAATGCAGAACAATGTCATACATTCACCCCAGTACAGAGATCTGGGCCTAAATCCATCGTTTTTTTGCTCACCATGCCATTCCAGTTTGAACCCAGCCATATGCAAATCAGTCTTGACCCTGTGCCTCATGGGAACAGTCCAGCTCGAACTGCCAAGCCAGGTCCTCCCTGGACTGGAAACAAGCATCCTAGGACCGGTTTCGGGGTTTCACCCCTCTTCAGCCAGGATAGCTTGATTCCAGTGGCATGGAGAGCACGGGACCCACGTCTGGGCATGCCCGTCCCACTCGGGTGACAAATGCAAAAACAACAGTTGATGGACAGAATGCAGAACAATGTCATACATTCACCCCAGTACAGAGATCTGGGCCTAAATCCATCGTTTTTTTGCTCACCATGCCATTCCAGTTTGAACCCAGCCATATGCAAATCAGTCTTGACCCTGTGCCTCATGGGAACAGTCCAGCCCGAACTGCCAAGCCAGGTCCTCCCTGGACTGGAAACAAGCATCCTAGGACCGGTTTCGGGGTTTCACCCCTCTTCAGCCAGGATAGCTTGATTCCAGTGGCATGGAGAGCACGGGACCCACGTCTGGGCATGCCCGTCCCACTCGGGGTGACAAATGCAAAAACAACAGTTGATGGACAGAATGGAGAACAATGTCATACATTCACCCCAGTACAGAGATCTGGGCCTACGGCAGCTTCAATTGGAATAGCATAGGAACCCTAGACAAGGACATGGATGACACTTGGCTTCATTCAACCTCAATTATGAATAACGCAGAACTCAAACAAGCTTTGGGGGTTAGGACCATCAACTTGACTACTAATCAAGAACAAGACGCCCACCTACCAGTTGAGAACCCAAGTTAACCACTCGAGACTCCACTCACCACTGCAGGCAACATCCCTGAAATAAAAAGTGCGCTGGCCCCCTCGCCAATCGAAATCTCGAGTCATCTAACATTTCCAGCACAAGTCAATCCAAATACCTCCTTGCCAATTGAAATTTTGAGCCCTCTAACATCCTTAGAACAAATCAATCTAAATAGCCCTCAGACAACAACAAAGTTCGATCCAGTGAATCACACGCAGGACCATCCTGGTGTGGAAGGCCGATGCAGAATAAATGCCCTTAGCACACAGCCAATAGGGGCTAATAGAGAAGTAGGCACACGGCCCAAGGGTTATTACGAATATCCCAAAGCAACAATGACCAACAGTGAAACAGGCACAAGCCCCAATGAGCACAAAGAATACCTTAAAGCAGAGAATATTTTCATACCTACGTTCCTCGCTATTAAGTATTCTGCAAACTTCAATCTGGGGCTTGAACATGCAATCAGACAAACTGGATATACAGATCGACCTCATGAATGTAATGGCAGCACATATAGTCAGCATTAACACTAAACTAGAAATGCTGACGCACTGGATAAACACCACCCCATCATTAATCAATTCTGTCCAGCAAGGCACATGCAACTATGTGCCAATTGTAGACAAATTAAGCTTCGTGCCAGTCATTTTATCCGACATTCTAAAAGAGATGAGAAATTGTGAAAAGCTCACATTACCCCCCCACTGTAGATCCGGCGAGAAGCGATGGCGAGCCACTAATAAATAACTATCAGAGTATGGCAGGAAATAGAATATCGAACACTCCCCTCAATCCATCTTTGATCCAGAGAATGTCAGCACTGCCTTCACAAGCCCCACATCAGATCTCACCAATGTCAAGTGAGGCTTGTGATTTAAAAGGCCAGGTTCAAACCAAAAGGCAAAAGAAGCGTGCTAGAAAAGGAAGAAGGAATCCTCGCCGGACTACACAGAATGGAGATTGTGTCAAGAAACTTTAGCCTATATTTTCGGCCAAACAAATTTAAAAAACTTCCCATGCAACAAATATTTCAGCGATTCAAGCAAATAGCAACAACTCAGATAGGTCGATCGAATTAGACCAAGAACCAATTTCTTTGGTTTCAATGGCAGCAATTTCTGCCAGCTCAGCAGTCTCACAGGCAGCTCAGCGCACCAAAAAGAATCCACCTGCACAGAATGTGGCGGCTGTTTCAACACTGAGCAATAAAAAAACTTTGAAGCCCAATCAGTTAACTAACGTAGGAACTGTTTCAGCGCCCCCACTCACCCGGGAAATAACGCAAATCGTCCATACTAGCTCAGAGACAGCTCAAGAAATCGATTATCATGGTTTGACACAGCAAACAGACAAAGCGAGTAAGAACACCGGGGCCTCTACAAACAGCCAGGAAATAGCGCAAACCACGCACATTAGTCCAGATACAGCTCAAGAAGCAAATTATTATGGCTTGATACAGCAATCCGATATAATAAGCAAGAATATTGGGGTCACCACAGACAGTTCGGAAGGGTTTGAATCCGTCAGCAAGAACTTTGGCCTGCGGCTAAGGATAACAACGGCTTTTTCGGGTAAGGGCAGTGCTACCGGAACTGCCCCCTCAAGCCATAAACTACAGTCAGATCGCATTATTTTATTTTCTCACTCGTAGATCGCGGATAAGCCCATGAAATTACAATTCTCCTAATACCATGTCAAGATAATCTAGATTTCATTAAAGACACGGAGGCTAACATTATGCATATTCTTTTAATGCTAACTCCAAGCAGCCACTTATAAGTAATACATCATAAAGTAAAATAGTTCCAGAACAGAATCTTCATCATGTACAATAGCCATGAGCATAGAACAGTCTGCCTCTTTTCAATGTGATGAAATATATTAGGAAATCTTTAACAAGTAACTTTCTCTTTAAACTAGTTTCGTATTTCAGGTGGAGAAGGACGAGGAGATTTTAACGAAATTGTCACTCTTGGTTCTTTCCGAAGATCTTGCTTCTGAAAGGTGGTGACACTGGGCGAATTATTTATGTTGAGTTATCTGAAATGAAAAACAGTATGAGTGACTAAAAGGAAAACTTTAAGACATCGAAAGAGGCATGTAATGACGAATTTAAATTAATACAGTAAATGTTGTATAAGCTTAGCGATGATACAATCAATAAAGGTTGAATTAGTAAAAATAGATCTCTTCTTTCTTAAAATCTTGTCCAACTGAGGGGAGGGATATGTTAGCCTCGTGTCTTTAATGAAATCTAGTTTCTCTTGACATGGTATTAGGAGAATCGCAATTTGTATTGTATTGTATTATATTAAAACTTGTAAAGCGCACTGTCACCCAAAGGGTATCCTGGCGCTATGAGACGTGTACTCAAATCGGCCGTAGATGGACAACCGGCAGTGATCAAATTGGTCTAAGCAGACAAATTATGAGATAGATCATTCCCTGGGATAGAGCCAGGTTTTGACTCTTTTCCTAAACTGCATCAGCTCTTCTGACTGCCTAATGTCGGTAGGGAGTCTATTCCACAGCTTTGCAGCCACAATGCTAAAGGCTCTCCCACCTGCTTTTGTCTTTCTGAATTTAGGCACCTTGACCAGATTGGCCGATGATGAGCGGAGACTCCGGGTGGGGATGTACCATGCAAATTTGTTCTGCATGGGTATAGGACCAGCCCCATGCAGAGCCTTAAATACAATGCAGAGGGATTTAAACTTTATCCTCTCTGACATTGGAAGCCAATGCAGCTCCGCCAGGGTTTGCGAGGCGGAAGAGTGTCTTGGTCTCGATAGAGCCAGCTTAGCTGCCATTGACTGGACCCTCTGCAGTCTCTCGATCAGATACTTTGGAGACTCCAGCAGCAACGCGTTGCAGTAGTCCAGTCTACTTAAAATGACGCTTCTAACTACCAGTGCCCTGGCCTGTGGGGGTAACATCGGGAGAATCTTCCGGGGCACCCTGATAAGGGCAAAGCAGCAACCAGCTGTTTTGTTAACCTGAGTTTCCGGGCTCAGTTTGTTATCGAACATAACTCCTAGATTGCGCACCGTCTCTGAGGGAACTAGACGAGTAGTGGTCGGGTTAGGCCAGAAATCATTTGGTAGTAGGAGAGGAACTTTGCCTGCTGCGCAACACAGGACTTCTGTCTTATCTGCGTTGAATTGAATTTCATTACAAGACTGGAGGCTACCATTATGCATGTTGGTAACTTTGTAATACGACATCTGACATATGTCCGATTGGTTTATAATAGTGTTTTGCAAAGGTGTTTGCATTAGACCAGTCAGCTGCCTTAAGGATGTCATCCAATTTACCACCTGTTAAGAAGGATTTACTTGCCATAGCTCCTCTAACGGAATTTTCTTGGAATTTCTTGAGGTCGATACCGGCTAATTGCATGGCACATTTGACCCATCTTGCTATCGAAGCTGAAGTTATGGGGTTAATGGGTTTAACGTGGGATATGAGAAGTTGATTCTCACCATGCATGCGATGTTCGCTCATTCTTTCATACAGTCTACTACACATAGTTTTTTGCAAGCATTGTGCTTTGGATAGAAGATTGTATCTGACATAGTTTTTCTTCTAATAATCTTGAATTTAACGCCGAACATATCATAAACTCTATTACTGATCTCTAAGGCTTTGACGTCTGAAACTCTATGGCAGGAGATTAAGCAAAGGAGTGAGGCGAGTTTAATGGATAGCCTTTTTTTATCTAGGTGTTTGTTAATAGACCAAGTTGTGAACAAGTTCAGAATCAGACTGACGTCCCACATTGTATCGTATTTAGGTTTAGGGGGTCTACTTAGTCTAATACTTTTTAATACTCTACACACTATGACGTTCTTGCCTACCGTTTTACTGTTGACTAAGGCGTGACCTGCTGAGATGGCTGATCTGTAGCAGTTAATTGATCTGTAACTGAGACTCCTTTCAAATTGCTCTACAAGGAAGTTTACTACGTATACAATAGGAGCCTCCACGGAATCCACGTTCCTCTCCAGGCACCAGCATACCCATTTTCTCCAGATGCTGTTATATCTGTAGCGGGTGCCTGGGGCCCATGATTCCCCAAGGATGGCTGCAGCTCTTCTTGAAAGGCCAGTGATTTTGTTAGATCTCCTGACACTCTCCAAGCAAGAAGGTTCAAAGTCCCAGTCTGAACTAGGAACTGGGACTAGGGGGGGCGGGGGGGGAGGTGGTCTCTTCCGTCTATGTCTCTTAGAAGTTCTTTCTTGCCTGGAAGGAGTAAGGGAATATCATAAGCTAGTTCCAATGTCGTGGGAACCATGCCTGGGTTGGAGGGTGTCACTAGTACTAGGGAGCACTGTTCCTGTCTCACTCTCTGGAGGACTCTCTGTATCATGGCGAAGGGGGGAAAGGCGTAAGCCTTCATTTCTTTCCAGGGTTGGAGGGAAGCGTTTACTGCTAGAGTACCTGGGTCGGGCATCCAGCTGAAGTAATTCTTTACATGGAAGGTCAGTGTGCTTGCAAACAGGTCTGTTTTTAGAGGGCCCCTAATTTGGCTGAGAGCATAGAATGCACTCTCATTGCGTTTCCAATCGCTCCAGTCTAAGAGGAGCCTGAAGTTCCAATCTGCAGAGGTGTTTGATTTTCCCGGAAGGTATTCTGCCTTTAACACAATTTTGTGTTCCAGGCAAAACATCCAGAGTTTTTTGGCTATGTTCGAGAGATCTGCAGATTGTGAACCCCCTAATCGATTTATATAAGCTACTGCTGATAAGTTGTCCATTTTCAGAATGTCAGCTCAGTGATTCCTCGGGAACGGTTCGATGCCAAAAAGGGGTCCACCTCTCGACAGTCCCAACCCTGAAGGCTATAATATCACAGGTGAGTGGGATGATCAAGCGGGGGAAGTAAAGGAAGGGGACAGCAGGGAGGGAGATCTGTAAAGCAAAACAATATTGGTAAGTACAGGTTTACACTATGTGTCGATAAGACTACCTACTGAGCCTTTCGTACCTGTAAAGTAAGCAAACTTCCTCATTCCAAGGAGAGGAATGAATAAATCACCTTATCACTAGGTCAGCAAGGAATGGGGGTTGCGCTAGGAAAGGGGTCAAAAACAGAAGGGACTTCAATTGCCTTTGTTACACACGAAGCGTCTGGCCGCACTTTTAACACAGGTCACATATATGATACACATTCAATATAGAACCATACACACCAGTGTACATGACAGGGTCCGCTTCACAGGGGAAGAGCAGAAGGCCGCCTCTTGAACCCCCTGTTTAGGATTACACAAACAACAATCACCAAAATACTCCTTTTGGTTTTACTGCCATAGAAGTTGTGTAACATGCCATAAAGAAAATGGGCAATCCAGTAATATGTTGTAGCTGTACAGTTTTCCTAATCACCTAATGTAACCAAACTGGTGCTCTTAGTTCTGCATCCTCCAATGATTAAAACATAGACCGTTATTGAAGTTGTTTTACACTCCAATCATCACGGCAGGCAATACGGTAATTATATAGTCTCGTTTTTATCTCCCCAAACCAGGGCTTAATAGCAATGTCCGATGACAGCAGAGTCTCGACCTTATTGGTGCAAGTGCACCCTTACCGTTACCAAAATGCAAGCAGGAACAGGCAGCGCAACGCGCTGCTCCGACGAGGAATAATCAGAACTGATCCCGGCACCGGAGGCTCCTTTATGCTAACCTCCGCTTCCGGTTCACGGGTTTTTCTTCCCGAGGGCAAACGCGGATACTTCCGCTTTGCCTCATGGGAATTGTAGTCCGTTTACCATGCCGACAGCGGGCGACTCGCGCCAGGAGACGGAATGGATCTCCGGACCTTCTATGTCTGCCCACCATCCCTCCAACCAGGACCAGGCTCTGTTGAACTCAACAAGGAGGGTTCTTACGGCGGGTGGTGTGATTACGCAGTGTGTGACGGTAAGTGGGCTAAGCGTGTGTGTGACAGCACATCCCTCCTCCGACGGGCGCCTAGCCGGCCGGGATTTTTCAGGATTTTTTCATGGAATGCGGCCGTCAAACGTGGGGCGTGTACGTTTGCGGCAGGTTCCCAGGAGTTTTCCTCAGGATCCTAATTCTTCCAAGCTATGAGATACCACAAGGATCCTTTCCTTCTTTTCGAGTCCAAAATAGATTTTACCTCATACTCTGGTTCTTTGTCTATCCAGATCGGTGTAGGCTGTTTTTTCACAGCTTACAAGAAGGTTTCAACAGAGAAACATGGAATACTGGATGTATCCTCATATTCGAAGGTAATGCCAACTTGACTGCTACAGGATTGATGCATCGCACTATTTTGTAGGGGCCTATGCACCTTGGATTGAAGATGCTGTATCTTTTAAAACGTATGTTTTTTGTTGACAGCCATACATAATCCCCTTTTTTATATACCGGACCAGGGCGTCAGCGTTTATCCGCATACTTCTTGTATTGCTCCTTGGCCTCCAGTAAGTGTTGTCGAGCAACCATGAATGTTTGCTGTATCTTTTTGGTGCGTACCTTTAGTTCAGGAATCTTTTCCGTGTTTCCTGGTTGAACCAAGGGAATAAGCCTAGGGTGTAATCCATAGGTACAATAAAACGGAGCCATTTTGATAGAACTGTGATGGGCACTATTGTATGCTACCTCCGCAAGCCATAACAAGTCCACCCATGCATCGTTGGTGTTGTCTACGTAACAATGGAGGTATTGTTTTAAGGTTTGGTTTATGCGCTCCGTTTGGCCATCCGTCTGAGGGTGAAAGGCAGTCGACGTGTTAGCAGAGATTTGGAGGGTTTTACACCATGTCTTCCAGAATTGGCATGCAAACGTACTATATTTGTGAGTAACAACTGAGCCAACTGAGCAGATGATGGAACCGCTGGACACGCTATGAAATGCCCCATCTTGGTGAGGCTGTCGACAACCACTAGTATGGCAGTACATCCTTGGTCTTTAGGTAGGCCTACGATAAAATCCAAAGAGATATGATCTTAGGGCTTTTCAGGGGTAGGTAAGGGATGAAGCAACCCCAGAGGTTTTCCATGCTCCGTTTTGGCTTGGTTGCATACCTCCCAACTTTTTTTTTTGAAACATTTTTATTGTTCTTTTACATTAATTGGTACTGATTACAGAAATCCAAAACTTGCGATTACACACAGCGAGCACAGCCGCGCCACACATAAATAATAGCATCAGAAATATACATTGCCCGCATGCCCCCCTTCCCATGTACACAGTAAGGACATCGTTATCATAAGTTACACTGATGGTGATAGTGTCCATTAGTCACTCAGGTCCGGGTCTGATTCTTCGAGTGGCGGGGTACAGATATTCCCTCTGTAGGCATTCCACTTGCCCCACACCCGTGTCCATTTCTTGGAGCATTTTCTGTGGGTAAAAACTACCTTCTCTGCCACCATTGCACTATCCATGTCTCCACACCACTGCCTACATGTGGGGACTGTTTCCGCACCCCAATGCTGAGCTATATTACGTTTAGCCAGCATCTTACCCAAGGTCGCCCAGTCCTGAGCCGCATGATTGAGGTCTGTCGGCTCCCAAACATTGAGGAAACATCGCTTGGGCTCTGGGGGGACAGTAGGTCCACAAACCTGTGTGATAGTATCCATGATAGCCTCCCAGTACTGCATAATTTTGGGGCATTCCCACAATGTGTGGTAGAAAGTACCCGGTGATCCCCAACCCCTCAGACACATTGGACTGTCAGCTCTTCCCATCCTGTATAGTGTCAGTCGTGTGTAATATGTTCGGTGCAGTATCTTGAGCTGTACTAGTTGTAATTTGGAGGGTATGGCTACTTCCCGTGGGGACGCAAGGGTCTCCTGCCAGTCCGTTTCGTCCAGCTCCCCCAACTCAGCCTGCCACTTCTCACAGAGGGCGACCGTAGGGTCCTGCCAGTTATTGATCATTTTCCGATACGTCAAGGAAATGGCCTTTTTGGTCAGGTAGTCTGTCAGTAGTCTGTCCTCAAGTGGTGAGGACTCGGGGAGATCGGTGCCAGGAGGAATGGCTTTTGTGAGCGCATGTTTGATCTGTAGGTAGCGATAGTGTTCAGTTGGAGCCATCTCGTAGGTTTCTTGCAACTGGGAGAATGAAATGATCGCACCTTTTCTCCACAGGTCCCCCACCTTCGATATACCTATGAGGTCCCACCTGGCAAAGCCTTTGCTATTACAGAGTCGTCCTAAGCGTCGGGTGGTCCAAAGTGGTGTATGTTGCGTTAAGACCCCCTCCCAGCCGGACGCTCGGAGCGCCGTGAACCAAATGCGGACAGTGTGTGCAGTGGGTCCCACTAGTGTGTGTTTATTTGTTATATAGTGCACCCATAACACCCTCAGTCCTGAGAGTGTGTCTGTCCATGCGCAACGCAGGTTCGTCCTGCGGGGCGTGAATCCACTGATTTACCACAATAAGCTGCGAGGCCCAATAGTATGTTTTGATATTGGGTAGGGCGATTCCGCCGTCGTACCAGCCCCGCACCAATTTAAGCTGGGCTATGCAGGCAGGTTTCCCCTCCCAGAGGAGATGACTAACTTCAGCGTCGATCGCTTTAAAGTAGGAGTGAGAGACCGGGACGCAGGGCGAATAGAAACCTGGGGAGTGCCATCATTTTGAACAGGGCGGCTCGACCCAAGAGTGTCAGTGGTAGGGAGTGCCAATGTTGGACGTCACGACGGAGTCTTTTCAGGGGCTCCGAGAGGTTTTTCTCAATGAATTGTGCAGGTTGGGAAGTGATATGTATTCCTAGGTATTTAAACCCTCTCTCCGTAACTTGTAGCGGGCAGTCTGGCGGTAGCCGCGGAGGCGGGCCACTAAGCACATAAAGAACCGACTTGGCCCTGTTTATAGTGTAGCCGGAAACCCTACCATAGGATGCACAGATGTCCAACAGTCTACTGATTGATCGCCTGGGGGATGCCATATAAAGGAGGATGTTGTCCGCATATAGAGAAATGCGATCCTCCCATCCCTCCGTCCATTTAAGCCAGCGTATGATGGGATCCCACCTAATCCAAGCCGCCAACGGTTCCAATACTAGTGCAAACAGAAGAGGGGACAGCGGACAGCCCTGCCCTGTCCCGCGACCTAGGGGAAAGTCGGCAGAGACTCGCCCGTTGACCACCACATGAGCCAGAGGCTGTGCGTAGAGAAGGCGGATCCAGGCACAAAATTTGGGCCCAAAGCCCAAGTGCTGTAGCACTTCAAAAAGAAAGGGCCATTCAACTAGATCGAAAGCCATACGCGCATCCAAGGAGAGTATAACCACCTCTTCCTGGATACTGGGCACGCGGGCCATTACACTATGAAGTCGTCTTAGGTTGAGCGCTGTTTCGCGGCCCGGCATAAAACCTGATTGGTCCGGGTGCACTAGTGTTGTAAGGTATGGTTGGAGCCTAGCGGCCAGCGCCTTTGCTAGTATTTTGGCTTCTGCATTCAGCAGCGAAATAGGTCGATAAGAGGAGCAGTCCTGAAGGGGTTTGCCAGGTTTTGGAATTGTTACGATTGTCGCAATGCGCTGATCTCTGGGCAGAGTTCCCACTTCAAGGCTAGCTTCATACATTTTGAGTAAGTGGGGCGCAAGTTTACTTGCAGCTTTTTTGTAGAGTTCGACGGGGATGCCATTCGGACCTAAAGCTTTCCCAGATTGGAGCCCACTTATGGCCAGTGTTAGTTCGTCTGGTGTCAAATCTGCCTCCAGGGCCTGAGCTTCATGTGGCGTGAGTTTGGGCATCTGTATGTCGTGGAGGAATGCGAGATTCTCCTCCAGCGTGGCCGTGGCTTTTGGGGTGTAGATTGTCTCATAATGAGTTGCGAACGCATTTACTATTTCTTGCGGGTCTGTGATTACCCCCCCGGAGTCCGAGTTTAATTGTGGCACCCAGCGACTCGCGCACTCCCTCCTATCCAGCCAAGCTAAAAGCTTGCCGGCTTTATCGCCAACTTCATAGATAGTGTGCTGTGATTTGGTAACTTTGGCCTTAGCCTCCTCCCACATGTGGTCTCTGTACTCCTGTTTTACTAAGCTGAGTTTATGAGCTGTTGCATCGTTGGGATCCAAGGAGTGTTCGGTTTCGGCTAGGCTCACCGCCTGCTCAAGGGTCTGCACCTGTCGCACTGTGTCACGTTTGTGAGAGGAGATTAAAGATATTGCTTGTCCACGCAGGGTGGCCTTATAGGCCTCCCATAGGGTCGTCGGGGAAGCTACTGAGTGTTTGTTTTCTTAGAAGTATTGTCTTGTGGTGCTGTGCAGGCCTTTCCAAATAGCGGGGTCATTCAAAAAACCAGGGTGTATGGGGTATATGCGTCGCCTCCCCAGGAAGTGAGATGTGTATTTTATCATAACAGGGGAATGATCGGAGATACCTCTGGGGAGGTGTGAAACCTCCGACACTCCCTCCAAGGCAGACGAGAGTGTAAGGATATAGTCTATCCTGGAAAGGCTATTATGGGCGCCCGAGTGGAAGGTGTACTGTCGGTCCTGAGGAAAACGCAGGCGCCAAACGTCTATCAGGCCAAAGTCGTCAAGGAATTCAGCCAGACGAAGCTGAGCCCCGCAATGTTCCTTTGGGGGGTGTCTGTCAAGTGTAACGTCGAGCGTGGCATTAAAGTCGCCCCCTATGACCAGTTCACCCTGCAGGAGTGTGAGCAGGAATTTACCAAGGGCGGGGAGGGCAAGATTCTGCAGAGCCGGCGGGATATATACGGAGACTAAATTGTATGCCTGCCCCTCCCATTGACATGAGATAGCTGCGAAGCGTCCCTGATCGTCCGTCCAGGACCCATTTATAATGAGTGGGAAGGTTTTGCGAACAAGGTTCCCCACCCCTCTTGATCCCGAGGTGAATTCAGAGTGCGCCGCCATTTTAAATCCCCACTTGTCCAAGGCCTTACAGGCCGAAGCCATTAAATGCGACTCCTGGATGAGGGCTACTGCTGGGGCTTGACGTTTAAGATATTGCAGTACTAGCCCCCTCTTTATCTTGTCACCTAATCCATTTACATTCCAGGATATGATTGAAAAAGGGGGGCCCAGCGTATTAAGGGTCTCGGGTTGTGCTTGCATGAGGTCGGTCAAGTCATCCCCTCCCGTCAGTGGGTGTATCTATGACGCTGGAGCATGGAGAGCAATGCGATACGGTTAGCGAGCACGAACTGTGTATAGACTGAGTCAACATTTGGCGTACCTGTGTAAAAAATGTGAACATGAACTTTAACTGGTCCCCATCCCCCACACCCCTCCATGCCACCCTGGAAGACGGACATATAACTACCCGCCACCCCAACTTCGCAGAGTGCTTAATCCCCATTAACTTGTACTTGCGTGCGGGGGTGAGTAGTCCGGTGATCGCCCCGAGCCATCCCCATGGTCATGACCATAGCTGTGCATTTAGTTCCGTCCAAGTTTAGAAAGGAATGCGTCAGTGTCCAGGCGCCCGGTGGGGCAGCGATTCAGGGCGCACCAGGTCAGGGATGGTCATTCAAAAAATACGCCCCGATGAGGTTGAGTCTCCTCAGCGGCCCTCAACGTTGCTGCAAACCAGGAGCACGAGTGTCCAAAGTGTCCTCATTTTTCGGTCTCCGGCTGAGTGGAGTCCTTCGTGGAGCCTGTGTCTCTCGAGCCCTGCGGTGCCATGTCCTGCAGACGGTGATGTTGATTCTTGCTTGTTCGTCGCGGCCCCGAAGCCTGTCTCCATCCCTCCAGCCAGTCTTGGGCCCCCTCAAGGGTCTCAAAAAACCATGTTTTACCATCAACTACTACTCGCAACTTTGCCGGGAAGAGCATCGAGTAGGCGAGTTCTCGGCGCCGGAGTTCCTTCTTCACCTCCAGAAAGCTGCGACGTTGTTTAGTGACTGCTGCCGTGTAGTCCGGGAAGAATGAAATGACAGAGTTCTCTAGGCGCAGCAGGGGGGCCACTCGCGCCGTTTTTAGTATGGGGTCGCGGTCACGGAAGTTAAAGATGCGGGCCAGAATCGGCCTGGGGGGGGCACCCGGTCTGGGTCTGCCGCCCGGCACTCGATGGGCTCTTTCCACCGAGAAGAAACTGGAGAGTCCTCGAGGCAGGAGATGGGTTTTGATAAGATCTTCAACAAATAGATCCTTTGCGGGACCCCCTTTACTTTCCGGCACGCCTATAATTCGAACATTGTTGCATCAGGAGCGGCCTTCTTGATCATCCAGCTTGGCCATTATCAACTTGTTTTCTGTTTCAAGTTGGCGCACTTGTCGCTGTAGGACAACAGTGTCAGCAGAAAGGGTCGTCGTGGTATTTTCGACTTCGGTCACTCTCGCGGCCATTTTCTGGAAGTCGGCCCTCAGGAGCGAGATATCTGTAGAAATCGACCCCACAGTGGCCTGGACCTTGGTAAGGGCGGACATTATATCCTGCAGTGTGACCTCTGCCTGGCCCTCGGGTGACTGGGTCTTTTCTTGTGCAGCGTTCCGTTCTGCCAGGTCCGGCTAGTCTTTGGCATAAGCGTACATGTCCAATTTTAATTGTTGCGCCACGCGTTGGCCCCGGCCCCCCATTGTGGCCAGTCTGCTGGGGCGCCCCGGGGGGAGTGGATCACGTACGTGGCAGTAGTCACCGCTGCCTGCCTTTGTGACTATAAGCCACGCGCGGCCTTTCGGGTTTCCTGCCACGTGTCCCCAGGTGCGGTAAGGGGTGGTGTCTCCGCAGTGACCGGACCCAAATGGGGAGTATACGAGGCGGGCTGGCTGCTAATGTCCAGGCACCCTCACTACGCAGCAGCACCCCTAAGGGCCTCCAAAGATCAAGGATTGCGGACACCAGTCACGGGCAGTGGGTGCACTCGCTGCGCAGTGTCTCTCACCTCAAGTGCAGGTGGCTTTCAGCAGTTTCGCTACTCCGGCAGCCGACGTGCAGCCACGCCGCACTCATGTCCCTGAGCACCACCGGGGCCCGAAGTGCATCTTTACTGTGGCGGGCCCCACATGACAACACCCACGCTGCTGCCGGGGAGCCGGGCGCGCTCCCGATGGGGTTTTGCAGAAGGTCGAAGTCTTCACTGGGCCGTTACGGCAGGGGCAGCACACCACCAGACGTGCCGCAGCGCGCTCACCCCTCCGCCGCACCGCGGATCAAGGGTCTCGCTGTGCCAATGTCGCTCTTACAGCCGGGGCGAGACCAAGTATAGCACGGGCTCAGCACCGCTCCCTCTGGCCCGTCGTCCGCACTCCCCACGGATCCTGGGGGGCAACGCACAGCAGCGCCATGCCCGGAGGCGCCAAACAGGCCAGTCCCACTCCGCGGAGTGTTGCGCGGAGCGCTCGGGCCTCCTACCACCACCCCGCAGGTGTCGCCATCCCGCTTCCTCCTTCAACGGATCCCGGTGCCACTCCAGGTCCCGGTCTCACTCTCTGGCGCAGGCCGCGTCTCGGAGACACGACGCAGGGTCTCCATGCTTCACTTCTCGGACCTCGGAGAAGGATCAAGGGGTGCCCCAGTATTTCCGACGCCTGGATCGTGGCGTCTCGTTGCGTTTCTTGGACGGATTACATGCCGGATCGTTGGGGATGTTGGTCAGATCCCGGAGCCTCTCTAGGCAGCGGCCATTACGGTTGGCTGCTAGCTACGCCCCCTACCTCACAACTTTTAACCTGTTTCTGTATGTCTCTTCGAACGGTAGGCCACCAAAACCTATGTAATACCTTCTCCAATGTCTTATCCGTTCCGGTGTGACCTGCGCAAGGATTCTCGTGACACCACTGGAATACTTCCTTCTGCAACTTAGGGCAAGGAACTAACAGTTGTTGTCTTCTCATTGGCAATCCTTCCTTGAGTTGCCAGGCGGGATTGATCCTCAACCAATTCTTCCATTTGTTTTTTCTCATAGTGAGTTTTATCTGGCCAAAAAAGCGGTCTGTCTGAACAAGGCCGATCAATTTACTAGTGGGAATGATGGTCTGTTCTTTGGTGTCTCTGGTTCTATCGTGGTGTCCTGTCTTGAAAGGGCATCTGCTTTTTTGTTATCGACTCCAGGGCGATATGTTACCACAAAGTCGAATTCTGCGAAAAAGAGCATCCATCTTAGTTGCCTAGGAGTGAGTAGACGAGCCGATTTCATGAACTGTAAGTTCCGATGGTCTGTGTAGACGGTAATGGTATGTTTCGCTCCCATCAAGTAATGCCTCCAATCTCCAAAGGCGTTTTTAATGGCTAACAGCTCTTTTTCCGCGATGGTATAATGAGATTCGGCCTGATTCAGTTTACGGGACATATATGCAACCGGATGCAGCTGTCCTGTGTCCTTGTTTCTCTGGGATAACACCGCTCCTACCGCTGTATCAGAAGCGTCCGCTTCTACCACGTATGGTATGTCATTGTCTGGATGTGCCAAGATATGAGCAGATGTGAAGGCTTGTTTCAACACTTAGGGGCCGAATCCGATTCGGGCCGGAAAAAATACCGACCGACTCGGTACGGGATAATAGTCCGACCGAGACGTACCGGCGTTGCCCGACCTGGGAAGTACGATGAAATGCATGTGAATAACGACGACTCGTACGGAACTCAAGGCGAACGACCGACCCGGACGGAAACAAGCTATCCGGCCGGAAAACCACGCGAATCGAACCGACCGACACGCACCAGGAAGAAACCCGAACGAAACGTACCCGCGAACTCCGACCCGCGCAGTACGATGCAATGGGTGCAAAAGCAGACCGATTCGCACGGAGCCCAAGCCGTACGACCGACACGCATACAAAACACAGCCGAACAAACACAATACACCGCGACCGACGCGTACGCCGCATATGAAACAGAGCTGAAACACAGCGGGAACGACTCGGAGAGGCGCGCACGAGATAACTGCAACATCCTACTCGGTCAGAAGAACGACTCCAACATGCACAATATTCACAAATGAAAAAATACAAAAAAAGAGGGCCAAACAAGCAATGACAAAGCCAATAAATACAGGGGTGAAAAAATGGAACAAGGACACACCCCCAACTCCACCTACATAAAGGCCACAAATCCCTACCATGATCCTTTGCAAATTCCACTGACCTGCCAGCAGAGAACACCATCACACAGCAAACACAGACACACACACAGCTCATCCAACACAAAAGCCACACACCATTAGCACCTCAACAAATAGCACCCTCACACACACACAGCAAAACCTACACTCACACACCCTCACTTGCACACACACACACATCAATCACCACCACCACCCATCACCATGCCCCTAAAGAAGAATCCAAAGTTCCTAGATAGTGAATTGGAAGTCATGGTAGACGAGATCCTGAGGGTAGAGCCACAGTTGTTTGGCACATTGGTCCAACAGACCCCCATGTCGCAGAAAACAAAGTTGTGGGCGAGGATCGTCGACAGGGTGAACGCACAATCACCATGTTTGCGCACAAAGGAAGACATCCAGAACAGGTGGTATGATGTGCGCAGGAGGGTCAGGGACCTTCTGAAGAAGGATTACCTCCTGGGCCAGCACACCGGCAGTGGCCCTCCTGTCAAACCAGTATACCTCAGGCCCTGGGAGGAGAAGGTGCGGGCCATCCTACCACCAGTGAGCGTATATGGACTAACAAACATCCCAGAGCCTGGTGAGTACACAACTAATATACACAATATTGTGTGCCAATACACACACATCACTGTCAAGGGGACAGTCAAACCATGCACCCCTAGCAAATCAACAGCAACCAAAAGATAATCATCCCAAAAAGTGTATGTCAGTCAGATAAACACAATACATGCCATCTCATAGTGATATGTAACTGTGTCATGACATGTACAAATCCAATACCAAATTGAGCTAGGCAGTGGCACAAATCTAACCAACAAACACTGTCAGATATTTAGCCACCACTAGAACACCACCTCACAGGGAAGCTCACAGAAAGGAAGGAATCCTGTGTATGCTGGTGAAGTCAGTGCAGCCAAGAGCATGATGGGACTCGTAGTAACAGATAATGGGCAGCCTCACATTTGGACCATCAACACCACTCAGAACCATGCTCACAACACAGGGAGTGGATAAGGCCTGACAAGATGGCTGACACTGGGCCCTGCTGGGAACTGTGCACCAACAAACAGCACAACACCACTGCCTGACATCCTGAAAGCCAACTTGCACTCCCTGCAATGCAAGCACGTTGCATGGTGGGATATCTGGCTGGGTGGGAAGGAGGACTCACAGCACTGACCATAGTTACAAGCAGCTCACCTCACACAACCCTCAACACAAACTCCACATAACCCACCTGGGAGAATGCAATGCCTCACATACCAAATGAAGATCCCACAAAGAACCACCACCCTGGGTAATGCCGTGTGAAGCACAGGGACACTCTTGGGACTTGTAGCCAAACAAACGCAAGGACAACACTGGCAGCCTTCCTGTCAGCACAGGCACACTACCCCACAGGGAAGCAGAGTCCAAAGGAAGGAAGTACGGGCATGCTGGGAAGGGGGTTGTAGGCAATAGCATGATGGGAGTTGTAGTCACAGATACTGCTCACCCTCACAATTGGCCCTTCAACACCACTCTGAACCATGCTCACATCACAGGGAGTGGATAAGGACTGACAAGATGGCTGACACTGGGTACTGCTGTGGGGAGCACAAGGCCCTGCTGGGAACTGTGCACCAACAAACAGCACAACACCACTGCCTGACATCCTGTAAGCCAACTTGCACTCCCTGCAATGCAAGCAAGTTGCATGGTGGGATATCTGGCTGGGTGGGAAGGAGGACTCACAGCACTGACCATAGTTACAAGCAGCTCACCTCACACACCCCCTCAACACAAACTCCACATAACCCACCTGGGAGAATGCAATGCCTCACATACCAAATGAAGATCCCACAAAGAACCACCACCCTGGGTAATGCCGTGTGAAGCACAGGGACACTCTTGGGACTTGTAGCCAAACAAACGCAAGGACAACACTGTCAGCCTTCCTGTCAGCACAGGCACACTACCCCACAGGGAAGCAGAGTCCAAAGGAAGGAAGTACGGGCATGCTGGGAAGGGGGTGTAGGCAATAGCATGATGGGAGTTGTAGTCACAGATACTGCTCACCCTCACAATTGGCCCATCAACACCACTCTGAACCATGCTCACATCACAGGGAGTGGATAAGGACTGACAAGATGGCTGACACTGGGTACTGCTGTGGGGAGCACAAGGCCCTGCTGGGAACTGTGCACCAACAAACAGCACAACACCACTGCCTGACATCCTGTAAGCCAACTTGCACTCCCTGCAATGCAAGCACGTTGCATGGTGGGATATCTGGCTGGGTGGGAAGGAGGACTCACAGCACTGACCATAGTTACAAGCAGCTCACCTCACACACCCCCTCAACACAAACTCCACATAACCCACCTGGGAGAATGCAATGCCTCACATACCAAATGAAGATCCCACAAAGAACCACCACCCTGGGTAATGCTGTGTGAAGCACAGGGACACTCTTGGGACTTGTAGCCAAACAAACACAAGGACAACACTGTCAGCCTTCCTGTCAGCACAGGCACACTACCCCACAGCGAAGCAGAGTCCAAAGGAAGGAAGTACAGGCATGCTGGGAAGGGGGGTGTAGGCAATAGCATGATGGGAGTTGTAGTCACAGATACTGCTCACCCTCACAATTGGCCCATCAACACCACTCTGAACCATGCTCACATCACAGGGAGTGGATAAGGACTGACAAGATGGCTGACACTGGGTACTGCTGTGGGGTGCACAAGGCCCTGCTGGGAACTGTGCAACAACCAACAGCAAGACACCACTGAATGACATCCTGAGAGTCAACCTGAACCCACTGCAAGGGTGGCATGCTTCATGGTGGGATAACTGGGCTAGGTGGAGAAGGATGGCTGGATGTCCACCAAATACAACAAATGCTGGCCATGCACACACCTCAACATTCATATTGAAATGCCCCAGGTATGCATGACAATGTGCTACACCAATATCAACCTCTTACTGTGACAACTTAGGACAATGCAATGTACATGCCCGCATCCAGAGGTACAGTCACAACTGTCAGGTGTGTGAACCATTGATGCCTGTAGAAACATAACATACAATGTGTGTCTCTTCCAAATACAGGTGATGATGATGGGGACACAGCAGCAGGCGAGGAGGAGTCCCTGTCCCAGGCTCCGGGGGACACAGAGCTCACTGGTGTGGAACAGCCTCTGCCCTCCTTGGATGGCGAAGACCTACCTGGCACCTCCGGTGTGAGTCATCATGCAGCACCAGCTGGACCAACACCTGCACCCCCTGCACCCACCCCTCCAACAACTGCCAACACACAGACCACCCCCGCCGACACGGACAGACCAAGGACCACCGATGGCAACAGCACAGGGCCCCAGGCCCAGCGTGGAGCAATGGACGACAACACCACTAACACCCCCAAGGGGGCCTTGGGTCACCTGTGCGTGCCACCGCAGGTCCTGCACGTGTCGCATGGGGTGGTGGGAGGGGTGGTAGACATAGGTCGCTGCTTGCAGAGGGGTCTGGACTGCATGATGACCCACAACTGGCACGCATCGCTGATGCGTACCAGGATAGCACCGGAGAGGTCAGACAGGTCGTGGGGATCCTCAAGGACATACAACAGCAGCAGGCTGCCCATCATGCCCGCTTGGACTCCCACATGTCCCGTGTGGAGACACACATGTCTCGCATGGAGTCCAAGTGGGACACATTGCAAGAACTCACAGCGGTGCATAGGGACATATTGACATGCCTCCGCCAGATTAGCACCAACATGGCCACACCTCCCTGTGTGCCCACAACATCTGGTGCTGCAACAACTGACACCGCCACAGGGAGGGAGGAGGACTCTGGCGGAGACTCCCCTGCACCGCTGCAGCCTGCACGTGAGGGTCCCCCCAAAGAAGAGGGGTCGTCCGAGGAAGGAAAACTGAGAGGTTGATGGCCACGTACATCCCCCAGGAAGCCAACACCTGTTCCGGAAATTCTCCTTTGTGTGCAAACGTTTCACCCTGTCGAATGCAACACTACTCTCCCACATGACATGGGGAGTTCAAGTTGGACTAATGTATCATATGACTGTGGACTTCACTCAGGACATTTCTGCTACCAAGACTTCCAACTCATCTGGGAACTTTGGATCCCAATCCCAATGTACAGCACCCACCATCCTGTGCACTATACACACACACATTTCTGTAAATAAAATCACTAGTACACCATACTTGCCTCTGTTGTTATTCAAATGTGGATACTGTTATGGTGATGATGATCTGCTAAATTACACTGTGTATGCTAACTGCTACAGCAAGTACAACACCGTCGTGTGAGTCATGGTGACGTGACACATATGAGGGAGACACACCACTAGGGCTACACAACACAGAGACACCAGGGCCATCGGACTCATCGCCCACAGTGATGTTGCCAGGAAATACAGTGGAATGCACAGACACCACACCTATTCAGAGTCTGTGTCAACTAGCCCACAGGTGCAGTAAGCAAATGTCAGTCAGATGTGTGACCACAGACAACGCACATCCCAAAGTGAAGCACAGGTTCATTACACATTTGCAACATGTTGTTTCCACTACAAATGCAAGGTTTACCCACGTGGCAGTGGCCACACAGTCAACAAGTGCAGAAGATATGAAGTCCAGGGGTGTGTGGCACATCACTTGTAGGCAAACTACTGCTGCCACCCTGAAAGCTGAATCATGGTGTCGGGGGATCCAAGTTGACCAAAGTACTCAGTAAGCACCCTGTGAAGGACAGACATGACACACAGTTAAAACCACTGAAGAACAGGACAGAACTGCAATACTCATGCCCAATACATGTCACAAGACAACTACACAAAACCAAGTTAGCATGTCAAAACTGTTGGGGAGTACAGACTACCTGTAAGGACACATTGCTGCACGCATCCAGTCAAGTAGCACATGGCCACACTCAAACAGCACCAGAGCACCACCCACACATATCATGCAAACTCACATCATTCACATTACATCTCCCTGGATACTCACATTCAGCTGAAGAAGTAGGTGATGAGCTGTGTGCGGACATCACCATCATCATCATCATCATCACTGGCATCGTGGTCCAGGCCAGGATCCTCCACAGGTGGCGGACGTTGGTCATCGTCATCCAGGATGAGAGGCAACGCCTTCCGCACTGCCAGGTTGTGTAGCATGCAGCAGACGATGACAATCTTGCACACCTTTGCTGGGGCATATGGGAGGGCCCCTCCTGTCTTGTCCAGGCAGCGGAAGCGGCTCTTCAGGAGACCAAAGGTCCGCTCAATCACTCTCCTGGTCCGACCATGTGCCTCATTGTAGCGCATCTGGGCTGGTGTCACAGGGTTCCTGAGGGGTGTCAGCAACCACGGCATGTTGGGGTATCCGGAGTCACCTACGGACAGACAAGTGCACATTAGCTGAGTTGGAAAAGTGGGTGGAATACTACAGATCAGAACACACACAATGGTACAAAGTCAGTACACACCGACAAGCCAGGCACGCTGGTTCTGCATCTGTGCCATCATCCTCGGGATGCGACTACTCCTCATCACGTAGGCATCGTGTGCTGAACCAGGGAAACGGGCACACACATGTGTGATGCTCATATCTGCAAGACATACCACCAGAGCATTGATCGAATGGTAATGTTTACGGTTCCGGTATGCCTGCTCATGTGCCTGTGGTGGTATCAAAGCCACATGTGTCCCATCAATGGAGCCAATGACATGTGGCATCCTCCCCAGGGCATAGAAGTCACTCTTGACGTCAGTGAGTTGTTGACGTGTAGGGAAATAGATGTACTGGTTCAGGCATCTCAACATTGCCTCCAAAACATCGCGTAGCACACGGCTGAACATAGTCTGTGACATCCCACCGGCAGTCGCCACAGTGTGTTGAAAGGTACCGGTGGCAAAGAAGTGTAGGGCTGCCATTACCTTCACCTTGGGTGTCAGCGCCGTAGGGTACGTCCGGCCAGGTTGCAAATGTGGTGCCAAGCGCACTGCCAAATCATCAATCAGCTGCCTGGTGAAGCGGTACCGTCGGATGCTGTCACGTTCCACCATCGTTGCCAGGTCAGGGAATGGTCTATGGACAGCTGGAGCCCTGCAGTGCATAGGTTGAAGAAAGAAAGATTGTCAGTCACCCCACATATGTGCCATTCACCATACTCAATTTCACATGATACATCATTACGAGACACAAGTACTTGATGTGTGTGCCGTTCTGTTCGGACATAACTCACACCTACATGCCCATCATCTAACTTCTCAGTACAACATGTGTGCACAACAGGTACCAGGTTGTGCTATGGGAAACCATTAGGCTGTGTCACAGTACCCATTTCCTGCTGTCACGTTCCACACACACACCACAGTGACATGTCTGGACAGATGCACCACAGGCATCACAGCTCATTGATAGGTAGATTCCCAGTGACCCTGTCTTGCCACATGGACACTGGCATGACATGGCGTATCATGTACACGTCAGAAAAACAAACATGACTCCCACAGGTAGTGGCCCCTGTCGCCTCCGCAGGACAGACATGGACGCCAGTGACGCACAACATCAAAGTCCATGCACAAACAACGTTGATGTGGAGACTGTCTCCCATCGTGCACATGGAATCAGAGACATCGGAAACACAACATGCACACAGACTATGGAGGGACATCCCTATTGTGGCAATGAGTCATCCTGTGACGTACATGCCTTCCCCCATGGGACCCTGGGGGTATGTGACATGTCACACACATACACAACCTGGAAATGTGACCATGCCACATGCTCTGAAATGAACTGTTGCACATCACAGTGGTCATGTGCACAACACACAAAGGACCCTGTCCCCATTAACACATGCACAGCCTGGGTGTGGCTGCCCACAAGTGCCACCACAGAAACCACATGTTAACCCCCATACACAGAAAAGGTAATGCAGCCTTACATGCCTTAGGAAACAGTGTGGACTGGGTGTGGTGTTGTAGGTGTGCCCCTGTGTCTCTGGCAGGTATATGTGGCTGGCATACGTTCACCAGTGACAAGCATGGTGACATATGCGACTGACCTGTACAGGTACGCGTTGTAAAGCAATGGACCGATCGGTGTGCCCGGCCGGCCCATTGCATCTGTTGTATCCCGAAATACGCGTTGTACAGCAATGGACCGATCGTTGTGCCCGGCCGGCCCATTGCATCTGTTGTGAGCGGGTACGCGTTGTACAGCAATGGACCGTTCGGTGTGCCCGCACGGCCCATTGCATCTGTTGTGAGCGGGTACGCGTTGTATCCCGAAATACGCGTTGTACAGCAATGGACCGATCGGTGTGCCCGGCCGGCCCATTGCATCTGTTGTATCCCGAAATACGCGTTGTACAGCAATGGACCGATCGGTGTGCCCGGCCGGCCCATTGCATCTGTTGTGAGCCGGAGTACGCGTTGTACAGCAATGGACCGATCGGTGTGCCCGGCAGGCCCATTGCATCTGTTGTGAGCGGGTACGCGTTGTACAGCAATGGACCGATCGGTCTGCCCGGCCGGCCCATTGCATCTGTTGTGAGCGGGTACGTGTTGTATCCCGAAATACGCGTTGTACAGCAATGGACCGATCGGTGTGCCCGGCCGGCCCATTGCATCTGTTGTGAGCAGGTACGCGTTGTACAGCAATGGACCGATCGGTGTGCCCGGCCGGCCCATTGCATCTGTTGTGAGCGGGTACGCGTTGTACAGCAATGGACCGATCGGTGTGACATGTTGTGATCAGTGACATGTTCCCTCAGGTGTCTGCCTCTGTGTCATTGTGCTGTGGCTTCGTTGTCAGGACTACTGGTATGTTTGTCAGTTATGGCTCAGCATGCCATCTGAGATGTGACCATGAGAGACGATACTTCTGTGACTTATAGGTGTCTGATCACTTGACTGTGCACACAGGTGTATGCGACTGTGACTTTCAGGCAGCTGTTTTTCATTCACAGCACACTGTGAGGTGCTCATGTTCAGAGAGTTGTGTTTCGTGTCCCCCATATGTCCAATTGGTATGACGTGGACAAATAGTAGTTCAGATGATGTTGTTTTCGGGGGATGGACATGTGCACTTGTCAGTTACATAACTTGCATTCCCCATGTCCTAGGATTGTGACACAGTGCAGACTGTTGTTGGCTGCCAGCCATCGCCATGTGACTGGAGACAGTGATGTATGACTTTGCACGCATGCCTGTGTCATGGCATTAAACTTCCTAAGACTGATCCTGCAGGGGAGTGACATGTGCAACATGCACCCCATTGTGGCATTGACTATCCGGACATGGGTGGATCATGGTGTCTGGTGCTGGTATGCATCACATGCATTTCTATTTAGACTCTGGCCATCCCTTTCTCTGGACACCTGCACTGACTCAGTGGCAAGAGATGTGATGTGTGCATGTTCACATACTTCACTGTGTTCCCTGCAATGTCCAACAACTGTGTAGGTGGTGCATGTGTCCACACTGGGGTCTTACCATCAGACAGATGGGTGCAAGGGCAGGAGGGGTGTGAGTCCCATGGTTGACCATCAGACTGACAATTGGCTTCCCCGAATCTGTGTGAGGACTTTAGGCAATGTTCAACTAAGGATGCCAGGGCTTGCTCTGTGATGTGTTGTACTTACTGTGGTGTGTGCGGTCAGTGCAGGTGACTGATGTTTGTCTGTTTCCCTAATTGTTTGCAGATACATCCACGGCCACAGGAGGGGACAGCTCCATGGACCAGGAGGAGCAGCGGAGCCAGACTGGGTCAGCATCCGACGAGTGGTCAGAGGGACCCAGTGGCACAGAGGGCGAGGGGAGCCACACCGAGGAGTCCTCAGCACCATCCACCTCAGCTGAGGACCACAGCAGCTCGGAGGATGACTCCCTTGTGGAGGCGGGTCTCAGCAGCCACCAAAGGCCAGCTAGTCTGTCTGGCCCCGCCACCACCACCACCGCCGCCTCCCATTGGCTCCCATTCCTGAGGTCCGTGGAGGCTCCCGTGCTCGGGAGCATGTCTCCTTCGTGCCAGGCACCGCACCCCTGCCCCTGTGTCCCCTGCTGCCCTGATTGAGGAGTCTGTGTACCTCCTTCGGCAGCTCCATGTAGGGCAGACAGCAATGCTGAGTGTCCTCCATGCACACACCACTCTGTTGACACAGCTGGTGTCGTTCATGGAGGGCATCTCGACGGGTATGTCTGCCCTACAAACGAGCAATAAGTCCATGGACTCCTCCCTGACGGCAGCTGTGTCCCTCCTCCAACAGTCCCTCACCCCTCCCACCTCTGCCCCATCCACACTTCCTGCCACCCTACCTGTCCAAAGCATATGCACACCTGCACAATCACCCAAGCACACAGACACGAGCAGCACAGACACACCCAAGAGAAAGGCAAGACGTGCACACAAGCATCCTCAGGGGACTGATACCACACACACAGGGGATGGGGAACAGACACACACACAGGCATCCACAGTCACTCTGCAATCCTCCAAATCCTCTCCCTCCAAGACCCCTTCCCTTGCTTCACCTGCTACCCCACCTACACAGCAGATCTTCCTGTGTGACCTCGGCCTCTTCCCCTCCGATCCTGCTGATCCAGCATACCGGGGAAGAGGAAGTCCACCCACACAGAGGGGAGTGCCCTCGCCCCCGGACACCCCTCCCCAGGCGCAGGCAGACACAGGACCCCATTCGGAAGTCCCCCCGGACCAGGAAGAGCAAGACCCCACCACCACCACCACGCAGCTCCACCACCCAGTCTCTCTCCTCCATCCCCCAGGCCACCACTCCACAGGTTCCCCCGCCACACCTTGCCCCAGGTTCCCCCACACACCGATACCGCATCCCCAGACTGCTTAGGCCCTCCCCCCCTGCCACTTGCTCTTCCACCCCCAACCCAGACCCTCTGCCTGTTAGTGCCACTGGTGTGGAGACCGGGTCCCCCCCTTCTGTCCTGCCCACCTTATCTGCCCACCCTTCCACTCCCTTGGAGTCATGCACTGCAGTGGAGTCCACAACCACCCCGTCTGACTCGGTCACTGCAGTGGGGACCCAGTCCACTACATCAGACCAGCCCACTGCAGTGGTTGCAGCACCCACACCAACTGACTTGTGTACCACAGTGGTGCCGCCCCCCCCTGAGTCAGACACCTCCACTGCAGTTGCCGGTGACACTCCTGCACCCACCACCCCTTCACTGCCTCACTCTGCCATCCCCTGATCCTGTCCCTGCGGTGCCTGGCCTGCCCCTTGTATGCCCCTCCAAGGGGGATGTCCCCTGTCCGTACCAGTGCAGGCAAGCAATGGGTGACCAGTTGTCACTTATCACCCTGTTGGGACTGTGATTTTGGACTGGCCATTGGCCTTAGTTTCCTTTGGACTTCAGAGTTTTCCTTGACATTTGCTGAATAAAGCCTCTTTTAGTTTAATTGTGGGTTTTCTTTTGATGTACATGATGTGGATGAGTAGCATCCTGCATTTGCAGTTGTAATAGTGTTCATATCAGGAAAATGAAGTGTTGCTGTGATGGACTCCATGTGGTCCATGGGATATGTGTCCTGTTGTAGTCTGGATCTATGGCATCCTTTGCTGCAGTCTGAGGGTGTAAGGTTCAGCATTTGACACAGGGATGTAGCATTTGTAAATGAACATCTTTGTCTTACACTGATGCACATCTGGTGGGCTTACCACTGTTCAATGTTCCGACTTCCTTGACTGTGTGCCCAGCTCCACTGGACATGCAGTTTTGCACATCAATGTCGAAGGACTCATCTGTGTATACAGTGCAACTTGCTTGACACGTGTTTTGGGTGTATGCAGATGACTGAAGTGACACTCCCGTACCCAGGCTGATGTGAGCAGAGCCTTCTGTGTGTTGTAGTTGTTGACTCACTGACGGAGTGTTCTGCTGACATGTTTGGGTCGTGCACAGACAAGGTTTGGCACAGTGGACCTTCCACAGGAGTGGAGTGCCCTCATGGCAGTGTGTAATCCGGTGACATTGCGTGGGCCTGTGTTGTGTGTTGTGTAAGCATGAATGTGCGTGTTCCCTTCCCTTTTCCTACACAGGCTGTGTCCCTAGGGATGTTCCTGTTTGTGATGCTTGCTGAGTTGTTCTGTGTTCATCCAGCATCTTGGACCTGGTTTCTCCGTGATGTGGGTGCATGACAAACTAATGTTCATGAGGTTGTCATCCCAGGTTGTCTTTGTTGTCAGGGCTGGGGATGTGGTCAAACGCAGATGGGACACATTCAGGATTCCCCTTGGCACTTGTTGTTTACACAAGTCATGTGATTTACAGTTTGTGGTTGCTTTCAGTGATTGTGACACGTTGTGTGTGTGACTGCTGCCACTCCTCAGAGTCAGAGCTGCAATGTTGTAAGTTGTGTACGTGTGATCTTAGTGTGTCACCATGGCTTCTTTGTTGGTGTGTGACTATGGCCAGAATCCCATTGATTGTGGTGGATTTCACATCATGCCCATGTACGGCGTACTGTGCTGTGTGTCAGACATTGACGAGTCTTATTGACTGGCCATGTGTGATGGCTTACTGCACCTTAGTTCCCACCACCACCCCTGGTATTGTCATGGGTGCATGTGCAATGTCACCAGTCCATGTGAGCTTCACTGCTGCACATTGGTGGAGATCAGGGTGTGTGGTGTTGAGTGTGTGCAAATGTGAGTTGTTGCACGGCTAGACCCCTACCTCCATATTGGCCTTGGCTGGCAGGCCGTGCTGATTGATTAGAGCTTGTGTAGGTGTGATGGTAGTTTGTTGCTCAGGACACATGGCTGTGGTTCACAGTGTGAACGACATCTAGCTTTGTCATCACAGTGGGATTATCATGCAGGCTAGTGTCAGCACAATGTGGGTCCCTGGGGGTAGTGCTGTGGTGGGTCTGTCTCTTGCTGTGTTAGTTGCTGTTCCTACAAGCTTGTGTGACATGTGTAATTTGGGCTCCCTCTCATCTAACAATGCCTGATTGCCCACATAGGGGTATCCGATCCATGAGTAACTTTTGTATGGCACTGTATACACATCTGTGTGGTTGGAATTCAGGCCTCCTCATGTGTTGTGTGGTTGCCTGGGGACACTGGCACACCCCCCATCACCCGTTGTGTTTGATATGCAGTGTGAGTCTGCCTGTTTGTGTTTGTGCCTTAGCACCACTGCATTGGCATATATTGAGTGTGCCATTGGCTGTATGTTGTTTGGTGGGTTTCCCCTGCTGTCCCTGGGACTCCTAGGTCATCAGTCAGCACAATAATCATGGTTTGTATGTCCCATTGCTGCCATGGTATGGTATTTGTTCACCTCACATCTACAGTCTCCACAGGATATCTACATTTGTGTGTCCATTGGTGCAGATATGTGGGTCAGCATTATGATGGTCACTTCTGTCATTGTGTTATTTGTGAATGTTGACAATGTGGGACCCCATGGGTGATGTTTGTATGCACATGGCCAAAACGATGTTTCAGTGACACTGCACTGTTTGCCTCGACCAATCTATGTTGCTATGGGACACAAGCACTACTATGCCACTGATGTGTTTGTTGTTGTGTGACCAGGATTCATCCATGCAGTTTGGCTTTGGCAGCTTTTACCATGACTACACTTACCTTATGATCACTGTGGTGATGGTGCTTTCGGCCCCATTGCCACACTGTTCAAAAGGTGCATCAGCTATGGACCCCATACTTACCTTTTGGTCACTGTGGTGATGGGGCTTTAGGCCCCATTGCCACACTGTTCAAAAATGTGCATCAGCTATGGACACCACACTTCCCTTTTGGTCACTGTGGTGATGGGGCTTTAGGCCCCATTGCCACACTGTTCAAAAAGTGCATCAACTATGGACACCACACTTCCCTTTTGGTCACTGTGGTGATGGGGCTTTAGGCCCCATTGCCACACTGTTCAAAAAGTGCATCAGCTATGGACACCACACTTCCCTTTTGGTCACTGTGGTGATGGGGCTTTAGGCCCCATTGCCACACTGTTCAAAAAGTGCATCAGCTATGGACACCACACTTCCCTTTTGGTCACTGTGGCACACTGTTCAAAAATGTGCATCAGCTATGGACACCACACTTCTCTTTTGGTCACTGTGGTGATGGGGCTTTAGGCCCCATTGCCACACTGTTCTAAAAGTGCATCAGCTATGGACACCACACTTCCCTTTTAGTCACTGTGGTGATGGGGTGTTCGAGCCCATTGCCACAGTGGCCATGGTCGGCTTGCATTGTGGAGGCCACACACATTTATGTGTGACACATGTGATAGGGGGTCACATTGTATGTTCAATGTCATGTTCAGTCTTGTAGGCATTTGACACAGACTACACACGCTTGTCAGGGTGTTGGGGGGATGTAATTTTCTGTCATTCCTTATGTGGGAGTATGCTGGTTGTGTCATGCATTACCCATCCTATGAGTAGGGGTGGTGTTAGTGGTAGGCATCCATCCCCCATGAGTGGGGATGGTAGTAGTGACAGGCATCCAGCCCCTCTGAGTAGGGGTGGTGGTGGTGGCAGACATCCAGGCCCCCCTGAGTAGGGGTGGTAGTAGTGGCAGGCATCCAGCCCCCTAAGGGTGGGTATGGTAGTAGTGACAGGCATCTAGGCCCCCCTGGATAGTGGTGGTGGTAGTGGCAGGCATCCATCCCCCTAAGGATGGGGATGGTAGTAGTGACAGGCATCCAGCCCCCCCTGGATAGGGGTGGTGGTAGTGGCAGGCATCCAGGCCCCCCTGAGTAGGGGTGGTAGTAATGGCAGGCATCCATCCCCCTAAGGATGGGGATGGTAGTAGTGACAAGCATCCATGCCCCCCTGAGTAGGGGTGGTGGTAGTGACAGGCATCCAGGCCCCCCTGAGTAGGGTGGTGGTAGTGACAGGCATCCATCCCCCTAAGGATGAGGATGGTAGTGGTGACAGGCATCCATGCCCCCCTGAGTAGGGGTGGTGGTAGTGACAGGCATCCAGGCCCCCCTGAGTAGGGGTGGTGGTAGTGGCAGGCATCCATCCCCCTAAGGATGGGGATGGTAGTAGTGACAGGCATCCATGCCCCCCTGAGTAGGGGTGGTGGTAGTGACAGGCATCCAGGCCCCCCTGAGTAGGGGTGGTGGTAGTGACAGGCATCCATCCCCCTAAGGATGGGGATGGTAGTAGTGACAGGCATCCATGCCCCCCTGAGTAGGGGTGGTGGTAGTGACAGGCATCCAGGCCCCCCTGAGTAGGGGTGGTGGTAGTGACAGGCATCCATCCCCCTAAGGATGGGGATGGTAGTAGTGACAGGCATCCAGCCCCCCCTGAGTAGGGTTGGTGGTGGTGGCAGGCATCCAGGCCCCCCTGAGAAGGGGTGGTGGTGGTAGTGGCAGGCATCCATCCCCCTAAGGGTGGGGATGGTAGTAGTGACAGGCATCCAGCCCCCCCTTGATAGGGGTGGTGGTAGTGGCAGGCATCCATCCCCTAAGGGTGGGGATGGTAGTAGTGACAGGCATCCAGGCACCCATGATTAGGCATGGTGGTAGTGGTAGGCATCCATCCCCCCATGAGTGGGGATGGTAGTAGTGACAGGCACCAGCCCCCCATGAGTGGGGATGGTAGTAGTGACAGGCATTCAGCCCCCCCTGGATAGTGGTGGTGGTAGTGGCAGGCATCCATCCCCCTAAGGGTGGGGATGGTAGTAGTGACAGGCATCCAGCCCCCCCTGGATAGGGGTGGTGGTAGTGGCAGGCATCCATCCCCCTAAGGGTGGGGATGATAGTAGTGACAGGCATCCAGGCACCCATGATTAGGGGTGGTGGTAGTGACAGGCATCCAGGCCCCCCTGAGTAGGGGTGGTAGTAGTGGCAGGCATCCAGCCCCCTAAGGGTGGGTATGGTAGTAGTGACAGGCATCCAGCCCCCCCTGGATAGGGGTGGTGGTAGTGGCAGGCATCCAGCCCCCTAAGGGTGGGGATGGTAGTAGTGACAGGCATCCATGCCCCCCCGAGTAGGGGTGGTGGTAGTGACAGGCATCCAGGCCCCCCTGAGTAGGGGTGGTAGTAGTGGCAGGCATCCAGCCCCCTAAGGGTGGGTATGGTAGTAGTGACAGGCATCCATGCCCCCCCGAGTAGGGGTGGTAGTAGTGGCAGGCATCCAGCCCCCTAAGGGTGGGTATGGTAGTAGTGACAGGCATCCAGGCCCCCCTGAGTAGGGGTGGTAGTAGTGGCAGGCATCCAGCCCCCTAAGGGTGGGGATGGTAGTAGTGACAGGCATCCATGCCCCCCCGAGTAGGGGTGGTGGTAGTGACAGGCATCCAGGCCCCCCTGAGTAGGGGTGGTAGTAGTGGCAGGCATCCAGCCCCCTAAGGGGGGTATGGTAGTAGTGACAGGCATCCATGCCCCCTGAGTAGGGGTGGTGGTAGTGGTAGGCATCCAGCCCCCCTGAGTAGGGGTGGTGGTGGTGGCTGGCATCTAGCCACCCATGAGTAGGGGTGGTTGTAGGGTGGTGTTGGTGGTAGGCATCCATCCCCTATGGGTGTGTTTGGCATTGGTGTTGGCCATCCCACCCCTATGGTTCTGCTGTTGCTTGTGTACGTCATTTGTGCATCCCTATGTGTGTGTGACATATTTCGAGTACGTGTAGTTTGTTTGTATTGTTGGTGTTTGACTTACCGTCTGCGCCGTACGCGTCCGTGCCGGTCCCGGTAATAGATGTAGAGTATAGGTAGGACCTGCGCAATGGGATTCATGCTTGGATCGTCTCGTTCGGGTTTCTCGTGTCTTCGACTCGTACTCGTCGCTGGCTTGTTCGTCTCGTAGCCGTGGATCGTCTTGTGGCGCACAACGGAGCTTATGTACGGCTCGCCCGGATGCTAAAACGTGCCGGACGTAGCGACGGGTTCGGCGCGTACGGAATGCGCATCATACTAGTCCGGCCGGAAGTTGCTGTGTATTTGCTTCCGTGTGGCTCGAATCGGCGTTTACGGATCCGGCTCTGGCGGGGAACAGGAGCTGGATTGGGTGAGTACGGCTCGTTCGGTAACTGGGTTGTTATACGCATCGTACTTGTTCGTCCGGACGAGTGTACGATTCGGTCGGGAAACACGCATTCGGCTTGTATTTTTTCCGGATGAATACTGTTAGGTGCGCTTCCGGCCGGGATCAGAATCAACCCCTAAGAAGGCATGCTGGGCCTCCTCCGTCCATTGGAACGAAACATTCTTTTTCAGATGTTTTGTGATAGACGTCACCACACGTGAAAACTGGTTAATGAAGCGCCTATAAAAGTTTGCAAAGCACAGGAAACTCTGTACGTCCTTTACAGTGTTTGGCGAGGGCCAATCCATAACTGCCTGTATTTTGCGACAAGCCATTTCCTGTCCCTCAGCAGATAGCATAGCTCCCAGGAATTCCACCTTCTTCACATGGAACTCACATTTACTAAGCTTACAAAATAAGTGGTTCTTACGTAGCGTCTACAATATTGCTCTTACATGCGAGGTGTGTTCTTCTTCTCTGTTGGAGTATATCAAGATGTCGTCGATATATACTATGGCCGTTATGTCCAGGTACTCTCGGAGTACATCGTTTCAGAAGAACGGGAACGCCGCAGGGGCATTACATAGCCCAAATGGCATGACTCTATACTCGAATAGACCATATCGAGTACGGAAAGCCGTCTTCCACTCGTCCCCCTTACGCATCCTTACCAGATGATATGCGCCTTTAAGATCCAGTCTTGTGAATATCACGGCTTGCCGAACCTGGTCCAATAAAACCGGTATTAAAGGCAACGGATACCGGTTTTTTACAGTGACGTTATTCAGCGCTCGGAAGTCCACACAAGCCCTTAATTCGCCATTTGCTTTAGGGATGAAGAAGAGTGGCGAAGCAGCCGGGGACTTGGACGGTCGTATAAACCCGTTCTTCTGATAGGTATCTAGGTATTCCCTTAGGTGTTCATTTTCTGGCTCTGTGAGCGCATAAATTCTTCCACAGGGTATCACTGCTTCAGGGATTAGGTCTATTTGGCAGTCGTACACTCGATGTGGGGGTAAAACGTTTGCTTGTTCTTCGTTGAAGACATCTTCCAGATCGTTGTATTGGAAGGGCAAGTCGATTTCTTGCTCTTCGGCAGTGGCTATCATATGAATCTTGGATAATGCTGTAGCTGGATTTTCCTGTGGTTTCTGGCAGTGTTCCAAGCAATAAGGGGACTCGAATTCCAAAGATGTATCGCTCCAATTGATGGAGGGGTTGTGTCTCCGCAACCAAGGAAGTCCCAAGATTATGCCATATTGAGGGGCTCGTATGATGTTAAAGATTAAAGGCTCCCAATGGTTGTTTCCACACGTGACTTCCATTTCCTTAGTGTTGTAACATATAGGCCCTGAAGCCAGATGTCGCCCCTATACGGCCACCACTGTTTCGGGTTCGGTTTTTTCAGCAGCACTAGCTGCAATGTTCTGGCCAATTCATCATCCATGAAGAGTCCTGTGGCTCCGGAATCTATCATGGCCTTAAGAGTGTGCCACCTGTTATCTATATGTAGTCGTAGTGTGACATAAAAATGAACTGAGGGGTCTCCTAACCCTTGATTGACAGAAGGAATAATATTCACGCCCAAGAACTTCCCTTCCTTTCTTCTTGAGCTCTGGAGTTTTCCGGTTTCCTTACTTCCATGGTGGCAGTGGTTTGTCCTTCTCTAGCCCGACCTTTAGGTTTGACTAAACAATCTTTAACGTAATGGCCTTTCCTTCCACAATATAAGCAGAGGCCGTTCTTTCTGCGTTGTTCTCTTTCTTCGGTGGTGAGAGAAGCTCTTATGGTGCCTATCTCCATCGACTCTGAGGTGTTACCGCCGCTCCCCATGATACTTCTGTTTTTCTCGAACCTAGGAGCTGGTCGGTCAACTCGTCTTCTGTCGTTTTTGCGTTCGGCTAGTCTATGGTCCAGTCTCAAGGTTAGATTGATGAGTTCCATACACGTAGTGGGTTGTGGATCTATAGGTGCCAGTACATCCTTTAATTAATCTTTTAGGCCCTGGTAGAACAAGGCTGCTTGTTTTGCTTCTGGCCAGTCGGTTTCGGCTATCAACCTTTGAAAGGTGTTGATGTATACCAGTAACTCCTTATTTCCTTGTTTTAGGTCAAGCAACTCACGGTCTGCGGTAAAAGCAGCAGCTCTTCGGTCAAACACCCTCTCGAATTCGGTACGGAAGGCTTACCAATCATATATTAATGGGTCATCTCGACGTACCAAGGGAACAGCCCTTTGCGCAGCGTCTCCCGCTAGGTAGGAAATTGTGAATGCTACCCTTGCCTGATTCGCAGTAAAGGCCTTAGGTTTACAACTGAAGTGCAGCATTATTTGTGTGAGGAACACTTGGACCTTATTGGGATCTCCTGAGAATCTTTCTGGTGCTGCGAGCGGGATAGGTGTGGGCATCTCTACACTAAAAGGGACCGAGGGATTGGGGAAACCCCCCACCCGTATATCTCCCTACACCTACGTCAAAAGGGTTTCGCTGCATTTGTTCTATCTTCTGTTTAAGGCTCTCAGTTTCTGCTCGAGAGGCGGCTAAATCAAGTTGTACCGCTACCAGAACTCCTATGACGTCCTCTAATGTGGCCATTTTTGTATCGATCCACCCAGGAGGAATTAAATACGTGGGCTGGTTATTCTGTCAGCTCAGTGATTCCTCGGGAACGGTTCGATGCCAAAAAGGGGTCCACCTCTCGACAGTCCCAACCCTGAAGGCTATAATAGCACAGGTGAGTGGGATGATCAAGCGGGGGAAGGAAAGGAAGGGGACAGCAGAGAGGGAGATCTGTAAAGCAAAACAATATTGGTAAGTACAGGTTTACACAATGTGTCGATAAGACTACCTAGTGAGCCTTTCATACCTGTAAAGTAAACAAACTTCCTCATTCCAAGGAGAGGAATGAATAAACAACCTTATCACTAGGTCAGCAAGGAATGGGGGTTGCGCTAGGAAAGGGGTCAAAAACAGAAGAGACTTCAATTGCCTTTGTTACACACAAAGCGTCTGGTTGCACTTTTAACACAGGTCACATATATGATACACATTCAATATAGAACCATACACACCAGCGTACATGACAGGGTCCGCTTCACAGGGGAAGAGCTGAAGGCCGCCTCTTGAGCCCCCTGTTTAGGATTACACAAACAACAATCACCAAAATACTCCTTTTGGTTTTACTGCCATAGTAGTTGTGTAACATGCCATAAAGAAAATGGGCAATCCAGTACTATGTTGTAGCTGTGCAGTTTTCCTAATCACCTAATGTAACCAAACTGGTGCTCTTAGTTCTGCATCCTCCAATGATTAAAACATAGACCGTTATTGAAGTTGTTTTACACTCCAATCATCACGGCAGGCAATACGGTAATTATATAGTCTCGTTTTTATCTCCCCAAACCAGGGCGTAATAGCAATGTCCGATGACAGCAGAGTCTCGACCTTATTGGTGCAAGTGCACCCTTACAGTTACCAAAATGCAAGCAGGAACAGGCAGCGCGACGCGCTGCTCCGACGAGGAATAATCAGCACTGATCCCGGCACCGGAGGCTCCTTTATGCTAACTTCCGGTTCCGGTTCGCGGGTTTTTCTTCCCGAGGGCAAACGCAGATACGTCCGCTTTGCCTCATGGGAATTGTAGTCCGTTTACCATGCCGACAGTGCGCGACTCGCGCCGGGAGCCGGAATGGATCTCCGGACCTTCTTTGTCTGCCCACCATCCCTCTAACCAGGACCAGGCTCTGTTGAACCCAACAAGGATGGTTCTTACGGCGGGTGGTGTGACTACGCTGTGTGTGACGGTAAGTGGGCTAAGCGTGTGTGTGACACAGAATAACAGATCTCCCTTGAAGGGATTGTTTGAAACTCTTTAGGACGTATAAACCTGCAGTCAGTTCTAGGTAGTTTATGTAATGAGAACTTTCTACTTGTGACCATACTCCACCTGTGTGCTGGTTGAGAAGGCAAGCCCCCCAGCCATGAAGGCTCACATCGTATTCTACTATAAATTCTGGTGAGCTCCCAAAAATAGCCTTGTCATTCCAAGCATCTAGATTGTTAAACCACCACATTAGTTCCGATTTTGCTTCGAGATCTAATTGTATTTGATCTCCATACCATAGACCTGACCTTACAGCCCTCGCTTTTACTCTTTGAAGAGCCCAGTAGTTCAGAGGTCCTGGAAAAATAGCTTGTATTGAGGAGGAGAGAAGACCCAGGAGCTGGCTATTTCCCTTAGGATTAGGGATTCTCTTTTTAAAACTAACCTTATTTCTTTCTGTATTTTCGTTATCTTCTTTTGAGGTAGTAAGAGAAGACATTTCATTGTGTCTACAGTGAAGCCTAAGAATTCCAGGGACCTGGAGGGAGTCAGTTTGGATTTTTCTTTGTTTATTATGAATCCTAAGCTTTCTATGAGGTTTGCGACTATATTCAGATCTTGTAAGATCTGGGAGTGGTGTTGGGACATGATAAGGATGTCGTCCAGATAGGTGATCAATCGTATTCCCTTTTCTCTTAGGGATGATGCAACACTCGTCATAACTTTGGTGAAACACCAGGGGGCAGATGATAAGCCAAAGGGGAGAGCCTGAAATTGGAATAAGTGGATGTTCCAAATGAATTGGAGGTATGGTTGATGATCCTTCATCATGGGGATGGTGAAGTAGGCGTCTTTTAAGTCTAGTTTCACTAGCCAGTCTTTCTCTAACAGTATATCCCTCAGGAGATGGATACCTTCCATCTTGAAGTGTCTGTAAACTAGGAATTTGTTTAGATCTCTCAGGTTTATGACAGGTCTCCACCCTTTGCCCTTTTTCTGAAAGAGATAAAGGTTGCTTACAAACGTCTTGTGATCCCATGGCACTTCTATAATTGCCCCTTTGTGTAGCATGGAGGTAACTTCTTCCTCTACTATATTGTGTTGTTCTTTTGTCAGTGATAGAGTTCTTGACTCCACATTTTGTATTGGGTAATCTGAGAAGTCTATTCTGAAACCTTGGATGGTTTGTAGGATCCAAGGATCTTGTGTGATTGTTTTCCAGGCCTGGGAAAAGAATCTGAGTCTGCCTCCCACCTTTTGCTCGGAAAAAGAAGAATAAGGAATGAAGGTACTCACTTTGGAAGTTGTTGGGGGACTGACTGAAGGGTCTAAACACTCTAGAGCGGCTTGTTCTTCCTCTCTGGGGGTAGAACGGTGGAGGGTAGGTTGGTGTTTGGTAGGGTCTACTGAATCCTTTGTGTTTAAAGTAGGGCCTTTGGTAGAAACGGCTGGTCAAAAGGCCCCTTCTTCCGGCCCGTCCAAAAATATTTGCGCTGAAGACACATCTCATATTACTTTGGGCTTTGTCGAGTGATGTGAATGTTGCTACATATTTTCCCAGAGTCTTAATCATGCCTTCACTGAATAGAAGGCCCTTAGGATTCTGAGAGGTTTCTTTGTCGGCCATGTCGCTTAATTCATGGTTGATTTTGGTGAGGACCACTCTTCTTCTTTCTGCATTCATTCCAGCATTGGTGTTGCCTAAAAGGATGAGAGCTCTTTGACTCCATCCTCTGACCAGTTCATTGTCAAGTGGCTTTCTTCTGCCATATCGATTAGTCTAGCCAAAGTGCCAAGAATGTCCAGCAGGCGGTCTTGGCACGCTTTTAGTGATCTCTCCATACTTTTTCTTAGATCTCTTACCAGTTTGAAGAGGACCTTGATCAATTCGGGGTCAAGGTTGGGAGTCTGGCAGACTTTTTCTTGTATGGCTGGTCTGGAGCATTCGGCCCTTAAGATGTTCTGTGTTTCTCGTTCTAGAGGGTTTCTGAGCCATTTTTAAATTAATTTTGCCTCGTGCTCCTGAGGTAACCATTCCGAGCTTCTTGGGTGTTTAATATTATATGGAGAGAACATCTCCTCACCTAAGGGGTTAGTTATGATCTCATTTGAGGATGATGGGAGTTCTTCCTCTGTAACTTGACTGTCAAATTCTAAATCACCCTCGTCTAAGTCAAGTACGTATTCGTCTATTAGGTTGGAATAGAAATCTCCTTCTTCCCCCATATCGATATTTTGGATGTTAAAATGAGCACTTGGATGGTTTGTGCCGTTTTGGACACCTTGATATGTTGTGCCGCTTAGGACACCCAATATATTTGAGGAGTGAAGTCCTTCTTTAAAAGTTGAGGTGCTTAGACCTCGTGTTTTATCTGAGGTGTTATGATCTCCCAGCGTGCTCAGGGGTTTAGATCTTCTGTATTTTTTGTTTTCTTTAATCTTTTTCCCCTTTTAGTAATAATGTTCTCTTCACTTCTTTGGGGGTTCTGTACTTCAATTATATCCTCCTCTTCTATAGATAGGGATCTTTTATTAGACATGACTTGATTAAGGGTCTCAAGCATGCAGGAACGCATTTCTTTTTGGATAATTCTTTTGAAGGCATCGTTATTCATGCTGGGGATAGAAGCCTCTGCTTCATCTGAGTCGATGTCAGAAATTATCAGATATGCCTCTTTTATATATATATTTTTGTGCTTTCAGATATGCCCCATTTATATAGTTTTTCCTCTTTTTTTTTTTTTGTGCTTTCAGAGTTTAGAGTAGCTCAGGGATGGCCCAGAACGTACAATAATTGGAGAGGGTGGTAGATGGCCCAGATGTTATAAAATGGGAAAGGTGGCCCAGGATAGTTGATAAACCTTGGGTTTATATGGTTTTAAACAATAAATGTAAGTTAAAATCAGGAGAAGTACTTTTGGTCGTTAAGCAGCAGCTGATCGTCAAGGCGATTCAACTAATGTTGAAAAGGACGCTCGTGCGATCAGCTGTTGCATTAGTTGCCATGGAAACCCCAGAATCGGAGAGGTTTCACGCGGGCATGGTTAGCCCATCTCCTCTTTTTTTTTGTTATTATTGTTAGTCCCTGGTGACTGGTGTACGTCATGCGTTGACGAGACCGTCACTAGGGACCTTTCCTTAAATTAATATGGTCCTCCGGGAAGAGGCCTGATGCGGAGCGCTCGCTTAAGGGAAAAAGGAGGCGAGCCCTTGTGAGTTCTCCATATGTAGTTTGGCTGGGGCAGTGATTGAGGCCGATGGGCAGCGGGACCGTGCACAGGGGATCCGCCTTGGCAAAGGTATGGGGCTTGAGGCTTGAAATAAAGTCGGTGGGAGCCCAATTATGAGAGGGTGGGAGGGGGTGGGTGGCGTGGAAGAAAGGTTGGTCCCTGTAAATTGGAGATCAGGTAACATTGGAAATGGGTCCCGCAGAGGGGTGTGAGGGACCAGAAGTATGTTAAGAGAGCTGAAGTTGGGGAAAAAACTATATTAATCAAACACTCTTGTGAGACAGGGAGTAATATAAATAATACTTATCTGCCTGGAGCCGCATTTAAAAGAAGCAGACTGTTCTATGCTCATGGCTATTGTACATGATGAAGATTCTGTTCTGGAACTATTTTACTTTATGATGTATTACTTCTAAGTGGCTGCTTGGAGTTAGCATTAAAAGAATATGCATAATGGTAGCCTCCGGTCTTGTAATGAAATCGACACAGCATGAACAACTTTCAAAACAACTGTATAAAAAGGATAACTCTGCACCCAAAGTTAAAGCTCAATCCACAGGGAAAGTAAATAAAAGAGCGGAAGAGCAAATTACCAACTCAGACTGCTCCTATAGGAGGCTAAACCACAGTCTTTTGAGAGATGAAGACAGCGTCTCTCACCAAATTACCTTTACTCAGGCAGAACTAAATGCCTTCGTCTCCTTCTGTGAGGAAAGAGGTCTAGAATTAAACTCCACCAAGTCCAAAGTTATGACCATTAATCCTCACAGAACATATAGAGGAAATGTGACCATATAGGGGGTCCCCCTTGAGAAAGTTTCGTACTTCGAATACCTGGTAGTCAGGTTAAGTGACAGCCAGACTTGGGGCCCTCAGCTAGAAAAGCTATCCTCCAAATAAAAAAAAGCCTCAGCTATAGGGGGAAAATACAGAGATGCCTCAGGAGGTGCTCTATCAACGGTCATTACTGTATATAGAGCATCAGCTGTAGCATCTGCGATTTATGGAGCTGAGATTTGGGGTTACGCCTCAACAGAGACTCTGACAAAGTTCGAAAATAAGTTTATAAGGGGCCTTTTTAAACTCCCCCCAAGCTCCCCTATCACCCCACTGAGACTTGACTTAGCCCTTAATCCAATACACCTAACGACTCTAGTCAAAGTCTAGTTTGTTAAACTGGATTAGACTCTGGTCCACCAACGAACTAGTAACTTATAGGGACTGCGTAAAATACCTTTTGGCTCTTGACAGGGACCAGAGTACACCCTGGCTGAAGGCTGTAAAAGACATATCATATAGAATAGGAATGGTTAATTTATGGACCACCCCGGAGCTGATCATTAAAAGTGATGCACAGGAAGTAAAAAAACAGTTCTGGGAGGCAACTTTGTTGCAAACATGGAAAGTATATCGGGATAACAGTCTAACTGGCCAGTTCCTCAACCACAAATGTGTACCCAATCTCGAGCCTTATATGGATCGAATGCACCCCTACCGTTGCAAATGTTTATATGTGCAATTTAGGTATGGTGTACTGCCTTTGAGAACTCACATAATAAGGCACCCTTAAAATCCAGGTTTTGCCCAAATTGCCCTAATATTGTGGAATCGGTAGAGCACTTTATGCTTTTCTGTCCCCAATACAGAAATTGCGCGTAAGAAATGGTTGATAGCGGCACTCAAATCTATGGGAGTGAGACACTGTAGGGAAGCAGTAAGTCTTCTCAAGAGCGATACAAGGAAACTATTAGCCTTGGCAGTTTCACGCTACTTGCTCTGTGCCTGGAACCAGAGAAAGAAGGCTTTAGATAATTTCCATCTATGATAGCCAGCCTGTAGAAAAAGTCCCAGAAGGCCCATTCAGTGCCTTATTTTCTCCTCTTCTTTTATACTTTTATTAAAGATATTGGGGACTATGCTATTGGTATGTTTCGCTTATGAAATCTTTTATTTATATATAATTTTTACCTCTATGATGGATACTTGCATAATAGGATAATTCAGTTTGTTTTAGGAAAAGCATATATTACATATAGCAGTGACAAGAACTGTATTAATTAACAATTATCAATTTTAACTTATTACTGTTTTTAATTCATTGTGAAAAGGAAGCCTGCATGAAGTTTTTATTGATATTGAATTTTATGTTTGTAGCTTTTTATGGCTGTCAGCCAAAATAAAAGATTTGATTGATTGATACCTTTACTCCAAGCTACGCATCGCAAGGACAACAAGATACTCTGAAAAGAGGAAACATCTTGAAATGAATTGCCGTACTACCTGCACTGTGGCACATTAAGTCAACTGACCTTGGATCAGTTAGGTTTCTGCCAAACAAAGATGGTCCCTTGATGGAGAAAACCTTAACCACATGGTGAACAAAGGAGATTGTCCTCTCAATTATTGACGCGAACCAACAATTCGAATCCTGGGGCATATCTCTTTCGAAACCAATAATTGAACACTATCCCTTCCCTTTGTTGCACGTACTTACCAAGCCAAAGTCCACTGTGAATGCAACTGCGGCGTACTTGGTCTTACAGATCGCTCATGGCGCAACAAGAACAGCTATTAACACGAAAAACAAAGCAACGGAGGATATTCAAGAGTATTGACACTGGCTAGCGTCTGCATTGAATGCTCCCAGGAAGGATAGACTCTCAAAACCAGTAATGAACATACCCCAGGAATCGTTCCTTAGTATCCTTTCTTGGAATATCACGGGCACAAAGCATAAACTCTCAAACAGCACTATAGGGTATGGCATTATAGCCTTACAAGAGACCTGGCTGATTGACCCTCTCCAATTGGAGGGTTATGTTCTTCATCACATTGTTGCAATTAAAATACGCCGCTTTGGCATGCCAAGGGGGGGTCTTGCGGTGTACGTCTCAACGGCGTTGAAAGTCGATTTGGAGCAACTATCAATCTCCACTTCAGATCTTCATGTAATTAAACATAGCTTCTGCCATCTTTATTAGCAACCTCCAGTAATATTTTTCAACATTTATGATCATTCCAATCCCCAGAGAAAGCTAACTCTATTTAAGAAACTAATACACGAGATATCGGAAATAAGATTCACAAGCCCTACCTGGGATATAATGGTGACAGGCGATTTTAATGCCAATCTAATCCATACCCCAGAGAAGGACGAGCATCTGGCAGCTGAAAATGCTATCTGGGCAGTGCTCCCACAAGCAATTCATCCTCAAAAAAGATCAGATCACTCTGGGAGCAAACTGGTTAACTCACTTGAACACCAAGGGCTGAGAGTAACCAATGGCAGGGCCGAAGACGACAATATTCCTCGGTTCACACACTACGGAGCAAACTCTGCATCAATAATTGATTATACAATCCTCTCCCTACCATTAATGAAACAATTAAGTAAGTTCAAAATCAAAACCACAACAGAAAGTGACATTCATATCACATTTGGAGCTAATGCTAAACCCAGTTGAACACCAGCAGGAACCAGGGTAAATCGGAAGTCCACAATCAGTTAGTCTGAAGCGTCTATTCTGGACTCATAATTCTCTTCCGAAACTGGCCGCAAAGGTGAAAGTAATACTGGAAGCCAGTACAATACCATATGTCAACCCAATCAAGGTATGGCATACGTTCACAACAAAGCTGTTAAAACAATGCCCAGTATCGACATCCAAAATAACGAAAACCATATGGAGCTCAGTTGGCATATCATCCAAAACCCTAACCCTAAGAAAAGCATTAAGGCATGAAATTAAGAAAATGTAGCTCAATTGCTCAAACATGGAAAAAATAAACATCTTGAGAAAGCAATATAAAAAGCAAGTCTGGGTCAATCGAAAAATAAAATCTGAAGAGTTCTGGGCAAAGATCCTGTTTAACTCAAAATGCACAAATTAGCTTTTTGGGCAACTATACACAGCATTGGCATTTAGTAAAATACTTGGATAGCTCTTTTGACTGAGATCTTCGGCAATCAAAAGTCCGTATCTGTGCCAGCCACAAATACCTACAAAGAGCTAAGCAGGATAGACACAACGAGGATGTCCGAGACTCCACTCCGACCAGTGGCACGGTATTGCACCTCTGCAAAAGTGGCAATGTCAATCATGGCAGGTCGACGAGACGGGGCTCCAGGTCCAAACGGCATTCCACAAGCAATCTACAACGTCGACCCAGAGTACTGGGTCAGCACACTGTCAGCTTTGTACAATGAGGATAGATTAACAGGATTAATCCCCAATAGTTGGAGTGGCTCAATAATAAATCCAATTTTCAAAGGGGGGTCTCGATTCAATCCATCGAGCTACAGATTAATTGCCTTTATCGATTCAGAGGCCAAATACTACGTCTCATTAATCTTGGAAGATCTGGTGGAGTGGTCTGACTCCAACAATAAGATTCCTCTTAATCAGATTGGATTTCGAAAAGGTTATGGAACTACCATCAACACCCTATTAGTAGCCTCCATTGCCAACAAATGTAAGCGACTAAAGAAAAATGTGTTCTTCCGCTTTATAGACCTGAAAGCCACCTTTGATCGAGTTGATAGAGTCCTACTATGGGTGAAACTAAGGCGGTGGGGGCTCCATGAATGCACTTTACGAGCAATAGAACAACTGTACACGACACCTGGATCCAAATCAAGCTGGCGGATGGGACGCGGCTCTCTAGGCGTATACACACATCCAGCGGCCTAAAGCAAGGCTGCGTCCTGGCACCCTATCTTTTCAATCTATTTATAGCCGATCTATCAATGGGCATTGATCAAGTAAACTCTCATCCACCCAGGTTAGGTACACTGCCACTGCCACTGTCACACTTGCCATATGCGGATTGCATCATGCTGCTGAGCCATACAAGGGTAGGCCTGCAAAGGTCAATGGATGAAGTTTCAACATTCGCCATGGCAAATAAACTGGAAATTAACAGAACAAAAACGACGACTATGGGAAATAGCACTGGCACTTCACTAAGGATTCAATCAAACGACGTAGCACTAGAGGAAGTCAGTAAGTTTAAATACCTGGGTGTCATCATAGTCAAAAAGTTAAATTTTATGATGCATAAACAATATTTGGTAAAAGAAAGTAAGGCGATTATGCATGCCTTCTGCGTACGTGCTAAAAAACTGGTTGGCCCTTCTTTTAAACCACTGTTAGCCATTATTACCACAAAATTACTGCCTTCACTGTCTTTTGCAAGTGCCGTTACACATGAGAAAGATTCTCCCACTCTGGATAAATTACAGACAAATACTTAGAAGTGAGTTTTTGGGCTCCCCCAGAGTGCCTCCCCTGCCCAAGTTTGACTGGAATTTGGTTTGAAAAAACAAAGCATTGCAAGAAGATACACCACTATTAAAACATGGCACAATAGACAGAGCAATCATAATAGCCTATTAGTTAGCACATTATGGCAGTCAGTGGATAATGATAATAACTCAATATATAGTAAATATTTGAGGTCCTCACTACTAGAAACAAATACCATCAACTTATGGGACCTAAATTTACCATATTCCACATTTTGTCGAGCTATAAATAAAGTAGCTGAATTGCATTCCCTCATTGAAGGTAAGCACAAACTAACTTCACGGTAACAAGCCTGGCTAGTAGTTCAATCCTATATTAGTTTAAGGCGAGCAGAATACTTCAGCACGACATACCCAGCATATCTAAAAAGAAAGCTAATGGCTCTTAGATTTGGAGTTCTGCCATCTTTGGCTGACCTACCCACATGGAGATACAAAGGCTCAATACAGTGTAGACTTTGCAATGCACCAAAGGAAGACATAATCCACATAGTCTGCCTTTGCCCAGCCTTAAAGCAACCCCAAACTCTATTACTGAAACATGCATTTAATGAATGGGGGATACAAACATGCCGGACGGCAATAATCAAGAGCCTAGCTCCTACAGATCCTAAGATCAACTGTAAATTGCTGAAATTTCTGTCACAGCATGAGGAACAAATTAACTCTCATTGATTTCCAGAATACAACATAACCCCTGAGCCTTATAGGCTATTCCATCACAGAAACAGTATTTTCTGAAACAAAATACCAACAGAGGCATGATCCGGTTATTTCAGCTAAAGGTTCACCACTTCAAATCAAGCAATAATTTTAAACAACTCACCGGGGTCAATGCGTTTACTTACAATCATGTATGCAAGTCATCACTCTCTTGGCAGCCGCAGGTTCAATAATAATGGGGACAATCATACCTGTATAAACACAAGCCCAGTGACTACTTCTAGTGACAGCGGGGAATCCGTGTGGCCCAGTGGGTCAAACAAACAAATAAACAGTATCCACAAAGAGTCCCAAGCCTCCTGGGACCTTCGAGGCAGAGCTGCAGAAAGCTCTTCCTGGCCGCCGAAGGCCCTCACTGACCTGCCGCACCTTCCTGTTGCAGCCTGGCTGGGGTGGAACACGGTCCCCCAGCACACCAAGCACGCTGCTGAGTGAAGGGGGCGGGGCTAACCTCCTGTAACATCGTGAAGGCGCCTGCACACTCCCGCAGCGCGGGACGCTCTTCCTGGCCGCCGGAGGCTTCCTGTGCTGCCTGGCTGGGGTGGGACACGGTCCCCCAGCACACCAAGCATTCTGCAGAGTGTAGGGGGCAGGGCTAACCTCCTGTAACGTCATGAAGGTGCCTGCACACTCCCGCAGCGCAGGATGCTCTTCCTGGCCGCCGGAGGCCCTCACTGACCTGCCGCACCTTCCTGTTGCTGCCTGGCTAGGGTGGGATATGGTCCCCCAGCACGCCGAGTGCTGCAGAGTGAAGGGGGCTGGCTGCCCTCCTGTAATGCCGTAAAGGTGCCTGCACATTCCTGCAGCGTGGGACGCTCTTCCTGCCCGCCGGAGGCCCTCACTGACCTGCCGCACCTTCCTGTTGCTGCCCGGCTGCGGTGGGACACGGTCCCCCAGCACGCCAAGCACACTGCGGTGTGAAGGCGGCGGGCTGCCCTCCTGTAACACCGTAAAGGCGCCTGCACACTCCCACAGCGTGGGACGCTCTTCCTGGCTGCCGGAGGCCCTCACTGACCTGCCGCACCTTCCTATTGCTGCCTGGCTGGGGTGGGACACAGTCCCCCAGCACGCCAAGCGTGCTGCGGGTTGAAGGGGGTGGGGCTGCCCTCCTGTAATGCTGTAAAGGCACCTGCTCACTCATGCAGCGCGGGACGCTCTTCCTAGCCGCTGGAGGCCCTCACTGACCTGCCACACCTTACTGTTGCTGCCTGGCTGGTGTGGGACACAGTCCCCCAGCACACCAAGCACACTCTCATGTGACCAAGTAGCTGAAAGCTTTACCGAGAGAGTTCTTCTACCACCATTAGAACAATGTCCCCATGGCCAGTTCGATTCAGTGATCCCCTTTAGTAATAGATTTACTCCCCTCACTGATCTGAATAAAGTCTCCCAGGACGCGAACACACCATCAGTATTAGAGGCGCCAAGTGTAGCAATACCAGGTCCCTATCACTGCGAACAGAGCGCCCATTGGCTTATCAGTGATCTTAGAAATGAAGTGGGGGCTTTGAGGTCCATGATAGGTGACCTTACAGGGCTAATGAAACAATTATCAGAGAGCAGCCATAGATCCTGCCCCCACAGTGAAGCTTTATTGAGTACAATTAGCCAAACTACACATGAGCCATCTACCTTCTTGTCGCCCCTAAAGTGCAGGAAGGCTCCCTTTGCCCAAAACAGATCTGACCCTCCTTTCACAACTAAGGGCCACGATCGGTGGGCGCATGACATAAGCCTTCCCAAAGAAATCCCCCTTTTGAATCTTAGGTTAGATAGTGGCCATCTCAGTACGATAAGACACACTATACATCGGGGAGATGTTATAACCAAAGTAGGAAGGCACCAGGCACCACCTCAAGAGCCATTCATGTCACTGCTTCCCCAGAAAATATATATGGTAAATGTTCCCAAACTAGGAGCCCAGAAGTGGTATGAGGGGGAGGATTTGCTGAAAAAGAAAGCAATACACTGGATTTGTCACGTGAGAGGGTGCTGTTCCCTAATCTGAGAAGACATTATAAGAGCAAAAAGATGAACAACCCATGACCTACCCAATGACTGTATAGAACTATTGCTCAAAGGCGATGACTTTGTTGAAAGTTTGCTAGCCCTGGATCTGAGCCCCACCTGACTCGTCCAACATACAGTTTAAACGACATATGCCCTCAGCCCAGACTAATGCGAACCCCTCTCGTACTACAGATCACTTGGACCCTGGAGGGAGGGAGAGTGGGATCTGCTCAGTAAGAAACAGTAGAGCACATACAAGACTTCGGGGGGCCCAATTAGGTTCCATTTTAATGGATAAGTATGTGGCAATAGTCCCCATTGCCAGTCACCCTGAAAGCCCGAGCAATGTAGCGCATGCCAGACTAGGACCTACTCCCCAACTCACGATAGTCTCCTGGAATGTGGCAGGGCTAAGTAGCAAATTGTCCCTCCCACACTGGAACAACTTTATAGAGGGCTTTGACATATGCATTCTACAGGAGACCTGGAGCATAGCTCCTTTACACAAGCCGGGGTACGTCTGCTACTGATGTCCAGGAGTCACAAAGAAAGTAGGTCGACCGGCAGGGGGACTGATAATATGGGCCAAGACAGACCTGGGCTGCAAGATTACACTTCTTCGTTCAGATAGCCCGGACATCATGGGGATTTGCCTTAAGGGTCGTTTAGGCAAATCTATAGAGATATATAATATACATGCTAGAGGAACAAGGGGGAGTAGACCATCAGCCACATTTCAACAACTGGAGGAGCTTTTGGATGGGAGACCAACATAATCCTCACTGATAATAGCAGGCGATTTTAATGTTACATTCGAACCTCTTGATAAAGTTGATGTGACAGAGTCAAATGAGGAAGACTGAAAGAGGTCAGTGCCACTATTAGACCTTGCCCCGGTTAAGAACTGGCTGCAAGTGGTTCTCTAAGTACATGCTTTAAGCCTAGAGTTTAGGCTTAGGGCAGTAAATGGTAGGACAAAATTGGACAGAAATGGTGCAAATACCTTCAACAGGGCAAACAGCTGAGACGTATTGATTATATTAGTTAGATTTGAGGCTCTGGAGGAGTGTTATTGCTATGGCTGTGGGCGAAAAACCTGATAGCGATCATAATCCGCTCTGCTTAAGTATGATTCCATTGTGGGGTGGTTCAAGTGCACAGGCCCCTGCTCAACAGTTAATGAAGATAGTTCATCCATCTAATGATAACCACCGCCTAATGTAGCGGAAAGTAATCCTAGGGGAAGATAAGCTCCTAGGTATGCACCAGGATCTGCTGGCAGGTACAATAGAATTACAATCCCTGCTCGAGAGACCAGGAGGGTTAGCTGAAGTTAACAATGTTCATTCTCACCTCTTCGAGCAATTGGGCTCTTATTTCACTGAAGCTGGGCATCCTGCAAAGCCTAGTAACTCAAAAAGGGCCCCAGATTCTTGGTTTAATAAAGAATGTAGAACCCTGCGATCTAAACTAGCTAAGGCAATACAATCTAAAGATAGTGGCCAAATTAGAATTACAAGGAAGAGCTACAAGGTAGCACTACAAGAAGCAAAGAAATAGTGGGAGGAATCTCGTTGATAGTCAATCAAGGAAGCCTGTGATGCCAAAGATTCTAAAACGTTCTGGTCTTTAATCGTTTGGGGTGATGAAACAGGGGCCCCTCCACCACCAAATCATATTTCAGCCACAGCATGGTATGACCACTTTAAAAAGCTTTACTCAGATGTTGATAAAACCGCCTTCCACAGGGGATGCCCCTTGTTTAACCCAGTCACTGGGAAGGGATCTTTTTTCCCTGAGTGATATTGAGGGCTCAATTGGCCGAATAGTCCAGGAGAAAGCCCAGGCCCTGATGGCATACCGGGGGACCTCTTTTTATCTGACATCTCTAGTTGGTCTCGTTACATTTTACTACTTTCAAACGCTAAAGCTGGATGCGCTCTGGTTCCAGTGTCCTGGCGGGACGGAGGTAGTCCCATTATACAAAAAAGGGGACAGAGAACAACCTTGCAACTGTAGGTCGATCAGCTTAATTGAGGCGTTACAGAAAGTATTTAGTCGTGCTCTCCCTCAGAAGATCAAGGCATGGGCTGAAGAAAACGCCATCTTCTCACCATACCAAGCAGGTTTCAGAGACAAGACCGGGACAATAGATCAGGTCTTTCGTCTCCTCCTTCTGTACTGGAAAGTTGTGGTCATTGGCAAGGGCAGTCTGTACATAGCTTTCATTGATCTCAAGACAGCCTTTGATCTAGTGCCAAGACAAAAGTTTTGGCATGTTCTGAAAGACATGGGATTTCCAACTGATCTGCTCAATCTGGTTGTATGTCTTCATGAAGATAATTTTGCCCGGTAAGGTGGGGTTTGCACGGGCAACTTACTGACTGAATTCCAGTTAGTAGAGGAGTGCGTCAGGGATGCATCCTAGCACCCACACTCTTATCCCTTGATATGAACGACGTTGTATGATTCTTATCACTAGAGCCCGCTGATGCTCCCTCCCTAGGTGGGGAAAGTATAGTGACCCTACTATTCACAGATGACACCTTGCTGGTGTCAAAAGCCCCGGGGGGGCTACAGCTACTCTTAAATCCTTTTAAACAATTCTGCTATATTCGGGGCCTTGAGGTAAACACATCAAAAACTACATTTATGACCCTATCCTGGGAGGGGCTCCATTGGAATGAGTAAGCACATTTGACTATTTAGATGTAAAATTATCAGAGAAAATGTGCTGGAAACCCCACATAACAAAGATGGCACTGAAACACAAGCAAATAATAGGGGCCTTGGGGAAAGAACATTGCTCCTCCTCCAGCAGACCAGTTGCCGCCACCCTGCAAGAGTACGACTCAAAAGCAGTTAGTTCTGTTTTATATGGGTCAGAACTGTGGGGCTTCGACAAAACAGAGGAGCTCACTAGATCAGAGCATAAATTCTTAAGAAATCTACTGATGTTGCCCCAGAGCACTCCACTTCATCCCCTAATGCTAGATATGGGACGACGTTCCATTACAGACGTAGCCAAGCTTCGTCCATTGCTATCCTGGGCCAGAATCAGAAGCACTCCGGAACAATCACCATATGCCGAGGCCATGTCGGAAGTAATCCGCCAGGACAACTGCGGGAAGATTGGGTAGCTAAACAATATAAGGAGACTTCTCTCGGACATAGGGCTTCGGGTGCCTAGGAAAACACTAACCTACCCCTACTCCAGAAAAATATAACAAAGAAGCACTATTGGGATTGGGTTACACAAGTAGACTGCTGCAGGACTCAGTGGGGTAGGCTAACAACAGAATTTATTTTCCACAAACAGTTCAGCTCCCTGGAGCCTTATCTCGACTTAATTCAAACACCCAATGACAGAAAGCTGTACATACAATTCAGGTTTGGCACTCTCCCTTTGAATGGCCATGTAGCCAAATGGCACACTAAAGTCCCAACACCAGGCATTTGCCACGGGTGCAAGGCACCCACAGAATCTGTGGCTCATGTCGTGTTTCCCTGTCCGGCCTATGTTTGCCCTAGGTCAAAATGTATTAAACCAATCTGCAAACAATTGGGCACACGTAACTATCAGGATGCCTTGTGAATTCTAAAATCCGATACCAGACCACTCTTTGTCTGTGCAGCTGCCAAGTTTCCTGGCCATATGTGGGGCATCAGGAAAAAGGTACAAGAAGGAAGATCATGAAAGGGGCCGGTTCCTTTTTCCAATATAGTTCTTTTCGCCTCAAGGTGTTTGTTATAATCTTGCTCCAACAAAAAAAGTAACAGAACCAGGACGCAAAAGAGAGCCCTTTGAGTAATACGTCATATTGACCAACACTGAGTATTTAAACACAGCAGAAAGGCTGGCACTGATAAAAGTTATTAACCAAGGAGGCTCTTACTGCGCATAATTTGGCAACACAATTGTATTAGTCTCTTGTACACATGCACTTTATATCTCGAAATGATTTTAACTTTTTAGTATTAATGTATATTGAAAGCTGTGAGTTTTTAATATTTATTTAGGAGATTGTGTTTTCATGATGGACTTTTCTTTTTCTTTTTTTAAAAGAGTTGCGTATGCGAAAACTTTTATGGCATGCATGCCGAAATAAAGTATTAGGTATGGTATCCACAATGGCATAGTACTCACTCTAACTATTAGCGATTTTAACAATTAGCATTTTAGAATGAATGTGTAGTTTAGCCTGCTAGTGCCTAATTTTTCTAGCCAGTAGTTTTCCTACTTTATTCCCCCTTCATAAAGCATCTTTCCCCACATGTAATAAGGCAGTTTCCATCTTGTTTGTCCTATGCACCCTTTGTGGTCATCTGGCCATGGTCAGTTACCTTTTCATTTTCTTGGTGGATTGTTGCTTGTCAGCAGCCTCTAAGCCATTTAGCTCTTGTATACGTTTGCCCTCTTCCAGTCTCCCCTCCCTAGGTATCCCTGCTGCAATACTTATTGCTATTCTCTTCACAGTCGCCATATATGCATCCTAGACTGTGCCAGGAGCCATTTCCTGCTGATTGTGGATTTTGATGTGTTCAGAAAATGTCTTTGCCATTTGTGATTTAAGGACCAGTCACATGAACATATTGCTTTTCATCCTCCACCTCCTTCGCTGCTTCTTGTGTTTTTTTTTATCAAATGCATTTGCAAAGTAGGGTACTGATCATGGCGAAGGGCCTGATTCACAGTGTGCAGTATATGGGCAACAAATCCCTGTTATGCAAGGCTTTTGACTGTGTGCCGTGAGGGAGGGCAGTAGGCCCTAGCCTTTTTGACTCAACCCCTTAATTGGAACTCTTTGTTCCCTCATCTGCTCTGCATGAAAGCTGATATTTTTGCGCTGGGCTCTAATTTTGCAGGTCAACGGAGCCAAATTTATTAGCAAATTAATACTTCTCTGACTTCCTGTTGAAATGTGCTTCTATTGTTAGATCTGCATTAGATGGAATATTGACACCAACAAATCATGGTACAAGAATATCAAGGACAAAATATTGAAAGAGAATATATCGAAAGGTAAGCGTATATAGAGAAGTACAGATTCATAACTCCACATCTACATACCTTGAAGATATATGTACCACATAGGTACATATATGTGGAGATTTAGACTTACTTACCTTTTGAGATATTATTTTCGATAGTCTGTCCTCGATATTGTGTACTATCGATACTGTTGTGTCCATATTCAGGCGACACACCTTCAAACAGTGCTGTCATTGGCAAATCACAAATGCGTTGACCCCCCCACCCTCATCTAACTTAGCCCTCCTATATTGGAACAGAAGGAAGCCTGAAACACCTTCACTGGGTGTTCCTTGCTAAATTCACGCACATTATTAGCAAATGGCAATTTTATCACCCCTTTACCTATGCCTCTCTACCAATAGAAAATGCATTGTTCTAAACTTCTCTCAGATTTGTGCAGAATTGTCAGATAGTGCTAAACTATTTTTTGCCTTACCTTTTAATTGTCCTCCTTGATGCATCTGCACAAATTTAAAAATACCAAGAGTAAGCTTAGCCTGCTAATTTGGCCTCCAAAATATTCAGCATGAATTAACACCGTATTCTAAACAAATATCTAAAACTCTCCTGAAAGAGATCATATGCTCCATATGGTGTCTGTAAGAAAGTGATGAAACTTGTACATTGTTATGAGAATGTACGATCTTAACATCTCTCTCTCGAAGCTGCATATTGCATGAGAGCCTGACGATTATTATAACACATTTATGTGCAAATTATGCGCTGAAATTGACAACCTTCTGCTAATGGACAACAGGTCACATCTCGACCCACAACCTAGACAGTTTATTCTGATTCTATTACGAACCTTAGATCCAATCTAAACATAGCTCTGATATTTTATTCCTTTAACCTGTAGCCACAATTAAAAATCTACTTTGGTGCTGTCTGATAATAGAGTCAAGTCTGTACAACAAAGACTGCATTGAAGATGATACATCAGACTCTCTGAAGGTCTGTATGATAAAGTGGATACTGAAAGATTGATTGGTTGAAAGATGCTCAGAGACCTACAATACTCACAAAATCTCTGAGAGATTAAGGTGCAAGACAGATCACTTTACTCAATTTTTATGGCTTTCATCCTTGGATGTGGAGAGGGTAAAGATGACTTGGTTGTGTCAATTTAACAAACCTAGAGAGAACAAAGTTTGAAAGTGAATTAGACAAGACTGATACTGATTTATGACAAATCCCGGAAAATGAATAGAAACTACACACTGAAGATGTGGCTACAGTAACACTTTGTCTTTAGACATATGAAAGTTGTTGCCAGATAAATGATCAGCTTTATGGAAAGTAATGTGATCGCAGACTTCAGTATTTTGGAGCTCAGTAGGGACTTAACAAAGACCAGAAAGAAGACTGGAAAGTTGCCACATCTAGTCCAGTTAAAAGACCTCTAGATAATAATGATGAGGACTGTAAGTTGGGACAACAAATAAGCTTGACTGTGGTCTAGTCATACTAGTCAATATGCCAAAATCAGGATGTATCATAGAAGGTGAATTCCTTCTGTCTTGAAATGACTTAGAAAAAGAAAGGATTGAATTGTTTGAGATGTATTTCTTTCCTGAAATATTTTCCTTTTTCACAGGGACAACTGTTGAGGTAACTGTGAGGCTGTGAATTTAATTGGACAATTTGGCTTCTCGTACTAATTGTCGCAGCTCTTGATGTATCAGCAAAAGCTCCTCTTTGGGAAAGACTATCAGATGTAGAAAACTGTTGAATCATAGGATTTAAAACTCTAAACCAAACAATCATAATTCCCATGAATCTGTTGGCAGCTTCCGCTACTGAGCTATAAAGAAAGCTAGGCAAACCACTGTGTAGGTTGGCACGCAAATAAATAAAATCCTTACCTGAAAAAGCATTTGATGCCTGCAGAAACTTCCTCTACATCCACTAATGTGTTGAGGAATGAACTAGTTATATGTTGTTGCTAAAAATATAGGTCTCATCTGAATGGCATTTTTCTACTGGAGTAGAACACTGAGCAAAACTGAGCATCTGAGCTGATTCTACCCTTCGTGGTCTGATGGATAAAAAGTTTCAATTAGACGTGTATTTATCAAATGTCATGAAAACTTCACATATGTATTTTTTTATGAAAAATAGTCAAAAGTAGAAGTTGCCGGCCTCTGCCCTAGTCTTCTAAGGGGCTAATACCTCTATCTTTAGGCCAATTTTAATAAAAAAATATATATGTAATCTCAGGATCCATCACAGACGTTTGACTCACTTTGCCATGCACACATGTGAGCGGGTGGTCTACTCACAGTTTTAAACAGGATTTTTTGTATGCATTCTTTCTGATCCCCAATTAAGTCAGTATGATGAGAGGTGCATTCTCTGGAGTTTGGGTGCTGAACATCCAGAGAACAGAGCTTTGGTTCCCCGATTTCATTCTGCACTATGTCTGGAACACATGAGGAATCTGCCTTAATTTCTGGGAAATCATGTCTGACATTTCTATGTCTTTTTAAGCAGGGGAATCTGCCACTTCATCTTCAATTTGAGAATCAGTATTATTCATGTTTATTGGTCCATCACCAATTTCAGAAGATGATTTACGCAGTATTACAGTCTCTGTGTCTGAGCGTCTCTTCTGTGGTAGGAGACCTCTAATTTTTGTCAGAGTGGAACTTGCATTTAATTGGAAGCAATTAAACAGTTCTTAAGAATCATCACTTTTCGACTTAAGGGACTTCATGAAACATGTCTTTTTGCTGTTTACACACTCCCCTATTCCTTCTGAAGGAAAACCCTTGTCACTCAGACTATTATTCATCATTACTTCCAGACAGAGGGAAGGTAATTTCATCCTTGTTTTAAGAATGCATTCTCTTCTCAGTTTAGTGTAGCATTATCCTTGCCTGTAATTTTTAGGGTTCCAGATATTCCTAGTCGGTTGGGTCATAGACTATTTAGTGGACATCATAAGAGGTGAAGAGATGCATATAATCAACCAGTGGCATGTATTTAAACCTGGCTCTCTCATGTTTTTTTCAGATGAGTCAGTAACTTCTGCTGATCTAGGATAACAGACATATTTGTTAGTATCCCTTGATCTCAAGCTGTCATCCTGGCCTAGTATAAATCCACGTCCTATACCTGATTGTGAATGTGGGTGGAAGATATGTACCCCAATAATACCCAAAATAAAATGTACAATAAACTCTTGACAATAGTTTGCAATTTGAAGTTCCTAATTTAGCATCCTTCACTAAAACATGTCACAACAATTTAGATTTTTAACAGCCTGATGGGCAGAAAATCTGGATTTTATTAAAGACACATAGGCTAAGATTAGGCGAACCTCCTTCATTGCCTGCCCACAGCAGCAACAATTGAAGAATCTAGAACTTCAATAACATTCCAACTCTTATAAAATCCTCCAACATGCAGCCTTCTTCCTTCTTTGTTGGCGTTGCGAACAAGATAACTACTGATATCTTTAACCTCCAAACGAGAGAGTTTATCAGTTAAAAATTTCTATTCGGAAAAAAAATTAAATCAGAACACAATCAGTAACATTTACTCCACTAGGGAGGGTATTTTGTGGAGGGATAATGTTAGCCTCCGTGTCTTCAATAAAATCCAGATTTTCTGCCCATCAGGCTGTGAAAAATTTAAATTTTATGGCATGACATGGAAGCTAACATTATGCAAGTTTAAAGTGCATTTAACACATTGTCAATTGCGGTTGTAACAAGTCTAAAATAACAGCTTTTAAACATACTTTCATTGGACCAATCCGCAACTCTAAGGATATACTGCAGACCTCCCCCTAGGAAGAAAGCTTTGGAGGTAGAGGCGCCTCTAAGGGAATGTGCACCAAACATAGTAGTGTCTATACCTGCTTCTTTCATTACCTCCTTGACCCATATTGCTAAGGTGGGAGAGGAAACTGCTTTATGAGGTGATCTGTGGGATATTAGCATTTGTTCTGCATTTCCTCTCAGACTCACAGTCCTTCTCTCATACTCCATCAAGCATTTCACCACGCAAAGTCTTTCATTCTGTGTAAAGAAGGGGTAGAATACAGAGGTTGAAATTGTCTTTGTTTGTATTTCTAAATTAAAGCAAACCCCTTCAGGTTGGTAGGTCCTGCTGCTGATGTCTAAAGCTTTCATGTCTGAGGCCGTCTAAAAGATACCAGGCAGAGTAAAACAGTGAGTTTGCAGGAGATGCGATTTAGGGATAAGCAAAAATTTTCACCCCAATTTACTAAGACCTGTAAAACATCTCTTACGCCTCATAAGGCAGCCTATTTTGCAGAAGGTAGGTTTAGTACCCGCATACTTCGCATATATTTTTTGGTTAGTAAGTTCTGACCCACAGAGACTCCGTCTACAAGACAGTGACCTGCTGCAATAGCTGATCTATAAACATTGACTGTTCTATAAGAGAGTCCTGATGTGAACAATTCGGATAAATAGTTGATTGCATGTACTAAATCAGTTGAAACAGGATTGCAATTCCATCGAAGACACCAGCAAACCCATTTCTCCCAAGCCAGTCTATATGCTTTCCTTGAGCCAGGTGCCCATGACTCCGATATGAGTCTGAAAGCATCTGCCAAAAGGCCTGGGATCTGCCACTGTCTCCTGAAATCCTCCAGGCCATCAATGCCAGAAGGCCTTGCTCTACAAGAGGGTGTAACTCTCCTTCTGGACCTGTGATTATTTCCCTGAATGTCCGTATTAAGATTGGTAGATCTATACTCATTTCAAGTAGGATTGGGAACCATGCCTGGGACCTCCAAAGAGGTTTAATCACTAACGTGATTTCCTTGTTCCTGTGAACGTGTAACAATAGTCTTGGTAGCATGACAAACGGAGGGAAAGCATAAGTTGCTAATCCCCTCCAATTCTGAAGGAAGGCATCCACCCCAAGGCCTGAGGGTCCGGCCTACAGCTGAAAATTTTTGAGAGTTGAGTGTTCAGTCTGTCTGCAAAGGGATCCACCCCGAAGGGTCCCCAAATCGACTGGATACTGCGTAGGATTCCCTTGTCTAACCTCCAATTGCTGGAGTCTCTGACATTCCTAGAGAACCAATCCGCAACCCCGTTGCTCAACCCCGGGATATGTTCTGCTAATAGTGAAATGCCATTGTTCAGGCAGTAATCCCAGAAAAACTTGGCTAAGTCCCCTACCCCTTGGAGTGAGGGCCCCCCATTTTTTTCACATATCTGACTGCAGATACGTTGTCCATCCACAGCATCACAGAACATTTCATTAACTACTTGGTGAAGCAGCGAATTGCAAATGAACCTGCCAGAAATTCCAAGCAGTTGATGTAAAACTCTTTCTTTTGTTATGTCCAGCATCCCCCTGTTGAGGAGTTGTCACATCTCACACCCCATCCTTCTAAGCTTGTGTCTGAGTCGATCACTATCTCTGGTTATTCCCCAAAGATGGCTCTGCCATTCCATGCTTCTGCATTCTTTAACCACCAGATTAGTTCCTTCCTTGAGTCCGGGTCCAGAGATAGTATTTGGGAATAGGATTGACTTGTTCTCAATACTTTGGCTTTGAGTCTTTGGAGAGCTCTATAGTATAAGGGGCCTGGGTAGATTGCTTGGATCGTTGAGGATATGAGACCTAGAATCCTTACAAGGGCTCTCAGATGGAATTGCTTTTTCCCTATATTTTTCTCAGTTCTTTGCGAAGTTTCCGTAACTTTTCTCTAGGTAATTTTAATTCTACCCATATCGTGTTTATGACAAAGCCCAGGAACTGTGTTTCTTGGCTTGGGGCCAAGCATGATTTTTTCTGGTTTATGACGAAACCTAAGTGTTCTAATAGGTTTATAGTAAGCTCTGTGTGATGTGACACCATTTCCCTGGACTGAGCCATTATTAGGATATCGTCTAAGTAGAGTGTTAGTCATACTCCTCTTGCTCTCAGCCATCCTCCTACGGGGCGAAAAACCTTGGTGAAGCACCAATAGGCTGAGGAAAGACCGAAGGGGAGGCTGCAGAACTGCCAAAGTTTACCCCCCGCCCTCCAAGTAAATTGAAGAACTTTGTGGTGTGGTGGCCAAATTTAGATAGTCAGGTATGCGTCTTTTAGGTCTAGATGGGTTAGCCAATCCCCATTCCTTAATATATCTCTTAGGCGGTGCACCCCTTCCATTTTGAAATGGTGGTAAACCACCCATTCGTTCAACTCTTTCAGGTTTATCACTGGTCTTAACCCATTGTCCTTCTTTTCCACCAGAAAGATGTTGCTGATGAACCCAGATTCTGTGCCCTCCTGAATTGTCCATTTAATCATTAAGTCCTCTACTTCTTGTGATACTAGGATTGTATCTTCCTGTGAGAATTTCATTTCCCGGGGAATATTTCTTTGCCGTGGTGTAGCAATGAATTCAAGTTCGTATTCCTTGACTGTTTCTAGGACCCAAGGGTCCTGAGTTACCATATTCCAGTTCCCAGAGAATTGGGCCATTCTCCCTCCCGCCTTTATAGGGATATGTGAAAGGTCTTTGGTATTTCTTACCTGTTGAATAGCCTCATTGTCTCCGCTCACCTCTGAATCCTCTACCGCAAGCACTTTGCTTCTGGGGGTAGAAGGTGGAGTAGGAAGCGAAGCTTGGGTGCGTACATCTTTGGCCATGTGCCATGTAGGGTCTTGAAGAGCTTTGGCCATGGCTGAGGAGCCGATCTCTTGTCTCCCGGACCCTGCCAAAAACATTATCCTGAAATACTCTTTAGATGTCCTTCTGGGAAGTCTGGATGGAGCTGAATACTCCTACGTACGTGGCCATATCTCTAATGAAGTCGTCCCAGAGCTTACACTTTGTAAGCTCTGGAACGCTGCTCCTCCTTCTTTCGTGGCCAGTTCAACCAGCTTTGGGTCTATTTTGAGCAGGATACTTTTTCTTTTCTCGTTGGATAGTGTGGTTTTGGCATTCCCTAGAAGGCAAATGGCTCTTTGCACCCACTGGCGCAATTCCTTCAGGTCAATGTGGGAATCATCTAGATAGGCCCCTTGAGCCATTTCAAACATTTTTGTGAGTGGGCCGATGATTTCAAGTAGGCGGTCCTGAAAGGACTTTAGGCCTTTGTCAAGGCCTTTCCTAGGGTCTTTTCCTCCTTTAGCGATAAACCCCACCACCTTTGGGTCTAATTCTGGGGTTGAGACATCTTTATTTGGTAGGGAGGGGCGTGGGCATTCAGATCTTAGGCGAGACCTGACTACCTTCGGTATTTATTTGCGGAGCCAGAAGGAGAGGTACTCTGCAATGTGTTGAGAAGGGGCCCATTCCGGAGATAGGGGGTGTTTAATTAGGAGTGGGTCAAACATACTTTCCCCAAATGGGTCCACAATGCCCATTTTTGACCCAGAGGCCTTTGGTGCCTTGTCGTATGTTTCAATATTCCTTTCTTCAATCTCCTCAATATCTGTATCCAAATCGGAAGAGTAAGAGAGGTTAATTTCATCCTCCCTGTCGATGGGCATATTAACTGGGCCTTTTTTTTTGCCTGTCTGTAGTGTCCAGGGCGCTGTCTGATTCACCGCCAATGCATGATGTCATCTGGTTGTAGGGTTTAGATTTTTTAACTCCTTTAGTTTTGTTATCCCCTGCAGCTCTATTCCTCTGGGCCTTTCTTGTTACATCTGCCCCTTCAGGGTGTCTTGTGCTAGTAGTTGCCCATCCTTTTTGGGAGAGGGCCTCCAATTTTGTATTGATTATGATGTCTAATGACCCCATTACTTTGTCTGGCGCTTTGTTTATGAGCCCTTCCATCTTATCCTCCATAGTACTTACTGAGGGGTCAAGGGACATGGTGAGAGTAAGTAGGTACCAGGGTTGTAGGGCTGTGTACGATGAAAGCAGCTGTTGTCAGTTGGCTGGACTACAACTGCCACAATTCAGTTAGTTTCCCAAGGTATCAAAATGGTCACTGTAATACTTTTAATATTGTGTCCCAGTCTGTTAAAATGGCCACTGTTTGTCTGATCTGTCCCTTAGGTATCTTCCTTTAAAGTCCTTTTTCTATTTCAATGGTTTAGGAATCTCCCTGTGACCCTCTTCTTTTTTTTTTAGTCTTTATTTGTATTCTTCTGTGCGATGGTTGCGCGTCGCACTGGTGTGAGGGGATCGGAGGACATCGGCCGCGTTTGTGAGGTGAGTCAGTCAGAGAAGATTGTATTTATTTATTTATTGGTGAGGGCGGTGAGCGTGACACATTGGTATTCTGGCTCACACCGTGCTCGTCAGCCTCGGGGAGTCAATTTCCGCGAGTCGGTCTACTGAGTTGAGTCTGGCTCGCAGGTTATTTTTTATTAAAGTCCCTTTGCTGTAGCAACAGGCACGCCGTCGCACTCGTCGGCCTCGAGGAGTCAGTGTCCGCGAGTCGATCTCCTAAGATGAGTCCAGCTCGCGGGTTATTTTTTATTAAAGCCCTGTTGCTGTAGCAACGGGTGTGGTCTTTATTTATTTTCCAAGGGGCTGAAAGAAGAGCATTTGAGAATCTACCTCAAAAGTCGGAGTGAGTAAAAAACTAAATTGTTAGTAACCTCCAATGCAAATGCTAACATTCATCATCAATGAAAGTAAAATATTGAAAACAGCAAATTTCGCATTTTTGTAGAAAGAGGCTGCAGATAGAAGATACTTGCTTCATGATTGGCGGGCACATCCAGCTCCTAATTAAACTGTGCAGCTCAGGACTGCAGGGAATTGAGGTTTTATATTTTCTTCTTTCCATTAAATCAGACGATTGCTACAGGTTTTAAGGAAATCATATTGTTAGAACTGTAGCTAAAAATATATATTTTTAAAAATTGTGTTTTTGGAACGATTAACTGTCTTCAAATCAAAAAAAAAAAACAGGGTCCGATTTACCAAGGAATTTCTAAGACAAAGGCCTACGCTAAAACTGTCCAAACCCAGAAAGATATTCCTGAATTACAAAGGTACTTGCCCGATTTAAAACTATTACGAATATTACTCTCTTTATCTTTCCTCACCCTCCATTTGCTCTTTCTTTGGAACTTTGGAACCTCCTTCAGAAACAAATATTTTAGGAACTTTGAAAGCCTCTGTATTGTTTGGTATAATGATTTCTGGGAATTTGGACGTTTTCATTTGTTGTTTCTGATTCAGAAATCTGAGGCTTCAACTTAAAAATGATACAAGAGAAACCAAACTCGGCTTTTCTGAGGTCATGACATGCAAATTACCACATTTAAAGACTGGTCTATCATTCTTTTTCTAGGCGAAATGTGTTGATACTTAAGGGCCTTAATACACACCTGCTAGTGAACTGAGACTTATGCGGAAAACATGAAGATTGCAGAGAGAAACAAAGTGAAATTATAGTACTGAATTTGCCTACAATAAGTATATCTGATTTCCCCACCCTGAACCTCTGACCATCAAGTAGTTATGTTTTACACAAATGTACATAGGCTTTAAAGGTTTAGATGGAAAACTAGTTAAAAATGGCCTTCACTTGTTATATAACTAGTAAGGAAATGGCACCGCTATTCCTTACGTAAGGAGAGCATTGCGGGCTCTATTCACTAGAAGCCTTACCAGCAGCAGGACAAGATATAAAACTTTTGAATAAGAAGTACACACAACCCAGACGCCCAGCCACGTCTTCCGGGCATTCATGCCAGGCCAAGATACACCGTGACATATACTAGTGTCCTACACAGAAGTTCCCAGCCCTGAGGAAGACCTTCTCGAAATCCTCATGGTCCCCACACGAAGGTCGAAACGCGTCGGTACAACACCCCTTCCGTATCACTGAGGCCAAGAGTATTTCCGTTGAGAACAATTAAGTGCTTAAAGAAACACATTCTAAGCTGGACTGGGACAGTTCAGACATGGACTTTTCCAGGTGTTCTCTGACCTCTATTCATCGAACCCTATATTAAATAAGTATCGAGGAGAAAGAGGAAAACTGGTCCCGATACACACTAATACAGTAGGACTGTCCAAACACACGCTGAGTTGTTTATGTATTGTTTGTAAATTTTCAGATTTCCCATAGTTTTTTGTATGCACTGTATATAGAGTTTTTATATGTAGTATTTGCTGAAAAAGGTAGCAATTCTGAAAAAATTATCACCGTGCGATAATGATTGTTTGATTCAAAGGAGAAAACTAAAACAAAAAAAGAATGAAGTAAATATGCAGAGTTGAAATGACAAGTAATTTGTCTAAATTGTGTTGATTTTTGGGAAAACGATGACTCACTGCTAAAAATGAATTGAAGAAATTTAAGTTTATTATGTAAACACACTCGGAGGTATCAATAAGAGACCTGCGTAGTAAAAAGATTTGATAATCAATGGTCCGAGAGGCACTCTTTTACTGTACTGCATAACTGATTCCTGCCCCTCAGGTCCATAACAGAATCACTCCCCTCTTTTGAAACATTCCTACTGGGCAATCACTAGAAGGTGCTCTTAATGTCTATTTCCAATAACGATGACGACGTTTACATATCTAATATACAACAAGATTTGGATAGTAATCAGATCACAGAGCTTACAGGTGGTCTAAAAAGTAAATTGTCATAATTCCACAAATGCCTGAAGTCAAAAATATTCAGGATAGGTGCAGATGCGGACTAACAGCCACAGATGCCGACTTTGGAACTAGATCAATGAGGTTTGAGCCCTGCCCTTTGCTCAACATCACTATGATTCTGGGTATATCACTTAAACTACCTATGCCAAAAAAAGGAGCTATTCACAAAGGTAAATTTATATGTGAGTAAATCCACATGTAAATTTACTCTTACACTTTTGGCAATTCACCACTTCTATTTTGTAATTTATTACATAGTGTAGACTTACATTTCCCCACCCTGTGAAACTACAGGGTGGAGCCAAATTTCTGCGTGAAGTTACTACTTGTATCTTTTTACATATAGGTGGAGGTCTCCAACAGATCACCTTATGGTATATATAGGGACATTTTTTAATTAAAAGTTGTTTAAACTTAAAAAAAAATTACAAATATAATGTGTTAAATATTAATGTAAATTCATTGTATAAATTTATTTTAAAAGTAGAACAAAATAAAAAAAATGCTACTGCACTATCAATTTAATTTTGTATTAAAAATGTAATTAATTTAAATATATGAAATTAAATTATAATTATTTTTTTACGATTCATTTAAAAAATCATACCTTCTAAATTATAATGTTTATATTATGTAGTCAAAAAGTACTAAACGTTATGTGTAGTTTTAAATTAAAATAATTTATTTATTAGAAAAAAGTTGCATTAATTTTGACATTAAGAAGATGATTAAAATATTTAACAATAAAATGATATATTTATATATTTTTAACATTACATTATATATATATATATATATATTCCACAGTCTTGCTTCTACCCTAACCACGGACCCGTGGAGGGTGGTACGTATGCCGGTGAAGCGAAAAAAATCCTGATCTTTTCCTCTCCATATGTGTCCTGAGAGTACATGATACCGTTGACGGATTTGAGATATATATATATATATATATATATACATATATTTAAAAAGTAAAAAATTATTAAATTATTTAAACAGCTGTCGGTTGGGTACTATTTTAAGTCCCTGTCTCCATTATTTTCTATAGGAGGGTGGTTGGTCATATGTGGGCCTGGACTTACTCCAGGTCTGAGCCAGAGTACATTTACTACTGTTTTGGAACATTTTTGGATGTAGTAGCATTAAATATGGGAGGGTACATGCCCCTCCCTAACCCCTCTTCTTAGCCCTCTGTAATCCTCTATTCACACTTACCTGAGCCCTATCTAACTAGTCAGAAGTATTCCCCTTTTTCCCATAATTCCCTGTCCCTCCCACAATAACTAGAAAAACATGTATGCATGTGTGCAGAGGTCTCCAAAGTCTGGGCACATAAAAGATAGAAGAGCCGTTTTGTAGTACCTGAGTAGTACTATTGTAGAACTACTAAACAAACTACAAAATGCAGTTTGTGAATAGGCCCCCAAAGTGTACTGTAATGTGGTGCTCATGTAACGTGCTTTAATACTTCTAAGCGTGGGCCAAGTTTGCATTCTAAAAAAAAAATGGCAACATCAGAGCTACAATATATATCATTACATACATATGTTTTGTGGCCATCCTAGTTTATCGAAAGGAGACTGGTATATTTTTAAGAATTTACAGCAGGACACAGCATTGGTACTTAAGAAAGTCAAAAAAGATACAAATGGTGCAGTTCTTAACAGATTGCATTTGCTATCAGAAACTATACAATAACCTTATTGTAGAACGGAGACAATGGATTTATATGCTGTTATTAAGGAGGGTAGAAAACAGTATTATAATTGATGATCATTTTTGGTATTTAAAGGCATTGTATTCTAAAGTCTAGTTTTTTTATTGTATTATTTTATATTGCATTACATCGTATTGTACTGTGGTACGGCATTTAAACAGCAAAACATGCCAAAACACATACCCACTTGAATCACAAGCTTCACCTTGTAGGATGTGTTGCTAGGGTCGGTGATGGCTTTGTTGTGAGCCTATAAGAGAAGTGTTTTCATGTTGTGTGTGATGACTGCTGAGGTGTGGTTGTTGTGTTATGAGATGCAGAGCTTGGCTGTGTAATGTGTAAGGGTATGTGAGAGATAGTTTTAAATAAGTTGAGTGATATACTTATTGAACCTTCCTATGTAAAGGTCACAATGGCTATACAAAGTGTTTATACATCCATTACATATGAAAATATATCTCAAGCTGTGACAATAATAGTCCTCCATCTAGAAGAACTCCAAGAAGAGCCAGGCACTCTACCCAGACATTTCAAGCCCTGCACAGATGTCACACACTTCTCAACACCTCTCTGAAGAATCACATTGAATGCAATGTTCCTATGAAAACTTGCACCACCAAGTTTAAGGTGTCATTACCCTTGTACACACAAGGACATAATGAAAACAAGCATGCCATACTAACATAGGAGATGAAATGGAGAAGATAACATGCCAGTGGGAGCTTACCCATCTGAAAGACTCTATCGCAACTGTCATTGGATCATCACAAAAGCACAGCAAACTCCTGCAAGACCACCATCAGTGAAGCAATCAACAGTAGCTAAGCCCTCTTTAAAACTTACAGTGTGCCAGTCCCATCCCAGAACACACAATCCCACTATCAGCCGACAGTTACAATGCTATCAGCCTCTTCCTCACAGAGAAAATCAGCAAAATGAAATCTAACATTACCAATTGATTGTCATCATCATCATTCACACCATCACCTATGTTCACCACTAACTGGTCATCCATCATTTAACACTATCCCTACACACAATTCGGAACTCGCAGAAGCATTGCACATACTAATAAGCCAGTGCATTGGATCAAAGACATCAGATGTTTACATAGATCGTAGGTCGGGATAACTGGTACCGTATTGGATAATTATTGCATTTATATAGCACGAGGCTTTGAAGCACTATAGGGCAATTCAGTGGTAACTTTCCATACAGCACAAGGCGACTCAACATCACGCTGCATGTTGTTTTGTAGATGAATTATTGCCGGAGCAGCCAAAGTCAGGTTCTTGGAGGGGAGGGGCCTACTTTACCCACTAAGTTAGCACCATTGCTTCCCTCATATACACTCTCATTAGAAATAATCTATATTTATGTAAATTTGTCAAATTCCTGAAAACGGTTTGGTTCCAAGTGTTTTTATATTCAAGTAATCAACAGACTTGTCTAATAATATATCAGACTGCATAATTTTCAACCAGGTGTATGATACAATCATAGTACAAAATAAAACTGGTGCATAAATGAGGCCCTTAATTATCTTGCTCCTTCCATAGACATTGAAAAGGGAAAAGAGGATTGGTGGCATGAGAAAGACAGGAAAGAGAAAGAGAGCTAACACTGAATTCCCTCCATAGTGAGGTGATAGTATGAAGATCATCACACAAAGTACAAAATTGGTTATAATATTTTTCCCTTGACTTTCAGTGGATTGTGCCAAGAGAAAATTGCTCAGGGCATCTCCCTCCAAATACATGCCTAAGCATTTGCTGCTTTGCCAGAGCACTAGGTTTTGCTGGTGAGACAAATAAAAACTAATTTTAAAAGCGCTAGGAGCTGACACATTTTACATCACTACAAAGCTTCATCTCAAAATTCAAAAGGAGCAATCTAATGAATGATGTCAAAGTAGGTTTTTCAAGACAACCAGACAACATCAAACAAGGGGACTTTCCGGAACCCCTATTTTTGATAACTGTTGATGATATGGGAACCTGCAAAATGTCAAATCCAAGCAAATTTGATCCATCTCAACACCATCTTGTAGGGACGCTCAGTAATCTCTCCAATGTCTATACAGAAGCCATGGGCTTGCCTAGCTTCTGGCTATCTAAATGCCCTCTGTAACCAATCTGGAGCCAGTATGCTTTCATTCCAGGATTGTGGGGGCTGGTGTCAGTCAGAAGAACTTCTGAAAGCTCATCCTGCCATATTCGCTTGCTTTACAATAATGTATTTTTACAGCTTGTCAAGGATTACAAATAAATTGTGTGGTACTGTCCTCTGTCTTTTGGAATAGGAACAACATCACAAGGGAAAAAACATAAAGGAGGATTAGGAAATAAATCCTCAACGCTAAGACCATTCATGTACGGTTAAACCAAGTACCTGCAAGTGAATGCCCAATGAGGAGGTGAACAGTCATGCCAAATCCTACTGTGAATTGGGATCTGTCGCAATTGATGAATAACACACACAAATTAAACCCTAAAATTGTGCTAATGCGCCAAAGTGCTCCTGGGGGTTTTTGGATGTATTGTCTGCTGTGCAAGCACAAATGCACTTAGCTGATTTGAAATGTTGAACATTTGCAGACTTCACAATTACACATGGTGGTGCAGCCAGAGTTGCCACATGAAGCCTCAAACCAAAAGCAAGATACCGAAGAGTCACAGAAACCTATGAAAATAGTTATGGGGACACAGAATTCCTCCCACTTTTGTTCCAGGAACTTGAGGCAGCACAAAAGCGATGGATTGACATTCTTGAATCTATATAGACCTTACGTGAATATTGTTGACATATTCCATTGTTTTAGCGCACATGTGGCAATACAAAAAAGGACCAAATATTTGCACACCTGCCTTGGCCCTACCATCAGAGGGTCAGTCCAGTTGAATTGCTAGGCCATCTCTCCTCTGAATGGGAACACCAACAACCAACATGTGTTTTGGTCTCTCTGGATATAATTAGTGAGGAGTAGCTTTGGTCCCTGGGACACATGTCTGAGCATACGACTTACAAAGACACAACAAAAGTGAAGGATATAAATGCCTGTGTCAGTCTGAGTTACTTCAAAGGTCACTCCTTTGACAGAGAATCCTTTGATGGGAATTACACTTAGGGAGAAAATTACATTACCACTGCTTTTCAGATGATTATGCATTACCTTTCTTCTCGAAATCATGCACATAGTTATTTTGAGTGCAGTGTTCCAAAATTATCTACACACGCCAATAAATGGATGGTACAAGAAACTATGAAAAATCAACAATAAATGGTTATTTGTGCCTGCAAAATATATCATGATATATCACTGTAAAACATGCCCCCAGAAAATCTGACCCCCAGAGGTTTTTTTTACTAATCCAGAAAGTATAGTAGCCGGCTCCCAAGGTCTAGCCAGAATTTGTTTCTTTTTACTTACCACTTAAAACCTATTTAAGGGAGATTCAGAATATGCAGTCAGGCAATAACTAAGAACTTATAACTTTAACAACAAGTCATGAGTTTTATTTAACACCCATTTTCAATATTGAGTATAGATTTTATTTTGCTCGCCCTTGATTTAATTCTATACATTTTTAGTGCCCTTTCCAATGCAAGGATCTTGTTTTTTAAACCTTCCTATTTGTCCGTTTCCAATCAAAGCACAGTGCACTTTTTTTTTTTTTTTTATATATACTGTATACAATCATTAATATTGTTGCAGGGTAAGACACAGTTGGCATAGGTCGTTAGTACATTGTTATAAAGTGATTGCCCACTTGCTGGTTAGATTTTTATAGAAAAAGGAAATGCTAGGAGGAAAGGACAGAAAGTTAGAAGAAGAGGAGAGAAGGGGGGTAGCCTAGACCCCTAGAGGAGTATGCATACACGGCTTAAAACATTAGTGCTCGAGCTTTAAGCTGTTTTGTACATTATATAAATATCACTGGAAACGCTTTTTGGCTCCAATTTTGCGAGATGCAAACATCAGACAGCATAAATTAGCCCTAGTATTCCTGCAAAAACTAGGCTCTCTGACTACTTACCATGAAGTAATTAACTATATTAGATGCTCATTGTCCACAAGGAACAGGTATAAGGGATCTGCTTGCTTGCAAATGACTTAAGCTCTCCATCTGGTTTTAATTGGGGTAACCTTTTGTCAAGTTAGTAGTTTTTATTTGTTTGCTTGTATTGTATTGTATTATTGTATTTTAATTACTGTCTGTACGTTTATGGCTTTATTGTAGTCGAATAAAGATGATTTGATTGACTGACTGATCAATGCAAAAAAATGGCAACACACCGTAAAATAAATATTTGGAAAGCAGGAAGGGCCCAAGTGAAGACCTTAGTATCCAAGGATTCTCTCGTGAAGCAATGTGCAACCAATCAACCAAAGGAAACTTGTATCAAATGCTGGTACTGCTGCATTTAATGTACCATAAACAGGCATTGCCTTTGATGATGTATCTTCCTTTAAGAAATAGTTTGGATATAGCACAACTAAGAAGGTCCTTAAGGCTGTTAATTTCCCTATTGATTGACACAAAATCTGAGTTGATGTAATCTTCAATATATTTGTTTGAAGTGCAATTCAAAAGAAGTCAATTATTCACTACAGCAACGCCTTGCCTGCAGTCTGTGTAGGAAGACATTAATCAATCACGTACAGCAATGAATGCAAATTATCCGTGGACCAGAGAAATATTCAATATGAGCCAAAAGTGAACAATTGATAAATGATACAATCAAGGTCCATATCCAGTAAACTAGGACAGCTTATCTGGAAGGTACTTGAAATATATATATATTCTAGCTCTGTCTGCGTTTATATAAGACCGCCGTTCAGACGCTTAGACATTTTTTGCTCAAAGCATCATTTATGCAGTTTTAAGAACGAGTTGTCTGTGGGTAACTTTGGGAGAATGGAGCATTTATACATCAATGTGAGAATTCTAAATGATATATTCATTTTGTACAACTCACTACCTGCAACCCCAAAATCACAAAGCAGTAATAATCAAACATTATTCAACAATAAACAACACACAATTATTCAAATCATTATCAAATGTATTTCAGATCAGATAAATAAAAATGGTTTTTAAATTAGAATTTGGAATACAGCATTCTCATTAGAAGAGAACTGGATGTTCATGTGTGTCTCAGAAAGGCGATATGCAGCATTTCACAAAAAGATTCAAATAAATGAGTATGTCATTTTATATTGAATTGCATAGAATGTCATCAGCATTTCTATAAAAAAAAATCTTCTACTATCTGTTTGGCTCCAAAATGTGCGCTATGCGTGATCTTTCTTTGGCCCCCTTTCCAATTAGGATGATAATTTCGATTCTAGCACAAGCTGGTGTTTGCCCAAGAAACAGGATTACAACTTGGAAATAAATATTGCACATTTTCCCCCATACAAATTTCTCCAGGTAAACCCTGACGAATTTAGCGCAGTACAAATACTGCAAAAGGCAAGTTTTTGCATCTCGAATGGGGGTTGGGGAAATATACAGTATTACTGCATTATAGTCCATTGCGAGTGAGGCGTGGAACTCATAATGGAAGGGAATACTGCCAAGCCATTGGTATTGTTTTTTACAGGTGAGATATTACCTCCCAAAATGGTGGGTAGTTTGTAATGAGGTCCCTAGAGTTGAGGTTTGCTCTGATGAAGGTGAATATTTTTAGATGGAATCAGTTTTATATTTGTTCACATTTGCTCAGCCAATCTCCTTGTGGTGAGATGTTGATGCTGGTTCCATGGTGTGACCTTGATAATGCCCAAGCCTATAATGAACAGGAAAGCGTGGGTACAGCAACATGCATTCCAGGTAAATAGTCAATGCATGGCACAAGACTAAGAAAAAAATCACAACAAAAGAAAATTAAAGAGAAAGAGAAGAAAAGCTAAAAAAAAAGCTAGCTTCACAAATGTCCCCTGTAGCACAAGAGGGCGTTGTGTAATGGCAGATAATGGACAATCAGACACAGAGTCCTTCCATTTTATTGAGGACCAAATTCAATTTCAGGGTAGTAAATTACATGACGGATTAGGTGCATTTCAAGTGCTTGACCAGGGAATACTCCTCGACCACATGGACCAATAAATTGGCAAAATTCTGGTAAAATTATCATTCTTTCTAGAAACTGTTCAGATTTACTAAGAAGAATAGGCAACATTTTACCATTTGTGACCATGAGTGGAAATTCCAGTTTAGACTTTATCCAAAATTGGAAATACAGACCAAATGACTGGGCCCAAAAGCATGTTTTAGAAGAGATAGCTCAACCACTGTAAATAAATAGAAGAAAATGCAGTAATATCAATGCATGGGGTAGCTACCAATTTTTCCCATTTTCAGTCATTATCTGCTAATAGTAAAGTGTGTGTATATAATCCTAGGAAGGAGGTGGAGGAGGCAGTGTTCTGCCACAGGCCCTCATTCCCACTCATGTCTTCTCCTTGACTTTAATTAATTTTGCACTTGCACCCTGACTCTTCATTTGGCTGTTGTGGGACCCCCGGTGGCGGAGCTTAAAGACTGCATGACTGTATGAGACTGTGAGAGAGTTAGAGACTTTGTAAGAGAGCACCAGTTACTCAAGTTGTTAAAAACTATGCTTTGATCTTGCATGATCATCAGACCCTCCCCACACCACCAGTTATACCTCATACTCCTTTTACTCCAATTTATTGCCCGACAGGGTTGCATATTAAGGGGGCAGAAAACCCTGGTAACTATGCACGTCTCCCCTGAGTGCTCCTGGGGGTTGTAAGTGTGCTGCAGGGAGTGGCAAGCCTGCCTTCCGACCGATCTTCTGTCTCGCTGAAGATAGCCACGTGGAGAGCGGTGACAATAAAGCTGGACATTTTACTTCAGTCTGTAAGGAGCAGGAACACTAAAGCGGGGGAGCATGGAAGTGCAGAAACAGAACTAGTCAAGAACCGCAAGAACCCCTAGTAGTTTAAGAGGTAGAGCAGTAATCTACTATGCCTGCATCAAACTGTGGGTGGAGGCAGAGGCTGGGTCATATGTAGAATAGGGAGGAAGGTAAGTAAACAATATCTACGCTCTCTTCATTCTCTCGTTTATGTCCCACTTGCCCCTGTGATTCATTAGGGTCAAATTGGAAACAATCATTTTAAGCATCTAAAAACACCACCAAAGGTAATATCTGTTTTTCAGTAGAAATTGGAAAACACCATATTTTGCTGTACTTTTACTTTTTTGGTGTTCTCTGGTGGTAAACATTATGCATGTTGCCCCTACATCTAAACACTTTTCTATGACAGAGGCCCTCCGTTATAGCCCATGCTAAGCCACATAATATGCCCTTGTTGACATCTGCTATGGTCTTGGGACCCCTAGGACCTACTTTCACTCCCGTTTTTTCAGCATGACTCATCATATGGCTTCATCTCACTGTTGACTGCATGCAGCTGCGTGGGAAGAAGGTTCACATCTGAACTCTGAGCAGTGTCCCAGTCCAGGGCAAGGAGCACCGCCATGATTCCATCCTCCTTCACTGAGAATGGGACACAGCTTTTCTTTCTGAAAGTCCAGGTATAAGGACTGTGGCAACAAAGATCACTATGCATATAGATGCCTCAAGAATCAATTTCCTCCCATAGAACACTACAACCAACACTCCTGTTCTTAGGTCTACATTGTGATGGTCTAGAATATAAGCCTATAGGAGTTACCTCCTTCATACAGAAAGGGCATGAACCATATTAGTAACATTTTCAGTGTCCATGCGCCATTCAAAGAGGTCCATGAGCTGGTTTCAGTGAAACTGTGTTGCTTTTAGTGCATACAGTAACTGGTTAAATGGTTTCAGTAAAAACAGGTACATGGACTCATTCCGAGCATGCACATTGAGGTAAATAAAGGCCCAGGATCACCAAGTTCAACTTTTAATTCTACTTCTTCCATGTCAAAAAGAAGCTTTGAACGTATGGTGCCAAAGCAAGGCTTAACACTTGACAACATCGCCTGTGCCTGTACATATATATATATATCTTTAGTCTGTTCCCTCCAATATTGCACTACACTGATCCAACATTAGTTATACACCAGTGTCAGTTATTATTTGAAGTTTGAAGTTTACGTACTTGAACAATCGCAGCACTTTACTTTATTTATTTATTTATCTATATTTAATTGGTTTTATACATATATTTATTGGAGGTGGTCACCATCGTTTACAAAATTATTAGTCCTATGACTGTCGGGTAGAAATATAGTTCAGCTACTGTCTTTTTATCTTTTTGACAGCACCTTAAGATATAGGGTTATCATCACTTAGCACATAGCACTTTAATTAACTTTTGCACTATAATCATGAAAGGAAACGAACAGAAAAGAGAGAAAAAAAAGAAGAAAAGACAACAATGAGTTTGCACTTTATAGCTTTATTGAGTGACACTGTATAGCCATGGAGTTTAACATATATACATGATTTTATGATGTATATAGAGAAATGTTTTTATGTGAATTTTGATGTGATAATTTAATGGAACTCCTATTCTTTAGAGATTTATCTCAATACAGTTTTATATCACCATTATTTATGACATCAAATGACATTTTATTCCCCTCAACAAGCTAAAAGGTCTCTGAATTGTTTATATAAGCAGCAGTGATGTTGTATACAAATTTAAAAGTTGATTGATGAAATGACAAACAGTGACCAGGCATTCATGCCACATTATGAATCTCATGTATTATAACATCTTTAATGTTTTTAATGTTTTGGTGAATGCATATTGGTTGTTTAGGAGTACCTCTTGTCATGTTCAATTTCACATATTAGTTGGGTGGTTTATGCCATATCCATAAATACGCTATTAGCAGTCTTTCTTTCATTGCTATCATCACCAACAATCACATGATGCGGAAGTATAAGTTACAAGCTGTTTTTGTATCGCATTGCACTATGTGAGCATGGCCCCCTTGGTGTCCGAAACGCGCCATACCGCCGTGTCAAGGACAATAAACAAGCAGGTTTAGCACAAAACTTTTGGTGTCCGAGTCCCTGTGGAGCGAATGCAGCACTTCGTTTGGGGATTGGTGTTTGATATATATATATATATATATTCACTGAAAAACCCACAGGTTTCAGGGACGTTATAGTTAGTCTGACATTTCACTCGTACAAAACCAGAGAAATTCGGTGTATTGAAGAATAAGTGGGTGTATGAGTGTCTGTATGAATGATTTAGTGGATGCGTGACTGACTGTATAAGTGAGTGATTAAACGTGTCTTAGTGAATGTATGGGAGAATGACTAATCTGTGTGAATGTCTGTATCAGTCTGTCGGTTGGTGTGTAAGTGGCTGCATGGGTTGGTGAGTAGCTACATGAGTGCCTATATGGGTTAATGATTGGTTGTCTGAGTACCTGTATGGGTGCCTGAGTGTCTGTATGGGTGGGTGGTGGATGTTTGACTCCCTGTATGGATGTGTGAGTGGGTGATTCACTGGGTGTAGGGAGTCATGAGTGCATCTGCGAGGGGCTGTATGGGTGAGTGAGTGTGCGTATGGCTGTGTTGGTGAGTGAATAGATGTCTCAGTGGTGTATGTGTGAGTAACTACATATGTAAAAGACAGTATATCTGAGTGTTAGAGTATCTAAGTGACTGTATGGGAGAGTGAGTGATTGTGAGAGTGGCTGTATGGATGAGTGTGTGCTTGTGTCTGTGATTGTATAAGAGAGTAACTATGTGTTAGTATCTGTATGAATAAGTGAGGTGGTATGTGTATAACTGTATAGGTGAGTAAATGGCAGTTTGATTGACTCTTTGGGTTACTGACAGTGTGTGAGTAACTCTATGGGTGAGTGGCGGTGTGTGAGTGTCTGTATGGGTGTATGAGTGCATATCTCAGTGACTGTATGGGTGAATGAGTGGATGTGTGTGTAGACCTATTAATTAGTGAGTGGGTATGTGCTAACTGGTATTAGTGTGTCTATGGTTTCGAGAATGGTAGTCGATATTTTAGAGAGGGTGTATGATAGGTTATATTAGGGTGTGAGGAGGTGCATCAGAGATTAAGTGGATGATGTCATCAGTGATGTCATTTGAGATGTCATCAGTGATGTCACTGACCATGTCATGAGTGATGTAATATGTGACGTCATCAGCAGTGCATTGCAGGGGCGCGAGTTATAGTTAGCTATAACAGCCGAATTTCTATGGTTTTGTACGAGTGAAATGTGACACTAACTATAACGTCCCTGAAACCTGTGGTTTTTTCAGTGAATTTCTAAGGTTTTTTAAATGCTAATTACTAACTATAACGTCCATGAAACCTCTGTTTTTTTCAGTGAATTTCAAAGGTTTTTTAAATGCCAGTTCCTAACTATAACGTCCCTGAAACCTATGGTTTTTTCAGTGAATTTCTAAGGTTTTTTAAATGCTAATTTTTAACTATAACGTAGTAGTCGTGTTTGCAGAGTGGTGCAGAAAGGGGGCTGGGCCTCCGACCAGCGCTCAGGAATTCCGCTGCGTAGTTGTGTTGGCAGACACTGGATATATGAAGTGCAAGAATAAAAACGCCAAAGCGAAAAGATTTGACATTTGTGGACTTTGTATGGACTTTGTATGCGATTTGATGGTTTCAACGGACATGATTTGCTAAGAATGCTCATATTTGTTATTGAAAACAGGAATCTGTTTTACTTACCCAGTACCGTAGTGGGTTACAAATACTAAAGGGTGTGCACAGTAGGGCTCATTTTTTTGGATTTGTATGCACATTGGCTGTCCTCTGTGCTATTAGCATCTTTTTGGTAGTAGGGGCTATTGAGTCAAGGTAGCACCCCGAAATCAACTACGATGTCAAAAATATGATTGTACTCACACTGTAATACACTAGCAGATATTACTTTTGTTTCATTCCTTGACTGTGCGGTCATTTCTCATGTATTTGGGAACCACTACTACCAATCGAATTGTAGTACTTACAGGAGGTACCAGGAGGGCATCTTGGCCCCCAAAGTCCCTCAGGAGTAAAGTGGACTTCATCCCCCAACCCGTAGTGTGCCAGGAGGCGCGTTTGCAGAGTGGTGGAGAATGGGGGGGGCGTGGCCTCCGAAGACCTCTTAGCAATCCCACTGTGTGGGACTTACTGGAGGTAACAGGAGGGTAGTTGGCCCCAAGGACAACCTTGGGGGCCAACTAACCCTCCTATTACCTCCAGTAAGTCCCACACAGCAGCATTGGTAAGTTCTCATAGCAGGACACGCCCCCTTTGCCCACCAGTCTGCAAACATGCTCCCTGGCACGCTCTTGGATGGGGATTAAAGTCCCCTTCGCTTGTGGGGATACTTAGGGGCCAACTAGCCTACCTGTTACCTCCAGTAAGCCCCACACAGTGGGATTGCTGAGAGGTGGACACAGGCCATGCCCCCTTTCTCCACCACTCTGCAAACGCGCCTCCTGACGCGCTCTTGTTTGGGGGATGAAGTCCCCCTGCCACCTGAAGGTCCCTGGAGGCCAACTGTCCCTCTTGTTACCTCCAGTAAGCCCCACACAGCTGGATTGCTGAGAGTGGTCAGAGGTCACGATATATATATATATATATATATATATGTATATATATATATATATATATTATCTACTGGCGGTCGCCAGTAGATAGTTATAGTTAGGACCTATTTTCCATAGGAAATCCGCAACATTCTATTTAAAATAACTCTTGCGTCGGTTGACAAATCTTCGCGAAATTTTCAAACTTTATGGCCCGCTCCGGTCCGCTCCTACCCTGAAAGTTTCGGGTGATTCGTCAAGCGGGGCCGAGAAAAAGGGGTCCCAAAACGTGTTTTCCCCATTCATTTTCCCTTAGGAAACTTTAGCCACGGCTACAGCTCGAACTCGCTGAACGGAATTACACCAAATTTGGCAAAGAGGTAGTTCTTGGTTCAGAAAGAACCCTTTTGTTAAATGGTGTAAACCGCTCAGTAGTTGCTGAGAAAATCAAAAGGAAAATCACATATATATCTATGGCCGCGTCGGATTCGCGCACCCTGAGCGCACCCTCCCGATCACAAGCTGCATGCTAATTGGCTTTCAAGTGGCTGTCAACACTCCAAATCAGGAAGTGTTGGCAGCCATTTTGTCCCTCGGTAGAACCGAGGCACAAGAAACAAGTGCGCAAAACGCACAAAGGGGGCAGGGTAGAAACACCCTGACCCCCTAGGTCTGCTCAGTGGGTCCCACAAGGACCCCCTGGGCAGAAAAAAGCATTTTTTTTTTTTTAAATCGGCGGGATGCGCTTAGGGTGCGCGGACCCCGCCGATAAAAAAATAAATCAAAGCGCGGTCTTGGCCCACCCGGGGGCATGCGGGGGTTGGTTTTAATTTTATGTGGGGGGCCTCTAAGGCCCCCCAAGCCCCGGGGACCGCCACCCCCCAGGGCTTTGAAAAAAAATGGTGCAGGAGGGCTATCCGCCCTCCCGCAGCCCCGGGGACCGCCACCTCCCCGGGGCTTCTTTTTTTAAAAAAGAATGACCTGTGTGGGGGCTCCTGCCCTCCACATGCCCCGGGGACCGCCACGTCCCCGGGGCACTAAGAAAACTACATGTGGGGGTCCGTCCGGACCCCGAAGCCCCGGGACCACCACCTCCCCGGGGCTATGTAGAGTGGGGAGGGGGCCGCGCGGCCCCCTCCTGGAGCCGTTGATGGCCCTGGGGACCACCACCCCCAGGGCCGGCTCCTGCAGTGTCCCGGGTGCCTACCCCCGGGACACTGTAGTTTGCAATCACAGGGACGGAGCCCGCGGCTCCCGTCCTGTGATTGTAAGCTTGCTAGCTTCATTGAAGCGAGAGCAGGGAAACCTGCTCTCGCTTCAATGAAGCAGCAGAATTGCTTTCCATAAGGGAGCTGCATGTCAGCAGCTCCCCTTATGGAAAAGCAATGCCGGCTCTCGCGGCCAGGCCCCGGGGGATGGGGTCCCCGGGGCCATTAGTGGCCCGGGAGGGGGGCCACGTGGCCCCCCTCCCAAAAATGTAATTAAAATAAAAAAAATACAAAGGCCGGCCCCGGGGGATGGGGTCCCCGGGCCATAAGTGGCCTGAGGAGGGGGCCAACGCAGCCCCCATCCATAAGTTTTATTTAAAAAATAAAAGAAGGCCATGCCCCGGGGGATGGGGTCCCCGGGGCCGATTTAGGCCTCGGGAGGGGGGCCACGCGGCCCCCTTCCAAAATTAAAAAAATAATAATAATAATTAGGGGGCAGGCCCTGGGGGATGGGGTCCCCAGGGCCAATAGATTAGAAAAAGAAAGGGGGGCCAAACAGCCCCCCTTCTTAAAAAAAAAAAAAGACCGGCATCGCGCCGGAGGCCACGCCCCCCTGCTTGCAGCACTCTGCAAATGCGCCCCCTGGCGAGGTTGCAGAGGGGGAACGAATTCCCCTTGAATACTGGGGGTCCCTGGGGGCCAACTAGCCCACCAGGAACCTCCAGTATGCGCCAGGGGGCTGCGTTGCAGAGAGGTGTACAGAGGCCATGCCCCTTTTTACACCTCTCTGCAAAGCAGCTCTGTGGCGCTTTTTGGACGTACATGGTGGGCTAGTTGGACTCCAGGGACCCTCAGGATTCAAGGGGACTTAATCCCCCAACTTAAAACGCGCCACGGGGCGCGTTTGCACAGTGGTGAACGGAGGGGGCGGGGCTTCAGGTGACATGTGTGCAAACAGGCCCCGTGGCGCTTTTTAAGATGGGGAATTAAATCCCCTTCAATCCTGAGGGTCCCTGGTGGCCAACTAGCCCACCAGGTACGTCCAGAAAGCGGCACAGAGCTGCGTTGCAGAGAGGTGCAAAAAGGGGCGTGGCCTCTGAACACCTCTCTGCAACGCAGCTCTCTGGCGCATACTGGAGGTATCTGGTGGGCTAGTTTGCCCCTAGGGACCCTCGGGATTGAGGAGGAATTAATTCTCCAACTTAAAACGCGCCACAGGGCGTGTTTGCAGACATGTCACCTCAGGCCCCACCCCCTTCCTTCACCATTGTGCAAATATTCCTCTAAAATCAGCCGAACTACGAATTCCGATTTACTCACCTGTTATCAGGAGAGACCTCAGTGCTGCATCTTTGAGCCCAGTACAGATCCTGAAAAGTAATTCTAACCGTACTTACCAGTAACTTGAATTTCCTTCCATAGGCTAACATTGACTGGTTTCACTTGGAAATTCTTCTAAGTGTGGAGTTTTGGAACTTTATAATATTCCTCTAAAATCAGCCGAACTACGAATTCCGATTTACTCACCTGTTATCAGGAGAGACCTCAGTGCTGCATCTTTGAGCCCAGTACTGATCCTGAAAAGTAATTTTAACCGTACTTACCAGTAACTTGAATTTCCTTCCATAGGATATCATTGCCTGCTTTTTGCTGAAAAAGTTTCTAAGTGTCGATTTTTGAAACATACAAATATTCCTCTAAAATCAGCCAAACTACGAATTCCGATTTACTCACCTGTTATCAGGAGAGACCTCAGTGCTGCATCTTTGAGCCCAGTACAGATCCTGAAAAGTAATTCTAACCGTACTTACCAGTAACTTGAATTTCCTTCCATAGGCTAACATTAACTGGTTTCACTTGGAAATTCTTCTAAGTGTGGAGTTTTGGAACTTTATAATATTCCTCTAAAATCAGCCGAACTACGAATTCCGATTTACTCACCTGTTATCAGGAGAGACCTCTGTGCTGCATCTTTGAGCCCAGTACTGATCCTGAAAAGTAATTCTAACCGTACTTACCAGTAACTTGAATTTCCTTCCATAGGATATCATTGACTGGTTTCACTTGGAAATTCTTCTGTGTGTGGAGTTTTGGAACATTATAATATTCCTCTAAAATCAGCCGAACTACGAATTCCAATTTACTCACCTGTTATCAGGAGAGACCTCAGTGCTGCATCTTTGAGCCCAGTACAGATCCTGAAACGTAATTCTAACCGTACTTACCAGTAACTTGAATTTCCTTCCATAGGAATCCATTGTCTGGTTTTCAGCAGAAAAGTTTCAAAGTGTCGATTTTCACAAACTACAAATATTCCTTAAAAATCGCCTGTATGATTTAAACGCATTCTTTCAACTGTTTACAGGAGATGCACCAGTGCTGGATCCAGGATCCACCACTGAGTAAGAAAAACTAACGATAACACTACTTACCTGCTAAGTGAATTTCCTCCCATAGGATAACATTGGTGATTCTATGTAAAAAGTTTCTGTCAACTTTTAAAATACAATAATATTCCTTAAAAATCACTACTGTAACCAAAACGCTTTTACTCAACTGTTTACAGGAGATGTCCCAGGACTGAATCTAGGATCCAGTCCAGTGGTTAGAAAAGTAATCCATAAAGTAACTAATTGCATTTAACTAGAAATTTACATTGAGCTCAATGTTGCTTTGTGTTTGAAATTGTGTTGCCCATTGCAACAACTGTAACTACTGTACTTAAATGTCTATTGCCTATTTGCAAAGTATTTAAACTAAAGTAATTCATTCTGAGAAAGTATATTTTGTAATGTAATGTATAATGTAATTACAATGTAATTTAAAAAATAAAATATCTAAAAATAGTTTAAAAAAATGTAGTAAATCAGTATCAAAAAAATAAATATAACAATTAATACATTTAAAAATTGTCATTTACAAAACCTTTGAAATTCACTGAAAAAAACCATAGGTTTGAGGCACGTTACAGTTAGGAATTAGCATTTAAAAACCTTTGAAATTCACTGAAAAAACCATAGGTTTCAGGCACGTTATAGTTAGAAATTAGCATTTAAAAAACCATTGAAATTCACTGAAAAAACCATAGGTTTCAGATACGTTATAGTTAGAAATTAGCATTTAAAAAACCTTACAAATTCACTGAAAAAACCATAGGTTTTAGGGACAGTTATAGTTAGTTGGACATTGCACTCGTAGAAAACCCGTGAAATTCCCCCGTTATAGTTAGTTCAGCTAACTATAACTCGCGCCCCGCAATGCACTGCTGATGACGTCACATATTACATCACTCATGACATGGTCAGTGACATCACTGATGACATCACTGATGACATCTCAAATGACATCACTGATGACATCACTGATGACATCATCCATGTGATAATTTCATGCATCTTCTCACACCCTAATATAACTTTTGATACACCCACTCTAAATTACAGACTGCCATTCTCAAAACCATAGACACTCCAACACCAATAACTACATACCCACTCACTGATTCTTAGGTCTACACACACATCCACTCACTCACCTGTACAGTCACTCATACTTACGGTCACTCAGTACAGGACTATCATATGCACTCATACACCTATATAGACACTTACACACCGCCACTCATCCATAGAGGTACTCACACACCTAGTCAGTCATGCAAATAATTAATCACACTGCCATTTACTCACCTATACAGTTATACACACACCAGCTCACTTACTCATACAAATACTAGCACATTCTTATGCTCTTATACAATCAATGATACAAGCACACACTCATCCATACAGTCACTCTCACAATCACACACTCTCGCTTATAGCTATTTATATACTCCAACACACATATATACTGCCTTTCACATATGTAGTTACTCACACATGTACCACTGGGACATACATTCACTCACTAGCACACTCTTACACACACTTACCCACCCATACAGTCTATCACAGATGCACTCTTGAAACCATCCACCCAGTGAATCACCCACTCACACATCTATGCACAGAGTCGCACACACCCCACCCACACAAACACTCAGGCACCCATACAGATACTCAGACAACCAATCAATAACTCATATAGACACTCATGTAGCTATTCACAAACCCATGCAGCCACTTACACAGCAACAGACAGACGGATACAGACATTCACCCAGTTTAGTCACTAACCCATGCATTCAGTAAGAAACGTTTAATCACTCACTTATAGAGTTAGTCACGCACCTACTAAATCATCCATACAGACACTTATACACCCACTCATTCTTCAATACGCCTTTCCCTATATATATATTAAAAATATTGAAACTTTACAGAAACAAACAGTCACTGGATGATGTCATCAGTGATGTCATTTGAGATGTCATCAGTGATGTCACTGACCATGTCATGAGTGATGTAATATGTGACGTCATCAGCAGTGCATTGTGGGCGCGAGTTATAGTTAGCTGAACTAACTATAACGGGGGAATTTCACGGGTTTTCTACGAGTGCAATGTCCAACTAACTATAACTGTCCCTAAGACCTATGGTTTTTTCAGTGAATATATATATATATATATATATATTATATATATATATATATATATATATATATATATATATATATATATATATATATATATATATATATCAAAACAAAACCCTTTCAGGCATAGAGTGACGAATAAATTATGCAAAACAGAAGCAGAGAACTCTGGGTAGTTCTCAGTTTAGGTGGAAGCAGCTCCAGTAAGAGTGCTCTTACTGGAGCTGCTTTCCACCTAAACTTGAGAACTACCCAGAGTTCTCTGCTTCTGTTTTTGCATATATATATATATATATATATATATATATATATATATATATGTGTGACATAGAGCGCCACCATGATGAGATATGCAAAAGTCATATAAAATGAACAGTGATGTCAATCACATGTCCCATATTAGTGTTGCTACTCAGGTACATTGGCTACGAAATTAACACAGCACAAAATCCTCAATGACACAGTGGTGTATCAGACGTGTTGGGGACATGAAGTATCAAACCCCCTGCCAAAGAGCACCGCCATGATGGGATGTTCAAAAAACCATATAGGATAAACATTAATGTCAATAACATGTCCACAATAGTGTTTTTGTACACTGTACAATAGTCCCAAAATATACACATTTCAATTGTCCCCTGACACATAGTTCATAAAATAGGAGCACATTACAAATACTGTTAGTGGCACAGTGGTGTAAAGGACGCATTGGGAACAAAAAGGGCTTTCAAACCCCAATCATGGCACTATTATGGCACTGCGAATACACCCATATGACACCCAACAGTAAATGCATTTCTCGGACTAACAATTTTAACAAAATCACAAATTTGGCCTATTTCTAAGAAGAAAATCTTCATTCATCAAATCTTTGCCATTTGCCTGAAGAACAGAGCAGCAGGAAGGTGTGTTAAATGCACACTATTAACTTTTTTATCTGCTAAATCTTAATGGGGTGCAAACACATCTTGATTCACACCTCTCCTTGGCATTAGGTGGTACAGGAGCTTTGGAAAGAGAGTTAGAGCACTGGTAAATTAGACTGGGAGTTGACAGAAATATTGAAAAGTTACTTGAAACTGTAAATTCAATGAATGGGTACAAAGAAGGGAGTTAAAAGCATGAAATATTGTAGGAATAATTGTGTGTAGGAATGAATGAGGGAAGAAAGGTAATGAAAGCAAATTTCTCCATACGCACTAGAATAACACCATCCCCATGATTATGTACAGAGCAAAAAAAGAATTAAGCCTGACAACCACTGGTTTTTCCAATTTTTTAAAGCATCTGAAAACACTGGAAAAAAAACACTAGCATGTACAAGAAATAGAAACTGAAAATAGGTAAGCATATTTGAAGTCATCACAGTAGCCACTTCATTTTGTTCCCCCAAAAATGGCACACCCAGTTATCTATTTCCTGCCAGAGCAGTCGCAGTATTTTTAAAAAAAGCTATCATTCTCTGAGCTTGGACTCTGAATTTGGCAGTGTGGAACTCAGCGGATTTGAAGGAATAGGAGATATTGATGCCAAACTGGTGGGATGTATGATAATGGATATGTCAATACCGACACAGATGGCAGTCGCCAAGACCATCATGGGCAAAGAAACCACATCTGATAGCAGAAACATGGGGACTCATGGGTCTAACACAGCTCATCTGGCATTCCCAACATCTATGTCCCTCATTGCCCAACTGGAAAAGACTCATAGGGGCAGATTTACAAGCCCCTTGCGCCACTTTTGCGTCATTTTTAACATGGGAAAAATGACGCAAAAGTGGCGCAAGGGGCTTGTAAATCTGCCTCATAGTTCATAAACTGCTACGACACTGCTAAGCATTTTAAGCACTACAGCAGCCTTCTGGAAAAGTGCAATATTCTAACAGAGCTGGGGGCAAAACCAGCAGTAATCTTCCATGAAATGCTAAAAACCTATTTTGCACATTATAGGGTCAACTACATTATTGCAAATTCGGGTTTCCTCCAGTAAAACTCATAAAAACCCTCAAGGGAGCCAATAAGACTGAAATGGATGTACGACCATGTATGGGGACAGTGGCACTCACCATGGTGAGCCAGCATCCTATCCCATAGCAGCCACAAAAATTTCTTTACCGCATCAGGATAAGGGGAAAGAGAAGGAATTACTCAAAAACAATATGATATTTAAAATCATAGCTACAGCTGTCAGGCACCCAGAGACTATCATAGCTGATAACATCAACGCTAAAAACTGTAGCCACTCAGAGGGTATCATAGGTGGAAAACGATGGGTTGGAATGCTACTCCGTGCAATTGACAGTAGTTGGACAAGTTGCAAGCCTTCTTCCCATAATCATTTTTGTGTCTGATTTACCATGGGCAGAAACAACAATTGCAGCCAGCGCCTTCCACCTCTTGAGTTGCTGCAGAAAACATGTCATTCCTGTAGCTTAATAATTCAGGAAAATTTCAATGAGAAACCCATCTATTGCATCTTCGAGAAGGGGGCAACCAAAAAGACAGGATCAACAGTGACCAACTGCATGAAGTTGGAGGAGCTGCATTTTACAATCTAACACAATCAAAATCCAACACCAAACCTCATAAATCATAAGGCCCCCTCATGTCTGAAGCTCACTCATAAATATATATTTTTTTTATTATTGAGATTTTCCAACAATGAACAAGAAAAAAGACCAGTAACAGTCTGAAACTAACAATTCCGCACTGTATATAGTGTCGTTAACATTTCAGTACATTGCCAGACACATAATGTCAACATTTTCTCACAGTGTAGTTCGGGGAGGGCCTCCACATTTAAAGTGTACACATTGTTTATAAGATCATGTCAACATTTCAGTATAAACTTTACAGTTGTCTGTCTATACAGGGAGGGGAGGAGGGGGGGCATTGGCTACCAGCATCTACCATAGTATCTCTATATCTCATCCCTATCTGTGTGTTGAAGCCAGCTCGTAAATGGGGCCCAGATGTCCTTAGGGCGGGATCTTGCCGGCATTAGCTCCCAGTAGCAGGTCAGCTGGTCCCTACAGTATGTTATGTCTCTTACCCAGGCGTGTATTGAGGGAGGGGTTGTAGCTCCCCAGTGCAATGCCACCTGTCTTTTGGCGAGCAATAATAGTATCGCCGTTAGTCGTATCGCCGCCGGTGGAATGTCCTGTACAAAACCCAGTAGCGTCACTATGGGGGCCCTCGGTATTGACTGTCCAGTGATGGACTCAATATGGTTGAGCGCTGTGCTCCAGAAATTGGCTGTGGACCTGCATTCCCATGCTATATGTAGAAAATTTGCTTCTAAACGTTTGCAGCGCCAGCAAGACGCATCCGATTTCAATCCCATGCGGTGCAATTATGTGGGTGTGCGATATAAGCGGTGGATGAATTTAAAGTGAATTAGCCGCAATCTGTAGTTAGGGGATAGCTGCTCTAACTGCGCACAGCAGAACCTCCACTGCTCGTCTGTAATTGTCTCTCCAATGTCTACCTCCCAAGTCGCACGAGATGAGGGGACAGCAATCGGGGATTCCCTTTGGGTGGTCGTGTAAATGCGCGTCACCAGTTTGCGGGCGGAATTTACCGTTAACTGTGTTCTAATGCCGGCAATGGTGTGGGGGCTGCAGGAAATGTGGTATATCTAGCCCGGCATGCTGAGCGTATTTGGTAATAAAATAGAGTATCCAGTGCCGTTGGCCCCGTTGTGGTGCGCATTTGCTCAAGTGTTAGGAATTGTCCCCCTGGATAGAGGTCTGCACCAGTTGCCAGTTTGTGTGTGCTCGCCCCGTTTTGGGCCTGTTTGTCCTGCAAAGGGGAGATCAGTGGATTGCTGGCTATCGGCATAGCCGGTGCATATAGGCTGGGTATTTTCGCCCTTTTGCGTAATTCATGCCAGGCCCATCTCAACGCCTCTGTGGTGTCTATCTCATCAGGCGGGTGTTTGAATTCCTGATATAAGGCAGTATGTAGGGGGAGAGGAGCCACCTTCTCTATTTCAATGGCCACATGTGGTTGAAATGGTATTGGATATAGCCAGAATTGTAAATATTGTGATTGCGCACTATAGGCGTATAGTGCAAAGTCTGGAGCCCCAAGTCCCCCCTGGTCCAGAGGCAGTGTGAGAATTTCCCACGCTATCCTTGGTTGTTTGCCAGCCCACACTAGCTCGATCATGCTTGACCTGAGTCGCCTAAAGAAGTGTTCGGGCAGGGGCATTGGGATGTTGGCAAAGAGATACAACAACTTGGGGAGAATGACCATTTTGGAAATGGCAATTCGGCCTGCCAAGGAGAGCGGTAGGTTTTTCCATCTCTTTATTTTAGTCTCGATCCAGTCAATTGTTCTACCATAGTTTGCAGACCATATTTCCTGGAGATTACTGCTGAACCATATCCCCAGATACCGACCCGGGCCATCGGCCCAGGAGATGGGGTATTCTGTGTTAAAAGTTGTTGTTCCGGAAGTGAGTGGGAGTATAGTGGATTTTGCCCAATTTACCTGGATGCCTGACAGACCTCCATACCGCACTAACTCTCTGGTGACGGGTGCGAAATTTACCGCCGGGTCCACTAGATATAGAGTGATGTCGTCTGCATACATGGAAACTATTAGACCCCTTGTGGTGAAGCCAATACTACGGTTAGTGTGGTGTTGTCGGAGCCTAGCTGCCAATGGTTCAGTTGCTACAGCGAATAATAGAGTCGATAATGGGCACCCCTGGCGTGTACCCCTCGTGATTTTAATTGGCTCTGAGATTAACCCATTCACTCTAATCCTGGCAGTGGGTGAGGTGTATAACAACTTTATTTTCTGTATGAATATGGGGCTTAGACCTAGGCGAGTTAGCAGTGTGAAAAGAAACTTCCATTCCAGAGAGTCAAATGCTTTTGTTGCATCCAGCAGTGCGGCCACTGCCGGCACATGCGGAGCTAGGTAGTGTAGCAATGCAAACAGTGTGCGGAGATTATGCGAGGTGGAACGCCCCGGCACAAACCTGGACTGTTCCGGTCTTATTATCATTGGTAGCAATGGTTGTAGCCTGTTGGCCAACAACTTTGCGAAGATTTTGGCGTCCAAACTAATTAGGGAGAGCGGTCTGTAGGAATCACAGTTTGTGGGGTCTTTCCCTGGCTTTAATAATGTAATTATAACCGCTTCTCTCATGGACTGAGGTAAAATCCCAACCTATAGGGCCTCCTGAAACACCTCCAGGAGGCGGGGCGCCAGGAGCTCAGCATATTCTTTGTAACACTTGGCTCTAAGGCCATCGGCGCCCAGGGCTTTGTCCGCTGGGAGGCTCTGGATCACCTGTCCCACCTCTTCAACCGTGAATGGTTCGTCGAGATAATCCCGATGGGCTCTCCCCAGCCATAGTAGTTCTAGCGTGTCTAAATATTCTGTGATGACAGAGTCCTCCGGGTCTGTTTGGGAGGTGTAAAGCAGTGAATAAAAGTTGCACATGGTAGCCAGAACTTCTGCCGACGTTCTAGCAGGTGTCATCCCGGGGTTATCGAGTTCTATTATGTGAGTAGCACTTCTTGGGGTTTTCAGGAGATTGGCCAGTGTTTTCCCAGGTCTGTCCCCCTCACCGTATCGCCTCGCCTGTGCGTGCTTGTGCAGGAACTTTGTTTCCCTCTCGGCCTCTTCTTGAAATGCAGTTAATTTTACACGGATCTGCGCTAATATATCGGTGACGGGTGCCTGAAAATATTGCTGCTCTAGATCTCGGATTTCCTTTTCTAGACTTTTTAAGCAGTTGCGAATGTCTTTTAGTACCCCCGACTGTAAAGCTATACATGTCCCACGCGTCACAACCTTGAATGCCTCCCAGAGAGTGCCCATGGAGTCAACCGTGCCTGTGTTTAGTTCAAAATATTCTGTGATCTTACCGCAGATCTCCTCCCTAAACACTGAGTCCAACAGCGCGTTTGGGGGAAGGTGCCAAGTGATAGGCTGTCTGCATCGCTTTGGGATAAGGAGCTGGATCATGACAGGCACATGATCTGAGAACGTGCGCGGATAATGGGAGATGTCGGCTGTCCAAGAGTGCACATCTCTGGATGTCAACCAGAAATCGAGCCTGGACCATGCGTTATGTTGGTGGGTAATACATGTTCCTTCACGAGCCCATGGATGTAGGACCCGCCAAGTATCTAATAGGTAGTTGTCTTGGATAATGTTGTGCAATGCAGCAGCCGCCCTCGGATGATGTGTGCGGGAAGCGCCTATTCTGTCGGTCTGCAACGAGAGGACGAGATTGAAGTCTCCACCCCACAGCAGCACCGTCACCCCCATAGTTTGAATCCTGTGCCATAGCTGATTGAAAAATTCCGGATCGTCTATATTAGGCCCATACGTGTTTACGATGGTGACTTGTTGGCCATATATGAGACCATGCAGTATTATGTATCTCCCATCAGGATCTATTACAGATTGCTGTGTTTGCCAGGAAACCCCAAGCTCACTCATAAATATAGTCTGAAACCAGACTGGATGAATGGACCTACGCCAAGGGACTAAGATCGACATGTCCCTATAGGACATCCAATTTGAAATCATCAAAATTCAAACAATATATGTCCCAATGGTCTGGTCTCAATTCTAAAAGAGAATGCTAACATCTTTTACTCAGCCAAGCCAGAAGATGATTAAAAAATATACAAAACTTGGCCAAGGAACACTTGGGGCCAGTTCGACAAACTCAAGCTGGACGTTACTCCTAGCTATCCATCTGAGGGTGAATATCACGTCCTAAACAGAATGAATATTCTACGCCAATTACACCTACTACGTCATCTTGAAGGCCTTAAAGCTATTGTCTCAACTAACATAGCATATGTTGAATTCTTGGTTGATTCAGAAATGGATGGCCAGGATAAGCTGGGAGGGCATAGACCACTGTAAAGCACTATGAGCCGAAAGGTAAAACCTAATATGGGAATACTTGTATGGCTGAAGCAAAGTATCCCTTTTTACTAAGGTCACCTTAGGCTAAGAATCCATGTAGCAACAATCACAATAATGTGGATTTGTTAAGTAGAAGACTGATTAGTATAAAGGGCTTGGATTTCGATATTCTTGGTGATGGCACATTCATTAAGATCATTCACACCTGGTGCAATGAGAACAGGGTTGTAACCACATCCATTAACATTGGCCTGAGGACGAGTGGCTGGTAAAGTCCCTTTTAAGTAAACAACTACATTACTCCTAGAATAAGGAACACATCAATGCTGTATTTGTTTAAGAATTTAGCAGAAGTGACAGAGTTTGTTCCTTCAGACCATTGTAATTATATATACAAGGGTAGTTCAGAGATTCCTCCTTGGGTAAATTATCAGACCTGACAACCAACAGAAAGCGATTTGGCATCTCTTAACATATTAAGCTTGAACATCGCTGGACTGGCATAAAAGATTAATGCTAATAATTGGCACAATTATTTTTAGAAAAACGTGAAATCTGCATTTTCCAGGAAAGATGGGCATTGAGAGCCTATATACAAGGCTGTATATACATCTTATAATGTACCAGGGATTAGGCAATTGAGAGGAAAGCCATCAGGGGGGCTAACAATAGGGGAACATATTTCCCTTAATTGCAAGGCCAGAAAACTAAATTATAACCACCAGGATTTACAACAATTGTTATTGGCCTTCAAGTCAGGGAAGGAATTATTGATATTAAATGTTTATACCAAAGGCAAAGATAGTGGGGATGCCTTCACGACTATGGCTTATCTTAACAATAGGCTGCACATGGCTAGGAGCCACAAAATGGGAACAATTCCACTACACTTGTCACTGGAGATTTTAATAGCATCTATGAATCCAGTGATGACTGTACAGCAATCTGTGCACAAGAGGAAAAAGTCTGGGGGATCATTATCTTGATAGGTAATAAGACTAAAAATGTATTCTATTTGTGTGGCCAACTAGCCTCACTTATATTTACCCATTGTGCGATTCTCACAGACATCTCACATACAATAATGGCTTTAATAAAATAATAACATTTGAGGAATGGCTGTTATCGCATGATCCATACCTCTATAGTGACTATGTTGATAGTGTTGAGCGTTGTACTTCAGACATTACTGGCATTTGCTTTCTTATTTGTTTGTATTGGATTATACTATGTGTTCAGTTGTGTTCACTCATGAAAAAGCTCAGTAAAAAAAAATCATAACATCATGTTCGATCAATCCAGCTGAATTATCATGATTGACATGAAAATCGAGCAACGTGTAGAGAGTGACCATTATTGTCTAATTCTTTCATTGATGAAACATGTCTGGCTATTACCACCTTTGCAAATTAAAAGTAATAACAATATTACTGTCTCCACAAATCAGAGGTGAATAAAATTGGATGGTGGGGATCTAAGCACATTTATGCCCTGGATGTATGATTTTGTTAACTTTATCCTAGAATTAGAAAATAATGAAAAGTTAGAGCCACACCAACTCGTTTTGCTACACAATTGTGAGGCAGGACCTTTGGCAGTGCTTTTAACCCTTTGCGTGCATCGGACGGTCACGGTGGGCGTGTGCGGAGGACGGCCGGGGGCCGTCCGAACCACGCCCACTCATAAATCACCCGCACCGCGGCGGAATTCGCGCCGCGGTCAAGGGGTTCATGAAGCTGCGGCTAAGAAGATACACAACAGTGTCTCCTTCCAATGGTTCGATAAGTATTGTAACCTAGCAAATATAGCACTACTACTAGCTATTAAAACAATGATAGGGAGAGTATCAAAAGCAAAAGGCACCAGTAGTAAGCCATACTGAAAGAGAAACAAGCGATGTGGGATTATAATAGATGGCAAGACCAGCTGGGAGCAGTGAGAACTAAAAATACCAACATGTTTCTGATGTATAATTATATCTCATGGCAATTCTCAAGCTATCCTTATGCCAAATGTTCATATCACAGAAGACTGTTGGAATACTCACTTCTCACTACTTTATTTAGTAAAATGTATGGAAATTGAAGGGATACACATCCCTTAGCTGCAGTGTCAGTAAGGATATAGAACCATTTTTATTAAATGAAGTTATGCAGGCATTTAATAAGCAAATAGGGGGCAAACCACCCGGCCTGAACAAAACGCTGGTGAATGTATTCAAATCCAACCCCGTGTTATGGGAGAAATACATCGTATTCGTATATGTGAGCAATGCCATTTTAAGAGGCGCACTTAGTCCCCCAACTTAGCTAAATGCAGAAATCGCGCAGTTATATTAAACAAAAGGTGATGGAAATAATCCAGCCAGTTATTGCCCAAAAAGCCTCTTAGCTAGAATTCAAAAAATCTGTTGATGTGTCTTACATGGAAGACTAGAAAACAGGGCTGAGAATAATAGGATTCCGGATTTCCGTCTCTCTGCCAAGCCGGATTTCGGACGACGACCAGAACACATGACCAGGTATTCCGATTTTATCTATTTCTTCGGAAAGCAACTCTATATATATTCGGAAACCTGCTGTCTGCCTTTGACAGTGCCCCAAGAAATCTGTTCTGGACATTGCTGCTTGCCAATGGCACTTTACTGGGGTTGGTTAATTTGTTGAATAGATTAAATAGCAGAAATTCAGCGAAAGTATGCTGAGGTTCAACATGTGAAACTGCAGTGCCTTTGCCGATCAAAATGGGTGCCCGTCAGGGCTGTTCACTAGGTCCTCAACTAATCCCCCTATATATCTATATATTAACCAGGTAGTGGAAACTGTGAAGCATGTTCAAAAATTGGGGGGGGTCCAAAATTACTACTCTACCATTTGCAGACGGCGCTTTACTGGTCTCCTAGACACCAAGGGGCCTTCAGAACCTACTGGATACGTTTGGTGAGTTTTGCACATCAAATGGCTAGCAATCAATACATCACACACAAAGCTAATGATGTTTTGTCCTCACAAAGGGGTCACAAACAACACTGGACGCCTCCGACATAGTGCAAGCAAGAAAATGTACATACCTGGGAACTGACCCAACAGACAGTGCAAAATGGAAGAAGCATAAACAAAGGTGTAGCACTCTCCTAGCACAGCATGTGAGAGAGATTTTGACCTTTGAAAGGGGGAAGGGCAGGAATTTAGTTTCCGCCACTATTGAGGTGTATAGGCCATGGCCCCGGAATGATGCTCTGCACGGAGCAGAGATCTGGGGCTATTCTGATCTTCGAGGGCTACCTTGCCATGAAAGAGCATTCAGTAAACATCTACTGAACTTGCCTTCGAGCACTCCAATAGTGCCATTGTTTCTCGGCCTTGGGATGCTGGATATCGCTAGGCTAGCCAAGCTGAAACCCGTATTATGCTGGGTCCGGGTATGGGGCACACTTGTAATGGAGCAATATAAGAAGGCACTGCAGGAAGTATTGTACCTTACTGGAAGTGGCTCATTAGATTGGTTGAAATATGTGCTAACCCTGTTATTATAGGTCTGATCTATCAACTAACCCTGAGTCTATAACCCAGTGAACCACGAGGAAGATCAAAGTTCCATACAAAAGTGATAAATGGAAATGCTATATTCTGACCTGACCAAGGATGTTCTAACTATGGCATCTCTTGACAGGTGGTGCCATTCAGTTCTTGAGACTTATTTGGATGAGGTAGAACCATCATAGGGCACAAATTTGAATATGATGCCAAGACTTGGCACCTTGCCCCTTACAATTTTACCTATAACTGGGGAAAGATCATGGCAAAACTAATCATTGTCATTAGTGCCAGGAGTGCATTGAAGATTAAATTAATTTAGTTTTCTTTGGTCCAGTGTACAGAAGCCCTAAAGTAAAATGGCTTAAACACTTCAGGAATATGGGTATCTGTAACATGGGCTTTGCTGTACATTTAATTACATCAGACAGTTTAAGGACTTTCTGGCACATGCATCAAGGTAGGCTTTTGCGATTCCTTAATTGCGATTATTAAGGAATCGCAATTAAGGAATCGCAAAAGCCTATGCATGTAGGAATCGCTATAAAAATAGCGATTCCTAAACATTCCTTAATTGCGACTCGCTAATTGCGAGTCGCAATTAAGGAATACCTCCCTTTAATTCCTATGGGCCTAGAGGCCCATAGGAATGAATGGGAAGACATTCTCAATTTGCGATTCGCAATTAGAGAATCGCAAATTGAGAACGCAATTTCAAGGGTGCCAGGGTGTCAAAAGGACCCCCTGTTGCACCCCTGAAATCTGCATATGAGTACATCTTGCACACACACATGCCCCAAGGGCATGTGTGTGTGTAAATGGAACTTTGAAAAATGCACTTTAGTGCATTTTTCAAAGTTTTGCAAATTACCATGAAGTTCAACTTCATGGTAATTTGCGCCCCTATTAGCGAAATCGCTAATTTTTTTACTTTAATGCATTGCATTTAAGGAATCTCAATTTGCGATTCCTTAAATGCAATCGCAATTTGAGAATTCGCAATTAATTGTGAATTCTCAAATTGCGAGGGCCTTGACCCTTGATGCATCGCAAAAGGTAATTTTGCGATCGCAAACGGCCGATTTTTGCGAATCGCACCGTTTGCGATCGCAAAAACCTTTGATGCATGTGCCCCTTTGTTGTTTGTCATGTCTTGCTTTTTACTCAATGCCTGGAAAATTTGGAAATGTTTTACACTTGAAAAATCTTAAACATCTCTTCTTTTAGCTTACTACATATTTAATAGCTATGTTTTAAATGGATTTAACTTGTCCACGCATAATGTGTGATAGTATTCAAAATAATGTTTAGTGGCTTTTACTTACCTCTCTATGTTTATGGGCATTGTCCCGAAATAAACTATTACTTACTGACTTACTTGATGATGGCCCACTAGATAGTATCACCAATGAGCGTTCATAAGATGAAATGCAATACTACAGAGGATAGAAATTACAGATTTTGAAAAAAAAGGACCTCAACCTGTGGTTATTTGAGCTAAAATTCCAAAGCAGCGTCTATCAGCATGAATGTCCTCAGGTCCTAAGGGTACCCTGAAAAAAGAAAGTCCTTTGTAAATAGAGTTGGACGGCCACTGTAGTAGAAATGGGCAAATCAGAAGCAGACCATGATGCTCTGGGCAGTGTTACGGATGAATCTTTCCTGTTTGCTTATGCTGATTTTGTACAGAGGGCATTGAGCTTCACCTTGGCATGCATAAAGCATTTGCCAGTATTTTTGAAAAAGGATATATATTATAATTTAGGCCTGATACAGTGATAAAGTAATATGTAAAGAGTTAATTAGCAGGTAAAAAAGTTTTTAATAGACCCTTATAACCCACAGTAACAGGATATACTGGGCATTACATACCCGCTCCAACATGGCTCGGCCCTATAACAAAGGACCAGGACATTAATGGCCGGAATAGCTCTTTACAGTGGGCTTAAAGGCTATTAGAACATTCTGCTGTGTGACAGCTGAGTGTTCTAATTAAAAACAAAAGCCTCCCCGGAGGTACAAGGTGTTTAAAAAAAAAACCATGGCTCTGAAGCTTCTCATGCATTGTTTCACATCACCACTGAGAATGTTTAAACTAGGGAGAAAGATGAGCAGCTGATGAGAATTCCTCCCTCCCTTCTTTCAATGCTCCAGTGACACTGTGAGCTATGGGAGGTGAGAGGTGGGAGGGGGAGGCTTGCTGTTTTCTCTATTTCCCAGCCCCTGCCTCTCTCACTCCCCTTTGCAATCCACATATCCTGCAGAGCCAGGGCAGAGGGAAGGTCAGAGGGTGTAGTTAAAACACTGAAATGTTGATAGCAGCGGGCTTATACCAGTGTTTAGAGTCCGCTGCTGTGCCATTGTCTTAAATTGAACTCTAAACATTCCAATGTTCTAATATAGCTTTACAGCCCACCATAGCAGGCAGCATGCTATACTGACCATGAATGGCCTGCTCCAGTGTTATGGCCCAAGCCAAAGGTGAGGGCCGATAACATGGAAGCAGGGCTTTTATGGCCAGTGTAGCCCGCTTTAGCAGACTATAAGGTTATTAGAACATTCTGCCCCATGAGGGCAGCATGTACCATTAGAAAAAAAGCCTTGTGGGAGATGCAGGGACTTACCACACCTTGCGCCTCTGAAACATCAGTGCCTTTCACAGCTTTTGCTGTGTGCACCTGGCTGTTACTTGTGTGCGCACATACAGTATGAGCTGTGAAAGTGGGCAACAATCATCCTTTTTCTCCTTGGGCTCTGCCAAACCGTCACCATTTGACAGAGTTGAGAGAGCTGAGCTGAATTGCCCAATCTCTGCACCTGAGGCTTCAGTGACACTATGAGCAAAGGGAGGAGGAAAGGGGAAAGGCTTGCTGTGTGCCCTTCTGCACAGGCTCTGCCTCTCACTTTCCCCTTCCTAATCCGCATATTCTGGAGATGGAGGGGAAAGAGAGAGTTAGAGGCTGTGGATTAGAACATTGTAATGTTGAGTGCAGCTGACCTATGCCAGCTTTTATAGGCCAGTGCTGCTCCCCCCCCCAACCTGTCGTGTGTCTCAGCCCCGGCTGCTGCAGCTCGAGCTGCAGTGGGCTCAGTTGGGCTGTGTCTGGAGTCTTATCTCCGGCACACCCGGGTTTTTCACAGGTCTTTAAAGACCATTTGCATATTTACATACCTTTGTAAACTGGTTACAGAGGCTAATTTTTTTTCTGGTTCCAGTACCCCCTGGCTCCCCACTCTGCCTATTCCTTACATTTGTATTTTACAGTTACTGCCGTAGTGTGAGAATGCATTTCATGAAAAGGAATATAAAGTATGGTTGCCAAAAGTAAAATGCCAGCCATGTGTTGTTTAAAGAGCCTGAAAAGACCTGGTCTTGACACTAAATAGGGTTATACATAAAAAAGTATGTATTCATTTGTAATGTGACTTTTCTGTCCTTGTTCCATTTAATTATCAGTCATGGATCATTCAGGCAGCCCTACAACACAATTAAAAGTGCTTGTATTTATATTTGCTGTTCGAACTATGCACCGATAAGTGCTGAAAATACGGCTTTAGGTGACTTTTATTTTTTTACCATCTGGGACATCAAAATAATGAGCTGGCAACCCTAATCATAAGACTGGAAGTTTGTTGCAGGATCAGCACATTATTTATTTCCTCCACTTGCGATCCCTGATTAATGCTATAATAGCAATACTTTAACTTGTATCTGAACCCTATGCTGCCGTCAATAACAAGCTGAGTTACTTCAAGTGTCTGGGAATGCACCCTGGATACAGACAACTCACCCCTCATTCTCGCCCTTCACTTTCCCGCTCACCCTGCACTCACAGTGATCACAATGCACTCACACACATCATCATGCACTCACACCATTCACCCGCTCTCCCTGCACTCACAGTGATCACTCTGCACTCACAATGCACTTGCGCTGTTCACCCTGTACCTCACCCTGCAGTCACACGAGCACACTACTCACACTGCACTCATGTGACACTTCACTCACCTGTCACCCTCACTGCTCAATCTGCAATCTCACTCAAACAAGCCCATCACTAACCAGGCATTCGTTCATCCCACTCTGCACTCACATCCGCACCCAAATTCATATGGTCACCTCACTCACCCTACAGTCACTTCTCTAACCCTACTCTCACACTGTCGCATCGCTAACCGTGCACTCACATGGGCACTCCTGCACCCAACCAGTGCAGAGGGTTAATGTGCCTGCTACAAAGAATGTGCACCATGCAGATCACAGAACTGAGTGTGAGTAAACTAGCATTGCTGGTGAGTGGTAGTGAGGGAATTCAGGGAGAAGGAGGAAATGGTGGAGGGGGCGCCAAAAAAGACTGTTGCACTGTGTGCGACGAGTGCTAGGGCCAGCCCTGGCTGGGAGTGTTAGTCGCCCCCGAAGTTCGGGTCTAGTTGCGTCCCTGGGCTCAGCCAATCTGTCATCATTTGGCAGAGCCGAGACAACTGAGCTGAATTCCCCCCCCCCCTCCCCACCAGAGTCTTCAGTGACACTTGTCACCAAAGGGATGAGGGAAGGAGAAAGGCTTGCTATGTGCCCTTTTGCACGGGATCTGCCTCTGACTTTCCCCCACCTAATACACATATTCTGGAGATGTAGGGGAAAGAGAGAGTTAGGGGCTGGGGATTAGGACATTGTAATGTTGAGAGTAGTGGGCCTATATCAGCTTTTATAGGTGGCTGCTGCACCATTGTCTTCAATTGAGCTCTCAACATTCCAATGTTCTAATTCTTCTTACAATCACGTGAAATAGTTGTAGTCTTCTTTTTGTGTTCACACTTTTATCAGAATTTCAGTTAGAACAGTGAGCATCTCAGTACTTCATGCAAGCAGCTCAAGCAGGTAGAAATAAATTAGAATGCAAGATCCGTTGCAAACTATATGTTTAGTTGGGTCATGTGGACACAGTTTAATAGTACCAGTTAAACTGGCAATGCCCTTTCTTGTCTATTGTGATTGCATAAAATGTAAAAATAGGGTACGGAGGCTGATCAAGCCACATACAGTATATAACAAACATCTCAAATAATCTGATTCGTTTCTGCAGCGTAGAATGGGTTATTAGGCTGTAAACCTGATTTAAACTATGCAGGGCCTCAACTAAAGTTTGAAATTGAGTGTCACAGAGAGTAGCATTGCCCCCTGTTGTTTAATTGCTACTTGCTGCAGTCTGCACACGTTCTGGAGCAATGTCAAGCGTGCTTCCAAATCTATGCTAATGACAAGTAAATCTACATTGGACCATGCTTTGATCATCTTCATATTTGGAGGAAACAATGTTTCCCTTGGCTAAATGGAACTACGTGAAAGAATCTTGAATGCAGAATAGGGGCAGAGGGAGAGGCAAATGGTGGGATACCACTCTCTCATTGACATAGCTTGAAAACATAGGAACTGCACATGAAATATCCAAAGAAGACATGAACCTCTGCATTATCTTTCAGGTGAACCTCTCATTTGGACTCCATCTCAGTGCCATGGTCTTGAATGTCAACATGCAGCTTTCCTTGCATCTGAGATTTCTCCCATTTTTTCAAACTGTGCACTGAATAGCCTGGGATGGCTTGCTTTTATTACTTTAACATGATATACAAGGCTTGCCAAAAAGAGCTTGATGTTCATAATGGTCATATTCAAAAAGAAACTCATAAATTCCCTCCTGGAAATCTATAATTGTCTTAGCTTTCATTAGCTTCCGCAAAGTACACTTTGTATAAACACTAATTTGAAAATGCTGCATGTGTAAATTAATTCGAGTGAAAATGTAGGATATCAGTGCAGTGTTTCGCATTGTTTTAGGCCAGTTTTGCTGGCATCTTGACTCTGGGCACGGTAAGACTGTTGTTTAGTCTCACGGCGCATGTACTTCTGTCCGTAAAACATGAGATATCCCACCTGCCTACAAGTTAGGCCCCAGTAAGTTGGTACAGGAAGTGCACCAGTGGTAAAGAAATAAAAGGTACAAAATATAATGTCCAAAAACAATTATCAATCACTCTTATCAAAAAAGAAACTTAGCAGTTTTAATAATACTAAATGGATTCTCAAGGGCTCTGCTTAAATCCAGGATCTGGGATCCGGGGAGGAAGTTCCACTAACCTGATTCATGAGGTAAAACTGGAAGCGCACGCTGTTTATGGCAGTTTGACAATTTGTAATGGACAGCAGATTCACTCTTTGTTAAATTGAGGACTCTGCCAAGCAAGACATTTATATTGATTAGCTTTAAAAAAATATATATATATTAAAAAATAATTATTTGTGATGGATGCAATTAACATATTAATGCACATATAAAAGTTTATAAGAAAATAAAAACAAAAAAACAGATGATCATTCCTAATAAATGAAACCAATATTTTGAATAGGTATTAGATTAGAATAGTTCTTATTTGTACATTTCTAATGTCAAAAATGTAATCTGTTATATGTAAGTTAAATACTTTACTACAAATATCAACATTTCACAATAATATTTCATCATGCTATTTTCTCATCTTATGAGTAAAGTGCCAAGTAAGTCATTTCGGGGGTAGCTATTATAGGACCGAATGGCCTTGGAGGCATTATGTATAACCAGGGCCACTGGAATTATGTGATTCTGTGTTTGTGGCATTTTTCAAATAATTATGGATTTCCTACATTTGCCACATAATCCATTATCTGCTGCATAATTTGCAGCTTATAACAAAAAAAAGAGGCAACCCTGTACTATATCTGCATCATACTTTCTGCAGCAGTGACATTTGGACCTAGGTGCACGGCCCCATCTCCCTAACTTAACAGGTGTATAATAATGTGGCTTTGGGGGGGCGGCCGACCATCAGGGAGGCTTGCACCCCTGGGGTTTTTGAGCCGTGTGGTGCGGTCTGGGCCCTATTGGGCTCCCTTTGGGCTGTTTTTGGGCTCTGGGGTTTGGGTACTTAAGCGGCCATTTCGGTCGTCGTGTCACTATTTTGTAAGGTGACACGGCGGCTGACTAGCAGGGACAGGCTTTTTTGGTTTGTCTGGCGTTGGCAGGGTAGTCAAGTTGCAGGCAGTTTAGTCAGCGTGTGCAGATTTTTCGGCGTTATGGCAGCGGTTGACGCGAGGGTGCAGGAGGCGATGCACGGCGGTGTGGGCTTTTTCACCGCTGTGGACCGGGTCACGAAGGAAAACGGAGAAGGTACGTGGCAGGGGCCGCGGAGCAAGTGCGGCCCCTGTAAAGAGCGGAAAGAGGGGCGGGGCACCGTGAGGCGGTCCGCTCTTGATTTTGTTGAAAGGAGGAGAGGAGCAGTGCGAGGGACCACGCACCATGAGAGCACCGCGGCTGTGAGTGCCGCGTGTGTCACAAAACAAGGGGTAGCAGCATCCTGGGTGAAATATCAAAATTCATAAATATTGTGAACAATCCAAAGACAAACCACCCCCCCAAAACATTTGAATGATAAATACCAATTCTTTTTACCAACAAAAATTTGCATCAATAAAACCATGTAAAGCAAGAAACCCCATCATTTCTTTACCCCTCGTTTGCTTACTGAACCATCCCCCCCCCTCCACCCCCCGAGGGATGGATAGCCCGCTCTAGACTATCCCAACCCCCAACAAAAGCGCCACCCAGGAAAACCCAAAGAGTTTTCCTGGACGCCACCAAAGACCTTGAAATTCCAGCAATAAAATCTAGCCGACATTCCTATTACACCATAGATCTACATTCCAAAAGCGAGCAAGGAGATCGCGTATTTCCAACAGGTAGTATGCTTGCCCCAATTGAGAAAGGTGTACACCATCTTCCCTAAATAGATGACCTTCAGTACCCAAAATGTTATCATGCAACAATACTTGTATGCCCATAGCTTGGCAAAACACTGTCATCGCTCTATTGAGCTTCCGCCTAGCCTTTTCTAAAGCTGTGTGATCCCTCGCACCCCTCCAATGTTGCCTATAAACGAAACCTGTCCACACCACTGATGTATTTACCCAATTTCCCTTCAATACTACAAGATCAAGTTTAATTTTCTTTATCAGGGATAAACCCGACAATTGCACAAGATCATTTTCGCCAAGGTGTATGATTAATAAGTCCGGGAAACCTCGCTCCGCAGACAACTCTGACAATGTTGGAAACAAAGCAGACCACTTCATTCCACCTTTGCCTTTCCAGAAGACTTTGTGGCCCTTCCCTGGAAGCCCCAGTGATCTTCCGTAAATCTGCTGCTCTGCAAAGAATGCCGCCCATTTAATAAAAGAGTGGCCCACTAACCACGTGTGCCTTTTCGTAGACAGGGGAACTCTTAAGCAACCTAGACAAAAGACAAAAATGTGTTGAAGAAAAACAAAAACTATAACAGTATAAACACTTCTTATTTTCTCATGTAACGAGCACAACAAGCTGATTTTCACCTTCCTATTTTTTGAATGTCCTCCCGGGCCCAACCCATTCTGCCAGCCTCCATGGCAGCCCCAATCCTAAACGAGTGCGTGTCGAATGTTAAAGGATCCAACCCCAGCGGCACCAACGCCTTCCTTAATACTGCCAAAAACTGAGCACTGGAAATCTTCTTTCCTGACAAATGACAAAATATGCTACCTGTTCTAAAGGCTGACGACTGCAAAAATGAACTCCACTCATTCAACGGGCAGCAATCCCAAACCCCACTGCCATTTAAATGAACCCACATACCTCTACCTAGTTGGTCCGTTTTTGAACTGTTTAACCAAATCCTCAACTTGCCGTCCTTTATATGTACCTCACCTGTCTGAATACCCTGTTTACTACCCAGACCTAGCAATTCTGAAATTCTAAATGCGCCAAAAAACAACCAAATCATACATAACCTAAATCTCCTAAGTTCCCAAACATCGTAGCAACAAGATGGCAAACTTGACAGCAACTGCTGTAATAAATCAAACGTGATCGGTTCTCTCAAACTTGAGTGGCAAACACGTTCCCTACTAAGCCCTTTTAACATCCTTCGCAACAAAATGTCGTCCACTGGAACGCGACCCCACCATAGAAGGCCATAAAACGAAATTCCAGCTAACTTACCATAAATCGTCGTGTGAGATAAACCCATCTTGCACAAGTGTAATACAAATTGACGGATAACATTTTTGTTAACTTCCACTGACCCAACACTACCTTGCGCTTGCTCAACATAACTTAAAAATTCTGTCCAGGCCTGTTGGTAACTCCGTCTGGTAGAAGGGGCTATAGAGTGTTCCACTAATTCAGCGATCCTCATTCCCCCAGCACCCAGCTGTTCTGTGGAACCGGCGTTTTGACTCTGTCCGCCCCTGGCGCCAAGCTGTGAAATCTCTGCCAATTAAAACGAGATAAAGAATCTGCAACTGAATTGTTAATGCCAGGAATGTGTTTAGCCTTGAAAACAATATTTAATCTTAAACATTGCAGCATGAAAACCCGTAGCAAGCGCAAAACTCTTAAATCTCTCGCCTTTGTGTGTTGACCAGGTTCACAACTGACATATTATCCACGCGAAAGAGAACAGTTCTGTCTCGAAATTCCGCACCCCATATCATTAGAGCCACTATAAGGGGAAAAAATTCTAAAAAGGCAATACTTCGCCCCTGCTGTATCCAAAGCGGGGGCCACTTCTCCGCACACCAGCGGCCCTCCCAAAAGATGCCAAAACCATGAGCCCCTGCAGCGTCTGAATAGATCTGAAATTGCCAAACTGTGTCATTTTCCATGAAATATAGGGAAACACCGTTGAAATTTTCCAAAAAACACAGCCATACGGAAAGGTCTTCTTTGATGGCCCTGGTTAAACGAATCCTATGATGTGGAACATAAGCCCCAGACATTGAGAAACCTAAACGTCTGCAGAAAGTTCTACCTGCTCTGACCACTCTGCAGGCGAAATTTAGGTATCCCAATAACTTCTGAACCTGCCTGAGTTCCAACTTGTCTTTGACCATGACTTCCAGAATAAACGACCTGATTTCTTGCACCTTACCAGCCGGCAAGCGTGCCATCATGTCCTGAGTGTCAATCTCGATACCTAAAAATGTCAACATGCAACTTGGGCCTTCTGTTTTCTCCGGAGCTAGGGGAACCCCCAGTTCACCTGCCGTGTCCTGAAATCGTTTCAAAGCCTTGCTACACTGACCTGAAGAAGCTGAACCAACAAACAAGAAGTCGTCCAAATAATGGCACACCTCATAATGTCCACTCCTATTGGAAAAAACCCACTGTAAAAAGGTGCTAAAAAGTTCGAACAACGCACACGACACTGAACAGCCCATGGGCAGGACTTTATCCACGTAGAAAGCTCCGTTAAAAAACATGCCCAGCAACTCAAAATCGGAGGGGTGTATCGGTAGCAATCTAAAAGCCGACTGAATGTCACTTTTTGCCAATTCTGCTCCTGCCCCAACCTCCCGAACTAACCTCAATGCATCATCTGCTGACGTGTAAACTACATTAGAATCTTCTGTAGATATAAAATCGTTGATGGAATTGCCCTCTGGCCAGGAAAGATGATGAATTAAGCGAAATTCACCAGTCTTTTTCTTAGGAACTAAACCCAGTGGTGACACAATCAAATGTTGTAAAGGAAGGTGCTGAAAAGGATCTGCTATTCTTCCTGCCTGCAATTCTGCATCCAATTTCTTCTGTACTGAACTAGGCAGTTCTTTAGCAGATTTAAGATTATCGGACCATCTATGCAATCTGGGTCCCTGATACCCAATCTTAAAACCTTCACGAAATCCCCAAAAAAGCTTTGCCGCCGCCTCCTCATCTGGGTAATCCCTCAACCATAATTCCACTATCTCAATCCTAATTGGTGTAGAAGCCCATTGTGATAGGTTGAAACGCTGATCCCCTACCTCTCTGAAATCTTCCTTGGTCCCCGAATTTTTGATTGGAAAAACATTGTGTGATGGCATGTCTCCACCCACACTGCGAACACTCGTGTTTGAATTTACAAAACTGTCGAGAACACGCACCCCTGTTGAAATGCCAACATGCTCCATATACTTGGGTTTGTCCCCGGTTAACCCAACCCGCCCCAGACTGAGCGGGGCGAGGTTGAAAGGGCCGGTAAGTAATCGGCAGACCACTAGCCGTGTGTGTCGTAGCCGGCGGATTTGCAGATGACATCCACTGGACCCACAGCTCCATATCTACATCACCCCAAGGTTTATCTTGAAAAATACTAACTCTAGCCCTAAACTCCTCATCATAAGAGAGCCAAGCAAAACCACCAAAATGCATTTGCGCTTTCCGGATCGTGTCCATATACTTAAACATTGCCACTGCCCTGTCAGAATACCTTTCGCAATAAATGCTCGCATAAATCAAAAATGCTGATGTCCAATTATCTATGTTCCTAGGTACCCTAGGACGTCTGGCCAGCTCCCATTCCTCCTCTTTAGACCCTTCTTTAGCTTGAATATCTCTGTGTAAAAGCTTGAACACATCTATAAACTTGTGATTCCAAATCCTGTTCTTTGTCTTTTCCGATAAATGGGTGCCCAACGGCATTGCTATGCCCATATAAGACACTTCTTGTGAATATTCCTATCTTCTGCTCCTCTCTTTTTATCCTTACCAGTATTACCATCTACCACGGGAGCCTGATTATTGGACCCGCTCACAGCTTGAGCAACCAACCCTTCAGAAACATTCCCACTCTTAGCACCAACCTCATGTTGCACCCCAGAATCATGCTCCAATATGGCATCCCCCACACCTATTGAACGAGAACTGCCTTTGGTTACAACTGGTTGCTTCCAAGAAACCCACCAACGGGGCTTACCTTTTGTTAGTTGCGTAGAACGCTGTTGAAAATTCTCAGAATCATCACGTTGATGATGACCGCTCATCTGCCCATGTTCCGGTGCAAGGTCCGCTCTTGACTCCTGCAATGAAACAATGACATTGTTTGCCCCCCTACCACCCCCCACATACTGCTCACCCAACTGTAACTCTTGAACCATGTCATCATTATCCCTACTTCCAAAACCCTCCTCTGCAACAAAAACATCATCTTCTTCAAAAACATCTTGATCATCCATAAAATCCAGAATATCGTTACTGTGCCCAGGCAATTGCCCATCCCCAACACCCCCATCATATGCCCTCCAATTGGTCACAGCCATCCGCTCTGGACGACCGGCCGAAACCTGATGAACCGCTCGTGTTCCGCCTTGCTTGCCTAAACTCTTACCCCGACCCGCACTTGGCTCCCTAGCTGATGAAGTAGTGACGCCGGCCGATGACTGTACCTCTGGCGACAACTGAAACTTCGAACCGCTCCTGTTCAAAGCTGCTGATGTGCTCCGATCTCTCCCCTTTGACATCTGTCCCGCTGAAACACCTGAAAAAAGAAGAGGGTTAGTATGTTCCACCCAAACCCATTGCCCTTCCTGTGGATTGAATGAATCGTCAAAATGTGAAAAGTGACAATCAGGAAGTTCACGATGAATGGGAAACATATCAGCGTTTCTTTTAGCTTCACTAAAGCGCGCAGACCGCTGCTCAGAAACTTCCTCCGAAAGCAACAAAGTATTTGATGTTGAATCCTCTGATGCCTGACCTTGCGAAGAAAACCCTTTTCTTTCCAACAATGTGGATGTGGCTGAATTAATGACTTCAAAGCTGTACACTTGACCAGGCGGACCTCTAGGTTGTGGAGACAAAGCAAACCCCACATCACCCCCGCCTGGCCCAACATTGGAAACATAAGCCGGTGCCAACACTGTTGCCGCAGAACATAGCCTAGGTGCTGGATATAAAACATTGCCTTCTAGCAAGTCCTCATCACTATCAATTTCATAATCCACCAATGAAGACACACACTCATTACTGTGCACCTGCGGAGCAATGTCTATTTGACTGTGGGGCATGACACTGTTAAACTCCTCCAAATTGGTATCCTGTGAGAAACTGCCCTTCTGTGTAGCCAAAACATTGACAAAGTCTTTGCTATGAGGAGGCTGCTTCATAAATACATTGGCCTGTTGTTGCTGAAAATTAGAAACCACCATAGGGTTAAATAATAAACAGTCATCCTTCACATTTTCTGAAAGTCCCCGTTTACCCCTTCTCCCTCTGCGGGGGACGGAGACCGACCTGACCCGCCTCCCCCCACTGGCAGGTGCTGATGCGCAACGCGCTGTTACTCGCGAGACTCTGTGTCTCTTCAGAAGAGGCCCGCTCCTGGACTGCAGACTCACCGCTTCAAAGGTGCTTCCTGACGCGGTCTCTTCCGCCCTGGCTGGCGGAGGTAAACATGCAGCTACTGCCACTGCAACCGCCCGCGCAGCCAACCTTCGAGGCCGAGACATACCTGCTCCCAATGACGCCGAAACACCGGGACGTAATAAGTCTTCTCTCCCGGCTTTGCAGAGGATACGAAGGGCGTCCGCAACAGCTCCCGCCTCCGTCATCTCCAAAACGATGCTTCCGTTTGACACAGGCTGGCTGACGGCACCGTCTAATCTGGAAGAAACACCTCCCGCGCCGCCTGAGGAAAAAACGACACCACATAGGAAAAACCTCTCTCCCCAGCTGCCGTCACCAACTTTTCCCGCCTCCCAAACTGCCTCACGGAACAAACCCCTTAAACCCCGCCCCTTACCTAATTATGACCTCATGCTACGTGGGTTTTACCACTGCGCGAAAAACCCCAGGGGGACACGGCGGGCTCACGCCCTGGTCCCCCTGGGACCCCATAGCTAGCCTTGAGTATCTCAATCAGGCCACGTATATTCTAAGCATTCTTGAATATGTAGTCCCAATCTTAATAAAGGGATAAACAGGGCTACAAATTTCATAATATAAAGAAAACAAGCATTTGCAATGCAATAGGTCTCACAGTTGTGAGAGTTTGAGCTATTGACACTGTAAATAATAATTTCTTTTATTTATGTGTTTTAAAAACCTGCAATCGGTGCATAAACACGTACTTTGCAGTCATAGTCATTGCTTACAAGATGCAACACTAGCAGTAAAATGGTCGCAGTTACTGACAGCTTTGCTCCTCGTAAGCAACGCCTATAAGTACAAAGTGTGTGTTTACTCACCCCTTGCAGGTTTTCAAAACACATAAATAAAAAACATTGTCATTTACAAAGCCAATAGTTCAAACTCTTGCAAATGCAAGACCTATTGCATTGCAAATGCTTGTTTATTGCAGCTTGTGATGCAGCCCGGAAAAGGGCCTCAGCACAAGCCGCAATAGAAAATGGGATATTTTTGGGCATCACTTGGGCCCCTCCCAGGCACATAGCGGAGGCCCACAGGTGACGGGGGCCCTGCAAAGTCACTTTCAGACAGCCTTTTTATGGAGGTATGCCATGAAAAGGCTGTGGGAAATTTACATCCTAATCCCTATGGACATCCTAATCCCTATGGCAGTGCCTCTGCGGGCACCACCTCCATTGTAGGGATTAGGCCCCAACGAACTCCTTGAGTTTGTAGAGGCGGCGGTCTCTCTACCCGCGTGATGCGCTTCGACCACCGACATCATAATCAGGCGGTCGGACCGCTGCCCTTGATGTCGGGCGGACCACCACCGACGGCCTGTTGGTGGGGATCCCACGACATCGTAATCGGGCCCTTAATGTTTAGAAGCAGATCAGAATAACTGAATATCACTTACGCATTCCATTTAGACACATGCATGCATACTTCTACTCACACCTATGCCCCAATCTGTCCACCAACCCTTCTAATCTCACTTACCCACCCATGCACTCTTCTATTTACCCTTCCATACACCGAAATACCCATCATCCACCTTCCCTTCATCCCAAGCACATATGCATCGGCTCACACCCAAGCATTCATCTCCATCATCCCAACCACACTCACATCGATCCAACTAGAAGACCACACCCATCCATCTGAACTGCATCCATCATCTGCCACCCATTCATTTAGTCATCTTTGTGAACAACCTCACATCGATGAAAACATCCATGCCCCAGCCAACATCTATGTGTGTCTGCACATGCCTGTGTGTGCGTGTGCATGCATCGGGGTCGTCTATGTGCATATAGATATCTGTATGTGTACTACGCCCTCTGCACCCTAACATATCACAAACCAACATAAGGCCTGGACACAAAATACACTTTGACAGTATTGTGCTTGTCTTCCTTTTTTGACAAGGAGATTATTGCTCTCAAATGACAGTTGTACATACAGAGCCCCGGGGCACCGAGGCCGAGAGGCCCGGCACATTCTCTAAGCTGCGCCTGAACCAACATGACTCTTCCGAAGGCCGCAGAGAATATTTGCGGAGTGTAATTGCTTCTGACTGCCACAGCCAGATCGCCCTTTTCCCTCGAGGTGCGCACTGCAGAAAATGTAGCACTGAATGAAGGATAGCTTAAAAAAATCCCTTATTAATCAGTGCCTCGGGTCATTAACAGGCAAATGGTTATGAATGTTTCTATTTGAAACAGATAAATACTGTACCTACGACATTCCATAGGTATAGCTTAAAAAATACATTATAGTAAATCAAAACATGGCTCTACTTGCTGTCAGTTACGAGGGCTTGATTTCTCCTGTGATCTACTTCATACGCAACAAACAATTTTAAAAGCAGGCAGGTGCCCAGCGATGTCCGATTTACATTGTAAAACGTTTTAGTTAGTGCATTATAATGTTGAAGCCGGGCTGTGCAGCCGTGACTCCATTTAGCCTGAAGCAAGGTTTGTATATTGCAATGCACGGTTTCAGGACCAGAGCGCCAGTCCGGAATCATTTCCGGTAACAAACGAGCAGAGTGATTACCAAATGACAGCCGTGTGATCAGTGCGAAAGGAATTGTGGGCCATAGCCTTAATCACAGTTTAGCATTAAACACCCATTTGTCAGCTTTACAAATTCATTAGCCATGCATTTAGTCTATGTATGTCCAGAATTTCCGATGTAAAGTTGGTGTTGACATTTACACAGGTGACATTGGATAAAACTAGAGCAGCTTATACTTCCAGAGAAGAACGGTGCATACAGGGCCGGACTGGCTGTAGCGGGCACTGGGCGTTTCCCCGGTGGGCCGCCAGGGTGGGGGCCGGTTTTGGCCCCCTGGGGGCCTTTTTTGTTACAGGGACGTTTTTGCAGCATAGCTGCAATATCGGCCCTGTAACAAAATCGGCGGAAACCGGCCCTGGCAAACAGCTCTGCCGTCCCCCCCAATGCCTCCAGGGGGGGCGGCCGAGCACTTTGCCAGGGCCGGTTTTGGTTCCCAGTCCGGCCCTGGGTGCATACAGGGAGAAGTGATGAGGGAGGTACCACAGTTTGTGCATTACCTCCTCCTGTGATTTACAGGAGGGATGTACTGTGTAATCAGTAATACCAGGGAATAGCAAGCCAATGAAAGAGAGGCACTGGAGTATACCGCCTCTGTAACTCACCCTAAAAACACAGGAGCCTAAAGGATTATCCACTTGTATTGTATTGGAGCATTTATATAGCGCTTACTATCCCTACGAGTAGAGGGGCACTGAAGCGCTTGCCTACACGGGCAGCAGTCTACGCCGTGTAGGGTGTATGGTTGGACGGGGTTGTCTTTGTTTTGGATCCTACGTGGGAAGTGTTGCCATGTCATGGGTGATGACCATCGAGGCGAGGTCACCTTGGTATGAGGCGCAGCACTTCACATTGTGGTGAGTGAAAAGGTGTAGGAGGGAGACGCAGTTTATAGTTTTCAGTAGGCTGGCAACTTTGAGCAGCTCTGCATGTCCCTTGAACTATTCCCTATGATCATAGTCTATTTAGCTGGCTGGTTTCTGTACTAGGCTGTCCAACTTGATATTTTGCTTAAAGGTTTTGGTCCTGAGCACAGTTAACAAAAAAATAACCAGGAGCCTCCAATTAATTAACGTCCGTGGCTGCATTCAGAGCTTGGGGTCAATTTAGTAACCTTTCACGCAACTCAATGCAGCAAGGCACCTTGATGCGTTGTGTTGCGTGAAGGGAGAGCGAGAGAGCAGAAATGTGCCATATCTACTAAGATCTGGCACTCTTCTGCTCTCTCATAGCACTGGCACACTTCAGGCAGACTGATCTTTAGCAACACAGAATGGTGGCGGAGTTGAAAACACCTGTTTCTGTCTATGGTTTAAATTAATTTAAGACTGTTCAAGAAACTAGAACTAGGTTATCCAACGTGAAGAATTCAGACTCTACTGTCTATGAAGATAAAGTTTTTTTTTTTTGTTCAAATATCTTTATTGATATTTAAAAGAGAGGATACATTTATAATAGATTGCAATACAACATAGCAATGTTAAATATATATTAGGTTAAAAACAAAGGATTACAGAATCAAAAAATAGATTTCACGTCAAAAGTTAATGAGCTGGGATAAAAAGAAGTAAGAACATATCATTAATCAGGCAAGAAAAACAAAATATATTAATGATACATATTAAGTGATATAAATCGAGTCAAATAATATTACAAAACCCAAATGAATGGACTAAACAAGATCAACATCATATATATCATACTGAGGTCATAAACCAGTCGTATGGCTTTAAAAAAAAAAATAGGATTGCATAGTAGGAGGAAGCAAAGAAGAAGAAAAGACAGAAAAAAGTAAAGAAAAGAAAAAAGAAGGAAGAAAGAAAGAGGTGGGGACATCTGCTTCAATGAAGGAAATAACTTAAGAAATAGAGTCAAAAGGATATTGAGCAACCAACCCCTGAGAGGACAAATTCATGTAATTGTCCAGAGACCGCCAAACGTTGCTAGAAATGGAAGGCGAGTAATGTCTCTCCTCAACAAAAGTATGAGCTCCACGGAGGTATGATACTCATGCCCACCAAGTATGATAAGACAGAAGATGAAAAGATTTCCATTCTGTTAGTATAACTTTAACAGCAATGGATATAAGTAAATCCAATAATTCCATATCCGTATTGTCAAGGGGAAAAGGAATAGCTGTAGCCCATGGGCACAATAAAATCATAGGTAAAGAAAGCTCTAATGAAATATTAAAGATTACTGATAAGTGTTTCCTTATCAAACCCCAATAAGACTGCAAAAGTGTACAATCAAAAAACATATGTTGATGAGTGCCTGGTTCTAAATTACAATTCTAACAAAGATCACTATCCCGCAGTTTCAATTTGTATAAGCGAGCAGGGGTCCAATGAAGGAGATTTAATGTAAAAACTTTAGATTGAATAAGAGAAGGAGCAATCTTATTGCGTAGGGATAACTTCCCAATCAATTGCCAGGTCTCTTGTGAAATATGTTCAAAAATATCATTGTCAAAATGATGAGACCATTTATCATATGTGATTGTAGACTGTGAGGGAAGTGGAGCAGATAAAAATTTATAGATTTTTGATGCAGTATGACCTGAGCGGGACACACATAGAAAGAAGAGAAACAGTAGCCGAATCTGTAGAAAGGGATACTTTAGAAAGTGCAACCTTTATTTTCAAAAAAGAGTAAAAATCCATGTTATTAAGATTATGCTCCCTAGCTAAAAAAGAGTAGGGAAGAGGGTCGTGATTGGAATCATAAAGATCTTTTACCAGTCTGATACCACTCGCAGCCCACGAAGAAGGCATACCAGGATCAATATCAGTAACAATTTTAGGATTGTACCATAGTGAGGACCATCTTGATTTATGAATAGGTTTAGATACTTTTTTGTCAATATGTTTCAGTGCATTAATCGTGTCTAGTATAATACGATGGGAATGGCCAGGAACGAGCTTAGAGGCCGTGAGAAAGGAGGAAGTAGAAAGAGGGGTACACAACTCACGCTCAATACAAATCCAAGGGGGTGTATGCTGGGAGTCTGGAAAGAACCAGAGAGCACCCTGAGAGGCTAGAAAGGCGATTTGATACAGATTCCAATCTGGAAGATTACACCCACCCAGGACAGAGGGCTTTCTAAGGTATTTATAAGCAATTCTAGCTCTCTTATCATTCCACAAAAATTTGGAAGTGAGTGAATCAATCTCATGGAAGAAAGAAGAAGAAAGCTTTATAGGTAACATGGAAGATAAGAAATTAACAGTTGGGGTAATCTTCATCTTAAGAGTTTGTAGTCTTTCCCACCAGGAGATATATTTAGGAGACCAGGAGGACAAAAGATCCTTCACTTTAGCTATGATGTGGGATTCATTATAAGAAATAATAAAACCTGAGTCGCCCATATGAGAAGGGAAACACATCGAATTAAGGGGGAACATTTCCGTTTTTTCTTTGTTCAGAGCATATCCAGAAACAAACGAAAACTCTCTAATAATGTTAGAAATAACAGGAATCGCAGTAGCAATGTCTTCTGAAAAGATAAGAACGTCATCCGCGTAGGCTGCTGTTTTAAGTGTATGCGAACCAAATTGAAAACCTTTGATACCCTGGTTCAAGTTGAGTAGACGAAGGAGTGGGTCTATAGACAATAGAAAAAGGAGGGGTGATAAAGGGCACCCTTGTCTAGTGCCCTGACGAAGATTAAAAAAGGAAGACGTAGCCCCATTAACTCTGATGTTAGCTTTTGGCTGCGTATAGAGAGACATTACCATATTAATAAAGGAGTTACCAAGGTTATGGGATTCTAGCACTGCTTGTAAAAAAGGCCAAGAGACTTTGTTGAAAGCCTTTTCGGCGTCGAGAGCGATCGCCGCCAATGGAAATGCAGAAAGTTTTGCTTTTTCTAAAATATGACAAAAGGTTCGGATATTATCTCTAGCGAGTCTCCCTTTGACGAAACCAGTTTGGGAATCATGGATAAGACTAGGAATATGAGCTTCTAAGCGCTTAGCCAAGATCTTGGCAAAAATTTTAGCTTCCATATTTAATAATGAGATTTGACGGAGATTTTTAGGATCAGAATGATCTTTACCATCTTTCGGAATCACGACAATAGTAGCCTCAGCAGCTGAACCAGAAACCTTGCCAGAAATGACAAAGTTATCAAAAACTTCCTTAAGATATTTGATTATTGAGGAAGAAAATGTTTTATAAAAGGCAATAGGGAACCCATCTGGCCCTGGAGCCTTCCCCGACCGAGTAGCCTTATTAGCCTGTATTATCTCATCAGACTCAATAGATTTCCCCAATTCAATCATATCGGAATGCGAAATAGCATTAGTAGGAATCGAATTCAGAAACTGCTGACAATCAGATATGTTGCATTGATCTTTAGGAGTGTATAATTTTTCATAAAAATCACAGAAGACTTCAAGTATTTCTTGAGTATAGAATTTCTTTGAACCATTTTTATCGTTAATATAAGAAATCTGGGCAGATTTAATATTCGGATTTTGATATTTGAAGGTGGCAGCCAATAACTTACCAGCTCTATTTCGTAATAACAAATGTCGCGATTTCTGAGCGTCTACACCAATATAAGCTCTTTTAGTAACAATAGAATTGAAAGAATATTTTAAAAGCTTGATGTATGAGAGACTTATCATTAGAGCGTCTATATAGCACCTCTTTACGTTTGATCTCGTCTCCCAAAGACTGCAGCGACTCTCTGATGTCCCTGTTTCTTTTTGACAGTTTTTTAATAATATGACCTCGAATAGTGCATTTAAATGCATCCCAAAGAACTATTGGGAAATTCACCGAAGACTCATTATCTTTGAAAAAATTATCAATCTCCTCATTGAGCTCTTTAACTTCATCTTTATAGTCCAAAATTTCTGTATTAAGACGCCAGTTACGGGGGCCTCTCGTATCTGTAAGATGAAGGATAGTCAAGGAAACCGCTGCATGATCAGAAACGACTATTGGATGGATCATAACATTAATAGTATGCTTAAAAGAGCAGCATCAACTAAAAGATAATCAATACGAGAAAAGCTAGAATGTGGAGAGGAGAAAAAAGTGAAATCACTACCTGTAGGATTATGCAATCTCCAAGCATCAACAAGCTGGTGAGATGAACACATATTGAGCATGTGTTTATGCCACCTAGGGGGATGAAATTTCAAAGCAGACTGTCTATCTAAAATAGGATCCAAGGGTAAATTAAAATCACCACCAACGATTGTTCTAGCATTCTGAAGAATATCAGAAAGTTTTTTATTTATTGAACACCAAAAAAGAGGATCATCGATGTTAGGAGCATATAAATTCATGATATATAAATCATCTGAGCCATTGGACAATCATCTCCTTGTGTCTGCTTTGTTCGCCCTAAGTTGGCAGGGTATGCCCAGACGTGGGTCCCGTGCTCACTTTGCCACTGATTCAAGCTAGCCTGGCTGATGAGGGCTGTTAGCCCGAAACCAGTCCCAGGATGCTTGTTTCCGGTCCAGGGAAGACATGGCTTGGCAGTTCGGGCTGGACAGTTCCCATGAGGCACAGGGTCAAGACTGATTTGCATATAGCTGTGTCTGAACTGGGGTGACGAAGTGAGCTAAAGAACGATGATGGATTCAACCCAGATCTGTGACTGGGGGTGAGTGTCTGAAAAGTTTCAGCGCTCCGTCCATCATCTCCTTGTGTTTGCTTTGTTCGCCCTAAGTTGGCAGGGTATGCCCAGACGTGGGTCCCTTGCTCACTTTACCACTGGATTCAAGCTAGCCTGGCTGATGAGGGCTGTTAGCCCCGAAACCGGTCCCAGGATGCTTGTTTCCGGTCCAGGGAAGACATGGCTTGGCAGTTCGGGCTGGACTGTTCCCATGAGGCACAGGGTCAAGACTGATTTGCATATAGCTGTGTCTGAACTGGGGTGGCGAAGTGAGCTAAAGAACGATGATGGACTCAACCCAGATCTGTAACTGGGGGTGAGTGTCTGAAACGTTTCAGAGCTCCGTCCATCATCTCCTTGTGTTTGCTTTGTTCGCCCTAAGTTGGCAGGGTATGCCCAGACATGGGTCCCTTGCTCACTTTGCCACTGGATTCAAGCTAGCCTGGCTGATGAGGGCTGTTAGCCCGAAACCGGTCCCAGGATGCTTGTTTCCGGTCCAGGGAAGACATGGCTTGGCAGTTCGGGCTGGACAGTTCCCATGAGGCACAGGGTCAAGACTGATTTGCATATAGCTGTGTCTGAACTGGGGTGGCGAAGTGAGCTAAAGAACGATGATGGATTCAACCCAGATCTGTGACTGGGGGGTGAGTGTCTGAAAAGTTTCAGCGCTCCGTCCATCATCTTCTTGTGTTTGCTTTGTTTGCCCTAAGTTGGCAGGGTATGCCCAGACATGGGTCCCTTGCTCACTTTGCCACTGGATTCAAGCTAGCCTGGCTGATGAGGGCTGTTAGCCCGAAACTGGTCCCAGGATGCTTGTTTCCGGTCCAGGGGAGACATGGCTTGGCAGTTCGGGCTGGACTGTTCCCATGAGGCACAGGGTCAAGACTGACTTGCATATAGCTGTGTCTGAACTGGGGTGGCGAAGTGAGCTAAAGAACGATGATGGATTCAACCCAGATCTGTGACTGGGGGTGAGTGTCTGAAAAGTTTCAGCGCTCCGTCCATCATCTCCTTGTGTTTGCTTTGTTCGCCCTAAGTTGGCAGGGTATGCCCAGACGTGGATCCCTTCTTCACTTTGCCACTGGATTCAAGCTAGCCTGGCTGATGAGGGCTGTTAGCCTAAACCGGTCCCAGGATGCTTGTTTCCGGTCCAGGGAAGACATTGCTTGGCAGTTCGGGCTGGACTGTTCCCATGAGGCACAGGGTCAAGACTGATTTGCATATTGCTGTGTCTGAACTGGGGTTGCGAAGTGAGCTAAAGAACGTTGATGGATACAACCCAGATTTGTGACTGGGGGTGAGTGTCTGTTAGAAATTGGATTTTTGGTAGGCTAGGGCATGTGCCAAAGCCAGGCAGAAACCACCACTCTAGTCAGGATAAGGGAGTTACACTCCTAAAATAACCCCTGCTCACCCCCTTAGTAGCTTGGCACGAGCAGTCAGGCTTATCTTAGAGGCAGTGTGTAAAGCATTTGCACATAACCAACAGTAATACAGTGTAAGCACTACAAAAGGACACCACACCAGTTTAGAAAAATATAGAATATTTTTATATACTTAAGACAAGACCAAAAACGATACAAATCCACAATACAGTACTTAAAAATCTTCAGTTATCAAAATATGCTTTACAAACAGTTCCTTGATGTCGATAGCTCCGTCCGGGGCTATCACAGCGTCGTGAGCAAACAAATCCAAACAGTTCTGGCTGACCGCGGCGTTGCGGGCCAGCTACGGTATCGGGAAGACCCGCAAACAGTACCTTTTAGAAATGCAGGGCGTCGTCAACCTCTCGTTGAGCTTCCGAAAGCACAGTGTCGGCAGGTGTTGGCTCCGGAGGTCAGTGCAGGAGTCGTCGGGGCCCTCGAAGTCACACGCATTGCAGATCGATCTCCTCTCTGTTGAAGTCAGGAGCGCTGGTAGGTGTCCTGCACAATTCGCCCACCAGTTCAGGGGTGCTATCCTGCAACTGGTACACCCGTCCAGGGTCTGTACCCTGGGGCTGAACCAGGGGCTGGGGTGGGCTCTCCCACACCCGGTCCTCCCCCCTGGGGCTCTGTACCCTCCCACCTGGAGCGGCACCCCCAGAAGACAAACTGGTAGGGCCACTGTTAGCAGTCGCCCCTTCCCCCAGGTCAGGGGAGACACCCTGAACCTGTTCCTCCAACCCAGGGTCTGTACCCTCAGGCTGACCAGAGGTCTCGGGCGAGGCTCTCCTCCCCTCACCTCTCCTTCTGTGGTCCTGCATTCTCCTCCCAGGAGAAGCACCCCCAGAACCAAAAACTGTCAGGACGCTGGAACTGGACCTCCTACACAGTTCTTCCACCAGTTCAGGGCCTTGACCCTGCAACTGATCCACCACCCTCGGATCTAAACCCTCAGGTTGAACCGGGGTCAGAGGCGAGGACTCCCTCCCTCTGCACCCCCTTCCAGAGTTCTGCACCCTCCCACCCGGAGTGGTACCCCTAGAAGACAAACTGGTCAGGACACTGCTTACAGTCGTCCTTCCCTCCAGGTCAGGCAGGACCTGAACCTGGCCTCCCAACCCAGGGACTAAACCCTGCGGCTGAGCACCTTCCCGGCGCACCAGGACTTCCTTGGGAGCACGTATGCCCCCCTGAGGGTAACACATGACTCATGTGTTGTGTGACAGTCTGCCTGGCACAGATCTCCCGACCCCTGTCCATCTGACAGTGCGCAAAGATCCCCCAGGACAGAAGTGGTGTCACCATGGTCACTCCTGGGAGGCTCAGCCCTTCTGGCTGGCCCCTGACCCACAGCATTCCCCTCTCACCCCTCCATCCGGACAAATGCACCCTCCACTTAGGAGCGGCACCGCCAGACACCAGAACTGCTGGAGCTCTGTTTACAGACACTCCAAGTTCTCCTGCCACTAGGAGATCCCCCTCAACAAACGGCCTACCAGTACAGCCTAGGCTCCCCACCTGGTGCCCCCTCCAGGAACCACCCAGGCTCTGGGACCGGGTTTTGGGCACCTTGGGCCGCAGCCCATTCCCACTCCATCTCCGCGGAGACAGGACATGAGTCCCTACACCCTTCCCATGACACCGGGACCTATCAGGGCTACCACAAACCTTTCCCACCACCCCCGGTTGGGAAATACCTAAGCAGCTTCCTTCCGGGTCACCCCCAGATGCTTCTCCTGACCCTCTGGAATCCACCAAAAGGTCTGCCTCCCGTGCAAGTTCCCTTGGGTCAGAGAACTCACAATCCACTGAGTGTTGGCATAGCTCTGGAAAACAGGGACTTAAAATATGCTCTCCAACAATTGAATCACACAGCCCCACACAGGTGTTAACCAAACTACCCTTCACCCAACCATCCAGTGCCTCAGAAAAGCACCCCACATCATTCTCACAAGACTGGTGAGACAGTGTCTGACTGTTGCTGTCTCTGAACCCATACTCTTCTGGCTGGTCTCCATACTCACTTACTAGGGCTTCTATCATGGGGGAACCCCTCTCCCTGAACCTCTCGTCTAGAGTCAGTAGAGTGTCCCTCCCACTACCAGGAAAATGATCCCCTGTGCCAGTTCCCCCATCCACCTCAGGGACACTGAGCACCACTTGAGTTACCTCACAATCCTGAACCCCCTGGTGTATGTCAACCCCCTCCTTGAAGCAGGGCCCCAAATCTGTGTGGGTGTGTACCTCATCCTCAGCACTGGACCTAACACTTTTGCTGCCACCATCTGGGCTGGGCCTAGCCCCACTGGCTTCCCAGTCCAGCTCTCTCATTTTAAACTCATGGTCTAACATCATCCTCCTTTCCTCCATGGCTATTCTTTTGTCTTCCCTCTCACTTTCCATCCTGAGCTTCTCCAACTCGAACTTCCTCGCTTCCTGCCTGTCCTCCAGCTCCTCTGGGGACAGACTGCTGCTGCCTGGTTTAGAGGGTGCCCCCCCTCCCAAAAGCACATCCACCCTTGGAATAGGCTCCTCTGCCTCCATGCCAAGATCTCCAGACACCTCACTAGCATGTCTGGCTGCTACCCAGGCCCTCAGAGCCTCTTGTAGCTCCTCTTTTCTGGTGAGGCCCCTGATTTGGATTTTGAGGTTTTTGCAGATCGCCTTCAATTCCTTCACATTGTAGGTTTCTAACCTCTCCTCCTCAAAGGCCACTTCTAAGGATGCAACAGATGATGCAATTGATTCAGGCATGATGAAGTAGCAAGTTCAAACTGGAAGATCAAAAATAGGCCAAAACGAAAAAGAACCAGTATGTAGCACGTAATGGTCTGCGATATGGTAGTAGTGCACACCAATCACTGTAAGTCAAGTGCAAACGCAAGTCCTATCCCCACCGCTGACAACCAATGTTAGAAATTGGATTTTTGGTAGGCTAGGGCATGTGCCAAAGCCAGGCAGAAACCACCACTCTAGTCAGGATAAAGGAGTTACGCTACTAAAATAACCCCTGCTCACCCCCTTGGTAGCTTGGCACGAGCAGTCAGGCTTATCTTAGAGGCAGTGTGTAAAGCATTTGCACATAACCAACAGTAATACAGTGTAAGCACTACAAAAGGACACCACACCAGTTTAGAAAAATATCCAATATTTTTATATACTTAAGACAAGACCAAAAACGATAAAAATCCACAATACAGTACTTAAAAATCTTCAGTTATCAAAATATGCTTTAAAAACAGTTCCTTGATGTCGATAGCTCCTTCCGGGGCTATTACGGCGTCGTGAGCAAACAAATCCAAACAGTTCTGGCTGACCGCGGCGTCGCGGGCCAGCTACGGCGTTGGGAAGACCCGCAAACAGTACCTTTTAGAAATGCAAGGCATCGGCGACCTCTCGTTGAGCTTCCGAAAGTATGGCGTCCGCAGGCGTCGGTTCCGGAGGTCGGTGCAGGAGTCGTCGGGGCCCTCGAAGTCACACGCATTGCAGATCGATCTCCTCTCTGTTGAAGTCAGGAGCGCTGGCGTCGGCAGGAGTCGGGTGCTGCAGTGCGAAGTGCAGCGGTGCGGCGTGCGGTGCCCTCAGGTCACGGTGCGAGCAGCAGCTCAGTGGCGGCATCAGATGGCATCGTCGGTGAGACCAGGGTCGCGGTGCGAGATGAAGGCGGTGCTCGTCACGGTGCTGGCAGGCCACGGTGCAAGCAGCGTCGTCGTCGTTGCGGAAGCGCTGTCGTCGGCTGACGAACTGGAGTCGATGGCGCCGGCATCGGTAGGCCAAGGCTGCGGTGCGGGTTGAGGGCGGTGCGTTGTGTAACTTTACGAGCGGTGCCCTCGAACCACGGTGCAAGCAGCGGCGTCGATTTCGGCGTGAGGCGGCGTCGTCGGGTATACCAAGGCGTCGTCGTGAAGCGAGGCGGTGCAGAGTGCGGTGCCCACAGGTCACGTTGCGAGCAGCGGCTCGGTGGCGGCGTCAGCAGGCGTCGTCGGTGAGACCAGGGTCATGGTGCGGCATTGCGGCGGTGCCCTCTGCGCTGCCAAGGCGTCGTCGTTCAGCGAGGCGGTGCGGAGTGCGGTGCCCACAGGTCGCGTGCGAGCAGTGGCTCGGTGGCGGCATCAGCAGGCGTCGTCGGTGAGACCAGGGTCGCGGTGCGACGTTGCGGCGGTGCCCTCTGCGGTGCCTTCAGGACACGGAGTCAGCAGCGGCATAGTAGACGTCGTCTGGTTGCTTTTCTTCTGTTGCAGCACAAAACACACAGTCCCCAGTGCTGAGGGCAGAATAACTTGAAGTCTTGGCTGTTCCTGAGACTTCTTGAACAGGGGGCAAGCTCTACCTCAAGCCCTTGGAGAAACTCACAAAAGTAGATTGCAGAAAGTCCAGTCCAGGCCTTTCACTGCCCAAGACAGAAGCAGCTACTGCAGGCCAGCACAGCACACAGCAAAGTGGTAGTTCCTCCTCACAGCTTCTCCAGCTCTTCTTCTTGGCAGTCTTCTTGATCCAAAAGAGTTCTAAAGTTCAGGGGTCTGGGCCCCAATATTTATATCCCAAAATCCTTTGATCCTTTAGGCAGAGAGTGTCTGTGCCCAGCCAGAACCAGTTCTGCCTTCACTGGTGTGACTTCCTGGCAGGAGGTGGAGACGGCATTGTCAGAGGCAGACCAGGCCCTTTGAGGTGCAAGGAAATCTCCTCCCCCTTCCCCAGTTGCAGCCCAGGTCTATTCAGCCCTTTCCTGACTCACCTAGACTATCTGGAGCCACTCCTGCTCCCCAGCCTTCTGTCATCCAAAACCCAGACAGGCAATCCACATTCCAACAGAGGCACACAGGATGACTGAGCAAGAAAATACCTACTTTCTAAAAGTGGTATTTTCAAACACAGAATGTAAAAATCACCTTCACTAAAAGATGCATCTTTAGATTCTGAGTTCAGGCATACTAAACTTCATTTTCTTACCTAGTTCCCAGGGCCAAGTTATGTTTATAAGATGTTATAAACAAACTTCCCATTCTGTCCTATGGGGAACAGGTAGCCTTGCAATAGTGAAAACGAAATTGGCAGTAATTCACTATCAGGACATGCCACACACACCAGGGCATGTCCTACCTTTCACATACACTGCACCCTGCCCACAGGGGTACCTTGGGCCTACCTTAGGGGTGGCTGACATGTAAGAAAAGGGAAGGTTAGAGACTGGCAAGTGTGTGCACTGGCCAAGTCGACATGGCAGTTACAAACTGCGCGCATACTCTGCAATGGGAGGTCTGAGTTACCTTTTCAGGGCTACTCACGTGGGTGGCATAATCAGTGCTGCAGGCCCACTAGTAGCATTTGATTTACAGGCCCTGGCACACTCAGTGTACTTTACTAGGGACTAACAAGTAAATCAAATATCCAATCATTGAAACACCAATCCATAACACAATTTACACAGAGAGCATATGCACTTTAGCACTGATTAGTAGTGGTAAAGTGCCCAGAGTCCTAAAACCAATACAAACAGGCCAGGAAAAAGTAGGAGGAAGAAGCAAAAAGTTTGGGGATAACCCTGCAAAAAGGGCCATTTCCAACACAACCCCCTTCCAGCTTCAAGCCAGGGTAGACCAATCCATACCTCGATGGGCTTCCCTGCTTGGGGCGATAGAACAAGGAACCTGGCCCGCAACAGCAGGGTTTTCTTCCCGTTCTATGCCTTCCTGAACCTAGTTGGATCCCTCTATACATACTCTCAGGGCCCACTAAGCTGACCCATTGGGAACCCTTCTCCTCACCTGGGGACCCCATCTGTGCAGCACCTAAACTTACTTTGCTCACAGATGTGTCCCAACAGGCAGACAGTACCCACATGGCCAACACAATGGTGTGGCCCAGTCCACCCCCGGGGTGTGACTCCTGCCCCCCTCCCAGGGGCAACTCTGTCCACCAGGACAGCCAGCCACAGTGGCCACTGACAAAGGTCAGTGATGAGAGCCAGGCCTTATGCCTTTCAGGCCACTCCAACCGCTGTGGCGTCGGAGAGTGGGGGGCGGTAACCCCAGGCCCCTTTCTCCACTCTCCCCTCTGCCTGGCACCTTTTCTCCACTCTCCCCTCTGCCAAGTCAGGTATGGCATCCTGACACTGGCCCACTAGCCCAGGGCCTGTACCCTGTGGCTGGACAGGAGACTGGGGTGGGCTCTCCCACACCCACACCCTCTCCTTCTCCCTGGGGCTCCGTACCCTCCCACCTGGAGCGGTACCCCCTTCCAGAATTGTCAGGGCACCTGTGGTAGGTGTCCTGCACAATTCGCCCACCAGTTCAGGGGTGCTATCCTGCAACTGGTATACCCGCCCAGGGTCTGTACCATGGGGCTGAACCAGGGGCTGGAGTGGGCTCTCCCACACCCGGTCCTCCCCCCTGGGGCTCTGTACCCTCCCTCCTGGAGCGACACCCCCAGAAGGCAAACTGGTAGGGGCACTGTTAGCAGTCGCCCCTTCCCCCAGGTCAGGGGGGACACCCTGAACCTGTTCCTCCAACCCAGGGTCTGTACCCTCAGGCTGACCAGAGTTCTCGGGCGAGGCTCTCCTCCCCTCACCTCTCCTTCTGGGGTCCTGCACTCTCCTCCCAGGAGAAGCACCCCTAGAACCAAAAACTGTCAGGACGCTGGAACCGGACCTCCTACACAGTTCTTCCACCAGTTCAGGGCCTTGACCCTGCAACTGATCCACCACCCTCGGATCTATACCCTCAGGTTGAACCGGGATCAGAGACGAGGACTCCCTCCCTCTGCACCCCCTTCCAGAGTTCTGCACCCTCCCACCCGGAGTGGTACCCCTAGAAGACAAACCGGTCAGGACACTGCTTACAGGCGTCCTTCCCTCCAGGTCAGGCAGGACCTGAACCTGGCCTCCCAACCCAGGGACTAAACCCTGTGGCTGAGCACCTGCCCGGCGCACCAGGACTTCCTTGGGAGCACGTATGCCCCCCCCTGAGGGTAACACATGACTCATGTGTTGTGTGACAGTCTGCCTGGCACAGATCTCCCGACCCCTGTCCATCTGACTTTGCGCGAAGATCCCCCAGGACAGAAGTGGTGTCACCATGGTCACTCCTGGGAGGCTCAGCCCTTCTGGCTGGCCCCTGACCCACTGGTTCTCCCACTGGGGAACGCATTCCCCTCTCACCCCTCCATCCGGACAAATGCACCCTCCACTTAGGAGCGGCACCGCCAGACACCAGAACTGCTGGAGCTCTGTTTACAGACACTCCAAGTTCTCCTGCCACTAGGAGATCCCCCTCAACAAACGGCCTACCAGTACAGCCTAGGCTCCCCACCTGGTGTTCCCTCCAGGAACCACCCAGGCTCTGGGACCGGGTTTTGGGCACCTTGGGCCGCATCCCATTCCCACTCCTTCTCTGCAGAGACAGGACGTGAGTCTCTACACCCTTCCCACGACACCGGGACCTATCAGGGCTACCACAAACCTTTCCCACCACCCCTGGTTGGGAAATACCTAAGCAGCTTCCTGCCGGGTCACCCCAAGATGCTTCTCCAGACCCTCTGGAATCCACCAAAAGGTCTGCCTCCCGTGCAAGCTCCCTTGGGTCAGAGAACTCACAATCCACTGAGTGTTGGCATAGCTCTGGAAAACAGGGACTTAAAATATGCTCTCCAACAATTGAATCACACAGCCCCACACAGGTGTTAAACAAACTACCCTTCACCCAACCATCCAGTGCCTCAGAAAGTACCCCACATCATTCTCACAAGACTGGTGAGACAGTGTCTGACTGTTGCTGTCTCTGAACCCATACTCTTCTGGCTGGTCTCCATACGCACTTACTAGGGCTTCTATCATGGGGGAACCCCTCTCCCTGCACCTCTCATCTAGAGTCAGTAGAGTGTCCCTCCCACTACCAGGAAAATGATCCCCTGTGCCAGTTCCCCCATCCACCTCAGGGACACTGAGCACCACTTGAGTTACCTCACAATCCTGAACCCCCTGAAGTATGACAACCCCCTCCTTGAAGCAGGGCCCTAAATCTGTGTGGGTGGGTGCCTCATCCTCAGTACTGGACCTAACACTTTTGCTGCCACCATCTGGGGTGGGCCTAGCCCCACTGGCTTCCCAGTCCAGCGCTCTCATTTTAAACTCATGGTCTAACATCATCCTCCTTTCCTCCATGGCTATTCTTTTGTCTTCCCTCTCACTTTACATCCTGAGTTTCTCCAACTCGAACTTCCTCGCTTCCCGCCTGTCCTCCAGCTCCTCTGGGGACAGACTGCTGCTGCCTGGTTTAGAGGGTGCCCCCCTCCCAAAAGCACATCCACCCTTGGAATAGGCTCCTCTGCCCCCATGCCAAGATCTCCAGACAGCTCACAAGCATGTCTGGCTGCTACCCAGGCCCTCAGCGTCTTTTGTAGCTCCTCTTTTCTGGTGAGGCCCCTGATTTGGATTTTGGGGTTTTTGCAGTTCGCCTTCAATTCCTTCACATTGTAGGTTTCTAACCTCTCCTCCTCAAAGGCCACTTCCAAGGATGCAACAGATGATGCAATTGATTCAGGCATGATGAAGTAGCAAGTTCAAACTGGCAAGATCAAAAATAGGCCAAAAAGAAAAAGAACCAGTATGTGGCACGTAATGGTCTGCGATATGGTAATAGTGCACACCAATCACTGTAAGTCAAGTGCAAACGCAAGTCCTATCCCCACCGCTGACAATCAATGTTAGAAATTGGATTTTTGGTAGGCTAGGGCATGTGCCAAAGCCAGGCAGAAACCACCACTCTAGTCAGCATAAGGGAGTTACACTCCTAAAATAACCCCTGCTCACCCCCTTGGTAGCTTGGCACGAGCAGTCAGGCTTATCTTAGAGGCAGTGTGTAAAGCATTTGCACATAACCAACAGTAATACAGTGTAAGCACTACAAAAGGACACCACACCAGTTTAGAAAAATATCCAATATTTTTATATACTTAAGACAAGACCAAAAACGATAAAAATTCACAATACAGTACTTAAAAATCTTCAGTTATCAAAATATGCTTTAAGAACAGTTCCTTGATGTCGATAGCTCCGTCCAGGGCTATCACGGCGTCGTGAGCAAACAAATCCAAACAGTTCTGGCTGACCGCGGCGTCGCGGGCCAGCTACGGTGTTGGGAAGACCCGCAAACAGTACCCTTTAGAAATGAAGGGCGTCGGCGACCTCTCGTGGAGCTTACAAAAGCACGGCATCCGCAGGCGTCGGTTCCAGAGGTCGGTGCAGGAGTCGTCGGGGCCCTCGAAGTCACACGCGTTGCAGATCGATCTCCTCTCTGTTGAAGTCAGGAGCGATGGCGTCGGCAGGCATCGGGTGCTGCGGTGCGAAGTGCAGCGGTGCGGTGTGCGGTGCCCTCAGGTCGCGGTGCGAGTAGCGGCTCGGTGGCGGCGTCAGACGGCGTCGTCGGTGAGACCAGGGTCGCGGTGCAAGATGAAGGCGGTGCTCGTCACGGTGCTGGCAGGCCACGGTGCAAGCAGCGGAAGCGTCGTTGCTGAAGCGCTGTCGTCGGCTGACGAACTGGAGTCGATGGCGCCGGCAGGCCAAGGCTGCGGTGCGGGATGAGGGCGGTGCGTCATGGAACTTTACGAGCGGTGCCCTCGAACCACGGTGCAAGCAGCGGCGTCGATTTCGGCATGGGGCGGCATCATCGGGGATACCAAGGCGTTGTCGTGAAGCGAGGCGGTGCGGATTGCGGTGCCCACAGGTCACAGTGCGAGCGGCGGCTCGGTGGCAGCGTCAGCAGGCGTCGTCGGTGAAACTAGGGTCGCGGTGCGACATTGCGGCGGTGCCCTCTGCGGTGCCAAGGCATCGTCGTGCAGCAAGGCGGTGCGGAGTGCGGTGCCCACAGGTCGCAGTGCGAGCAGCGGCTCGGTGGCGGCATCAGCAGGCGTCGTCGGTGAGACTAGGGTCGCGGTGCGGCGTTGCGGCGGTGCCCTCTGCGGTGCCTTCAGGACACGGAGTCGGCAGCGGCATAGTAGACGTCGTCGGGTTGCTTTTCTTCTGTTGCAGCACAAAACACACAGTCCCCAGTGCTGAGGGCAGATGAACTTGAAGGGTTGGCTGTTCCTGAGACTTCTTGAACAGGGGGCAAGCTCTACCTCAAGCCCTTGGAGAAACTCACAAAAGTAGATTGCAGAAAGTCCAGTCCAGGCCTTTCACTGTCCAAGACAGAAGCAGCCACTGCAGGCCAAAACAGCAAAGCACACAGCAAAGTGGTAATTCCTCCTCACAGCTTCTCCAGCTCTTCTTCTTGGCAGTCTTCTTGATCCAAAAGAGTTCTAAAGTTCAGGGGTCTGTGCCCCAATATTTATATCCCAAAATCCTTTGATCCTTTAGGCAGAGAGTGTCTGTGCCCAGCCAGAACCAGTTCTGCCTTCTCTGGTGTGACTTCCTTGCAGGAGGTGGAGACGGCATTGTCAGAGGTAGACCAGGCCCTTTGAGGTGCAAGGAAATCTCCTCCCCATTTCCCAATTGCAGCCCAGGTCTATTCAGCCCTTCCTGACTCACCTAGACTATCTGGAGCCACTCCTGCTCCCTAGCCTTCTGTCATCCAAAACCCAGACAGGCAATCCACATTCCAACAGAGGCACACAGGATGACTGAGCAAGAAAATACCTACTTTCTAAAAGTGGTATTTTCAAACACAGAATGTAAAAATCACCTTCACTAAAAGATGCATCTTTAGATTCTGAGTTCAGGCATACGAAACTTCATTTTCTTACCTAGTTCCCAGGGCCAGTTATGTTTATAAGATGTTATAAACAAACTTCCCATTCTGTCCTATGGGGAACAGGTAGCCTTGCAATAGTGAAAAACGAAATTGGCAGTAATTCACTATCAGGACATGCCACACACACCAGGGCATGTCCTACCTTTCACATACACTGCACCCTGCCCACAGGGGTACCTTGGGCCTACCTTAGGGGTGGCTGACATGTAAGAAAAGGGAAGGTTAGAGACTGGCAAGTGTGTGGACTGGCCAAGTCGACATGGCAGTTACGAACTGCGTGCAGACTCTGCAATGGCAGGTCTGAGTTACCTTTTCAGGGCTACTCACGTGGGTGGCACAATCAGTGCTGCAGGCCCACTAGCAGCATTTGATTTACAGGCCCTAGCACACTCAGTGCACTTTACTAGGCACTAACAAGTAAATCAAATATCCAATCATGGAAACACCAATCCATAACACAATTTACACAGAGAGCATATGCACTTTAGCACTGATTAGCAGTGGTAAAGTTCCCAGAGTCCTAAAACCAACACAAACAGGCCAGGTAAAAGTAGGAGGAAGAAGCAAAAAGTTTGGGGATAACCCTGCAAAAAGGGCCATTTCCAACAGTGTCTGAAAACTTTCAGCGCTCCGTCCATCATCTCCTTGTGTTTGCTTTGTTCGCCCTAAGTTGGCAGGGTATGCCCAGACGTGGGTCCCTTCCTCACTTTGCCACTGGATTCAAGCTAGCCTGGCTGATGAGGGCTGTTAGCCCGAAACCGGTCCCAGGATGCTTGTTTCCGGTCCAGGGAAGACATGACTTGGCAGTTCGGGCTGGACTGTTCCCATGAGGCACAGGGTCAAGACTGATTTGCATATATCTGTGTCTGAACTGGGGTGGCGAAGTGAGCTAAAGAACGATGATGGATTTAACCCAGATCTGTGACTGGGGGTGAGTGTCTGAAAAGTTTCATCGCTCTGTCCATCATCTCATTGTGTTTGCTTTGTTCGCCCTAAGTTGGCAGGGTATGCCCAGACGTGGGTCCCTTGCTCACTTTGCCACTGGATTCAAGCTAGCCTGGCTGATGAGGGCTGTTAGCCCGAAACCGGTCCCAGGATGCTTGTTTCCGGTCCAGGGAAGACATGGCTTGGCAGTTCGGGCTGGACTGTTCCCATGAGGCACAGGGTCAAGGCTGATTTGCATATAGCTGTGTCTGAACTGGGGTGGCGAAGTGAGCTAAAGAACGTTGATGGATTCAACCCAGATCTGTGACTGGGGGTGAGTGTCTGAAAAGTTTCAGCGCTCCGTCCATCATCTCCTTGTGTTTGCTTTGTTCGCCCTAAGTTGGCAGGGTATGCCCAGACGTGGGTCCCTTGCTCACTTTGCCACTGGATTCAAGCTAGCCTGGCTGATGAGGGCTGTTAGCCCGAAACCGGTCCCAGGATGCTTGTTTCCGGTCCAGGGAAGACATGACTTAGCAGTTCAGGCTGGACTGTTCCCATGAGGCACAGGGTCAAGACTGATTTGCATATAGCTGTGTCTGAAGTGGGGTGGCGAAGTGAGCTAAAGAACAATGATGGATTCAACCCAGATCTGTGACTGGGGGTGAGTGTCTGAAAAGTTTCAGCGCTCCGTCCATCATCTCCTTGTGTTTGCCACAAACGAGTAAGTAGCCATCTGCCATTGGTATCATGCTCAGCAGTAACAATAGATAAACCAGAATTCTTGGAAATTAGGGTAACCACCCCATTCTTTTTGCCAGAGGCTTCGGAACAAGTAACATCAAGAACCCACTCCTTCCGCATAAGAAGAGCTTCTTTAAAAGCAATCTTAGTCTCCTGAAGTAGAACAACGTCGCCCGATAAACTTTTGCAGTAATCTAAGATCTTGGCCCTTTTAACAGGGTGATTCAGCCCACGAACATTAAGTGAGACTACATTTAAATCAGACATAGATAAATATAAAACAACACAGGTAAAAACAGCTGATAAAGAAGACAAAGGGGAAACCAAAAGAACATCAGGTATAGGAGTAGAAGGAAAGCTACGAAATAGATAAAATACACCGAAGCAGATGTCCCAAGAGTAGGAAAAATAGGAAGGAAGGAAGAAAAGACTAGAAAGAAGAAAAGAGAGAGCAAAAGTACTCCAAAGAAAGAGGGAACATTAAAAAGAGTAGCCCCACCAGGGGATGTCTGTAATAAACAAGTTGCATGGGGGAAAAAACATGGAGGAGCAACTATAGAGGCCAACAAGCACGATGCAGACAGCTCAACAATAAATATTTCATTAAGCGACGGAACAAGTACATAAGTATCAATGTATTCTATACTATCAATAATCCATCAATAAGAATAAATAACACAAGATCCCAAAAATATATAACATATTTGATCATAGATAAACCTATTATTATATCTTAAATAGAAAAATGAGAATATAAAATCTGATATATATCCAAGTAGGGAATTATGAATAACAATATAAGGCAATATAAGTAACAATCCAAGGCATAATAAATAGTAATATGTAGTGTAATAAATAACAATCTGCGGCAATATAAATACCAATATCAAACATATAAATCTCAGTCTAAAATATTATAAACTAATCTATTAGCTAATATAGATATATATCAACCAAAATGTAAAGAGAAATTACTAGACACTACAGAATTGATAGCATTCAGGAATAAATTGATATATTTAAAGTATTTTGAAAGTTAAGAAGTAGATAGTATATTCTACAATAGGTGTAATTCATAACTTGGGAAACATATATAATGAGAAAAAAAAGAATCAAATTAACAAACAGGTACATAGATAAAAATTAAACATACATACCAAAATGTATAACATAACTTAAAAATACATTAGTGGACAAAAGTACAAATGAGTAAAAAAGACATATCTTATCACCAACGAAAAGATTATTAGAAAAGAGAAGTATAAAGTCAAACAAAAAAAATATAATAATCGAGCAAGGTAGAAAGGACTTGTATAGAAAATGATCGAGCAAAGAAAGGAAAAATTAAGTGGGAGGTAAAAGAAGAGATACTTACCTTATCATAAAAATAGTGAGAAGGCAAAGCAATGAAAACCCAATTATCTAGAACGTTATTACATCAAAAAGACTTCAACAATAAGGACTAGGATAAATGGCCACAGAAAAAAGGAGAAGCAAGAAAGAAATAGGTACAAAATTGGAATAAGTCAGAGAAGTAAAACAAGACGATAAGAAAGATAGCGAGAAAGAGAAAAATAAAGACACATTAACAGACTATACTTAACAAAATAGCGCCGGGATAGCACCAGAATATGCAAAAAGAACCTGTAACATGAAAATCAGTTAATAAAGAATAGCATTTATAATACCAGCAATCTTACAATGCGTAGTTACCATTCCACAGAAGAACCTAGAAGAGCAATATTAACTACACACAATGTGGCCAGGCACTAAAAGCAGGGAACCATCTTGTCAGGAGATGAAGCTCGTTAAAGATGAGAAGTGCCAGGGAGAAAGTCGGAATCCATCTGTGATTCAGATTGATTGTCCAAGAATGTTGAAAGCTCTTAAGGTTCATAAAAAATCTGAATACGACCCTTGAAAGTTATTCTAAACCTTGAAGGACCTGCAAATGAAAATGGAATATTCATATCTATGAGTCTTCTGCGTAGTTTCAGGAAACCTTTACGACGAATGACGGTGTCTCTAGCAAAATCTTGTGATATTGATATTCTGTGACCTTCCCATTGTATTGTTTTAATCCTCCTCATTTGAGCCCAAATTTGCTCAGTATTTTGATGACGTAGAGGCTTAAAGATCAACGGTCTTGGAGAAGACAACGTTTTAGGCTTTAAAGTCGGAACTCTATGAGCACGCTCTATTTCAAAATCCTTGTGGAATGAAATGTTCAGAACTTTTGGGATCCAAGAAAGCAAAAAGTCTATCACTGAAGGAGCAGATTTCTCACAGTCTTCCGGTAATCCAAAAATACGCAGATTACTTCTACGATTTCTGTCCTCCTGTTCAGTCAGGTCCCTTCTTAGTGAAGCCATGGAACGTTCCAGACTTTGGACGTGTTTAGCTTGCTTGTTTGTAAAGTCCTCTACAGTACTTATTCGTGTTTCGGCATTGGAGACACGCAAGGAAAGATTTTTGAGGTCATTCCGAATTGCCGCAACCTCAATTTGAAGTAAGTCTGTGTTCGTTTTGGTACTCTGTGCTATATCATGAACTGAATTAAGTTTGTGTAGTATTGTATCTAAGGTCGAAGCAGAGTCTATTTTGCCCTTAGGTGGTAACTCCGGGGTAGGCGAATTTTGTTTAGCCCTCTTCAGGTTCCCCTTAGAGTCTCTGTCTTTGGGAGTGACACCCTTGCTTTCTGCCATCGGAACAAGCACAGTAATCACACAAACTAACTGAAAGAGCGTAGATGTTGCGTTAAACAAAAGAGCACAAAGTAATGTAGAAATTACTCAAGAGGGACGAAGAATTAATACCTGAAAGACTAAAGGCCGACACCTCTGTAAAATGCGTGAAAACTCATCAAGCACTGAAGGCTCCTTTAATGGTTAAATGTGTTATATCGTAAGAGACCCAACAGCCAATGTCCATTTGTATTCTCAATAGTGTGAGAACCTTATATAACCAACACTCAAAAAGGAAAAAATCAAAAAATTATGTCTCACTACGAAAGATCGTTAACAGGCAGATGTCGTTCCAAAGAAAACTGGACACCGTCTGGTTACAAGGTATGGTACTGAGTAGACTTTGCAACGCCACCAATAATCAGAACAGGCTCCAAAAACTTAAACTTGAACAGACGAACTGTTGCACCAATGATAGATCACCCCCACTGATACACAGCCAGCTGGAAATTAGGCCACAAAATAGGCACTAAGACTTCCAAACGAATCCTGTCAGCATCCGCCATTTTGAGAAAGCGCTGATGCAGTAGAAGAACGTCACCTCAGAAATCTCAGAACGTGACATAAAGAGGTATACAATTCTCCACAAAATACCTCTTGCAGTGCAGGGGAAATTAGCCTGAAGACGAAACATGCAGACAGGTGGATTTCATGCTCTCAGACCGTATATCGATGCAACCTCCGTGTCAGCCACCATTTTGATATCCCTACGTGAAGAAAACATCACCGTGTGCAGCTTCACACAAGGAGGCAGTCTGAAACTCCTGCGAGCCGTCCCTAACGCTCCCACGCTGTTCCGCCTCCTATTGCCAGTAAACGGTGAACAAAAATCACCCGAACAGCATCATTAAAGGAGCATCCGCACCGGTGAGCCGACGGAGCTCAAAAAAGCGCAGCCATCTTAGCTGCGCGCTAAGCCACGCCACGCCCCTTATGAAGATAAAGTTTCTAAAGCTGCTGATGGGTAGCTCCGCAACATGGGAGAGCTAGTTCGAAAAGATCCCAGACAAGCAAGTCTTTGGACCGCCGATTCTGTTCAGCAGCCCGCTATAGAAACCAAGGTGCCTCCAGAGTAGGTCAAAACATCCTCTCCCTACTCTGGAGGAACTACCCCAAGAAGAGTCTAGAGAATGCAGAGTCTCCAGCATTACACCAAGTGCCAGTTTTAACAAGTGAAACTGATGCTACAATATTGGCAATTGTAACCTCAGTTACTGTGATTTGTAGATTATAAAGTTGAACATAATTTTGCTTTTAGTACACGGGAACTACATTCTTGACAGAGCTGTGTTGTTTCCTGTGATTCAGAAATTGTAGTTGCCTTCTTCTGCTCACAGAGCATAATGGGATTAACATGCTGTGAACATCACTACGTATCTTGTGCTGGACGGTGCTGTTTGGGAAAGTGTTCCTTAACAGATTATAGGTACAACAGAAATTTTTAAAATTCTTATGTTCTAAAAATCTCCCTAGATGACAATATAATTTCTGTCCCTTTCACACATTCCTGGGACATTAACGCTTTAAAAAAGTTAAGGATTCATCTAAGTTCCAATGCATCCATAGGCAGTAAAGATCCCTATTTAAATGTAGAAAATTATCAGTAGCTGTTTTGTTTTCATCATTAGAACATTGGAAGGTTGGGAGCTCCACTTAAGATATGAGGTGGCTCTGGGCTTAAAATGGCTGGTATAAGCCCGGAGCTCCAACATTCCAATGTTTGTCTTCATGTCTCTCCCTTTTTCATTTAGAACATTCTACCCTCAGTGGGTGGAATGTTCTAGTAGCCTTATAGCCCTTCTGCCTCAGGCTATACCGGTTGTTTAAGGCCCTCTCTGGTTTAGGGCCTTTAATAACCAGTACAGTCCCCGGCAACGGGTTATAAGGATTCATTATGGACATCATTATATTCATTGATCAAACTGCCCAGAACAATATAGAATTGCACAAAGTGGGAGCACTGTCCAGAGCCAGATAAATTGAAATTGAAAACAATACTGATCACTAATCACAGATTTATTACACACAATTTTATGACTCATTTGAAGAACAAGGTTATGCATATTGGAAAGAAAATATAAATGGAAAACGTGTATGGGCAGCCACATTTTGGCAGATTAAGGGCAGTGGTGTTTAGAGCATGCATGACTCCCAAAGAAATCATATTCAGACTATCAGGATATTGTGGTATAGATTAGGAAATTTTGCAGCACAAAAATGAAAATGTGTGCATTATGGCAATTTTTTGTTTTTACTCACAATCATTCCTTTTCAACCTTAAATCAATGGAAACAGTTTCATCGGAGTATTCCGCTTTCAAATAGTCATGTTTAAAGTATCTGGGAGTGTTTGTTTGCTATATATTTGATGGAGTGTAGATATTATCTGATATCTACCTTTATCAATTCTCACCTGTAAAAGATAATTTCGATGAATACTCCCTGATAAAGACATGTGAGCCTGGCTAAGACGAAAAATGTGAGAATAAATACTGCATCGTAAAAGCATGCAAAGTGTTCTAAATGATGATACAAAAATGTGAACCAAATAAAAGAAATAACATGAGAAGCTACACATAAACGTATTTACGTGTTGTGAGAAAATAAAACATCGTTAACATGGAAAGTTGTGTGATAATAATATTCAAATGTGCATCAAACCTGAAATAATATGTACGCATAATAAAGTTCTTGAACTGAAAAATCGTTTAAACTAAAGAGATTTTACATAGTGCAAATTTGAGGTTTTGTAACGTCTACCAATAACATATGTATTGAGAGTGACACGTAAATAATATGAGTTGATAAAAGACAACATACAAATAATGCTTTAGACATCTTTTAGTAGTACCTAATATTGAGATGTCGTACCTGAAAGAAATTATAACCACTATAATGGAGAGAATCGAAACGCATATATGGAAATGTGTGACTTATAATGGAATTAACTGGTAGTGATTCAACAAAATGTTCATGTAGGCCTCAAATGCTTCTTTTCCCCTGCGTTAATATAAAATGAAGTGAGGCAGTCACCCAAGCTCTATGAGAACTTTCAGTGGAGTTTAATTTCTGTATTTGCTAACAAAGGACTCACTTCTCACTAAGAAGCATATTCGATAGAAATGTAACAGTATTGTTGCAGACCCAGGGAAAGGCGCCTGGGAACGGACGGACTGTAAGCAAAGTTAGTCCCCACCTACTTCCGTGGAAATGACGAATGGGGAACACAAATGAACTTAATGGAACTTAATGAAATTTGCAAAAAGGATTACCTAATTGTCTCAGATTTGTCAGATTTGTGTGTTTTACTGATCAACCCACAACAGCCCACTATGAGTGACAAATAGGAACATTTGAGGTATAATTGCCCCATCGGAAGAGGAGTCGGGGCTGGCTATCATTTTCCTTTCCTGCCTGGCATGCTGTCGGACAGACGTTTGATCTCTATTATCTTTCCTATTGCCCCTCTCCATCCACATTGGGTGGAATAGACTTTCATGAACTGAACTATATCCAACTGCGACCTTGAATCCTGTACTTTGCCGGCTGGTAAAGTGTGCAGGAAAATAACCTTTCGGCTGAAAGGTTAACTGACTCCGACTGTGGCATATGGTGCTGCAAATCAGACATGACCAGATCTAACTGAGGACGAACCTGAACCGCTCTGCTTTGGTTTGGTTTGTATGATTAATAGCTGAATCACAAAATGTATTCTGTTTCTCTCCACAGAGGATTTTTCAGCTGTCTATTGATGTTCTGTTTAGTGCGGTGTAGCTACTTGTAATAATAATCTTGTTATTAAATCTGAATTGAAATGTATTTTCTTGACTTGTCCATGCAAAACGAGGCTTAAGATAAATGTTTTCCATGAGTCCTTCTTTTGCTCATATTTCTTGTCTCAAGGCATTTGTATCCGTGGCTGAGAAAATGTTTGTATTTGGTTTGAGGTAACAATTATTTTATTCCAGGTCCTCATAGAATAATTGTTCACTTCTTTAGTATTCCAGTCCCTGTCAGCTCAACAAAAAGATCCATCGTAGGACCATGGTTTTGTAAAATTCAGAGGACTATTGAGTGATAGAGAGTTTGATAAAAGATGGGTCTAGTGAGATAAAGTTGTGTATTTGGAAAAGACACATTTTTTACATGCTTCGCGCTGCATCATATTCCTTTGTGATAACATTTGGAGTTCAAGCTAAGCACAATAGAACAAGCTAGCCAGTCGTCCTGTTTTCTGTGGGATTGTGCTGACCTGGGGCAATCTGTCCCATGCCGAAGATCCATCTGCTGTAAAACACTTTGAGCTGTGAAGAGGTGCTTTTTTGGAAGCCATGGTTTGTTCACAGGATGGCTGGAGGGAGCAGCTGAAGCAGAGCAGGTGTCCTGTACAAACCTAAAGCAATGCTCTAAAGTCCTGATGATCTTATGCATGTTGTGCCTGGAGGGTCACAAATTCAACGTCAGTGTGATAATCTTGCCCCAATAAACTTTTTTAATATATTGGTTATATAGCTGGCAGCATTTTGGATGTTTGTTAATCATTATAGATTGTGTGATATACAAGTTAACTTTTAACAGTAAAAGTTGTAGAAGAATTCATAAACCTGAAGTATATTTTCTCAATAAAAGTGAAACGTATGTTTTCCAGTGAAAAGAAACATTAACAGAGAGAGATTTTACGATTTGAGGTGAAAGGTTTTGTAATAATTCATGATTGAGCCATCTCTTAAAGCATAGAGGTCTTTATTAAAGAAAGGTAGTACATCTCCTCAGCCATCAATAGTCCTGTCCACTGCTCAGCCCTTCATCAGCAACTGTCCCTTAACCCATTCCATCCACACATGCCATCCACCACTATTACCTCACCACATTCCATGCTATACGTATAAGCAGATACCACAGGTTTCAAAATAGGAATGAAGTACTCTCTGAGGCTAGAAGACAGGAAGTAGCATGGCAAATTTAGATGGCCTGCAACAGACACACACACCGTGAGGATGGTATGTTTGTTTTTTTGGTCGTATTGCGGTAAAACAGTTTTCATCTGACAACATTCATGAATAATAATTAGTTTATTAAAAAGTGCTAAATGCTTAGGTGTTTGATATTTCAAGACACTGTAAATAATAGGTACTACCATTAACAAGTTTATTGCCCATTAGTTTATCAACTTCGGAAGCCTGGAAAACTGAATTGATTCTGGCTGGTTATACTAAAATGTAAGCAGTGAGGGCTTAAATACTTGTGTCATTAGGCAGTAAAGCACTTGAGTATACCTCTGCCCTTATCTTCTAAAGATTACCTGTGAGCATTGGGCTAGCATTGCAGAAACTAAAAGCACAATATTATTTAAGGGGAGACAGCCTTTACAACGCTGTCTTTACCACGTGATACCTTTACCATGATTATGCCCTTACAACGAAAAGTAAGTATATTTAAGGTGTGTGGGTTGGGAGGAGGGAGGGGTGTGTGTGTTTGTGTATATATGTGTGTGCGTGTGTGTATATATATATATGTGTGTGTGTGTGTGTATATATATATATGTGTGTGTGTGTGTGTATATATATGTGTGTGTGTGTGTATATATATGTGTGTGTATATATATATATATATGTGTGTGTATATATATATATATGTGTGTGTGTATATATGTGTAGATAGATAGATAGATAGATAGATAGATAGATAGATAGATAGATAGATAGATAGATATTACCCAGTGGGGGGTCGCCACTGGGTAGTTATAGTTAGGATTGTGTTTCCATACGAAATACATTTTCTGTGTTGCTAATAACTTTGACCCCGTTTGACTAATCTCCACGAAATTTTCCAAAAAGTGCTACTTTTTTACTAGTTGTAGCAAAGAACATTTTGGTGTGATCCGTCAAGCAGAGAAAAAGGGGGAGTCCCAAAATGAGTTTTCCACATTCATTTTTCCATAGGAACTTTGGACACCACTACAGCCCAAACCACTGAACGGATTTACACCAAATTTGGCAGAAAGCTAGATCTTGGCCAGGAAAGAGTGCTTTTTGTAATCTGGTGTAAACCCATTCAGTAATTTTTGAGGAATTAATGATCAAAAACTTTGTATATCTAGGGACGCAGAGCCTCAGGGGACCAGGCAGATCTCCTGCTGAGACCTGATTGGTTGCCACCATATCAACAAGGAGTGGTGGCAGCCACCTTAGGACTCGGGACTCAGTCCCCAGTCCTAAAAATCACACAATAAAAAGACATAAGGGGGCAGGGTTGGGATACCCTGACACTCTAGACCTGGTGTAGGATTCTTTTTGGGGGGAAAAAGAGGGGCGGGCTCCCGGAGTGGGACAGGGCCTGAGAGAAGATACAATTATTTTTAATATGGAGGTGTCCAGGACCTGAGGGAAGACAGAATTATTATTTTTAATAGGGAGGGGGGTATACCCCCCTACTCAAGCTGCTTTCGGCTCTGGGGACCCCATCCCCCAGGGCCCGAAGTATTTTATGAGAGGAGGGCTGCGTGGCCCCACAGGCAGTTTTTAGCCCAGGGGACCCTAACCCCTTCGGCCCACAGTTATATTTATGGGGGGGTGCACAGCCCTTTTCGGCCCTGGGGACCCCATCCCCAGGGGCCTGGAGTATTTAGATAACTATAACTCACGCCCTCACCACGTACTGCTAATAACCCCACATATTACATCACACATCACATTTGCAATAACATTTATGAGAAAACTGTGATTGGTGGGGGCACATTTATAGTTGCCTTAGGGTACAAGTCAGTTACTTGCGATAACTAAAACTAAAACTTGTGAATTTCTGTGGTTTTTACAGTTTAAAATGTTAAGTTCTTACTGAAAATTTCACCAACTATAACGTTCCTTTAACCTTGGTTTTTTCAGTGAATATATTAGAAATAGGGTCCCTAGTTAGCAGAGGTATGCACCCTGTCCAAGTAGGGACCACCACTCTAGTCAGGGGTCTTCATCTACACACCATACATTAATCTGTGCTCAAGCCCTGGTAGCTTCGCACAGAGCAATCAGGCATAACTTAATAGGCAATATGTAAAGCATTTGTGCAGCACTTAATAAAGTAAAATGTGAAAACAGCATACAAAAATAATCCACACCAGGTTAGAAAAATAGAGCTTAACTTAATGAACAAAATAAGACCAAAACAACAAAAATCCAATAAGTAGTTATGAATTTTTAAAGAATGCCTTGAACTATAGTGCTTAGAGTAATAATACACCAACTGGGACTAACTGGTCGCACTGGACCAGGTCAAATCTGAAAAGTCAAGCCGACTGTGTTGGAGCATGCATCAGATACCGAAGGACCCAGTGAAACAGTAGCTTCACAGAGAACAAGTGTCGACATCGAGGAGCAGCCACAAGGAACGGAGGAGGCAATGTGTATTCATCGATCCGAAGAATTGTAGGCAATGCATTGGTTCAGAGTCACGCAATTCAGAAACTTATTGGATTCTAACCCCTGGCGATGAAGGTACTGCGTCATCATTGAGCCATGTTTTCGGCGATGGGGAGTCCTCGAATCGGTGATGCGCCAGCATCGAAGGTGAATGCGTTGGTTTCTACTGGTGCAAAGCAGGCGATGCGTGGATTCTTGCAGAACAGCACAGGAAAACCCACTTTCAAGGGGCTCAGGACTGGATTGGCAGCACCACTTAGCAGGGTAGGTCCCACAGATGGCAGAGTCCAGGTGCTGGTTGGAAAGTTGCAGGCAGTCTTTGATGAACCGGAGACTGCAGGACAGGAGGCAAGCAGGCAAGTCCCTTGAGTCACTTGGTGCTGGGGATATAGAGATTCAGGTCCAGTCCTTCTCACCACCAGGCAAGGAGGCAGCAGGGTAGGCACCTCAGAGCAGGAGTCCAGCAAATCCAGCAGAGAGTCAGTCCTTTCAGCCGCACAGCAGACATTCTTCCTGGCAGAGTGTCCTCATGTCCAGAGTGTACTGAGTTGGTGGTGTCAGGGGTCCAGTACTTATAACCCAGTTGAACCTTTGAAGTGGGGGAAGACTTCAAAGACAGGCCTTTGAAGTGCGCAGGTTCCTCCCCTTCCTGCCCTGGCTTCAGACTCATTATAGGGGGTATGGAGTTTTTTTGGGTGGGAACAGGCACAGCCCTATTCAAGTGTAAGTGTCAGCTCCTCCCTCCCATCTAACTCAGGAAGGCCCATCAGCCTGGTCATCGGCCATCAGGAGTTGAATGTCACACCTCAGCTCTCTTTGTGTGTGACTGTCTAGAGGGAATGCAGAATGCCCAGCTGTCACCCACCCCAGACTTGTATTCAGAGACAGGCAGAGGAACAGAATGGTTTAAGTAAGAAAATGCCAACTTTCTAAAACTGGCATTTTCAGACTTGAAATTTAAAATCCGACATTACCATAAGTTGTGATTTTAAATTGTGAGTCCAGAGACACCAAACTCAAAATATTCATCTTGTCCCAATTGAAAATTACACTTATACGATGTTATAAGGTAATCCCGAAGTTAACCTATGAGGCAGATAGGCCTTGCAGTAGTGAAAAACAAATTTACTAGTTCATCACTACCAGGACATGTAAAACTTAAAAGTACATGTCCTACTTTTTAAAAACACTGCACCCTGCCCTTGGGGGTGTCTAGGGACTACCTAAGGGGTGCCGATTATGCATTAAACAGGAACGGTTAGGCCTGGCAAGAGGATTAACTTGCCAGGTCGACAACGCAGTTTAAAACTGCACATACAGGCTCTGCAATGGCAGGCCTGAGGCATGTTTAAAGGGCCACTGAAGTCAGTGGCACAGCCAGTGCTGCAGGTCCACTAGTAGCATTTAATCTACAGGCCCTGGGCACATGTAGTGCACTTTAGCAGGGACTTATAAGTACAAAAATTATGCCAATTGTGAGTAAGCCAATGTTGCCTTGTTTTAGGAAAAAGCTCCTGCACTTTAGCACTGGTCAGCAGTGGTAAAGAGCCCAGAATCCTATAGCCAGCAAAAACAAAGTCAGTAAAACAGGAGGTCAGAGGACAAAATTCAGGGTAAACCAACCAAGGATCAAGGTCTAACACATGCCCCGCCCCCCCAGCTGAAAGTGGGAAGAGCTACCCAACCTCTTGGGAGTTCTCTTCACGAAGGCGGAAAAACCTGGAGAGACCATCAGCATTGGCAGGGTCATGTTACAGGACGGTGTTCCACAGTAATGTCCATTCCCTGTAGGGAGATGGACTACCTCAACAGTTTGGGATTCTCACCCCTCATCTGCATCAACCATCTGAGGGCCCTGTGGTCTGTCTGAACCCAGAAGTGAGTGCCAAACAGGTATGGCCTTAGATTCTTTAATGCCCAGACCACAGCAAAGGCTTTCCTTTCTATTGTGCTCCACCTCTGTTCAATGGGAAGTAACCTCTTGCTGATGAGGGCTACAGGTTGATTCAGGCCCTCTTCATTTAGGTGTGAGGGTACGGTCCCTACACCATGCTCTGAAGCATCTGTCTGGACAATAAATTCCTGGGAGAATCAGAGGCTTTGAGCAAAGGTGCCGTGGACATGGCCTCCTTGTTATGTTATGTTATGTTATGTTAATTTGCTCTAGTATAGCGCGTGTACACCGACAGGTCTCATAGCGCTTTGGAAGAAGTAAAACACAGTCAAAGGCGGGATTGTCTCCATGGTACTGAAAGGTCTTAGGCCGTATCTAATGCTTCCCTAAAAAGAATAGTTTTTAGCTGTTTCCGAAAGGGAAGAAGACCGGGTTCTTTACGGAGAGTAACGGGCAACTGGTTCCAAAGTTGTGGCAGAAGGACCGAGAACGCTCGTCCCCCTTTGGATGTGGTGTTACATCGTGGGCAGGTGAGCCGGCCGGCTTCTGCTGAGCGCAGCGCGCGCCCTGGCACATATTTGAGTAGGCGTTCTTCTCCTTCACTCCTTCAGGGTGTCAAAAGCTTTCGGACACTCCTCCGTCCAGTTCACCTGACGTGGCTGATTCCTGGAAGTCAGCTCTGTCAAGGGGGGGGCAACAATGGTACCTTACCCCTTGATGAATCTGCTGTAGTAACCAGTGAGGCTTAAAAAGGCTCTCAGCTCTGTCTGGGTCTTGGAGGGTTCCCAAGCCAGAATTGTCTCAATCTTGGTCTGGAGGGGCTGCACCTTTCCACCTCCCACTTGGTGACCCAAGTAGACCACAGATTCCTGCCCTATCTGGCACTTACTGGCCTTGATAGTCAGGCCTGCCTCCTGAACAGTCAGAAGCACTTCCTTGAGGTGACACAGGTGGTCCTCCCAGCTGAAGCTGAAGACCGCAATGTCGTCTAAGTAGGTGGCACTGAAGTTCTCCAACCAAGCCAAGACCCGATTGACCAACCTCTGGAAGGGTGTCAGGGGCATCCTTAAACCCGAAGGGCATGACCTGGAACTGGAAGTGCCCTTCTGGTGAGGAGAATGCAGACCTCTCTTTTTCCCCCTTGGTCAAGGCAATCTGCCAGTACCCAGACGTTAGGTCAAACGTGTTGAGGAACTTGGCAGCTCCAAGCCGATCAATGAGTCAATCAGCTCTGGGGTTGGGGTGTGCGTCACTCTTCATGACTGCGTTGAGCCCACAGTACTTCACACAGAACTGAAGCTCAGGTGTGACACCTGGAGGGGCAGCATTGGGGACCAACACCACTGGGCTGGACCACGAGCTGTTGGGGGGCTCAAACCCCCTATGCTAACATTTTGGCCGTTTGATGAATTTTCACAAAAGTTTCCAAAAAGGTGTCATAGTGAGTCTTGTTGTGCATGGAAAGTTTCGGGGTTTATCAGTCAAGCGGGGGCCGAGACAAAAAGGTGTAAAAAAAAAAATAGTGCGTTCTCCCTTGTTAATTCCCATAGGATCTTTCAACACGTCTACAGCCCGAAACTGCTGGACGGAATTACACCAAATTTGGCAGAAAGGGAGATTTGGCTTCTCAGATTGTGCTTTTTTGTTATTTGGTGTAAATCCGCTGAGAAATTTACGAAAATAAAGTTAGTAATATCTGTGGGCGCAATGCCTTTGTGAAACATAAGTTCGTGCAGGGAAATGCAGGGCTCTTACTGGCTGCCAACACTTCAGCCGAGTCCCTAAAAAAAAAAAAAAAAAAAAAAATGGGGCAGAGTAGGTATACCATGACCCCATAAAGTTGGCTCAGTAGTCCCAGAGACCCCAACAGGCCAAAAAACCATACAAAAAGTAACTGCGAAATTGCAGTACAAATAACAAAATATAAAACAAGCGCGGGCTCCCACACCTGTTTTTAATTAACCCCCGGGTGGGACAGGTCCTGGAGGAATACCTTAAAAATAAGTGGGGCTCACAGGGCCCCCTTCCTAGGGCTTATCAAAGCCTTGGGGACTGCCACCTCCCAGGGGACTGCAACCTCCCTGGGCCATTAGTTATTATGTATGCGGGGGTTGCCCACACAGCAGCCCCGTGCCCCGGGGACTGCCACTTCTCGGGGATAATATTTATAACTAATGCGGGGAGGCCCAAGCGGCCCCCCTGCAGCCCCCTCCCCGTGGCAAATGTTTAGTTTAGAAGTGCGGAGGCATGCAACCCCGCCCAGCAGCCCCAGGGACCACCACCTCCCCGGGGCTAAACTTAAAATTTATGCGGGGCCATAGGGCCTCCCTCGCAGCCCCGGGGACCGCCACCGCCCCAGGGCTAATTATAAAATAAAGGGGGGGCAAGTTATCAAAGATAAGGGGGGCTACATGCCCCCGCTGCAGCCCCAGGGACCGCCACCTCCGGGGCTGAAATACATTAATGTACGGGTTGCGGTCGCAGACCCCTGGCCCAGGGACCACCACCTCCCCGTGGATACAACGTATGTTGGAGGGGGGCCACGCAGCCCCCTTCATGGAGGCATAGATGGCCCGGAGGACCACCAACCCCAAGGCCATCTCCTGCTATGTCCCGGGGTGCCCACCCCAGACATAGCAGTTTGCTGTGCCTTGGCAGAGCAGAATTACTTTTAGACAGAGGGAGCGGCATGTTTAGCAGCTTCCTAAATCTAAAAGCAATGCCCGCTCCCGCAGGAGGTGGGGAGCCGGCAGGGACCACTGAGGCCTTCAGCTCCCCCCGTGCTCCCCAACGAAAGTGACTGGGTGCCCTGGGTGGGACCAGGGCACCCAGAATAGAGGTCTGGCCCCAGAGGATGGGGTCCCCGGGGACAAAATAGGCCTGGGGAGGGGGCCACTAAATTTAAAAACACAAATTAAAGAAAAAGCCAGCCCCCAGGGGAGGGGGTCCCCGGGCTGAAATTAGCCGGGTAGGGAGGGCTGCACGTACCTCCTCAACCATTCAAAAAGGCCTGGCCCTGGGAGATGGGGTCCCCGAGGCCGAGATCAGCCCGGGGAAGGGGGGCCATGTGGCCCCCCCCTTCCCTAATTAAAAAAATTATAAAATGCTTCTGGGAGAAGTTGCCAGAGGACCCACCCCTTTCACTACCACTCTGCAAAGGGGCCTCTGAAGTCCCCTTGGCTGCTCAGGGTTCCTTTGGGCCAACAACCCCTCCTATTACCTCCAGTAAGTCCCACACAGTGGGATTGCTTAGAGGTTGTTGGAGGCCCGCCACCTTCCACCACCACTCTGCAAACACGCCTCCTGCCACACTACTGGTTGGGGGTGAGGTCCCCTTGCCTGCTGAGGGTCCTTGGGGGCAAAGTACCCCTTCTGTTATCTCCAGTAAGTACCACATAGTGGGATTGCTGAGAGGTATCCGGAGGCCCCACCCCCTTTCTCCACCACTGCAAATGTGCCTCCTAGCGCACTACTGGTTGGGAGATGAAGTCCTCTTGGATGCTGAGGGTATTTGGGGGCCAAGAACCCCACCTGTTACCTCCAATAAGTCCGACACAGCAGGATTCCTGAGAGCTGGTCGGAGGCCCCGCCCCCTTTCTCCACCACTCTGCAAATGCAGCTACTAGTTAAAAAACCATAGAAATTGACTTAAAAAACAAAGGTTACAGGGACATTGTAGCTCAGATATCACAAAACAAGTGAAATTCAGCAGTTATAGTTACCTGAGCTGAATAACCTGCAATGCACTGCTTATGACCTCACATATTACATCACTCATGACATCTCAAATGACATCACTGTGACATCACTGATGACATCATCCACAGAACCACTCACATCCCCATACAACCTCTTGTACGCCCACTCACATACCCATACCAGTACTCACACACACACTCACTCCTCCATAGAGCCACTCACACACCCACTCACTCGTATAGCCACTCATACAACCAGTCACTCACTCATACAACCAGTCACTCACCAGTACAGTCAGTCACAGAGCCACACACTCACCCATACAGCTACTCAAACACCCACTTATTTACCTAGTCATTCACACACCCACTCACTCACCCATAAAGTCTCTTACATAGCCACTCACTCACCCATACAAGCACTCACACACCCACACAACCACTTACATACCCATTCACACATCCATACAAGCACTCACACATCTGTTCACTCACCTATACAACCACTCAGACACTTAGGGGCCGATTCACAAAAGTAATCTGAGCTAAAAGTCTAATTTTACAACTTTTGGTATTCACAGAAGTCACTTACGACTTTTGGTATTCACAAAAGTCACTTGCGACTCGTATCTTTACGTCCGCACTCGGGCTGGAATTTCTGCACTTGGGCGGAATTTCCACACGCAGGCGGAATCTCCGCTTCTGGGCCAGAATATCCGTATTCGGGCCGGATGATCATTTTCTTCAATGCTAAACACCTGTGCAAGTACCTACCATCCCCCACCATGCTCCAGCTGAAACACTGCAGCCCTACAGCCAATCCCAGCCCTGCAGTACATATGAAATCAGAGCTGACACACACAAATCTTCCAACATGTCGCTGAATGTGTTTGTTGCTCTGCCCCTTGCCATGCGGAAAGAAGACTTGAGGAGGAGGAGAGTAGAGAGGATATTCAGACAAAGGATCAACCTATTTGGGATGTCCAGCCAAGATGTCATGGCCAGATACTGTTTCCCTCCAGAAGTCATCTTGGAGATGGTATGTGAGTGGGAGCAGGAACTGGACTCTGTGACCTGCTGCTCCCACGGCATTCCAGCATATCTCAAGATACTTTCTACTCTCCATTTCTTTGCTACGGGGTCATTCCAAAGGGTCTCCAGTGACCTTGTGGGCATCTCTCAGGCAAGCCAGTCGCGGTGCTTGCATCAGGTACTGAGCTGCAACAATTCAAGAGCCCACCTCCAAATACGAATGCCCCATACACTGGACAGGAGACAAAGGGCAGCTAGGTATTTCTATCTCATTTCCAGCTTCCCACATGTGCTTGGTGCAATTTATTGTACCCATGTGGCTCTTCAGCCACCCCGCCGCATTGCACACATCTTCTGCAACAGGCAGCGATGGCATTCCATCAATGTGCAGGCTGTCTGTAATGCCAGTGGGAGATTCATTGATGTGCATGAAGTGTTTCCAGGCAGTACCCATGACAGCTTTACATTCCGCATGTCACCTCTTGCCCGGCGGATGGCTGTGGGAGAATTTGGCAACATGTGGCTACTGGTTAAGTACCAAGCACTAAAAATGAAGGATATGTGTAAATGAAATGTATGAATACCACCTTACATTAACAACCATTGTACAATAAGAAATATCAAGCCACATACACAGCCTCAACAGACACTGCATGTACCAAAGTATAGATCATGTTCTGTTCAAATTTAAGAGGGAAATGTAACCTATTGCCCTATCTTCCCTCCTCAGGCGATGCTGGGTATGCACTCTCCCCTCAACTCCTCACACCATACAGACGTGCAACCACTGTACCTCAGCGTAGGTGCAATAGGGCACACATACGAACTCGAGGCATCATAGAGCGCACTTTTGGACTTTTGAAGTCGCGATTCAGATGTCTTGACCATACAGGAGGTGTGCTGATGTACCCCCCTGAAGTTGTGTGCAAGATCATATTAGCCTGTTGTGTTTTGCACAACATAACTTTAATCATGGCTTACACATACCTTTTGTACCTCGGTTAGCTCTGAATACGGGCAACTGGGCCATTGCACATAACAAAGGTCAGGGTATGCAAGTCCGTGATCAGCTGGTTGCCACTTTTTTCACATGAGAAACCTGTTGTGTTATGGACCAAATGTGGTTTGCAGTCTGTAGTCAATGGTGAAAGTTGGATAATTACAACTGTCAAAAAATTCCAACCTGAGACTACTTTGCAAGCCACACTAACTGTATGTAAACCACAGCTGTTGACAGGAGTCAAAAGATTGACCGTGCATCAGGTCATGCGCCGATGTCAGCAATCAGTGTTGTTGATGTCCCTAAGGACACCCGTTACAGCCGCCACTGCCGGGGCACTTACTGGAGGGGGAGCAGAGCCAGGACCACAACTCCCAGGCTCCCTTGTGGCCACCGACGCCACCACCGACGATTGCTGACCGCGCCAGGAGGCGCGTTAGATTCATCTGCGGGCCCCCGCTGCGCGGGACGCCCGTTACAGCCGCCACTGCCGCCGCACTTACTGAAGGGGGAGCAGAGCCAGAACCACAACTCCCAGGCTCCCTTGTGACCACCGACACCACCGACGCTTGCTGACCGCACCAGGAGGTGCATTAAATTCATCTGCGGGCCCCCACTGCGCGGGACGCGTGTGGGTGTGCCCGGGCCAAGGGTGGGCCCATCGGCGCCAGGAGGTGACAGGACAGGGCCACCCCCCTGACATTCGCTTATTGCAGTCCACTTGGATATTCTAGGTACTGTTTTATGCTAAGACCATCGTCAACCAGGTTGCAAAGATTGTACTCTTGTTTTGTGCCATGGTCAGAACCTCAAAACAGTAGTCTGTGTCATACCTGTTTTTTGTTGTTTGTGCTGGATACACGAAATACTGCAACACTTGCAATTTTTGACTGCAGCACTTTATTTGCCTATCTGCTCGTTTAAAGTGTATTGCTGTTATTGTTCAATATCATTGGTTTGGGTCCAATGGGGAAAAGGAAAGCAGCAAATTGTTTGGGTGGGGGAACCCTGGAGAAAGGAAAGAAGGTAAAAAGGCTAACTAAACAATCGTCGCATAAAAACAACTGCGTTATGAATCGCATTGATAATTTAGTTAATGATTGTGAATAGATATTATCAGCTCCGCTGGGTGTCGATGGTAGTGCCCTACACGTGCCCCACCCCACTACTTCCACCGCCTCTATTTCTTTAAGTGGTACTCCCTCTATCCCTGATATGTTTAAAAGATCTTTATTGAAGGGACACCAAATGCCACCACAAGAAGGTACATTGAATATAGCGAATAATAACCCTGCTCTGCCAAATTCCAGTTTAGCTAATGTAAGTTACTCTGAACCTGCTATTGAATGTACAAACAGATTCTTACCTTTAATGGAACTTAATGAGAAACCTTGTAATTATCAGGGTAGAGAAGAGATGGAAGGAGATACAGCCATAAAGGCTAGTCCAAACTGGTTGTGTATGAACTCGTGTTCAGCCCAGTTTACTGGCCAGATAGCTGACTTAAAGGCCCAGACAAGACAGCTTATAGAAGAAGTTAGTGTATTAAAAGGTATAATTGATATACTTTCCATTACACTGAAATCACACACTGGTCCTATCGAACTAGCGACTGAAGGTCAGATTATGGCCCAACATTTAAAAACTAGAGATCAAACTAATGGGAGTGTAGGTAGACCATGTAGTGATAGCAACGCTATAGGGAATTGTGCACCCATTAATAGACAACCAAATACCGGCCCAAACACTTCGCAGTTTATCACCAAGAATACAGGGACCAGGCAAAGTGAACCTAGTTCACAACTTGTGGTAAATAATAAAGAACACTATAAACTTCATCGGCCCAGTCAATATTCTGGAGTATTACCATCCGTTAGAGTTATCAACCCTGATAAGCCCTTGATTCGTCCCTCAAAACACCAAATCTTTTTGACTAATGTTTCCCAAAATTCCTTCTAGTTTAATTAAGGAAGATGAGCAATCCCTGATTAATAAATGCACTCAGTGGTTAAGGCATGTGCGTAAGTGCAGATCTATAATCAGGGAAGACATATCCTCTGCCAAAAGGTATACATCCATGGGTACAAAACTTGAGTATGTGTGTCCTACATTCATGTCCACAGATATGGTAGAGAACTTAGTGGCTTTTGATTTAAGAACATCACATCTGATTCCAACAAATATCAGGATGAAATTCAATCCCCCAGATTCATTTATAAACCAAACATCTAGCACTCCAGTGCCAACTTGCATCGAGGACTCGTCCCTACAAAATATAGACTGATGCCTAAGGAATTCTTCTCCTTCATTATGTGGTATAGAAGCCATACATTCTGGGGGAGAAGATAGTAACTGTGCAGGACCACTCCCTAATTGTAGTATTGATGTGTATGACATCACAGATGAGCCCTTTAGGCCTGCAGTTCAAGCGCAGGGCAACCTACTGAGCACCCATGGTAATCAAGTTGTAGTATCAGTGGCTCACAATACGGGACAAGCTATTGAGGAGCGCCTGTGGAGTCCTCCCACCGCACAGGACACCGTCCAAATGGCATTAGTTTCATGGAATATAGCAGGTTTGTCCTGCAAGATCACATCTCTGGATTGGACTGTTTTTATTGATAAGCAGGATATATTTGTATTTCAGGAAACTTGGTCGCTTAACCCAGTCTACCGTCCTGGTTAGTTAAACTTTTCAAAGCCAGCATCTGGTGGACGAAGAGGTAGACCTTCAGGAGGGCTTACTATCTGGGTAAGGCAGAGTTCCTGTTATAAGATTGACGAAATTACGATTGACAATCCTGATATTATTGCAATACTTTTACGGCCTAAATACCCCCAAACCTACTTGTGATCAATGTGTATTCTAGAGGTATGGCGGGAGGCAGATTATCCACAACAATTTCTGCACTTGACAGCTTCTTGGACACAGTGAGAGACTCACATAATTTAGTCATAGCAGATTTTAATACTACATTTGAGCCTCTTGATTATGAGGACAGTAACCTCAGTACAGAAGAAGATGCCCAATGGGGGTATTCCCTTACTGGAGATGATACCAATTAAGAAATGGACAGAGGCGGCTCTTCAGCTCAAAGCATTAAGTTTAGAGAGGGGAGTCAGGGCTGTGAATGGAAGAACACCATCGGATCGCATGGGATCCCACACTTACAATAACGGCCTGAGAAGTAGTCGCATTGACTATGTTCTCATTAATCTTGAGAACTGGTCGTCTGTGGTTGACATGGAGGTTTGTGTGAGGAACGAAAGCGACCATAATCCACTGTTGCTAACAATGGAGGTATCTGGTCAAACAACATTCCTGCCTAAAGTCATCGAAAAGGTGACCGCTGATGCCATTATATGCAATGACATGAGGACGGTCAAATGGTCAAGGATTGTAGAAAATGAAAGTTCCCTTGTGAAAATGAAGGACACAGTGGAGAGCACACCAGCTGACCTACTCAAGTTCACTGACCAGGGTGAATTAAACATTAATATTACCCAAGCTCATGAAGCTATGTTCGACAAGATTAAGAACTTTTTTGTCAAACCATATAAAGCGAGTAGTAGGCCCCTCCCTAAGCACGATCATTGGTATAATAAGGCATGCAGGGAAGCATATAAGCAATTGTCCCTAGCACTTAAGGCTAAAGATATGGGTAAGATCAAGAAAGCACGTAAACAGTATAAAATTACACAAATAGCAGCAAAAAAGGACTGGGACGAGTCAAGGTGGCTAGAACTACTGCATGCTAGTAAAAAGAAAAACATGCAAAAATGCTGGCAGCTGGTAAAATGGGGAAGAGGAGGAACAGGCCAAACACCCCAAAACCATGTAGCGCCAGAACAGTGGGTCTCTTTTTTTGAGAAACAATTTGCAGTTGGGGTAAATGATTTCCCCCTTCAAATACCCAACACAGATATGATAGTATTTTTTACAATACATGAAGTGGAAGGTGCCTTGAATGCAGCACCGAGGGGTAGGGCGCCAGGTCCAGACTGTATTCCGGTAGATCTGTTTATACAGGATAAAGAAAATTGGCTTCAGTACATTCAGTTGCTTGCAAATGCGATAGCCAGTGGAGCTTCTATCACCGATTCCTGGCGAGGAGCCGAAATCCTACCTATTTATAAAAAGGGTGATCGCTCTAGTCCTAGCAACTATAGACCAATTAGTCTAATTGATTCCACTCAAAAGATCATGGCTAGGCTACTGCTGAATAGAATCCAGATATGGATTACAGAGAATAATATATTATCCCCATTTCAGGCAGGTTTCAGGGCACTCGTAAACACAATAGACCCGGTTTTTTATTTCATTTTTATCTACTGGCGTGTCGTAATACTGGCAGGTGGTACTATTTATGCCGCCTTTGTCGATCTCAAAGCTGCTTTTGATACGGTCCCGCGAAATAAGCTATGGGCCTTTGGAGCTTCTACAGCTTGTAGTTAGACTGCATGAATCCAACTTTGCACAGGTTCGTTGGGGAACACAGGGCAACACTACCCATAGGTTTACAATATCCAAAGGGGTACGTCAAGGATGTGTCTTGGCTCCCACCCTGTTTTCATTGTTTATAAATGGGGTGGTCAGCTACTTTTCTTCTCACCCTACTGACGCTCCCTCTGTTGCAGGTATAAAGGTCCCAATACTTATGTTCGCTGACAATACCTTAATCATATCAAAAACTCAAGTGAGGTTGCAGCGAGCACTATGTCGTTTTGAGGCTTTTTGAAGAGAACATGAGTTAGTGGTCAATGTAGATAAAACAAAATTTATGGTTTTGCACAAACATAAAGCAATTAAAGGTAGGGTCGACATGGAGTCAGTGGAACAAACGGATGTATTTACCTACCTTGGAATCACACTAGGCAGGAAGCTAGACTGGAAACCACAGATAGATTTATTGGCACTTAAGCACCGCCAATTGGCAGGAGCCCTATTAAAAGAGCATAGACTCTCCCAGACCAAGCCGGTAGGTCCTGTACTAAAGATATATAAAACAAAGGTCATGACCTCTACTCTTTATGGCGCTGAACTTTGGGGTTTTGAGAATTTGTCCTCATTAGCCCAGGCTCAGAATAGATTTGTGAGAGGCCTTATTGGTCTCCCTCGAAATACACCACTTACACCCATATATTCTGACTTAGGGTGCAACACATTGGAGGAGGTTGCAAGATTTAGACCCCTAGCCTTTTGGAGAAGATTATGGTCAACCCCGGAGTTACTCCATTATGCCAATGCGCTTAAAGATGTCAGAGATGCTGACACGTCTCAAAAGATTAGTTGGTTGCAAAGGGTAAAAAGCTCCTTGGTGAATATGGGTATGAGCCATCTATGGGAAGACCCAGCTAACAATCTGTTTCCATCTAAAACGGTCTTTAAAGAGGCATACTGGGCAATGGCTAAAACAGGTAATGTGCATTATCTAAAGAACCCATCCTTGACTAGTATTTTTCTGGAGCATAAGCCAGAACCAATGTATGAAGAGTTTTGGGACTTTATAACGAAGCCCAGTGAAAGGAAAATCTTTTTTCAGTTCCGGATAGGCACATTACAGATTAAACATTTTACTAAAAATTGGTGTAACACCGTGGATAGTAAATGTTTATTCTGTCATGATCAAGACGAGACATTACCACATATCCTATTTGTATGTCCAGCATATAGTTCCCCGCGGAGCAAATGGCTAAAACCAATTTGTTCGAACATGGGCACAAGGTTGTGTGCCACCGCATTACGAATATTGAAAACTAGCACACAAGAGCCCATTGTGATTGCTTTATCGAAATGTTTAGCCTGGATGTAGAGGATACGGCTTGTTTTTTTAAATAAGTAGCAGGCGACTGTGATTATTCTTTTTTCATCATATTGTATGTTGTATAGATATGTCTAGTAATTTGCCGCTGGTACCGGGCACTTTGTTTATAGTGTAAATATCTTATATGTTTTATTGGTTTTAGAATTTAGATGAAATGTAAGGCAACCTACATTAATTACTGTCATAGGATATTACTGGTTTGATATCTTTTTAAGATCGATTACGTTTAAAAAAAAAAAAAGTATGTTATCATGTTAGTTCTTAAGATCGAACACTACTAATATCGTCATGACGTTATATATTGTCAAGAGCTGGCGACATTTTATGTATTTTATGTATCTACTGTGATATTATATATTTTTTTTTTGTGTCTTTTATGATCAATATGATCGAAATAAAGACTTGAATTGATTAGTAATTGATTCGGAATCCATTGACTTAGAGGATTAGATGTATATGTTCTGAGAGGCCTTCCCGGACCTTTTGAGAATGGGTGTCTGAATCACAAAAGGGCCTAACTTTTGCATTGTTGAGTTTTTGCCCCCAACAGATTTGACTACCCCACAACTGATGGGCCCCCAACGTGAGTGATGATGTTCTGGGTGAATCTGGCACTATGTGTCTGGGATACACACCACTGCTCCCCCCGAATTTACCGTAATACAACAGTCAACTCTTGTGTTGAGCCCAAAATATGGACTACATGTACCATAATGCAAAGGAGGAGCAAACTCTCCTGGGATGTGATGTTGTGCCAGCCCCCCCCCCTCCATGTCCCAGCCCAAATCTCATTTAATGGTCTGTTCTAGCTTCTGTTTCATGTCTATGATTTTCTCTTAAACTGTCATTTCAAGTTTCTCCGCTACAGAACAACAGGCTGGCAGAGGATCTGATCTGTGTGTATTTCCTGTCTACCACTTCCTGTATATCATTTCCTATATGAAAGAATAGGTTCCGGTCTGTTTTCGGAACTTCCGGCCCAAATACAGAGATTCTGCCCCGAGTGCGGAAATTCCGCCCGAGTGCGGAAATTCAGGCCTGAGTGCGGACGTAAAGATACGAGTCGTAAGTTACTTTTGTGAATACCAAAAGTCGTAAGTGACTTCTGTTAATATCAAACGTCGTAAAATTAGACTTTTGGCTCAGATAATTTGTGAATCGCCCCCTTACTCTCTAATACTGGCACTCACCTACCAACTCACTTAACCAAACACCCACTAAAACAGCCACTCACCCATACAGCCACTCACACACCCAGGCACTCACTCATACATTCACTCAGATACTCACCCATACAATCAATACACACCCACTTACCCACCCAATGACCCACTCATACTGCCACTCACTCACCCATAAAGCTACTCACTCACCCATGCAGGCACTTACACACCTACTCCCTCACCAATGCAGCGACTCACACAGCATCTCACTCACCCACACAGCTACTCACACACCCATTTCTACACCAATACAGCCACTCACATACCCATACACACAAGGATACAGTCACACAGCCACTCACATAATATATGTTAAAAGTAGTATCAGTCAGTAGTAGTGCACCTAATATTCTAATTTAACTTTTGTAGTAGGTTAGTATATATGTTTAACACCCATAAACTCTTAAAAACACTTACACTCACTTGATGATGTCATCAGTGATGTCATTTGAGATGTCTTCAGTAATGCCGCTAACCATATTATGAGTGATGGAATATGAGAGTTCATAAGCAGTGCATTGCAGGAGCATAAGTTACGGTTAGCTCAGGTAACTGTAACTGCTGAATTTCATTGGTCTTGTATGCGTGAAATCTGAGTCCAACTATAACGTCTCTGTAAACTTTGGTTTTTCTGGGAATTTCTAAGGTTTTTTCTAATTCTATTTCCCAACTATAACGTCTCTATAACCTTTGTTTTTTTAAAGTGAATATAGCTATTCATTATATATATATATATATATATATATATATATATATATATATATATATATATTCACTGAAAAAACCAAAGGTTACAGGGATGCTATAGTTAGGAAATGGAATTTAAAAAAACCCTTAGAAATTCACAGAAAAAAACAAAGGTTACAGAGACGTCATAGTTAGGCTCAGGTTTCACTCGTACAAAACCAGTGAAATTCAGCAGCTGAGCTAACTATAACTTGCGCCCCCTTCAATGCACTGCTAATGACCTCACATACTACATCACTTATGACATGGTCAGTGACATCACTGATGAAATCATCCAGTGACTGTGAGTGTTTTTAAAAGGTTTATGAGTGTTAAATATATATACCAAGGTATATTGGTGAATCAGTGGGTGTAAGAGTGCCTGTATGGATGATTCAGTGGGTGCGTGACTGACTGTATGTGTGAGTGATTAGGTGTGTCGGTGTATGTATGGGCGAGTGACTGGCTGTGTGAATGTTTGTATCAGTCTGACAGTTGGTGTCCAAGTGGCTGTATGGGTGTGTGAGTGGGTGTGTGAGTGGGTACAATAGTGGCTGCATGGGTGATTGGTTGTCTGAGTACCTGTAAGGGTATATTCCCAAAGAAGGGGAACCTAGGGCCTTTTAATATAGGTCCAGCATACAGGCCCGTGACTACGTGTAAACCAAGGTGGTATGCAGTTCCTATTGTTAGTGGCAGGTTGTTGTATATGTTTTGAGAGTATACACAATGGTGTACAATCAAAAGGCAGGAGAACGATTTCCTCCTTTCGGAAAAAGACCCTCACACACCCAGCCAGCTAGGTGTCATGCTTCATCATCGGGTCTGCTCCTTATCGGGTCGGTGCTGCAATACCCGATCGGCACCCGTGATGGGGCCTTCCTGGCGGAGATCTTTATTCCTTATGCCGTAGGGTGTAGTGCGCGTGAGGGCCCTTGATCAGTGTAGGTGTAGTGATTTGAAGGGGTGTGAAATTAAAACAGGAGATAGTGATCCACTCAAAACAATTTTAATGAAATGTGGTCACTACCCTGGTTAAAAATGAAAAGCGCGTATGCCTGCTCTAAGGTTGCGGGGTTATACGCCTATATTTTATGGGTCAACATGTTTCTTGCCTCTTATCATTTGACGGCAATTCCTCAGGACCAAAGTGAGATCTACCTACACTTTCTGGTGGTGGTCCGAACTACGTAAAGAGAAGTCATGACCACCCATACAGCACCCTAAAAAGCGGTACCTGTAGATCTACAACATAGCCTGCAACAAGAGAGATTCATACAAATTAGTTTAAGTACATCTGTAATACATACAATGTTGTATGTGCACTTTATATCCGGTGTGCAACACGCGCATGCTACACACAAGTGACTGGTGGCATGCGTCAACTGACAAATAGATGCATTTAAAAACAGCAGCAGTAATAAAAAATTATATAATGAAATGTGCACTAGGCACAGACGTGAAACTCACCCTAATTGGGTCAATTATGCGTGGCAACGTGTACCGGCAGGTGTAGACACTAAAGGTGTAGTGTCCTGGTCAATGGAAAGATTTAAGAAGAGTTAAAGTATGGACATTCAGGCACAGTTTACCTAAAAGCAGTTTAACAGGTCAGAGCTAAATGCACAACAATGGCAGCCCCTTATTATATTATCACGCAAAGGCTCTTGCGCCTAGAGTGGGGACCATGTGTCACCCATCTGCTGGAAAGGAGACATGCCATAAGCAATCCCCCCTCACACAGCGCTATCCGGTGGCTCCTCAGAGGCCAACCATAGGTTGGTGTCTGGCTTGTCCCAGGTAAGCGCCGCGGTGGAAAACCAGGGTACGTTCCTTAAACAACAAAAGGTGCCCACAATGTGTAATCCTAGCTGTAAAATGCATCGTCAATTCACAGCGGTTGTTCGAGGCTCATACGCCCACCTGCACCTGCTCCGATCGTATTTAAAGTCAACTCGTCCCCAGTTGGGGAAGAGTAAGAGCAGGGGGTCGCATGAACCTCATCCATAGCCGCGGAAATTTCCGCTGCGAGTACTGATAGGAAAAGGTTTCCTTCCAGTTGTTAGTGCCCCGCATGAGTCTGGTAACCCATAAGCAGGGCCCTTTCTTTCTCAATACTCACATACTGATGTCCAATGGATCAGCGGTTGTCCTACCCCTCACTCTGCCGGCCCGGGTGGTACTGAGTTCAATACGACTCGGTTAGTTATACCTCCGGTGAGCCGTGCGTGATGGGCGGGACTTCCGGTTTTGTCCATAAAAAAAGGGAAAAGACTAGACCCTGCCCGTGGTATCGGGCGCCATGTTGGAATTCCCGCCTCTGTTGCTACTGCAGGACAAACCCAGCAGGTTAGCCGTGACTATGGGCGCCATACTTGAAATCTTACTGTCAGTAATAATCAATTGTACTGACGCAGTATATGGAAGGCAAAACTTAAGCTGCGTTAGTCCAAGTGTCTTGAATAGCGTGATGTTTTATCTCAATGCAATTTTTTATGTTAGTATTGCTAAAGGGACCTGCAGCGAAAGATTTCAATGATGCAATTTGATGTCTAGTGTGATTAGGGACACTTGTCTGGACCCTAATATGTAGTTCTGACTGGATCTTTTATACTATGTAATGGCATGATTAAAAACCATAAAAAATGGGCTGGAAGTTAAAACCATATGTCAATGCTGTTAAATGTACATATGTCATGGTCGCACCATTGATAATATTAAATGCGGTGCAAGTCAGAGTTATTTCTATGTAACCTGTATGCCTAAATTGGTGATCCATTTCCTGGGTCTCATAATGTGTAAAAATAATCTAGACTAGGATAGTTAATTAATGCGTCTGTCACTATTTAATAGGTACCTCCCCCACTACGGTCGCGATACTCGTAGAAGTGTAAAAGTGTACACTATGGCTGATAGGAGTAAATTAGGGAATATCCCATAGGAGTGAATTAGGTCAGTAAACTCCAAGGGATATCCTCGTTCAATCCTCCTTTGTCAGTGGCTAATCTCAAAACCCATCGTTGTTCGATGCGGAACAGGGAATTTTTATTCATCTCTGGATGGGCTTCAAGCACACCCCATTGGAAAGAGTCAGGAAGATGTTTTTGTTGTTCAAAGTGTGCTGTCATTTTCGTGTTGGTTTTATGGCACCTAAAATTGCTTCTGTGTTCCATTATACGGACCTTCACTGATCTTGTGGTCATTCCTATGTATAGGAGTCCACATGGGCAACTCAGTACATAGATGCAATTTGGAGTATTACAGTTCGTATGTTTGTTCATTCTCCATTTGACTCCGTTAGGGAAGATCATTTCTTTCGTGACTTTGGTTAGAGAACACACAGAGCAGGATCCACATGGATAATGTCCCACTATGGGGGTAAATCCCATAATGTTCTTTGTACATTGCTCTGTATATTTCTAGGTCTTGTGTGTATAAGCATGTCTTTTAAGTTGCTAGTCCGTTTGAATGCAAATCTCGGTACAGGTAGATTTAATATTCCTGTATTAAGAATGCTCCAATGTTTCTTAATGATGTTACTCATACGGTTAGAGTCAGGGGTGTAGGTAGTCACACAAGTAATGGCATTATCTGCTTCTCTAGGTTCGCTTTCTAGTAGTCTCTCCCGATTATTGTTCTTAGCCCTTTGCAAGCGAGTCTGACGGTGTGTTTAGGGTATTCTCACTGGCAAAGATCTTTTGTCAAAGTGTCAGACTCCTTCTGGTAGTCTCTCAATGAACTACAGTTCCTTCTAATACGGAGGAACTGTCCGAAAGGGAGATTCTGTTTTAGGGCCCTTGGGTGATGACTACTAAATAGCAATAAACTATTCCTATCTGTTGGTTTTCGATAGAGTGTGGTAGTAATCACATCATTTTCCAGTTTTATCAACAGATCGAGAAAGGGGATCTCGGTTTCTGAAATAGTGTTAGTAAATTTCAGAAAAGGGTTCAATGTGTTGATCCATGCACAGAATTCTTCACATTTTGTGCGTTCTCCTTTCCATAGGATCAAAATATCATCAATAAACCTCTTCCACATTCGCACATTTGCCTTGTATGGATTCCTGGGGCTGTGGATCTCCCTTCCTTCAAAAGCCGACATGTACATACATGCCAGACTCGGCGCGAACGTACTGCCCATAGAGGTGCCCTGCGTTTGATGGTACAGTTGTGTGTTATACTCAAAGAAATTTTCTGTTAACGCTAGGGTTGCACACTCTAATATGAAAGCCACTGGAGTGGGAGAAATCCAATTACTATAGCTCAGTGCATCCTCAATGACTTCCAGGGTCGCCCTTTGTGGGATGTTAGTATAGAGGGCCTCAACATCCAGGGTAATCAGTAGATCTACCTCTTCTGGATGTTGGACCCCCTCAAGTAGCCGTAGGACATCAGAGGTGTCCTTGACAAAGGATGGAGTTGCTTTTACCAGCGGCTGCAGGAAGTAATCGCAGAACTTTGAGAGGGGCTCCAAAATAGACCCGGTCCCCGATACAATTGGCCGGCCGGGAACCGGGTGACCCCTTATGGATTTTAGGCAAGATGTAAAAGTATGGGGTCTTAGGCTCTTTTGTAATTAGGAAATCAGCTTCCTTTCTAGTGATCCATCCCTCCGTTTCGGCTGAGAAAACCATGGAGGATATCATCCTACTAAGTCTGGGAGTGGGGTCCTCTCTCAAAGGAGTGTAGTATCTATGGTTGCCCAATTGCCTCCGACATTCCACATCATAATCCACTGTGGACATAATGACCGTGGCCCCACCTTTGTCTGCCTGCTTGATTGTGATACTAACATCATCTGCCAGAGCCCTGACAGCTGAAATTTCACTTGAGGACAAATTGTGAAAGGGGGCGGGGGTGGTCCTGCTGTTCAAGTCTTTCAATACTGCTTGTTCAAACGTCAAGACCTCATTGGGAACCATGCTACTGTTAGGTGTAAATGTAGATGGTTTGTGTAACCCAGAATCACACCCCTGTGGCAGTGGTTTATCTTGAAAAAATGCTTATAGGCGGACCTTGCGGAAGAAGCCCTGGACCTCACAATTGTCACAAAATTTATCAGTTCTAGGGGTCGGAACATAGCCTAACCCTTTTGGAGGACCTTTCTTCTGTGAATGAAAGGGCCCTTTGGGAGAAGTTGATGATCAATCTCTCTTCCCCCTTGTCTGACTCCTGGTCTCCACTGACCGTGCCGGTTGTCCCTGCCATTGTACTCTTTTTGCCCTCTTCTGCGCCCTCTTCCTCTGCCCCAGCCTCTGTCTAAAAAAGGGGGCTCAATAACATGTTGTAAAAAGGGGGGAGGGCCTTGCTGATACATCGGATATTGCCAGAATTGGGGGCCTTGGTACGGTGGCATGTTGTAGGGTGGGTACATTGGGCTTTGGAAAGCTCTTGCATTTTTGGTGTTCCAGTTGCCGTTACTGGAGTCACTATTAGATGAAGAGCCTCTTCTTGAGAGGTTAGAGCTCTCATCTGATGAGTAGCCTGTACCTGGTGCGGTGTAATCTGCTTTGAGATACGGGTAAACCTTCTCTGTGGAGAATTTCTGGATGTCTTTTGGAGTTTTGCGATCTTTTGTTTCATCAGATATTCCCTGTTGTCCGCAATTTCTGCATTGATCTCAGCTAGTTTTGTTTTGTATGCAGTTGTTTGGACAATAACCTTGATCGCGCCTTCCGCTGTTTGTATCCTTATCAATATTGCGTCAGCGATTCTTTTTGCCGTATTGATTATAAGGATGAGCCAGTCCCTAGTGCACTTCCATGCCACTAGGGACCACTCTTTCTTAAAGACAGCGTCCTCCAAGAATAAGCGTGGGAAGTTGTTAACAATAAGACCATTTGGAGCTACATTAGCCCGTAGATACTCGGTCATCATGGCTCCATGTAAAGTTACCTTGAGCCACTCGCGTTTCATATTCGAAGAGAGGCCCAGTCTTCAGACTGGCTGCCGGAGGCTGAACTGCCATCTGGCCCCAGCAGTGAGGGTGCTCTAAGAATTTCTGCTGCTGTTTCTTCACCAAAGCTAAGTCCCTGGTAGTTCTCCATACTAATAGTAGGGGATACTCCCAGACTTCTAAGAGATATTCAGGAATGATTTATTTCCTTTATCTCACAAATGGGCCAGGAGAACCACTCGTAACTTCCTGGTAACCTCATATATTGGTTCCCGCGGGTAAAAACCTGTGCATACAATATTCCCAAAGAAGGGGAACCTAGGGCCTTTTAATATAGGTCCAGCATACAGGCCCGTGACTACGTGTAAACCAAGGTGGTATGCAGTTCCTATTGTTAGTGGCAGGTTGTTGTATATGTTTTGAGAGTATACACAATGGTGTACAATCAAAAGGCAGGAGAACGATTTCCTCCTTTCGGAAAAAGACCCTCACACACCCAGCCAGCTAGGTGTCATGCTTCATCGGGTCTGCTCCTTATCGGGTCGGCGCTGCAATACCCGATCGGCACCCGTGATGGGGCCTTCCTGGCGGAGATCTTTATTCCTTATGCCGTAGGGTGTAGTGCGCGTGAGGGCCCTTGATCAGTGTAGGTGTAGTGATTTGAAGGGGTGTGAAATTAAAACAGGAGATAGTGATCCACTCAAAACAATTTTAATGAAATGTGGTCACTACCCTGGTTAAAAATGAAAAAGCGCGTATGCCTGCTCTAAGGTTGCGGGGTTATACGCCTATATTTTATGGGTCAACATGTTTCTTGCCTTTTATCATTTGACGGCAATTCCTCAGGACCAAAGTGAGATCTACCTACACTTTCTGGTGGTGGTCCGAACTACGTAAAGAGAAGTCATGACCACCCATACAGCACCCTAAAAAGTGGTACCTGTAGATCTACAACATAGCCTGCAACAAGAGAGATTCATACAAATTAGTTTAAGTACATCTGTAATACATACAATGTTGTATGTGCACTTTATATCCGGTGTGCAACACGCGCATGCTACACACAAGTGACTGGTGGCATGCGTCAACTGACAAATAGATGCATTTAAAAACAGCAGCAGTAATAAAAAATTATATAATGAAATGTGCACTAGGCACAGACGTGAAACTCACCCTAATTGGGTCAATTATGCGTGGCAACGTGTACCGGCAGGTGTAGACACTAAAGGTGTAGTGTCCTGGTCAATGGAAAGATTTAAGAAGAGTTAAAGTATGGACATTCAGGCACAGTTTACCTAAAAGCAGTTTAACAGGTCAGAGCTAAATGCACAACAATGGCAGCCCCTTATTATATTATCACGCAAAGGCTCCTGCGCCTAGAGTGGGGACCATGTGTCACCCATCTGCTGGAAAGGAGACATGCCATAAGCAATCCCCCCTCACACAGCGCTATCCGGTGGCTCCTCAGAGGCCAACCATAGGTTGGTGTCTGGCTTGTCCCAGGTAAGCGCCGCGGTGGAAAACCAGGGTACGTTCCTTAAACAACAAAAGGTGCCCACAATGTGTAATCCTAGCTGTAAAATGCATCGTCAATTCACAGCGGTTGTTCGAGGCTCATACGCCCACCTGCACCTGCTCCGATCGTATCTAAAGTCAACTCGTCCCCAGTTGGGGAAGAGTAAGAGCAGGGGGTCGCATGAACCTCATCCATAGCCGCGGAAATTTCCGCTGCGAGTACTGAAAGGAAAAGGTTCCCTTCCAGTTGTTAGTGCCCCGCATGAGTCTGGTAACCCATAAGCAGGGCCCTTTCTTTCTCAATACTCACATACTGATGTCCAATGGATCAGCGGTTGTCCTACCCCTCACTCCGCCGGCCCGGGTGGTACTGAGTTCAATACGACTCGGTTAGTTATACCTCCGGTGAGCCGTGCGTGATGGGCGGGACTTCCGGTTTTGTCCATAAAAAAAGGGAAAAGACTAGACCCTGCCCGTGGTATCGGGCGCCATGTTGGAATTCCCGCCTCTGTTGCTACTGCAGGACAAACCCAGCAGGTTAGCCGTGACTATGGGCTCCATACTTGAAATCTTACTGTCAGTAATAATCAATTGTACTGACGCAGTATATGGAAGGCAAAACTTAAGCTGCGCTAGTCCAAGTGTCTTGAATAGCGTGTCTGAGTGTCTATGTGGGTGGGTGGGTGGGTACGGGGGTCTGTCACTGCCTATATGGATGAGTAAGTGGGTGAGTCGTTGGCTGTATGGGTAAGTGAGTGCATGTATGAAGGGCTGTATGGGTGAGTGAGTGGATGTGTCAGTTGTATATGGGTAAGTAACTGGGTATGTGAAAGGCAGTATAGGTGAGTGATGGGGTATATGAGTGACTGGGTGAGAGTGAATTTGAGATGGCTGTATGGGTGAGTGTGTGCTTGTGTCAGTGACACTATAGGTGAGTATATGTTAGTATCTGTATGAGTAAGTGGGTGTGTGTCTAACTGTATAGTGGTTAGGTGGCTGTGTGATTGTATGGGTGAGTGAGCAGGTGTGTGAGTATCTCTATGGGTGACTGACTCAGTGTGTGAGTGGCTGTATGGAGATATGAGTGGATATGTCAGTGGCTGTATTAGTGAGTGAGTGGCTGTATGAGCGGCTGTATGGTCAGTGAACGGATATGTGTGTGTAGATTTATGGATAAGTGAGTGGGTATGTAAGTACTAGTATGGGACTGGGAATGGGTTTGTAAATGATTGAGTGGGAGCGGGTGAAATGTTCTGTAGGGGCGTGAGTGGGTACGTTAGTGATTTTGTGGATGATGTTATCAGTGATGCCACTGACCATGTTAATGAGTGATGTAATATGTGAGATCATAAGCAGTGCATTGAGGGCGTGAGTTATACTTAGCTCAGCTAGCTATAACTGCTGATTTTCACTGGTTTTGTATGAGTGAAATCTTAGCCTAACTATGACGTCCCTCTAAACGTTGTTTTTTTCAGTGAATTTCTACTTTTTTTATTCTATTTCCCAACTATAACGTCCCTGTAACCTTTGGTTTTTTCATTGAATTTCTAAGGTTTTTTAAATGCTAATTCCAAACTATAATGTCCCTGCAACGTTTGGTTTTTGCAGTGAATTTCTATGGTTTTTTAAGTAGTAATGGCGTTTGCAGAGTGGTGGAGAAAAGGGGCTGGGCCTCTGACCAGCTCTCAGGAATCCACTGTGTACGACATCCCGCCATCACAAGACCTCTGCGACTCCCTAGCTACCTTCTTCCACCGCAAGATCGCAGACATCCACAACAGCTTCAACACCCAGACTTCTCCGACAGCCGCCGACACCCCAGACTCACCACCCCCAGTCACACCGGCCGCCTGATCTCCTGAAACCACGTCAACGACGAAGACACCATCAAGACCATGAACACCATCCACTCAGGCTCACCATCTGCCCCCTGCCCCCACCACATCTTCAATAAAGCGAGCTCCATCATCGCACCCCAACTCCGCAAGATCTTCAACAACTCATTCGAGACCGCCACCTTCCCGGAAAGCTGGAAACACACAGAGATCAACGCCCTGCTCAAGAAACCCAAGGCCGATCCAAAGGACCTCAAGAACTTCCGGCCCATCTCCCTGCTCCCGTTCCCGGCGAAAGTCATCGAAAAGATCGTCAACAGACAACTGATCCAATTCCTCGAAGAAAACAACACCCTGGACTCGTCCCAATCCGGATTCCGCAGCAACCATAGCACCGAAACCGCCGTCATCGCTGCCACCGACGACATCAGGACCCTGCTGGACAACGGCGAAACCACGGCCCTCATTCTCCTGGACCTCTCGGCCGCCTTAGACACCGTCTGCCACCACACCCTTCGCACACGCCTCTACAACGCAGGGATCCGCGACAAAGCCCTGGACTGGATCACCTCCTTCCTCACCGACAGAATGCAGAGTCTGCCTCCCCCACTCCGATCTGAAGCCACCAAGATCACCTGCGGTGTACCCCAAGGATCATCCCTCAGCCCGACCCTCTTGAACGTCTACATGACACCGCTCGCCAACATCGTCCGATCGCACGACCTCAACAGTCTCCTACGCCGACGACACCCAGCTGATCCTCTCCCTCACCAAAGACCCCGCCACCGCCAAAACCAACTTCCACGCAGGGATGAAGGCCGTCGCCGAATGGATGAAGAGCAGTCGCCTGAAACTGAACTCGGACAAGACGGAGGTCCTCATCCTCGGCTCCACCCCTTCCGCCTGGGACGACTCCTGGTGGCCAGCCTCACTGGGAGCTGCACCAACACCCACCAACCACGCATGCAACCTGGGGTTCATCCTAGACTCCTCTCTGTCAATGACCCAACAAGTCAACGCCGTCTCCTCCTCCTGCTTCAACACCCTCTGCATGCTTCGCAAGATCTACAGATGGATCCCCACCGAAACCAGAAGGACGGTCACCCAGGCCATCGTCACCAGCAGGCTGGACTACGGCAACGCCCTCTATGCAGGAACCACGACCAAACTCCAGAAGAGAATCCAACGCATACAAAACGCCTCCGCACGCCTCATCCTCGACATCCCCCGCCACAGCCACATCACTGCCCACCTGAAGGACCTACACTGGCTTCCCGTCAACAAGAGGATCACCTTCAAGCTCCTCACCCACACTCACAAAGCACTCCACGACGCCGGACCGGCATACCTCAACAAGCGACTCACCTTCTACACCCCCAACCACCAGCTCCGCTGACCTCGCCCTCGCCACGTCCCACGCATCCACCGAACAACCACCGGCGGCAGATCCTTCTCCCACCTCGCCGCCAAGACTTGGAACACCCTCCCCATCCACCTGCGACAGACCCAGGACCTGCTGACCTTCCGGAGACTCCTCAAGACCTGGCTGTGTGATCAGTAGCTGCCCCCCCTCCCCCAGCGCCTTGAGACCCTCACGGGTGAGTAGCGCGCTCTACAAATGATTGATTGATTGTAGGACATACAGAAAGTACCAGGAGGGCTTCTTGGCCCCCAAGGTCCATCAGCATCCAAGAGGACTGCTGAGTGGTGGAGAAAGGGGGCAGGACCTCTGAAGACCCCTTAGCAATCCCACTGTGTGAGACTTACTGTAGGTAACAGAAGGGGTTGTTCACCCCCAAGGACCCTCAGCAGCTTACGCTTACTAGAGCAGTTTGCTATGGCTTGGCGGGAGCATAGCAATCTACAATGTCCATGGAGTGGGCACCCCAGGACTTTGCAGGAGCCAGCCCTGGGGGGGGGGGGCGGTCCCCAGGGCCATGTATCGCTCCAGGAGGGGGGCCACGTGGCCCCCTCCCATTTAGGAGTATGGCCCCAGGGAGGTGGTGGTCCCCGGGGGAATGTGAGCCCCCCCAAGCCAAATATAAAAAGTCCTGGAGAAGTCAGGGCAAGGGGGGGTCCGCAAGGCCCCCCAGTATTATTGTAATTGGGCCTGGGGAGGTGGCGGTTCCCGGGGCTGCAAGCGGATACATAATAAAAAGTGCCCCTGGGAGGTGGCGGCCCTAGGAGGGGGGCCCTGTATGCCCCCTGGGACCTGGCCCACCCAGGGGTTATTTAAAAGCAAGCATGGGAGCCTGTGGTTTTTTTTTTATTTTTTGCCGCAAATTCGCAAATATCGCAATTTAAAAAAATGCTTTTAGGTTATAACGGGGTCCCCCCTTTTCTTTATTTTCAGTTTTTTTGGGGACTCTGTGAAAACAGAGCCCCAAGATGGTTGCCAACATGTCCTGGTTGAAGTGTTGGCAGCCAATTAGAGCTGTGCATTTCCCTGCACGAGCTCGTCTTTTTTTGCGAAGGCTTAGCGACTAGAGATATCACTATAATTTTCAACTTACATATCTGAAAAGCTACTGAATGGATTTCTAGTTTCAGGATTGGAACAAAAGAGCACAGCGATCACCAGCCCCAGGAAATTTCGATATGTATAAAGGAGAGGCCCCTGATCTTCCCAGTGGGGGATCCAGCAACTATTTACACCGTGAATTTCAGAAGGCTCAACTGCAAAACCAGCCAACCAGAAACTGCAAACCATAGCTAAGTCAATCTGGGAAAACCAAGCAGAGGCACATAGTAATGCGAATGACCGCTGGGAAACATTGACCAAACAACTAGGGGAACAGTACGCCAAAAAATCAGGAGGCCCCGTTCCAGGCAGGGGACCACCCAACACCCAGATTGTAAGATCGCTATCAGGAAACCAACTTAACCATCTACCAATCTCCGAAATATCAAACTTGAGGGCCCTCAACAAAGATATAAACAAAACTTTACGAAGGTTAAGACAAAGGGGAAACAAAGCTACTCTACAAAAAACCCTTGCGCAGTTAAAAGCAACAAAGAAAAAAATTATCTGGCAAGCAAAAAGGGTAGCAGAAGATACTCTGTGGGCTAAACTCTTGTATGACGCAAAGACAAATCAGAGCGCAAAATTCTGGCGAACAATAAACAACCTAGGTAACGCCAACATGCAGGGTATCAATTCCCACCTAACAGAGGAAACCTGGGCAAGCCACCTTCTGGAACACTTCAACTTAAAAGGGGAAAGTACCGCTACAGCACCAGCGGGGTCAGGTCAGCCCGTCAAGCTGAGCCCCCATGGAAACACTAGTAGGAGGTCAACAAAAGATCTGCATTTCACGACTTTGCAGATTAAAAACAGAGTAGCCAAAGGTAGGCCAGAGGGCGCACCTGGCCCCAACGGCATCCCCCCAACATTATTCAAAACTGACCCGAACTACTGGGCGGCCGCATTACTATTAGTGTTTAACACCATAGGAGAAGGGGCCGGTATTCCAGACTCCTGGAAAGGCTCCATAATATCTCCAATTTACAAGAAGGGAGATAAGAATAAAGCAACCAGCTAAGACTTGTAGCCCTAATAGATGTCGAGGCAAAATACTACGCCGGTCTCCTCCTGGACAAATTAACAGCATGGGCAAATGAAAAAGCCCTCATCCCTATCAATCAGACAGGCTTTTCCAAAGGCACAGGGACCATCACAAATCTACGTGCACTGACACTATTGATGGACGGCGCCAAAGGAGCTTCATTGACTATACTGCTGCTTTTGACAGTATAAACAGGCACAAATTGTGGGCTAAACTAGCCAAGATGGAAATTCCAGTAGCGCTATTAAAGCAGATAATCCTCCTACATACTAACACTTGGGTTCAAGTAAAGTTAGGAACCGGTGAATATCTGTCAAGGAGAATACCAACTACAAGGGGATTGAAACAGGGGTGCGTGTTGGCCCCCACGCTTTTTAACCTGTTTATGGCAGATCTTACTTACAGAATTAAACAACAGTACCTCACAGGCACCCAGGCTAGGGGGGCTGTCACTCTCTAACCTACTGTATGCTGACGACGTCGTGCTAATTAGCCGAACTCCAATCGGGCTTCAGCACCTGCTAAATACAACTGTCAAACACGCAGCTTCTAACGGTTTAACCATCAACCTAGATAAGTCAAAGATCATGCGCTTTAACCCGAAAAAGAACACAACCGGGTTTCACTGGAACCTCGCAGGTGCACCCATGGAAGTAGTGGCGGAATACAAGTACCTAGCGGTGATACTTGACGAGAAAGGCACTTTTAAAACACAAAAAGAAGCCATAAAACGGAGAAGAAACTCCATAGCGGTAGCTCTAAAATCTCTGAAACTTAAAACTGCTGGGCCAAGCTTTTTCCCCATACTACAAGTTCTACAAGCAAAGTTAATCCCAGCTATCACTTACGGGAGCGAGTGCCTTAGGGGAAAAGACGAGGACACTTTGGAACAAACTGTGTTGAGATCAGTAAGAATAATTTTCAGCCTACCAAATTATGTCTCTCCCGCACAAATCAGGCTGGAGCTTGGTCTACAGTCGCAAAAAATAGCTCGAAACGCCGCTTATGTGAAATGCTGGTTTAGGATCAGAACCTCCGATAAGAGCTCTCTGAATTTCCATCTATGGAAAGAGATAAACTCAAGCAAAGCCTGCACCCCAAGAGATTACCTGACCGCATCCATAAATCGCCTAGGCCTGAAAGAGCTCTGGGCAACTACGGGAATGCAGAACAGCTTCAAGTCTTTGGTAAATAAGACAGTAAAAAGGCTGTCAGCACTAGAGGACAAAGAAGCACTCAGGGGAAGGTCTCACGGTTGGTGTGTGCTGCAGAGTTATACAAACCCTGGCCCGAAAAATTATCTGTGTGCTGGCTTCAGCAGGAGACTAAAAGAGAAATATCTCCGGTTTAGACTGGGAATTCTTCCTGTCCTGCCGCACCTTCCACCATGGAAGTGATCCGCAGAAATAACTAAGTGCCGCCTTTGCTGGAAAGCAGAAGAGAGTATCACGCATCTACTATGCATCTGCCACAGACTGGACTCATAATGACGCTTGTTTTTTAAATCAATCTTTAATATCAAGAGGATAAGAACTTGCAGACAAGCAGTGAAGGCTTGTTTTGGAGGAGGAGACACACAGCTGGCATGCCGGTTCGTACAATTCATGGGGGCAGTAGAGGAGAAAATGAAGAGATCCGGTGCACCATAAACAGCTCCAATCAAGGGTTCTCCACTCCCTGGAATTGGCATTCTTTAACTGGGGAAACGCCCGATACAAAAAACTCTCCTCTCACCACATTGACAACTATTGGGCATTTGAGAGGCCACGGTCCTGTTGCATCTCTATTATAAAAATAGACTACACGCATGATAAACGATATTATTAATTTTGCTACTTTTAAATATAAATGTAACCCATAAATTTTATTAACTCATGTTTTTATATCATATGTTTGGTACTAAGGACCGATCCAAAGCTCATCAGATGAAGAGACATTCTGTCAGAGCAAGGCACAAGCCAGCTGAAAAGGAAACGCAGGGCTAGGCCAAACTGTCCCATAGCTTTTTTTTTTTTCTTTTCGGTTTGTATAAATGATGAAATTGTAGTGTACTTTTTATGAACTTTCGCCTTGAGCAATTCCTTTTTGTAAAGGTTTTTATTAACTTATACAATAAAATAACTTACTTACTTACTGAATGGATTTGCACCAAATAACAAAAAGCACTATCTGCGTAACAACATCTACCTTTCTGCAAAATTTGGTGTTATTCCGTCCAGCAGTTCGGGATCAGCCCCTACTTAACGGATCACCCCGAAACTTCCCATGCACAACAGAACATACTTTGACACTTTTTTGGAAAATTTCGTTAAGATTTGTCAAACAGCGCCAAAGATATAGGCAAGTCAAAAAAAGCCTTTCCTATGGAAACTAGCTCCTAACTATAACTACCTACTGGCGAACGCCAGTAGGTAATATATCTATATCTATATATAGGGGTGGGTAAGTATATAGAGTGGTAAGGGTATTTTTAGGGGTTGGGGTGGGTAGGGGTCTTTAGGGTGGAAAGGGTGTTTTTTAGGGTTTAGAGGTGGGTAAGGGTATAAGGTGACAAGGGTATTTTTAGGGTTTAGGGGTGTGTAGAGAAATAGAGTGGTAATGGTGTTTTTAGGGTTAGTGTTGGGTAAGGTTATTGGGTGGTAGGGGTTTTTTAGGGTTTAGGGGTGGGTAAGGAACGAGGGAAGGTTTTCTCCCCCCTAAAAGAATTTTTTTATTTTTATAATAATTAAAACCAATAGGGAGGTTTGATGGGTTTTCCCCATAAAAAAAAATATATATATACAAAAAAGTAGGGGATTTCACTTACCTTCAATATGCATGTGTGGTAGAGACATTTGTGGTAAATCCAATACATTGCATGGTAAAATCAGGCATTGTAAACACATGCATTGAAGCACAAGTTACTAACTTGTGTAACGATATATCTGTAAGAGACAGTAGTTAGTGATAGATTCCTTACCTTAGAATATCCCCAGGCGTCAGGCTGGATCCGGAAAGTTTTGCGTAGCAGTACCCTTGCGCGTCGGTAGGCGGCGTCGTGCGGCTCCGCGTCCGTCGTCGGCGTCGTGATCGCCGGGATGACGTCGCGGGCAGTACTTAGACGCCGCCCCTGCGCGCTGACGTCAGTTCTGTACACGACTTTCCGCGCCAGGAACGCAGAGCCATGCAAGAAGCTGACACAGGTGTCTGAAAAATACTAGGGCCCTGAAAGGGATGTCCTTAACCCTAGAAATCAGTTCGCAGAACGGGGAGGATGGGTGGGGCGGTAAGGAATCTATCACTAACTACTGTCTCTTACAGATATATCGTTACACAAGTTAGTAACTTGTGCATCTGAAAGAGACACGTTAGTGATAGATTCCTTACCTTAGAATAGATACCCCAGCAATACCAACCCCGGTGGTGGGTCTGCGAACAAAGATCAGACAAGGAAGTCCTGGAGGACAGAACGGCCAAAGAAGCCGTCCCTCCGGACCTGACTGTCAAGGCAGTAATGCTTAGTAAACGTGTGCAGCGAGGCCCACGTAGCTGCCTGACAGATAACCGGCAGCGGAACACCGCGGCCCAAGGCCGTGGTAGCAGCCGTTGCCCTGGTGGAATGGGCACGCAGCCCAACAGGAGGCTCCTTCTTAGCCAAAGAATAGCAGGTCTTGATGCACAAGGTAACCCAGCGGGAGATGGTCCTCTTGTGCACCGCCCGACCTTTTTGGCGCCCACGTAGCCAACAAAGAGCTGGTCATCCACCCGGAAGTGTTTTGTGCGGTCGATATAGAAGGAGAGCGCACGTTTTGGGTCCAGACGGTGGAGCCTCTCTTCCTCTCTGGAAGGATGCGGAGGCGGAAAGAAGGTGGGCAAAGTGATGGTCTGCCCAATGTGGAAAGCAGTAACCACCTTTGGCAAGAAGGACGGACGCGTCCGAAGAACAACCTTGTCTGGATGAACAGACAGAAAGGGAGGTTTGCAAGAAAGAGCCTGGAGCTCACTCACCCGCCGAGCGGAGGTGATGGCCACCAGAAAGGCTGCCTTTAGAGTCAGAAGACGAAGAGGACAGTTATGCAGAGGCTCAAAGGGAGCGCACATTAAAAGGTAAGAACCAAGTTCAAGTCCCACTGAGGCATTACAAACGGAACAGGAGGGAAGAGGTGAGTAATGCCTTTTAAGAACCTGTTAACAACAGGGGACTTGAAAAGGGAGGGCTGATCAGGGAGCCTGAGGAAGGCCGAGATAGCACAAAGATAACCCTTGATGGTACCCAGGGCAGAACCCTGTTGGGCCAGAGAGAGAAGGAACAGAAGGACCTCAGAAAGAGGGGCAGAAAGGGGATCCACAGCCTTTGCTGTGCACCATGCCACAAATTTGTTCCACCTGCAGGCGTATACCACCTTAGTGGAGGGACGCCTGGCTGCCAGAATCACATCACAAACTTCGGGAGGCAAGTCGAAAGGAATCAACTGCCGCCGCTCAATCTCCACGCAAGCAGGTGTAGACTGGACAGGTTCGGGTGGAGGACCGTCCCCTGCTGCTGCGACAGAAGATCCTCCCGAAGAGGCAGACGGATCGGGGATCTATGCTCATATTGAGTAGCTCGGGATACCAAACTCTTCGAGCCCAGTCCGGAGCCACAAGAATGACTTGGGCCCGGTCGTGCCGAATCTTCTTCAACACTCTGGGTAGAAGTGGTATAGGCGGAAAGGCGTACAACAGACCGCAACTCCACTCGCGACGAAAAGCGTCGCCGAGCGAGTGCCGCCTTGGAAATTCCAACGCGCAGAACTGATGACATTGCGCGTTCTCTTCGGTGGCGAATAGATCTAACCAAGGCTCTCCCCACTGTAGAAAGAGTCCTTGCGCCACTTCCGAGTGAAGACGCCATTCGTGATCCATCATGCACCTGCGGCTGAGTTCGTCCGCCCTGGCGTTCAGAGAACCTGCCAGGTGTTGAACCATCAGGAACATGCCCTGATGTTCCAGCCATGTCCAGAGGCGCAGAGCCTCCTGACAAAGGGTCCAAGACCCCACCCCGCCCTGTTTGTTGCAGTACCACATGGCGGTGGTGTTGTCTGTGAACACCTGCACTACCTTCCCTTTGACAGAGGGAAGGAATGCCTTGAGTGCAAGCCGGATCGCCCGGAGCTCCAGAATGTTGATATGGAGCCGGGACTCCGCCGGAGACCAGAGGCCTCTGATCTCCGCCTCTCCCAAGTGACCGCCCCATCCTAGAAGGGACGCGTCCGTCACAACTGTATGCTCTGGCTGGGGAAGGGAGAGGGATCTGCCCATGACCCATTGCCGGTTCGAGAGCCACCACTGCAACTGTTTTGCAGTCCCCTCCGAGATCTGGACGTGATCGGACAGGTTGCCCTGGTGCTGCGCCCACTGGAACTTCAGGTCCCACTGCAGAGCCCGCATATGCCATCTGGCATGATTGACCAGCAGGATGCAGGAGGCCATGAGGCCCAGCAGCCTCAGGGTCATCCTTACCGAAACCCAGGATAAAGGCCGAAAGATCGGAATCATAGCCTGAATATCCCGGACTCGCCGTTCGGGAGGATAGGCCCGAAACTGCGTCGTGTCCAGAACTGCTCCGATGAAAAGGAGCTGTGGAGAAGGAATGAGATGCGACTTCGGCACATTGATGGAGAACCCCAGCGAGTGCAGGAGTTCGGCCGTAGTCTGGAGGTGGGAGACGACTGCCTGGGACGAGCCCGCCTTCAGCAGCCAGTCGTCGAGGTAGGGGAAGACTGAAACCCCTGCCCGGCGCAGATGAGCCGCGACCACCGCCATCACTTTCGTGAACACCCGAGGGGCACTTGTAAGGCCAAAGGGGAGCACGGTGAACTGAAAATGCTCGTGGCCTACCGTGAACCGAAGGTAACGCCGGTGGGCCGGCAGGACGGGGATGTGGAAATATGCGTCCTGCAAGTCCAACGCTACCAACCAGTCTCCAGGGTCGAGGGCAGTCAAGACCTGAGCTAGGGTGAGCATCTTGAACTTCTCCTTCCGGAGGAAGCGATTGACGTTCCGGAGGTCCAAGATAGGACGCATGTCCTCCTTGTCCTTTTGGGCACCAGAAAGTAGTGGGAGTAGCAACCACGCCCTACTTCTGGGGTCGGAACATGCTCGATGGCCCTCTTGGTCAAGAGGGCCGTGACTTCCTTCTGTAGAAGCACCAAGTGATCCCCTGACATGCGGTGGAGTTGAGGTGGCATGGCTGGGGGTGGTCTCGAAGGGGAGGGAGTAGCCCCTTCGGACAATGTCCAAGACCCACCTGTCCGAGGTGATGGTGCGCCAGTGGGGAAGGTGATGGCGGACCCTGCCCCCTACTGGCGTGCCGTGCACCTGAAAGGAGGGACTAGGAGGGCTTGGAGGCCGCGGACGGGTTGGAGGTGGTGGCCTGACCCGCACGCTGGTTGCCCGATCCGCCACGGCGGAATCCACGTCCTCGGCCACGCGAAGACGCCTGCTGCGCGGGCCGGTGGCTGGGCTGCTGACGTGAAGGGGCGCCCCTACCGTGGCCACGATAGGGGCGAAAAGCAGAAGGCAGCGGAGGGCGTGTAGCAGAAAGGCCCAGGGACTTGGCAGTAGCCCGTGAGTCCTTAAAGCGCTCCAACGCATGGTCTGCTTTGGACCCAAAAAGACCGACTCCATCAAAGGGCATGTCCATGAGAGTATTCTGGACATCCCCTGAAAAACCAGTGGTTCTCAGCCAGGCGTGGCGGCGGAGCGCCACCGTCGTTGCAATCGACCTGCCCAGCGAGTCGGCGGTGTCAAGGCCACAACGGATAGTGTATTTGGCCGCATCCCTTCCTTCCGCAATGGCGCGGGAAAGCAGTGCCTGGACCTCCTCAGGGCACTGGGGCAAAACATCCGCCACCGAATCCCACAGAGAGTGGGTATAGCGGCCCAAAAGACAAGCGGTGTTAACGGACCGCAAGCCAGCACTGGAGGAAGAAAAACCTTTCTTCCCAAACTGATCCAGGCGTTTGGATTCCCTATCCGGAGGAGCGGTAGGGAAGGCGGTTTGGGAAGCGGAGGCTTGGACAACCAAGCTCTCAGGAGTGGGGTGGACAGAAAGAAACAGGGGTCGCCCGGAGCGGGGCGATGGCGTCGTGACACGTTCCGATCCACAGGAGCCCCTGTGTTGGGCTTGGACCAGGCGCCCAAAAGAACGTCTGTGAGGGCGTCGTTAAACGGCAGCACAGTCTCCGCAGAGGAGGCTGCCGGCTGAAGCACCTCTGTCAAGATGTTAGGCTTGACCGTCAAAGTAGGGAGCTGGAGACGTAAGGCCCCAGCAGCCCTACGCAACACCGTACCAAAATTGGCCCCCTCCTCCGTAGCCACGGGAGGAGACAGCATGCCAGTGTCAGGAGAAGTATCCAGACCACTGGCCTCCCCTAGACTCTCTGTCCAGTCCTCATCATACTGACAGTTGCGAGTCAGAGGGTCATCAGACCCCTCCCAGTCCTCCTGGTCCTCCTCTGGTTCAAAATAAGGAGGAGGAGGGACATTTGGGACCCAAGGGCCCATCGGCGCCGGAGCCGGCGTCGAGCGACGTCGCTCCGGGTCCATGTCCGGAGCCGGAAGGAACTGGGGACGACGCCGCCCGGAGCCCAGGGCGGCGTCGAGAACGGCACCGGAGACATCGGCGCCGGCGGAGGTGTCGTGAGGTCGACCGGCGTCGATGGGGGTTGTGGAGCCGGGATCGAGGCCGGGGCCGAAGCCGGAGCCGGGATCGAGGCTGGAGGCCCGGGCGACGCCGGGGCCGGAGCCGCCGGCGACGCCGGAGCAACCCCATCAGGGCCCGCGGGGCCCGAAGGCGCACCGGAGGGGCCTGAAGGCCCGAAGAGGCGGGCCATGGCCGACAGGAACTCCTGTACCTTGGCCGGATCCGCCCCCGAACCCGGGAAGGGCGGGTAGGACGGGGGCGACTCCACAGGCAAGTCCGGGGCCGCGGGGACGGTGCCGGGAGGGGCCTCAGCCGAGTCGCGAGACCGGCGAGGCGAAGTCCGAGAGCGACGATGCTTCTTGGACTTCTTGTGCTTAGACTTACCGGACGAAGAAGACTTCGACGCCGACGACCGGTGTGCACTCCGCGAGCGACCCCTGGACCTCTCACGCGACCGGGGCCTCCGTGGAGCCGAATGCCGGGCCTCGAGGAGCTTTCGAGACCGCTCTCGCAAAGCTTTCGGGTTGAGGGCCTGGCATTCGGGACAAGACTCGGTGTCGTGGCCTCGGCCGAGGCAGAAGAGACACTCCCAATGCGGGTCGGTGACGGACATCATCCGCGCACAGGCGCCGCATCGCTTGAAGCCGGGCATCCCTACGACACCTTAAAGATGGAAAAAACAGTGAAAAAATCACCAAAAAGTATGGTCAAAAATTGACCAGGGCACTGCTCTTCCCGGATCTGCGCTTGCTGGCGCGGAAAAGAAGAACTGACGTCAGCGCGCAGGGGCAGCGTCTAAGTACTGCCCGCGACGTCATCCCGGCGATCACGACGCCGACGACGGACGCGGAGCCGCACGACGCCGCCTACCGACGCGCAAGGGTACTGCTACGCAAAACTTTCCGGATCCAGCCTGACGCCTGGGGATATTCTAAGGTAAGGAATCTATCACTAACGTGTCTCTTTCAGATATGTCATACAACACTATTTAAGAAAGAGATTGTATTTCTACTGTATTGTATTATATTTATATAAAACTTACTACCCCTGACTCAAGTTTAGTGGTTAGTGCAGTGCTATTCGTTATTGGTGGCTATTGAGATCAGTCTTGTGCCTCAAGTAAACTATTCCATGCATTCACTCCAGAGTGTTAGTGGTAGATTAAAATAAAAGGAGTTAAGTGTGATCATTATTGGAGAAGAGGGATTTGAAAGTTCATACATATATTTGTTGGGGTAAATAGATAAGTAGGAGGAGATTAGATATTGTTAAGTTGCGGGGATATCACCCCCCCCCTCAAAAAAAAGGTTGTGATCTTTGAAATGAGGTGTAGGCAGAAATACATTAATAGGACACACATGAATTTGTCTTAAGGAAGGTTGTGCACGGAGAGAAGAGGCATGCAGCAGATGGAGAGGAAGGAGACAGCCATTTGAGAGGACAAATGAGCGGTGACCAACAAAAGTTTAAGTAATGGCTGGATGCAAATGTTGAAAGGAGATTTAGCAAATGGTGGAGATGATATTTACTGATGTTCATCCTCATGTGTGGCTCGAGTATTAATTATAAAACACAGTGGGGTCGTCCCTAGAAAATGTAAGTATATGGCTTGCATTCGTGTGGATGGAGATCCAGACACTGAGGTGAGGGGCTCCCTAAACAATTTTGTAAAGCATTTGTACGCAAGGGGCCTGCTGATTAGACTTCTTGAAGCACTGCCCTTTTTTAGAGGGTAGGGGTGAGGAAAAGCAAAAGGGGCCTTTAGGCAAGGCCCACACTTCTGTTTTTCTTGATCACACTTTTAGCTGGGCTGATCACACCTCTTTGTGCCTTTGCAGTGGGTGCTCCCAGATGGAGACTACCCAGCTGTGAGGGGCATCAATGCGCAAAGGCTGTCTGGAGTGCTGCCAGGCAAAGATATTTGAAAGGGAGACCATCCTAAACCTGTTCTGCAGTGTATACTGTTTTATCATGCGAACGTTGACAGGATATTAATTTACTAATTACATTTACTAATTTCTGCACTGAGCCATGAACTCTCAAGCAGATAATACTGTGCATCTGTGCCTTCCTGCAAAGCCTCCTTCGCTGGACCACAGTGTTTCTGGCTGCCTACTGTAGACTTGAAGCAATTTTGTTTAGAATGCACATCATTTTTGGCTACATGGAAAAATAATAAAGAGACCCTGGAATTGCTTCTGCGTGAGACTGTGTTGCCCTGCTACAAAAACAAAGTCTGCACGCTTGGAACTTTCTACAACACCCTACAGAAAGGGTGTCATCTGTGAAAATAAATATAGAACACCTACATAAATAAATTCACAATATAAATAAAATGGACAGCTCGTCGCCACATTTGCAGGCATGAAATAAATGATAAAACCAAGAATCAAAAATCTCAGCTTTGCTTTTATGGTTGAAATATTTTTATTGTTTGAAACAGGATATCACAACATCTACCCACCTACATCCACTGCCCGGTGGGGGAAGTCGATAAATCAATATGGGAATCAATAAGGAACAGAAGAAAAAGACTATGAAAAAGGAAAATATATACTCAATTGAAGTACATGTACTCAACAAGATAATCATGTACCCAAGACGAAGTTAAAGTGTCCCACATGAAGGTTGGGTGGTGAATAGGAAGGAGGTGTGTTGCTCCTCTGAGATAGCAGGTTGAGTGAGGCGAAGTACATGCAATTAGAAAGGACAGGTCAGTTCCACAAATTCAGTCGCTAGGAATCGAATACTATAACCCCATGTTCTTTCAAATCACTGCAGTGTATGTGTGACAGTTGCCGTAAACTACCCCATACCCACGAGTTCCCATAATTTATGCAGCCAATCCAACTTTGTCGGCACAACATTGGTGCCCCAGCGGGACAACAAAACCTGTTTAGCGGCTCCAAGAGCCAGGTTGATGGCCCGCCCATGGCATGATTTCAAGGGATAGGTCAATGCATTTGGGAGCCCCAACAATATATAGCTAGGGAACCCAGGCAGTTCTGTATCATGAACCTTATCAATGTCGGTCAGAATATCGGATCAAAAATGTTGGATTTTAGGACATTGCCATAACAGGTGCATAATAGTGCCTACCTGGCCGCAGTGGCGCCAACATGGAGGGTCCGCCCCCCCAGGTTTCATTGGGCTATTCTCGCTGAGTATAGTACCAATAATGGGCTATCTTAAGGAACATTTCCATGCCCGCAATGCTGCAAGACAAGGCCCTGTGAATTATATCCTGCCATTCCTTGGGTGTGAACTCATGCTTACATTGAGTCTCCCACCTACGCTGTGCTGGTGTTTTGGCGTGCAATATGGGTGTAAGGAGGAAAGCATATAGATCTGAAAGGATGCGTTTATCTGAGTGACGCCTAATTATCCATTTCTCTAATTTTGTTAGCGGCCGACTAGCATGGGGGCGAACATGGGGCTGTAAAATCCAATGTGGGGGAAGTCCATCATTCCGTCCACATGAAAAAGGTCTCCCACTCTCTTACAATGTGCTTCCTGCCACCTCATACAAGTGTCCCCCTTCGCTGCCGGAGAAAAGTCAGGATTTCCTATGAATGGAGTCGGGGCGAGATGCGTGTGGAAAGAAGTCTTGCCTCTTGTACCCTGTCCCACACTCTCACCGTGGCTCTAGTGACCGGTGAAACATAAACCCCCAACGGACGATGTCTCTTGGAGAGCCAAGGCAACTTCCAAATATGAAGCCCTGCGACTGCTTTGTTGAGGGAGCACTAGTGCTTTTAGGATCTGGATCTACACTACTCTACCATATAACGCAGTTGGGTCGCTCTGTAATACCTTTCCAGGTGTAGAATTCACAACCCCCCTGTCAGCTTGGCGCAAATACATCTGATTACGAGCCATGCGTGCCTCTCTCCCCCAAATAAAATCGTACATGAGGTGTTGCAATTTATTTAAAACCAGTGCTGGGGGTTGTAACGTTAGGGTTTGCATGACATAGAGGTTTCTGGGGAGCAAGGTAATTTTAACGGCCGCCCGTATGCCCAGCCACAATAGCATATACCTTTTCTAGGAGGAGAGTTTCGAACATGCGTTAAGGAGGAGGGCGGAGTAATTCTCTAGGAAGGTGCGTTCATCCGTGGGGAATATTTGAAGCCCTAGATAGTTGACCCCCTGGTAGCCCAGTCAAAGGGAAACAAAGTCTCCAAGTGAGCCTGATCCATCTTGGGGATGGTTAAACTAACGGTCTGTGTTTTCTGAAGGTTAACCTTAAAACCAGATACTCACCCGAATTCCTCCATTTAACCTAGGAGGGGAGGTGAAGGGCTGCGTCAGTGTAAGCATAACATCGTCAGCATAGAGTAACACTTTATGTTCCCTGTCGCCCATTGGAATACCCGTTATAGAACTGTGCTGGCAAATCCTTTCCGCCAAGAGCTACATGTAAAGAGCAAAGGGGACAGGGGGCCGCCCTGTCGGGTACCCGGCAACATATCAAATGGTCGGGAAAATGTACCATTGACTCCGACTTAACCTCTTGAGTCGCATAATTGCAGCTTATCCAGTGCCAAAATCTCTCCCCGCACTCCAAATCTAGCGAGTACTAATTGGAGATAGGGCCAGTGGACACGATCAAAAGCCTTTTCTGCATCCACTGACAAGAGAAGAGCGGGCCTTTGAGAAAGTTGTGATTTGCCAAGGTGGTGGCATAGATGCTTGGTGCTGTCGCTGCAGCCACTCTCAGGAATGAACCCCGACTGATCAGGGTCAATAAGACCCTTCATATACAGCGGCAAGCGAGAATGCTAGTGAAGATCTTCAAGTCAACATTCAACAGGCAAATAGGACGATAGGAAGCGCAATGCGCCGGGTCTCTGTCTTGTTTGGGGAGGACCCCAACTGTGGCCATCCTCATGGAAGCAGTGAGAGTCCTGGAGTCACTGAAAGAGTTATGTAGGAGCATCAAAAGTGGGACGAGTATGGCTGCAAAGGTCTTATAAAATTCAGAGGTGAGGCCATCCTCACCAGGGGCTTTACCCATTGGTAGCTTATGAATGGCAAGAAGGACCTCCTCAGGGTGTATGTCCTCATCTAATTTAGATGCTTCCCTTTTGGGGGGTGGAGTCACGGGGGCAAGTGTTACATAAGCTGCTGCGGCATCCTCACAGAGTCTCTATAGTGTATAGGGTAGAATAAAAGCACTCAAATTCTTCCGTTATCTGGTCATCGCAATACACCCGGGTCCCCAGCGACCCCACAATCTGAGAAACCCATTGTTGAGTGGTTTGGGCCCGGAGCCGCTGTGCAAGGAGCCGGCCTGCAATATTGCTCCCAACGTAATATCTCTGTCTAGTATATAAGAGCTTATTCTGGTGTATCTAGATCTAATGCCCTAAGTTGTTTCCGGTTTGCCATAAGTTGACGTCTCGCTTTGAGGGAGCCAGTGGGTAAGTGTATTCCTTCCAATGCCTTAATTTCCCCTTCAAGCTGATGCTTGGCCCGCGTATCTCTATTAAGCCTAGACGCTATGGCACTGAAAAGACCTCGCATTTAAAGTGTCCCACAACAGCGCAATGGGTGTTTCATTCGTGTCGTTGGTTTCTAAAAAACTCCTGGATTACCTTTGTGATTTCGGAAATATTAGCGTCATATGTGAGTAACTCATGATTAAGACGCCATACATGCTGTCGGGGCGACCCTACGGGCAATCGCATTGTGAGGCTGATAATAGTGGTCTGACAGAGCCGCTACCCCAGTATTGGTCGAAATAGTGGCCGAGGCAAGACGAGGGGAGGTCAGAAAGAGGTCTATCCGAGCATATGTCTGGTGTGCCAGGGAAAAGAACGTGTAAGCTCTCATGGCTTGGTTGCGTTGTCGCCACACATCCACCAACCCCATGTCCACCAACCACCTCCGCATTGCCACCTAGAGTGCTACCGATTGCCCCACTCTCTGTGTAGAGCTATCTAGTTGTGAGTCCTCCACTACAATAAAAGCACCCCCCTATCAATATGTCTTCACCTGGAGAGGACACTACCCTTCCCAAAGCGTTTTTGAGAAAGATTTCCTGAAGATCTGTCAGAGCATACACTGAAGCTAATGTGAAGGTGTAGCCCTCCACCTCCAACTGAAGGGAGAGCAAACTACCAGGTAGCTCCGCATGAGTTTTAAGTACCTTCCTCTGAAAGTGTGAGGCAATCAATACGGCCACCCCGCCTTTTTCCCAGGCCCAAAGAGAAAAACTGGCGGTCAAACCATCGGGATCAAAGGCGTTTCCAATCACGGCAAATGTGTCTCGTCGCAAGCAAACGTCAAATTTGGCCTCCCTAAGAAAGGAGAGCAGTGCCAGCCATTTTGCAGGAGCATTAAGGCCCCGTACATTGAAACTCAATATCTTAAACATGAAGCTGTGTATATGATGTATCACAGCAAATAGATGGGGAAATATCATACTAATCCCAACCTTGGTGGACATGGGCAGACTGATATTGTGTTGTAACCAAAAAGAAAAGACTGTCGAGTAGAAATAAAAGGGACCCCTCAAGGATGGAGCTCGAACATAGTCCCACCTGGGAGTTGCACAAATCAATAACAGAGTGCTCTGAACCCCATCTAAAACCAAACCAAGTAAGTGTTGTGACCTTAAAGCGCTGTGACATCCCCCCTACAAATATATGAGTGCACTTTAAAAACACGTTCCTGACAAGAGGGACATTAACTAGAAAGCTACCAATACCAGTCATGAAACTTCATGCAGCGGCAAACCCCCAACAGCGGATCCATTGAGCATGACAGGGTATAAGTGATGCACAGAGCCCTGGGAGAGTCGAGAAAAGCTAACATCAACTCCCTTGATGGGTGTAAAGATGCAGATAAGAAAAAACCAAGAACAATAGAAAAAACAACAATGCAATAACATTCCCACTCTTGGGAAACAATATCACTAGATAATAAGGGTCCGTCTACCAGGCAGTCAGTCATCTCAGCACCACGACGTGGAAGGGAGATGGAGCCCCACCATGCGAAGGCCATCGCCCACTGGACAGCACAGCATCTAAACCCGGCCGGGCACCGGGAACCTACCACCCATGGGAGCTGAACTACTGCCAGGCCCAGGCAACCATTGACCAAGGCCTCACACCCCTTTATTGTCCAATGCCTCCTGTTGCTGCTAAGTTGTCGCAAGAAAGCCTCCCGTTCTTTGTGACTTTCAGATGCCCAAGGCTTTGCTAGTGAATCTTTCCCAAGTATGAGGTCGGTGTCTCGATTTGGTACTGAAGCGTGGTGGGGACCAAAGTTGCGACTGACGGGATTCCTCCTCTGAAGGAAGTTCAAAGCCCAGCACAGAATCTGCTTCCTAAAGAGTGCGAACTGTGTGTGTTTCTTGGTTCCAGACAAACATCAGATGGAAGGGATGTCCCCTCCTGTAACAAAGTCCATTCTGACGTAGAAAGGCCATAGCAGGTTTCAAAGATTTGCCTCGCTGGAGGGTGAGGGACGAGAGATCTTGGAAAATGCTAACTTTTACACCCTCAGAGGAGGTCATAACTGGCAAATCTCTGACCTCTGACATGATTAAGTCCTTCTGTTTATAGAAGTGGAGGCAAGTAAGGATGTCTTGTGGTGGCCCCGGAGTCCTCGCCAGGCCACTTGCCCTGTGTGAGTGTGATCAAGCAGTATATCCTTATCACCCAATTCCGGCGCTAGATGCCTGAAGAGCCTCAGCACATAGTCCTCCAGTTTCCCGGAGTCTGCCTGGAGGGGCACGTCCCTGATACGGATGTTGGATCGCCGAGACCTGCTTTCCAAATCTTCCAGGCGGTAATACAGCTCTTCATTTTTATCTTGCGGTTCTAAAATTTCAAGGGCATGATCATGGAGTTTCCTCTTCTCACCGGTCACCAGATCGTTCCAGGGAATCCACACGGTCCTCCAACTCGCCCAAATCCGCCTTAACACTTTTAATGTTTGCTGCGACATCGTGCCTGAGAGCCGCTATATCTTTGCGTAGCATGCCAAAGAGTTGCTCCAAAAATGTGAGGGTCATTGGTTCCTCTGACTTGTTGGGTCCGCCTCAGGACCCGCATCCCGGGTGGGAATCATTGGCGGTATGTAGGGGCGAGCATCCACTTTTTTAGAAGTAGTTTTATTTAATAAGTATTTGATGCAGGTGTCCTTTTTGGAGCAGTTAGACGCATTCCTGAGCAATTGCGAGCACACTAGGTTCCACACTCAAGCACTCTGGCAGTTGGATTGGGACACAGTCCCCCCACAGGCACCGTCGCACAGCCCCAGCCAGGCAAAAACAGAAGCAGAGGTGCACTATGGCAGAAACAGGCTGCTCCAAAGCTTGGGCCACGGCTTCTACACCAGCCCCTGCTGATAAAACTTAGTCTTGGGCCACAGTGACCCCACAAAGGTACCGCTATCCAAAAGTGGCACCATCCAGTGGGCACGACTTTATACTGGCTGAGTGCTGCAGTTCACAGAGCAGCCAATGGTCCAATACTGCTGACTTGAGGGTCTCAAATTCACCACGTGCCCCACCACGTGAAGCATGGCCAGAGGACCACATCCAGAGGGTGCACCGGAGAGACAGTGCCGTGCATGGGGGGAGAACAGCTTAAAACGCTCCCCCGTCCAACCAATTAACGAGCCAGGTTTGGGCACACGTGTAGAAGCGCCACCCTCCATGGCGGTTGGATGGGTCGCAGCACTAGGACACACCCAGGAACGATGGTGCCGGACCTCCGACTCTTCCGGTCATGCTAACATCCCCGTTCCTCTTGGGATCACCAATCCCACTCAGGGGCTCTCACCGGACCTCCACAGGGCTGCGTCGGACGAAGTCCCGGGCCGCTCGCCGCTTCTCCTCCTCTGAAGGCCCAGCCTCTGATCTCAAAAGCTACCTTCAGTCACACTAGGAGGTGGCCATCATCTTGAGAATCCTCCTTGCGGGAGCCCGTCCCACTTTTGCTGGGTTCTCTGCCACCTGCCGCGAGTACCGAACCTGCAAGTAGAGCGCTCCAGGCATGGGCACATATAACTCCGCTTATCGGCCAGGTTACAGCCCCGGTGTCCGCTCATGCTCTCACATGACAGAGGTCCAAGAAAGAGCTGCTACACTGCCGCCATCTTGGCCACGCCCCCCTCAGCTTTGCTTTTAAAGCACTTTGACCACACTTCAGCCTCACCTACGGTAGAGTTACAAAAGGAAATAATATGCATTTATTTCTCTTTCGATCATAGGCCTGCCATGACAGAAAATTAAAGCAACAGGTCTTAGTGTTTGATGAAGAGAGGGGACGGTCGGGGGTTGGCATGAGAAATAACAGTAAGTATTATGTATGGGACCAATTCTTTTAAAGGTGCATACTGTATGTGCACAATCATTATTACAATGGCATTGTGAAGTGAAGTTGGTAGGTTTCAACGGGGAAGCATATCACAAGGCACCGTCTAGCAAAAGTTGGCTGTCAGAAGAGGACCAAACATCTGCACATGAAGGTGTTTTCACACCTACAGGTAGGTTGGCAACTATTTTAGTGCTCAGCTCTTGTCTAGTTTAGAGCTGCAAAGAGAAAAGTGTAAAATGCACTAGAGACTAAAAGGTGATAGTAACGTACTTGGTCTTATTGAGCAGCTTTCTCTTTCTTGGTACAGTGCACTGGATTGAATTTAAGGAGAATTGGAAAGAATTTTTTGAGTGACAAAATGCAAAGCCAAACATGCATACGGTAACAACGGCACAAAAATGCTAGCTAACATCATCCACCCTGCAGCAAGAAGTATGAAGTAAAAATTCAGTGAACCAGTAGGCTAGCTCCAGAGGTTAATGGGTCTGCGACAGAACTCGGTTTAGCCGTCCGGCTGACTTGGCTTAACATTTTCTCAAAGTCAATAAACTATCAAAACCAAGTTAGCCAATATCACCAGCTGCCATTTACAACATTTTGAATGGCAAGTCTGCAACACCAAGCGCTATATAAAGGCACACGATTCAGAGGATCCACCTGCGGACTGGTTCAACAAAGTAGAACGCAAGTGATGCTGCTGATACAGAAGACCATGGTTACACACTGTTTCGAAACTAAGCTTGCTTGTGAGGGGCATAAATAAATAAAGGAAGAATTTTAAAAAGATTTCGGGAAGCTGAGAACAAGATCAATTAGCACTTCACCATACTGATCCCTATTTTACTTTCATGCTGTGACTATTGCAGTACTCCTCAAATACTAGATGGCAATGGCAAATCATGAAAAAAAAGAAATGAAACAAATTCCAATAAAAAAATATTAATAAAATGTGATGGATCCACTGAAATAGTATATCCAATACTGCTTGCCTTCACCACCACACCCCTCCCTCAGCAGACTCTACCTCCATGCAGGTGCTGCCTCACCACTTTGCTAAAACTCATATTCAAAACCTTCATTTTTGAGCCTCCGAAAATGGATCTCTGGGCTTTTCTTAATTGCTTCTGACTCGGACTAACTGTAATGCAGCAGGAGGAAGCAGCTATCACAGCTGTATGGTGGCACGTGGTGACGTGTGTGCGTAGAGCCAATAAGAAGTAACCATTTTTTTCCAGCAAGGAAGGAAATTCTGTACATATATCTTTGAGGGCCTGTGAGCCTTTTTGCTGTCTGACAGGATACTTTCCCCCCCTTTTTTTGCAGCCACGTAAACATAAGATTCATCACGCTCTTTAGCTGATTATGCGATTAGCGAATTGCAAAATCGTGAAATGATGGAGGCTCAGTATATTTCTCAACATGACAGTACAGCAGGCAACAGGCATGAGCATTGCGTCTTTTAGTGATTTAAAGGCAACATCAATTGCAAAGATTAATTTAACACACTTTTCAAGCTGGAAATGGAAGGAAAACGTCACTGATATTCAATTAACTAAAATATTGCAGAATGGAACATATAGTTTAATTGTATTCTACTCATACCGAATAGCCCTATCGCCAATAGATACTGATGTATGTATGAACAGGTTATTTTCTAAAGCTGCTGGCCCTCTGGCAAACAGACCAGACCCTCTACAAAAATATATATATTCCCCCATGACTGCAACTATGGGGCCGATTCCGATTCGGGCCGGAAATCTCTTTGACCGAGCCGGACCCGGAGAGATTTCCGACCGAATCGGACCCGTGCAGCCCGACCGAACGAGTACGATGCGTCCGTATGCTATCGTACTCGAGTCGGTCGGACTCCCATTGAAGTCAATGGGAGCCGGTCGTACAATGCGTACGCGGGCTCCCATTGCCTCAATGGGTGCGAGGCGAACAGGGGCGCCCCCTACAGCGGGTACGCAGCGAAGCGACTCGCGCCGTACATGCACAGGTAGGGGGGACCCATGGGTCCCCTCTGTGCGCGGCTACGCGTACAGGGGGGTCCGACACGGACCCCCGAAGTACGGCTCCGACTGCTCTTTCGTGCCGGAGTGCGCGGCTCGGTCGGACTGCTCGCGGCACGCATCGTATTTACCCGGCCGGGGAACGTCTCCATTGCGCGGTGCGAGTCGTGTCCGAGCGAGTCGGTCGGTGCGGTTCGACCCGGGAACGAGTCGGTCGGAGCGGTCGGGACGCCCGAACGAGTCGGTCGGCGATTTCGCATCGTACTCGCTCGGCCGGACGCGCGTACGAATCGGTCGGGAAATAGGGCTCCGAATCGGATCCGGTTAAGCCGAATCCGATTCGGAGCCCTACCGGCCGAGATCGGAATCGGCCCCTATGTGTAGTGTTGGCAGGTTACGCCGCAGAAGGTGGTCTCATTACCGTGTAAAAGCTGTGATGGGACAACCAGTCAACGCTTAGATTTGAAGACTTGGATTTAAGTCACTTTTTTCTGGGGCCACATCCTGTGAAGAATAAACGATCTGCATATAACATAATTTATGCTGTGATAAAAGAGGAACAGACATATTCTAAAAGGGAAGTTGCAGAAAGAATTAGTGAGACTAAGAAGTATGGCAAAGGACATTCAAAGTTATTGATAATGGATCTCAAGCACTCTCAATACAACCACTGCATGAAGAGTTGTTTAATTTCCAAGTGCCTACTGTGGTGGACACGCTTCAGCTTCTCTCAGCGGTAAAATCTGGCTCACCTACAGATAGTATTCCCCCGAACATGCTGTTACGAGGGGAGGAAGCCATTGCTCCTGTTCTCTCTAAACTTATGAATCTCTCTTTTATTTCTGGGCTAATACTGACAGACTGGAAACATACGATGGTGGTTCCTCTTGTAAAGAAACCCTCACTGGATCCTGCGCTTCCAGAAAATTTGAGACCTGTCTCCCTGCTGCTTTTCTTTGCAAAAATAGCTGAAAAATGTCTTAATTTCCAATTGACTAAATTTATTGAAGGAACAAATGTCCTACATTAGACTCAATCTTGTTTCAGATCCTTGTATAGCACTGAATCTGCTTTGCTCTTAGCTTCTGAATCTCTGAAAATTGCGGCAGATGAGGGTAAGACAGCAGCCATGATCCTGTTGGACCTTAGTGCCGCCTTCGATACAGTCTCCCATGGCCTCCTCCTGGAACGCCTGTGGGACATAGGAGTGATGGGTAGCACTTTGGACTGGATTACAAATTTTCTCCAAGACCGATCCTTTCAAGTATTTCAACAGCCTTTCAAATCAGAGATCCGATCCCTGTAGCAAGGGGTTCGACAGGGTTTGGCATTAAGCCCAACCCTGTTTAATGTTTATATGCACCCGCTAGCGGACATGGTAGCAAGCCATGGGGGAAGTTAGTATCATATGCGGATGATACTCAGCTGGTTATCACTCTGGAACAGAATGAAGCTGAGGCGCTGCTAAGCGCAGAGCATGTTTGGTAGATCTGGCTAACTGGATGAAATGTAGCTGTTTGCAGCTAAATGAAGGAAAGAGCAACATCTTGGTGGTAGGCAAGCAACCTTCTATCTGGTCCCATGCTCGGTGGCCTCCTGAATTAGGGCTGATCCCGCTCCCTAAACCTAAGATAAAAAAACCTAGGGGTGTGGTTTGATACTACACTGTCTTTTGATGAACAAATTTCATCCCTGGCTGGCACTTGTTTCGACATCTTGAAGATGCAGCGTAAAATCCTAGATCTGTTACCACAGGCAGTGATTGTTTCCAGCTTGGATTACTGCAATGCTCTGTATCTTGGAGCTACCAAAGGCAGAATGAGAATGTTGCAGAGGGTACAGAATACCGCGGCCCAGCTGTTACTTAACATTCCGAGATGCTCCCCATTAGGGGCGGCTCTTGTAGAACTACACTGCTCCCTGTACAAGACAGAGTGAATTTTAAAGCCCTATGTTTCTGCCATAGAATTTTAAACAAGGAAGGCCCTAGATACCTGTTCCCTTTGATTAAACCTTATAGGCCTAATAGGAGTCTTGGGTCTTCTGGAACTGCAAGGTTGACCATCCCGAAAGTTCAAAGAGCGCGTTTGGGAGGAAGATCTTTTGGTTTTCTTGCAGCAAAAATGTGGAATCGGCTGCTGCTTGACATTAGGATGCAGCCCTCAGAAGTGCTGTTCCATAGGAAGCTAAAAACTTGTTTTTTTAGGCAATCCTTGACCACTTAATCGTGTTGTGGGTGGTGGCGTTTTTTTTTGTCCAGTGATGAGGAAAAACTCTTAGCGCGGGGACACTCCGTCTGGAGTAACCAGGCGCTTTATAAACTTCTAATCTAATCTAATCTTCAATAATTTTTACTTCTGCTCTCAATTATCTAAAAAGAAAATTTAAATAACTTGCTAAAAGGGCATGCTCAGTAGAGAGCAATACCACAATTAAGTTGGCCATTACAAATTCTGAAAATGAATAAAGTGCCGTGGGAGCTCATAAATTAGTTCAATGTGTTTAGCCTCTATAATTTGACCTCGATATAGATTATAATAACAATTGCAAAAAAAAAAATGAAGCATTGGGCAGATAGAGCCCCCTGTTCTCTTTAGCAGAAGACCCACATCTTTATGTGAGTCCTTCATGAAGTAATTTCCCTGACAAACAATGCCTTTTATATCTAGGAATGTCCGAAAAACATACATCCTTAGGCTGGTGTGACAAAATTTGAAAGCTTTTCTTCAGCATATTTGGAAATTCCTTTTTGAGTTCAATTGTTGGAATACACCGTCCCCTATTCATTAGCACATCTACATGTACCAAACCACTAGGACATTACAGTAGACCCCTGGTTTCATTTGTGTGCCAACTGTTCAAAAAAAGTAAAATGCTGTGGTATTATATTTTATCCTCCTCGAAAGAAGTTGTTTGAAAGTATTTCTGGCCAAAAGTAGATATGATAAGTATGTGCTTTGATAAATTAAACAAGCTTGTTGCGATCCTAACACCTTTTAACCTCTGCGGCAAAAACTTTTGCTCTACAAACAGCACAGTCTGTATTCGAAATACAACTTTTACAGACTCAATTCCGGACACATTTTGCTAAATTGCACACTATTTCCCATGTATCAAATACAACGAGCAAAGCATAGTCATTGTTTTTAAAACCATTGGATCTGGCTTATTGACTGGCTTTAAAACTCCTATATTAAGTTCATTATTTTCAAATCTGTTTGGTCGAATTTTAAGAACACTTCTAATAGTTGGTTGAGCAATTTTTTTTTTTTTGAGCAAAGAAATAAAGCCATCATTATTGCAGACGTAAATGGAGGTGAGGTCTACCCAGCTGACAACAATGTTGTGAAGCAATGGCATTTTACTTTGGATGGGATTTACTGAACAGGATAAGTGAGAAAAGCTCCCCAAGTGAGATTTGCTTTCTGCTGTATGATCAGCTTTGAAACTGTTTTTCTAGACATCCTGCTGGCCCTTGACATTGGAGAACTAATGAGACCAATGAGAATGCATAAAGCATACTGTACTGCACTTCTGTTACCAATAGTTAGAGAAGCGATCAGTGACACATTTTTCACCTATGATTTCAGCACCCTAATTTTTGGAGAGACTTATGGCAACGTCACTATCCTCAACAACCCGGAAACAATTAATGAATTGCACTGAAATTTGAAAATGCTTGGTCTCTTGTTTTCATAACAAGGAACTCATCATATTTTTCAAAATGGAGTGAATTTGAGTGGGACAGATTGTCAGATTTTTTCAATTGCTTATTCTTTTGTACATTGCCCCAATAACTAAGAAAATAAGATAGAACAGCCTCGTTTCTTTCATTTATATTTGTATGTACTGGTGACTCAGTAGAAGGCAATCCGCCGAAACGTGTCGGTCCATTACAACAGATGGAATAAGGACTGTGTAAATATGCCTTGATTAAGATTACAATGATCAAATAAACCAAATTGAAATACTGATCAGGAAAGGTGTTGCCGTTTGTTGACCGTGTGCCGCTGGATCTGGTGTTTGCGAGGAGAACACCCAAAGGAGAAATATATATATATATTTAGAACTACAAATACAGGTTTCAGGAATAGTGCCCGGCACTGTTTTCTCAGAACACTGGTACCCAACCAGTGTTGGTAAGTATAATACATAGAAATTCTTTATCTGAGAAAGAATGTTGTCACAAAGTTGAATCTTTTCACAACTGCATATTATTCTTGTACAAACCTTCCAACAGCCGACATGTTTTTCGCATAATGAGTGCTTCTTCATAATTGTTATAGATACAAAAAATAAGTATGAAAATATGTATAAAAGGTATAAATACATAAATCAAATTAAATCACCTGATCATTTCATAACATGGTATCTAGTTACATCATGAAGTATATCGTAAGTTATTTTTGGTGCCTGGGTGTCTAGAAAACCTATTTCCAGCCATGTTCTTTAAAGAAAATCCTGTAAATGTGTCATCAGGTTGTTTTTTTAAAACATGGCGAAAGCCATTCTTGGAGAAAAATTCATTCTAAATGGGTTAAAGAAAATAATTAATCAGTCCCAGTTTCTTTAGGTGAGTTTTTCAATGCATACACATAGAACCATTTGTGCATTACTGTGAGTGACCTTACTGTAGAAAAGAAAAAGCTTACAGCACTATAAACTGACTGATGAGGTATTCATATACGCAATGATACTATTCTTGTTTTATTGATTGTTCACAAAACCAAACAATTCACTCATAATGATTTCTCAGATGAAACCAAATTAGGACCTCGACTCAAAACCAGAGTTCAAGTGTACTCAGCTGACATGATTTGCTCTGGATTTCCTGGCCATGGACCATTTCCAAGGCTGCTATAAAAATAATTAACGGGGAGGGGGGATTAAAATTCATTACAAATGCAGTATATCATTGCTATTACGTCCACACGAGCAAAAACTAGAAGGGTTGACTAAATTTAATGAGGAAATCTAAGTGTGGTCTATGCTAGGAACTCTGTGTATTGTACACACAAAGGGATAAAGTCCCAGAACTTCACACAGACTATAAGAAGAGAAGAAATACATTACATTGAATATTTAAAACAATATGCAAAGGTTTATTGAAGAAAGTTAAGATTAAAATCAGTTTTGGGTAAGAGAGACATTATGGGACAAAGGGCAGAAGAAAATGAAATGGGCTTATGGGAGAAAGTGGTTACGTACAGTAGTTGTGGCCAGGTCAAATAAAAGCAGGAAGGTGATGTTAGAAAATGTCACCAGATGCCAAGGGGTTTAAAAAGAGGGGTACCTAATTAAAGTTATGTCTGGAGAGGGTTGAGGAGAGAAAGAGAGGAGCAGCTTTTCAGGAAAGAGTCGGAGGGAACAGAGGAGAGAAAGATGGGGAGGAGTCAGTACTTCAAGTGAATATGTACTAATGGCAGAAAGTTGAGTAGGACTTTAAAACTGATGGAAAGTCAAAAAGTATTCAGTTTTTGTGAAAGCTCAATAAGGAGATCAGACTGTCCGATTTCAAATGGCAAAGAACAACATATCATAGTTTGCTGTTTTGGGAAAGGCCTGTGAAACTGCTTTCTGCAAGTTGAACCTCTTGGTTTCTAGAATAATATTTTGTACAATCCTTAAGTTCTTGGTGTCTTGGGGTCTTTTGACCCTGTACAGTAGATGCACTGGATTGTTGAGGTGTATGACCACGCATGTAATGCAAGCCAACTTGTATTTTATTCTGGCCTCCAGGGAGAATCAATGAAGGTCTTTGAAGATAGGTGAGAGATAATCAAACTTTTTTTTTACAGAGAGCAATCTAGTAGCACAGTGTATTACTGCTTCGATCGTTCCAGGAGAGGTCAGTACCTGTCAATACAGAGTAACCATAATCAATTTTGGGAAAAACCAACCATACCAAGATGAAAATATTGGCTGGAGGAAAGGTTTAACTTTATTGATGGCATGATGGCAAATATAAGCTGGCAGCCCCAGATTTGGAGATCTAGATTGTTCTGCTCAGCTAGATTTACATGCTTTTGGTATCCTGATACACAGTGAGACACTCATCTACTCATTGGGAGAGACAAAGTGGCACCACTTTGCCCGAGTACAGTAATAATGACACCCCCAGGTAGAATGCCTGGTAAAGTGGACACTGTGAAATGCACAAGCTTTGCATGGAAGCAAATGGTATTTAGGTAGGGCCTAATGATGCCCAACTCCCTACAATTAAATCTACTTAACAATCCCTGGATACTTACACCCCCACATACCCCCACCCTATAGCACATAGCAAATCACCATCTAATTAAGATGGGGTCGAGATAGGTGACCTCTTTCATGAAGAAATATCAGACTTTAGTCTGTTAGATATATTCTTATACTTTGGAATTCATCAATTAAAGGACTTTCCATTAGAACCCACGGTGCTTCCTGCCCTTAGTTAAACCATAGAAAAAGAAGATCAGCACCATCTGAAAACAGGAATCTAATGAGGCAATGAGACAGAGACCAGGTGATGACTGCTGAGGAAAAAGGGCATTGGAAAATAACCTTGGGCTAGAGATTACAGAAATACAGTGGGTCTATTGTTGCATACAGATACGTGATATATCTCTTAATAGTAGACTGATGCATTTTAAAATTATACAACATTATTATTATGCACCAATTAGACTACACAAACTGGGACTACACTCCGATGCCAAGTGTGCTATAGATACTCCCACCCTAATGTAGACTTCATACTCTTGGCCTGGGAATACCCAGTAAAAGAAACATTCAGGGACAAAATCTTCATTGAAATTCAAAGTATGACAGACGCTGAACTTATTTCATGCTAAATTATTTCCTCCTCTTTGATGGCATTGTTAGGGTATGTCAAGAAGAACCCATCAACAAGGAGACGTTTTAAAGCACTAGAACTACCATGATCTAAACTAAGAGTGGCAATGTTCCGAGGTAAAGGTCACGGACCAACAACTGAGTCCTGGACAGGTGATTTCATATTTTGTAATGAAGCAACAGACAATTATTCATTACTAATACACCAATCTAGGCCTAGAGATTGGAGCCCCTGAGGCAATACTTAAACGCAAAACAACAAGAACATGCTGCTTAGAAATTGCAGGTATCACAGAAGAACACTTGAGTAATCCTGGAAGTGATAAGATGAGATGCATATCATCCTACAATAGGCTGTGCGCTCCACTTAATAGTTAAACAATGATATGACAGGAAAGACATGAATGCAATTAAACTTGTTGGGGGCTATACGACAACTGTGAAATAGAACTAAAGGGAAATGAGAATTGTAGTTTTGTGGTTACTGTGACCAGGAGTGATCAATTTCTTTTTGTTTTGGTTTGGGGATGGAAGTGAATTGTTTGCACTATATTTCACTTATGCTGCATATGGATAGGTCATTTTTATCTGTGAAGTTAATTACAAAATGCATTCCATTGGATAGCATAACATCACATCAGTGGAGTGGCAGGAGCTACATTTCTTAAAGAAGGTATGGAGTTCCCGATTCCCTGCTATGAAGGATTGTGGTTATAGAATTTGTGGCTTTTTACACCAACAAGTACTTGAGTATGGAGTAGTGTGAGGAACTACACCTATCTGTTCTATCCCACTGGATTTAGGAAGGAGGAAATCTTTCTAGAAGACGAAAGCCTCACCTATCCAAAGGGTGGCATGCTTCATTGCAGGGTTCCTCCTCACATTGGTCAGGGTGGTTATCAATGTCTGCAACAATGAGGATAACTGGGGTAACTCTTGCTCTCTGCGGATGTGGGTTTTGTGAAGGTGTCTTAAAAGTAGGAGTTTCAGATACTAGAGAAAAATTTGCCATCAAACAAAACCCCAATGACTCATCGCCTCAAAAGCCACCAGGGGAAAAAAAAACATTCTCACAAACACATCTGAAAACGGTCTTCAAAGAAAAAAAAAGAAAGAATTGTGTCAAGTTGGTAAAATGAAGTTATGAATGTGAATCGTTGCACACTCCTCTTATAGATGAGTTTTTGCTGTGAATTAACTAATGCTTATGTCTTAAACATTTGTAGCGTGCTGGTCGGGGGTGAGGTAGCCTGCCTCATGGGTAAACAATGTAGGTTATTACAAGTGGACTTTCACTTGGCCCCCTTCCGCACTGCAGTAAGTGACTTTTGTATTTCTAAATAAGATTAAATTCAACAACTCAAATCAACATTTTTGACAGTGATTATATAAAAATATCATTACAGGTAGGGGAGAGTATTCCGCATACAATGTTTGCAACAAATTAAAGGAAAATGTAATGATATTTTGATATAATAACCACTGTCAAAAATGTTGATTTGAGTTGTTGAATTTAATCTTATTTAGAAATACAAAAGTCACTACTGCAGTGCGGAAGGGGGCTAAGTGAAATTCTGCTTGTAATAACCTACAAGTTGGTAAAATGAACATTAAAACACCAAATGACTTACCATCCCAATAAAAGTCCAAATGGAAGTCTTAGGAACCCATCACTACTTCTTTCAGATCACAAACTTGAAATGGTCTGCCACTGAACTCTACTAACGCCTGAACAGAGTCTGAACCACAAGCCAAAGCATATATACTTAAGAGCATATGCCAGGGCAACTGGAAGTATGTAGCAGGAAAGAACCAAATTATGCAGCACGGTTGATTAAATTATGTGGCGATGTTAGAAATGGGGGTCTCTAGTTGGCAAGGGCTTGCACCTTTGTCCAAGTAGGGACCCTTCTTCCTAGTCAGGATAAGGGAGTTACACGCCTAAAATAACCCCTGCTCACCCCCTTGGTAGCTTGGCATGAGCAGTCAGGCTAATCTTAGAGGCAGTGTGTAAAGCATTTGCACATAACCAACAGTAATACAGTGTAAGCACTACTAACGGACACCACACCAGTTTAGAAAAATATCCAATATTTTTATATACTTTAAACAAGACCAATACGATAAAAATCCACAGTACAGTACTTTAAAAATCTTTAGTTATCACAGTGTCCTTAAAAACAGTTCCTTGATGTCGATAGCTCCGTCCAGGGCTATCCCGGCGTCGTGAACAAACAAATCCAAACAGTTCTGGCTGACCGCGGCGTCGCGGGTCAGCTACGGTGTCGGGAAGACCCACAAACAGTACCTTTCAGAAATGCAGGGCGTCGATGACCTCGCGGTGAGCTTCCGAAAACACGGCGTCCGCAGGCGTCGGTTCCGGAGGTCGGTGCAGGTGTCGTCGGGCCCTCGAAGTCACACGCGTTGCAGATCGATCTCCTCTCTGTTGAAGTCAGGAGCGCTGGCGTCGGCCGGCGTCGGGTGCTGCGGTGCGAAGTGCAGCGGGCGGCGTGCGGTGCCCTCAGGTCGTGGTGCGAGCAGCGGCTCGGTGGCGGCATCGGATGGCGTCGTCGGTGAGACCAGGGTCGCGGTGTGAGATGAAGGCGGTGCTCGTCTCGGTGCTGGCAGGTCACGGTGCAGCAGCGGCGTCGTCGTAGCTGCAGCGCTGTCGTCGGCTGACGAACTGGAGTCGATGGCACCGGCGTAGTTGGGCCAAGGCTGCGGTGCGGGATGAGGGTGGTGCGTCATGTAACTTACGAGCGGTGCCCCCGAACCACGGTGCAAGCAGCGGCGTCGAGTCCGGCGTGGAGCGGCGTTGTCGGGGATACCACGGCGTCGTCGTGAAGCGAGGCGGTGCGGTGCCCACAGGTCGCGGTGCGAGCAACGGCTCGGCGGCGGCGTCAGCAGGCGTCGTCGGTGAGACCAGGGTCGCGGTGCGGCGTTGCGGCGGTGCCCTCTGCGGTGCCTTCAGGACACGGAGTCGGCAGCGGCGTCGTAGACGGCGTCGGGCTTGAAGTCTTTGCTGTTCCTGAGACTTCTTGAACAGGGGGCATGCTCTACCTCAAGCCCTTGGAGACACTCACAAAGTAGATTGCAGAAAGTTCAGTTCCAGTCCTTTCACTGCCCAAGACAGAAGCAGCCACTGCAGGCCAACACAGCAAAGCACACAGCAAAGTGGTAGTTCCTCCTCACAGCTTCTCCAGCTCTTCTTCTTGGCAGTCTTCTTGATCCCAAAGAGTTCCAATTTTCTGGGTTTTGGGTCCCCCTTTTTATCCTCAATTTCTCTTTGTCCTCTGAAGGCAGAGAGGCCTTTGCCTAGTCCAAACCAGTTCTGGTCAGTCCTGGAGCACTTTGTTGACAAGTCTCCTTCTTTCCTTTCACAGTGCAGGCCAGGGACATCAGACGCACCACAGGAGGTGGAGTCAGCATTGTGGAGGGAAGGCCCAGCCCTATTCAGGTCCCAGGTGCATCTCCTCCCACCCATCTACATGTAGGTCTTGCTATTCAGCCCTGTGCTGACTCACCCTGTCTCCTAGCATCCCCCAGCCCCTGTCACACACACTCTAGACAAGGAATACACAACCTAGCAGAGGCAGGCTTGGATGGTTAGACAAGAAAATACCCACTTTCTAAAAGTGGTATTTTCAAACACAGAATGTTAAAACCAACTTCACTAAAAGATGCATTTTATCATTCTGAGTCCAGGCATACTAAACTCGAATTTCTACCATATTCCCTGGGTCAGTTAGGATTATAAGCTGTAATAATCAAAACTGCCCATTCTGGCCTATGGGGAACAGGTAGCCTTGCAATAGTGAAAAACGAAATAGGCTGTAATTCACTATCAGGACATGCCACACACACCAGGGCATGTCCTACCTTTCACATACAATACACCCTGCCCACAGGGGTACCTTAGGCCTACCTTAGGGGTGACTAACATGTAGAAAAGGGAAGGTTTAGGGACTTGCAAGTGTGTGCACTTGCCAAGTCGACATGGCAGCCCCAGGCTGCACACAGGCTCTGCAATGGCAGGCCAGAGTTACACTTTACGGGCTGTTTGCGTGGGTGGCACAACCAGTGCTGCAGCCCACCAACAGCATTTGATCTATAGGCCCTGGCACTCTCAGTGCACTTTACAAGGAACTGACACATAAATCAAATAGGCCAATCATGGAAACACCAATTCATAACACATTTTATAAAGGAGCACTTGCACTTTCCCACTGGACAGCAGTGAGGAAAGTGCGCAGAATCATTACACCAGCAAAAACGGAGTCAAAACCGGGAGGTCAGAAAGCAAAAAGTCAGGGGAAACACGCCAAAAGATGCCAAGTTTAACAGGCGAGAAAACACAAATTATATGGCATAAAGCAGCACATTTTTGGCAGCATTACTTTAGTATTTTGTTATTTGTACACGTTAACACTGTTAGGGCAAAGGTTTCACCTTCTTGATTGCAGATTAATACCCAAACACAGTAATAAGCAACTTAAAGGTGACCAGTCAACCTTTGTGAAGGGCTTTCCACTGCACGACAACATATAGTCACCTTTTTAATACGTTTTGATGCTTTTCAGCTAGAATCAATTTTTTGTCAAAATCAGCAGATTATGCAGCAGATGGAGAATTATATGGTAAATCCATAATGATGCAGAAAACGCCGCGGCCACAATCACCTAATCTCAAAAGCCCCTCATAAAGCCTACCTACTACTTTGATGACATAATTCCAGCAACAATTATACATTATTTGCCACTTCAGACAACTCTGGTATTTACTCACCAACTCTTTGCTTCCTAACAGCATCTCCTAAAAATATAAAAAATTGGTGAAATCCCACTCTCCTCCTAAAGAACCAATCGTGAATCCTAATAAACTCACCAACTTCAGCCTGGCTACTATGGCTGGGTAAAGTAAATGAGTAATGTGCTGCTGGCCAACAGATCAAGAAGAACAATCTTTTTTTGCCTACTAGTTAAAATTTTAGCATCGAAACAGCAACAATAAGAATACCCAACTAAACCCACTCAATGCTTACAAAGGTGATTCCTCCCTCTTTGACTGGTCAGCAGCTTTAGGTACTATCGATCAAAGACTTGACAACTAACTGCTCCCCAATATCACACGCAGTGTGGAAGGATCCCTTTTAGCACAAACTCTGTTCAATCTGTGTTCAGAATAGAACACAACATGATGGGAAGCTTAAAGTCCAACTAGCGTTTAATGCAAAATAGCAACAAGAACAGCAAAGGATCAGAGACAATTGACATTTCAACTGACCAGGGCACTCACTAGAAAATAGTCAGCTGGAGGTAAGAGCTCAAATCCATGTAATCTAAATATAAGGCAATGTGCAGGAGCCAGGCTTTTACCATCAAGGAAGCGTAAAATGGCCTTGAGGAGAAGATATTAATCGTGTAACAATACTGGCCCTATCATTCTCACAAAATCCTGTTTCCCTTACCAGGTTTGAAAAAGAAGCAACGTTATTGGAAAATGTGCAAAGTACAACAACGAGTGCTGTGGCTTACAGGCCAACTAGGGCCGTGAAAGTTTTACACAAATTTGAATGTCATCGGAAACTTCAAGCTACTAGAAGACGATATTCATATTTGATGAACAGTTGATACATTCAGGATTACATACGCAGTTAATCTACTTCATAGGACTATACAAACATAATACAAACAGATTTTAAGTATGTTTTCACACATATCTATGGAATTATTAAGAATTCTGATGGAGAACAAAAGTATTACAATGCGCCAATATAGTGAAGAGACATCTAAAAATCTTATTATTTCATCAGATGGTCACTTTGACAAGGTCATCAAACTTTTTGACACTAAGCTCTGGAAAAAGTGAATTTATCCTTCACTGGCAAAATTACTCTATTATCAATGAATAATTATAATCTGATCTACAAACATTCTGATACACAGCATCTCTAGACTTCTAAGAAACATTCCTTGGTTACTGGTTCAACTCTCAATTATCCATGCCTTGTAACATTCAACAAACTGAAACAGCATCTATAATAGCACTTCACTCATTACAAGAATATTAAAACCCTTACTACAACCAACTGACTTTCAACTTGTCCAACCACTCATCTTCTCACGCAATGACTAAAGTATTGTCATGCTAATCGGAGAAGAAAAAGCCAACATTGATGCCCATAAAGCACCTTTCTACTCTTTAACCAGGCACAAACAAATGTGACCACATTACTAACGTCCCGAGAGAGCTTCTTCGTCTCCCCTTGGAGGCAGGAATAAAATTCTAGATGGTATGTATCATCTTTAAAGCCATTCACTCATATAACTGGAATACCTTCATTCCTCCATGAATATCTCAGCTGGGGCAAAGGACCAAAGCCACGCTTAGCCTCAAAATAAAAATATTCAGACACCAGGAGGCAGCAACTTTCGGCTTTTCCCCAAGTGGCCATTTCCCTGTGGAACGCATTGCCAAAAGCACAGTGATGTACTGAAGTCTTACTCCAGTAACCCAAAAAAAAAAACCACCTAATAAAATGTGACATTTGGACAAGTAACTCGTGTTTATGTTCCCTTCCTCCTCCTAAACCCTCTTATCTCTATTGCTCTGCTCCTTATATCTCACAAATCCGCTGTCCAGTCTTTTTTACCCTACCTTCTTTTTGCCCGCTCCCACTGTTATTATCCTCCGATTCTAGATATTACTCTTTACTCTCCATTATCCACCCTCCCTTATTTGGTAACATAATACCCTTGCACTCTCCCCAGTAGACTGTTGATTAATCGCTTACTCCACTAAGCGTCACTTTTCTTCGGAGTCTCAGAGCCCTTGCTCTCCTCCATCTTTCATGCTGCTTACTGGCTGTTTTTTTATTTTTTTTAGCGATCCCTATGTCCACAGTAATTTTCTGTACAGCATGTAGGAAGAGTTTGCTTTATAAATATGTAAAATAAATAAAAGTCTTCAACAAAAAGATCACCATGCTCGGGAGCTAACTGGAAGCGCCTCCTCGTAATGCTCAAACTCCTCAATGCACACCTCATTGATGATTGGCTCTTTTTCCGCTCAATGTGTTCCTTGGTGCTGAGTGTTGAAAACTCTGGCAATAATAGTGCAAACTCCTCTACTGCGGATTCTAAGACATCCATCATTTCCAAAGAGGATGACAGCAAAGATTAAGCTACATTTAATGAAGGGGTATATGGGACTCTCAGTGCCAAACATGAAGGCTGAGGTGGGCACAGGATACCTTTTAATCATCCTCCAACTGGTACACCACCGCTTCGGTTCTGTCGCGGACCTGTAAAGCCTGGATAGAAACGAGAATTCATATTAAGGGCAATTCTAATGCAGAGGAGAACAGTTTCATCTACTCACCACTGATCGCGGAGTTTCATTTACAACCAGTGCCTGCAAGCCATGGTGGGATGGTGGGCACAACAGGTCTACTGTGCCCATCCTCCGCTTTCCTCTTACCACCAGTGCTAGAAAGAATGATTACCGAAGAGGCAAGCAAACAAAACACTTCTCTTAGTAAAACACCTATTAGCAAGACAAAACATGCAGCAGAATCCAAAGTAAATTATGACAATGTTACTGACCTCTAACCAACTGATTGCAGCATGTTGTGTTATTATCACATGCTTTGCACTATCAGGCAATCTAGTGACTGGCCCAGAATATTACAAACCGATTTAAGTTTCAGTTCTGAGAAAGACTTGTGAAAACGCAGCAGAAGCCAAAAGTCAACCAGCACACATGCCCAATCACAGATTATTGTATTTTCCCCCTTGGTATAAGTGTGGTTGCTTGTGCGTTTGAAGTTAAAGATCAAACGCCTACTATGCTAAACTAATAGGCCCACTAATTCCCGTCCACAGGGGAAAAGGGTGGTGCATGTGAATATACAACACATGTTTATCACAAGCTTTGCACGGATTTAATAGCAGTTCCCTATCACTTTTTGTTTTAAATAAATGTCTTTATCAACATTTTCCAATTACATACAGGATGTTATCACTTTTTTTTTTTTAAATACATTTCTTTATCAACATTTTCCAATTACATACAGGATGTTATCACTTTTTTTTTTAAAATAAATTTCTTTATCAACATTTTCCAATTACATACAGGATGTTATAGCACACATCGTAATACTTCATGCAATGATAGAATAAGGCAAGCGTCCATGTCACATTGTGTTAGAACAAAGTGGGACTGTGTTCAGGATAAAAGGCCCCAAAACTGGAAGAATCTAAGTCCTTTATCCCAGTCGACAATGGTACAGCATAATGCAATATCACAGTGGGAACACAGAAAGAGCAAAAACGACATGCTCTGATCTATACAACAATCTCGGTTACCAGACAACAGTTCTGGTGTATATGAAACCCCTCCTGTCCATGCCCACCCCCGTAGCTTCCATGATTGAGCACTTCTCGTGGGGAGTCCTGACTGCTGTTCTGGGTCTATTTATCATCAATTCTTCAATTATATTTATCCCTTAGATTCAAGTTTACAGGCAACCCCATCGCACAGTAGCTTCACCCCTCCATCCCGCTAAGCTGGTCAGAGTTAGATCGGTCCCAACCAGGGAGTTCCAGCAGTGCCTGCGTCATTGCATTCCAGGCCAGCAGGGCATCTTGGGCTTTCTCATCTCTCCTGGTCCTTCTCATATGTGCCTCACCTGCCCCCGCCCATTCCAGTGGCATTTCCCTAATCACTTTAAGTCTAAGGTGAACAGAAAGTGGAGATGGCTTTAGTGAATAATGTTTTAAAGCCGTTTAGTCCTTTGTGCTTAATTTCTTGCATGATTAGGCATTGTTTTGTGAATGTGTGAGCGGATGACCACGTAGTCCGCTTGCAAAACTCCATGAGCGGTGCCAATGAAATCCATAGTGGCCCCATTTTTAATTGTGAAATGTGATTGTGGACCTTCCACAAGTTACCTATTTGTGTGCACTTAAACTTGAATGCACCACATAATCCAGTTGGCTATGGCTCCTTTGTAGATGGGTTTTCAAAAATGTGTGGGTTTGAAGGAGACGAACAACTGTTTTGTATAAAGGTCTAAAGCAAACACAAGGAGATGATGGACAGAGCGCTGAAACATTTCAGACACTCGCCCCCGTCACAGATCTGGGTTGAATCCATCATCATTCTTTAGCTCACTTCGCCACCCCAGTTCAGACACAGCTATATGTAAATCAGTCTTTACCCTGTGCCTCATGGGAACAGTCCAGCCCGAACTGCCAAGCCATATCTTCCCTTAACCGGAAACAAGCATCCTGGGACCGGTTTCGGGCTAACAGCCCTCATCAGCCAGGCTAGCTTGAATCCAGTGGCAAAGTGAGCAAGGGACCCACGTCTGGGCATACCCTGCCAACTTAGGGCAAACAAAGGGTATGCCAAGACGTGGGTCCGTTGCTCACTTTGCCACTGGATTCAAGCTAGTCTGTAGAATTATCCCCAGGCGTCAGTATGGATCCAGAAATTTTTCGTGAGCAGTACCCCTGCACGCCCTATGTGGCGTCATTCGCGCCGGAAGTGATGTGCGCAGTGCCTAGATAGGTGTCACCTCAGCACTGACATCCGTTTCTTTTCGCGACTTTCCACATCAGGAGCGCAGAGCCAAGGAAAACATTGACCACCGGTGTGGAAAAATAGGACCCTGAAAGGGGAAAAACCCTGTCCGTAGAAATCAGTCACAGTGGGGAGGATGGGTGGGTAGGTAAGGAATCTGCAGCAAGATAGTCTCTCTAACAGATAAGACGTTACAGAAGGTAAGTAACTTGTTCATCTGATAGAGACTTCTTGCCGCAGATTTCTTACCTTAGAACAGAAACCCAAACAATACCTGCCCAGAGGTGGGTTCGCAAAACAGTTTCACACTAAAAAGTTCTGCAGAAACAAACAAGCAAAGTGCCCGTTTCGATGCACCGGACTGTAAAGGCAGTAGTGCTTGGTGAACGTGTGCAGAGAAGCCCACGTTGCTGCCTGGCAGATGTCCAAGACCAGACCTGCGCGTGCTAAAGCAGTGGTCGCAGTCTTGGCTCTGGGTGGAATGAGCATGCAAGCCCTCAGTGGGTCGCTTCTTGGCCAATGAATAGCAGATTTTAATGCGGAGCATGAAACATCAGGGGATGGTCCATTTCTGCATGACCTTTCCCTTCATCGTTCCGACATACATGACGAATCGTTGGTTGTCCACCTGAACTCTTTCGTGCGGTCAAAGAACGACAATGCTCTTTTTGGGTTAGAGCAGTGGAGTTGTTCCTCTTCCTTAGAGGGATGTGGCGGAGCGTAAAAGGTAGGCAGAGTGATGGACTGGCCTACAAGAAAGGGAGTGACAACTATCAGCTGGAAGTAATCTCTAGTGTGAAGAACCAGCTTGTCTGGGAAGATGTTCAGCTATGATGGCATAGATGACAAAGTCTCAGGCTCACTGTTCCTCCGGGCAGATGTTATTGCCACTAGGAAGGCCATCTTGATGATCAGGACTCTGAAAGGAAAGTTGTGCAGTGGCTCAAAGGGAGCGCACATCAGAAAGGAGAGTACTAGACTGAGGTCCCACTGAGGCATGATGAAGGGTGAAGGTGGAAACGTGTGTTGCAAACCTTTCCAAAACCTATTAACAACATGAGATTTGAATGGTGAAGGATTATCAGGCAACTGCAGAAAGGCTGGGATGGCAGAAAGATAGCCCTTTGAGGTGCCCAAAGCAGAGCCCTGCTAAGCAAGGGAAAGGATAAATAGAAGAACCTGAGAGAGGGGAGCTGAAAGAAGGACAACCTGTTTCTCTGCACACCAAGATACAAACTTGCCCCAACAGGAGGCATATACTGTCTTGGTAGAGGGATGCCTGGCTGCTAAGATAACATTGCAGACTTCAGGGGGAAGGTCAAAAGCTGTGAGCTGTCACCGCTCAATCTCCATGCATGAAGGCGGAGCATGGAAAGGTTCAGGTGGAGAAGTCTCCTCTGCTGCGACAGAAGATCCTCCTGAAGAGGCAGCCTGATCGGAGGACTGATGGCCATGCTCAACAGCTCGGGATACCAAACTCAGAGCCCAGTCCGGAGCCACAAGGATGATTTGGGGCAGTTTGTTCCTGATCTTCTTGAGAACTCTGGGCAGGAGTGGTTTGGATGGAAAAGGCATACAGGACGCCTGAGTTCCACTCAAGACAAAAAGCATCTCAGAGTGACAGCCGCCTTGAAAATTCCATCGCACAAAACTGCTGACATTGCGCGTTCTCAATGGTGGCGAACAGATCTAACCAAGGCTCTCACCAGTATTGAAAGAGACCGTGCACCAATTCTGGATGGAGACGCCACTCGTGGCCGGAGATCAGAGGCCTCTGATCTCCACCTCTGCCAGATAGCTGCCTCATCCCAAGAGTGACGAGTCTGTCACTACTGTCAGATCTGGTTGGGGAAGGGAGAGGGGTCTGCCGCTGACTCAATCACGGTTCATTACCCACCACAGCAGATCTCGCAGTTCCCTCCGAGATCTGGACCATGTTGGAGAGATTCCCCAGATGCTGCGCCCACTTGAACTTCAGGTCCCACTGCACAGCCTGCATATGCCAGCGGGCATGTGTGACAAGCAGGATGCAGGAGGCCCAACAGCCTCAGAGCCAGTCTTGCGAAACCAAGGACAGAGGCTGAAACATCGGTATCATAGCTTGAATATCCTTGACACGCCATTCGGGAGGATAAGAACAAAACTGCACTGTGTCCAGAACAAACCCGTTGAACGGAACATCTGAGAGGGAGTGCGGTGTGGTTACGGCACTTTGATAGTGAACCCCAGCGAGTGCATGAGGTCCGACAAAGTCTGGAAGAGGGAGACGACTGCTAAGGGAAGACTTGTACCCCTGATCGTTGCACATGAGCTGCAACCACCGCCATCACCTTGGTGAACACCAGAGAGATGCTGGTAAGGCCAAAGGGAAGCAAGGGGAACTGCAAGTGCTTGTGGCCTACCATGAACCACAGGTAAAGTCTGTGGGCAGGACGAGGATGTGGAAGTATGCGTCCTGCAAGTTCAAAGCCACCATCCATTCTCCTGGGACCAGGGCAGGCAGAAGTTGAGCAAGCATGAGCATTCTGAATTTCTCCATTTTGAGGAAGAGATTGAGAGGGGGCAGGCCTAGGATAGGACAAGGGCCACCGTCTTTTTTGGGCAGCAGAAAGTAGCAGAAATATGAACCATGACCTACTTCTGACATCAACACTCTCTCTATGGCTCCCTTGGCCAAGAGAGTCTCCACTTCCTAGTATATTAAGGAGAGATGGTCCTCCTCCTGGGAGGCACTGGCCCGACCTCTCACTGCCCAACCCACGAGGTCTGGGAGTACTGTGTCCTCGGCCACACAGAGGCTAGGGAGCTTGTGTGCCATGGAGGCAGGGCGGGTAAGAACGCGGCTGGAAGCCCCTTCCGTGGCCATGGAAGGTGGACTGGAGATGGCGAGAGACATTGTAAGGCCCAAGAACCTGGCCGTAGCCCTGCTATCCTTGAAGCGATCCAGATTTGAGTCCACCTTGTCTCCGAAAAGATAGGAGCCATCAAAGGGCATGCATAAGCGAGGCGAGGGCATCCCCTGGAATGCCAGTCGTCCTCAGCCAGGCATCGCATGGTAAGGCCACCAATGAAGAAACCGCTCTGCCTAGCAAGACATTCGTATCCTGCCCACATCTGATTGTAAACTTGGCTGCATCTCCCGGTCTGCCATAGCTTGGGAGAGTATGGCAGACCGGGCCTCCTACGGGACCATGGGCAGCACCTGCGCAACCAAATCCCACAGTGCATGGGAGTAACGAGCCAAAAGGCATGCAGTGTTCACGGACAGCAGTGTCAGGCTGATGGAAGAAAACATTTTCTTCCCTAAGGTGTCCACCCTCCGATTGGGGTGGTAGGGAGTGCCCCAGGGTTTACTTAGGAAGTGGAGGGTTGGACCACCAAGGGTGTTGTGTGAGGAATCTGGAGTACCCTAGGAAGGGTGGGCAATTGTTCTGTTCACAGGAGCACCTGTGCAGGGCTTGAACCAGGCCCCAAGTAGGACGGCCGTAAGGGCTTCATTAAATGGGAGAAGCAGTTCTGAGGGGGTCACTCCCGGCTAAAGCCCCTCTGTCAAGACATTAATTTTGAATGCCACTGAGGGCAGGCTAATGTCCAGGACCTCAGCTAAAACTTCTCAACAATGTAGGAAAAGAAGCTCCATCCTCCGTAGCCACGGATGGAGGTGTCCAGTCCACTGGCGCCTGCCAATTCCTTATACTCGTCCATGTTGGGGCCTAGGTGCTAGTAATCTGCAGTGTCCAGTGGCCCCTCCCAATCTTCCCCAAGTCCTAACCCATAGGAATAGGTGTTAGGCTCCAGACAGGATTTAGTGTATTAGGTTTCAGTTGGCGCCGGAGTCAGGCGATTCCCCTCCGGCTCCATGTCAGAGTTGAGGATGAGAATGGGGACGGCAGCTCAAATAACGGGACCGGCGCTGGTCGTACCACTTCGACCTTCCCGGACGCCGGTGGACTTGGGGAAGATTGGGAGGGGCCACTGGACACTGCAGATTACTAGCCCCTAGGCCCCAACATGGACGAGTATAAGGAATTGGCAGGCGATCCATCCATAGATCCAAGGGGCCACTGGACACTGCAGATTACTAGCCCCTAGGCCCCAACATGGACGAGTATAAGGAATTGGCAGGCGATCCATCCATAGATCCAAGGGGCCTGACTGGCACCGGGGGGCAGACCCGCTGGCGGAGAGTCAGTAGGGGACGCTACCGAACCCACGGGGCCAAAAGGCACGCCAGCGGAGTTGGGCCACCCACATATGAGATGCATGGCCTCATAAAATTCAAGGAGTTGGGCAGGGTTCGCTCCGGTTCCTGGAAACTCTGGGAGGCGCGGAGCTGGCCTTATTTGCTTATATGGGAGGCAATCTCCTCTAGCAGAAGTGGCATGTGTTCTTTGTTGGTCTATCTGGTGGGATATGCTTTAACTTGATGGAGTTGTCATTCTGCACCAGAAATTACATAAATTTGCCGGTTGTTACTCTCCTACACTGTTGAGGGCAATTCCTCACCTTTCCCTTGATAGGTGTTGTGATTGCATGTAGCAGAGGCCCCTTGAGAATGGGAGCCTCTGGAACGGCCTTTGGGTCCGGAAAAAACTCTTTCAAAGCACTAGTTTTGCATGACTTGCTGTCGCTGTTCTTGATTTGAAAGCACAGACTACCTTAGTGAAGATGTTTTATAGGAGCCACTCTGAACTTTACTTGTTGGTGCAATTGGAAGTGTGAGGTTGTTGACAGGCCCCTGTAGACTTCAGGGTGTTAGTGTCCTTTTTAATTTATTTCAAGTGCCTCAACCACATGTGGACCAAATAACAGGGTCTCCTCAAATGGCAAACCCAAAATTGTACGCTGCAGTGTAGAACCTGGAAATAAGTAGCCATGCGCTATGACACAAGATGACGATGGATTTAATCCGATAGCTTGCAGTATCCGCTGCATCTAGAAAACCACGTATGCCCCACTTCCAATAACTTTCTGGAGGGTGTCGGAGGAGTTCTTCCACTCCTTCTGAATAGAAGCAATCATACTGAGTTAGGAGTGCCTGAGTGTTTGTGATATGCGTTGAGGCAACAGTACCCATTGCTACTCTTTTGCTCACCATGTCAAAACATTTACTTTCATTACCAGTGGTGGCCTTTCTGTGGTACCCCTTGGATAATACACATCCTGGAATTTAAATGAGATGCACCAGCAATGTCCTTCACTGGTTCTCCTCCTACCATGCCAACCGAGATCAGTTTCTTCACATGGGCACTTCCAGGTCCCAAAAGATCCATATCACCCGCCAAGTCCCCCAGGATCTCATAAGTCTCCTGCGATCTTCTACCTCTACATAAAGCTGCTTGGTTCTTTACTCACACACAACAGCATCGAGAATTACCTATAGGCCAGTGATATACAACTCTACTTGAAAGTCTTCTCTGCTTCAGTCATTCAACACCTCAAACAATGTCTCCACATCATCCAGACCTGGGTGTCCAGCTCCTACCTCAAGCTCAACCCAACCAAGGAAGAATTACTGTTTGCCAAGAACAAACAAGGAACCATACAAACCTTGTTCAATTAAATGAACTATGTTGGCTTCAAATCCAAAACTTTACAGTGCCAAATGGATTCATCCTGGACATCAACCTCACATACAAGGAACAAGGCCCTCAAAAAAAAAAAAAATGACTGCTTGCTACAAGCTCTCACTTCTAAAGAAAGTTAAACTGTCTCTTCCAGAAAATGACTTCAGAACTGCTGCTCAAGTCCTTATACTCTTATATATGGTTGTCAGTAACGCAATGCTCATGGTCTTTCAGACTCCACACTGGCACCCATTAAGGGTATCCTAGAAGCCGAACTGAGTCTCATTGAGGGTATAAAGAAATTTAAGCACATCAACCCCATCCAGATGGAACTCCATTGATTGCCCATGCTGGCCCGCACAATCTTCACAACCAGTTGCATCATTTACAAAGCATTAAGGACCACCAGCCCGTCTATTTTGCAGACAAGCTCACCATCTCTGGTGGTTCCTGGCACACCGGCAGCCAGAATACAGATTAAGATGTGGGCAAAAATTCTCCAGTCCCTCTATGGTCCCCGCGCCTTCTCAACAGCAATGCCAAACTGGCTGGCCTGGTCTCTCTCTCCCCCCCCTTCTCCTGCTACGGAACCCGCCTGTAGGAAAGTAGGATCTGCTTCTTATGGTTACCCCCACTTTTTGCTTGATGTAACACTGTTTTTGACTAGTCTAACTGGGATCCTGCTAATCAGGACCCCAGTCTATCTGCTTTCTCCTTAAACTGTTATGTTATGTACTTAGGTACACTCCAGATTGGATACTGGGGAACCCATGTCAGTCCCTAGTGTATGGTACACATGTACCCAGGGCATAGGTACCCCAGAGGCCTCCCATGGGCTGAAGCATGTATTATGCCACCCATGACAGGCCATGCAAAATGGAACTACAGGCCTGCCATTGCAGCCTGTGTAAGTCGGTGCATGCACCACTTACTTAAGATATAGGTTTACTATATCTAAGGGTCACTGCACTTAAAACCTATAAGTCACCCCTATAGCAGGCCTTTACAATCCTGAGGGCAGGGTGCTTGGTTCTAAGTGAGAGGGTGCCCCTGCATGAGCAGGACACCCCTGCAGCCTACGGAGTCCATTCTCCCAGGTTGTCAGTGAAGCAGCCATTTACTACTATAGAGGGGCATTATGCAACCGCATGACGACCAACTCTAAAACGGCTGAAACAAACCCTAGTGTGTTTGGTGTCAAACATGTTGGAATCATACCCCCACACCGGTAACCGGTGTAGGAGGTATGATTCCACCCCTCAGAAGCGTCCTTTGTGGGGTCGCTGGTGTTCCCGGTACCAGCCTTCTAGCTCAGGACAGCACAAAATGGTTGCTGCCGACCAGAGACACATTTCTGCCCTCCTGCTGCTGAGCCAAGCTCGAGCAGGGGTTGGTAGAATAGGCATCCTGTCCCAGGGAGGTGTGCCCACCTCCCAGACAGGATTTAGTGTATTAGGGATGGGTGGGTGCGCTTGCCAGCAACTGAAAGCCTGCATGAGGGGCACATTTGGTGTCCCTGTGCATAGTCCAGTTCAAACCAGTCCTGGGAGCCGTAGGCTCGCGCTCTGGCACGAAACTGGACAAAGGACATGGGAGTAACCTCCCCCCTGTCCAGACCCTCCCCTGGGAGGGTCCCCTGAATCTTCCCAACCCTTTTCCCAGGGTACTTAAGGGCTTACCTGGGCGTAGGTCCCTAGATTTGTCGTGGACAAGATTCAGAACTGAAAACACTGCACTTCCACCGTCTGGGCACTCTGGACTTCGTTTAGGCCTGACTTAGTCTCCCTCTCAGTCTGCTGCATTGTCTGTGCCTGTGCACCATACAGGATCCGTGTAGGACCTGTGGAACATCCAATACACCTGAAGATAATCTCCCTTGGAGTGAAGGAGTCACTCCCCTGTATTCACAGGCACCACAACAATGCTGACCGGTCTGCTGATCCCAAGCTCCTACGGACTCCGAATGGCTCAGCAACACATGAGGTGGGTTTCTATGTCCCTCGAGGTCCGAGCTGCCCTCTCACCGAGTTTGAGGTCAGAATCCCTCGTGGGGGCTGCAACACCCGAACCCCTGTGCACCGCGTACTTTTGCAAGTGCATGTGCTTGTTGGCAATCCTGCGACAAGTGCATTGGGCTCCGAGTAGCCCCAACCTCTGGCACCGTTTCCTACAAAGATCTTCACCCACCTCGCACCGAGTGCTCCGTGGCCTATTGTTTTGTGAAAATGCCTGAGGTCCTCTCGAGACTCCTGTGCCTCCGGCCTGTGGGTCCAATTGAGGGGCAACTTTGCTTTTCCTGGGCTCCCCTGGTTGCTCCAGGCTTGCCCTGACTCCCCTGGCTGTGGTGAGTCTCCTGGACCTTGCTGGTCCGAACCGTACATGTCCTTGACCTTCTGCGTGGGTTGCTGTTGCCAAGGCTTGTTGGTGCTCCCACCGGACACCGACCCCTCAGCACTCGACATCCTTCGTGGGACAGCTCGCATCCGGCTCCTGGTCGTCCTCAACGTCGCCTGGTCCCCGCAGCTGCAGAGTCAAGGTCACCGTCAACTATCCTGAAGCACCCGACATCGGTGGGCATTCGTCTACCGAGCCCCTGGTCACTCTCAAGTAACCCAGACTCTGTCCCGTCTGCTTTCAGGTACTCCTCGACAAGAATCCAAGTTTGGATTTCAACCGACTTTCTTCTCCCTTCCAGCAGCGGCACTTTCTCGAAGTCCTCCATTGAGTTTGATGGCGGTTTCCGACGCCACTTCACACCTATGCACCCAGCTTCCCTGGGATAGGTAACTTGCGTACTTCGGTATCCACAAGTGGGGTGGCTCTCCAACCTTCCGTCTTCCACGGGGTTTCTTCGAAGTCCACTGGGAAGGGTCCTTAATCTCTAAAATTCCAACCGCGACTTGCACATAGACTTGTACGGAGTACGTGGTCGTGTTCCCACACTGCACACGCACTCCATGGGGTGCCCATCTACTGACCTCGGGTGGTTCCTTGGGGTCTCAGCAATTCTATGTCCTCTCGACATTGTCCTGACTCGAGTCGTGGTTCTTATACCACTTTTTTAGTATATGGTTTGGTCCCCCCCTGGGGCCCACTGTGTATTAGTGCTATTTACTGTCATTTCTTTGCTTAAGTATTGTGTGCTTTGTGTCGATCTCCGTGTAGGAGATACTGTAACGTACTATATAGCGTTATATAATAAATACATATTTTTTATAACTACTGCGTGGTTCTCTTTTTATTTAATCTATACTATAAGATTGCATTCTGGTAAAACAAGCTGCTTTACACTCCTTCAAGACTTAACCTGAAGGCTGCTCTCCACAGCTACCACTTGGATAGCTTTCTAAGGTTGTCTGAGACCTCTTAAATCACCATCAGGGTTGTCTGGACTGGTGCAAGGTGCCCACTTTAATTAGTGGACATCATATACCAGGCCAGCTTCCCACACCGCCCTTACGAACTACCGACCACCCCCCTTATTTCTGGAGAGGTGTAGACTTGCGACCTATCTCCTCTCCCATGGAAGTATGATGTACACATGCACACTGTAACCTGGTTGAGCTAGTTACTCCTGTTCTAATTGGTATGCAAATGAAAGTTTACAGAATGCCTGGAGTTAACAACCGCATAGACCGTCACATAGCACTCTATACTGTTGATTACCAAAACATGTCTGATTTAATCTGCTGTGCAATCTCGATACAATAACTAAGATTATTGAAACTGGAATTGTATGCTGTCCTCTACCTCTGTCAAAAGGTGCATGTGTTATTTATTGCCAATAAAGATTTTTTTTTAAAGTGTGCAACAAAAAAAAAAACAGTACTAAAGAACAACATTCCTGTCCATCAAGACTGCCCCAATGCTGCTCCAATTTAGGAGACAGTTGAAGACTCCCCTTTTTAAAGAACACTACCTCACAATGACTTAACTGTCCATAATTCAACCATCCCTCACATCACTTTCTGACTTTATGCTCATCTTTGACATTGTACACCGCTCCACTGCCTTCTGGCTTTATTCATGCTCTAGAAATACCCTACATAATTGTTAGTTTTCGAGCAGTATGTACTACCACAGATTCCGGAGGGCTAAGACCTCGAACATAAAGCAGATCCTGTAGTTCAATCTTGTACCGGCCCGGCTATCAACAGGCCTCTCATTACCCCATACCACCCCGGAAAATGCCTCAGCTCAACTAATCTCTATCTCGCAGTCATTCCAAAAATCAAAAAGGTAAGAAGCGGAGGCAGATCATTCGCCTACAATGTGGCCAGACTCTGGAACACAATGCCCCCACCCATCTGTGCTGAATCCCGTCATCTTCCCTTCCGGAAACTACTCAAGACCTGGCTAGTCCAACAATCAGCTTCCTAAACTATAGCCGCTAGCGCTGGGATGCCCATGGGTAGCTATGCGCTCTACAAATTATATTTGTTGGAAAGTCATCCTGTGCCCTGGGCACCCCCCAACTTTTTGCTGACTGGAACTGGTGGTAACTGACTGACTGACCCTGGGCTCTGTTTAACCAGGTCCAGGGCCAGTGCCATGCTGAAACACTTAGATAACAGTAAAGCACCTACATACACTAGGGTACACTTTGGGTTGGGGTACCCCTGTAATTGGCATGACCTACCCCATGAGCCCCTAGTATATAATAGGGCAGGGGATTGAAACTACCTAGAAGTCCCCAGTATCCTGGGGCATGGCAGTTTAGAGGCCAGCAGCCTTTTGCACTTGCATGTGTGCACTGCTGAAGCCTGTGGTCAGTTTAAAAGCAGCTCTGGGTGCCAGGACTGCTCTTAAACATGCAAATTGTGGCCAAACTCGACTTTGGGGTTTGGGGCACTTAAAACTGGTCAACCTAAAATGTTTTTGCATAATAATGACCCCCAGGGTCTCCCCTAGGTATCCCAGGGGTGGGGGGTCAGGTATCTATAAGGTAGACCCTTATAAAATGAGTTTATAAATGCCCTGGGTTAAGTGAAATTCACATTTCACTCTCCCCATTGTTTAAAGTGCTGCCCAAATTCGACTTTGATGCTGGGGGCACTGGGCCTGGAGGATCTGCAATATTTTTACAGATTCAACACCCCTAGGGTCTCCCCTAGGTGACCTATGGGGTGGGGGTCCTGTGAAAATAAGCCAAGTACTTATAAAATATGTTTTTGTAGGTCCTGGTGCTGGAAAAATGGCCCACGTCATTTTTCCCATTGCAAACCCCATGGCCCATAGGTTAACATGGGGGAAAGTTATTAAACAATAACTATTAACAGGACAGGGATAAAGATTCCATTCAAAGACTCACTAGAATGGTATGGATAAATCCTACAATATGATGTTATTGAATTTTTCCCAAAGTGAACAGACAAGAAGTTATAACACTTTCTTAGTTGTAGTTCGAAATCCAGCCTGCCAGTGCTCTGCCCTGATTGGTCAGAGTTAAGGGATTAGCCAGCCTGCCTGAAGAGGTGATAAAGATCCCCTGGGGTCAGCCAGATGGACTGGGAGGGCAGTGAGCTGTTCTGCAGGAATGCCAGGCCAGGGGAGGGGTCGTAAACAATGAGCTTCAAAGGGGCAGAGCCCAGAGCAGTGTCATTAACAGCTTTGAACCCCCACCCCAGCCAGATGGCAGGATTAAGGAAGGTATGTGCAGATGTAGGGAGGAGAGGCTAGGTTAATTAGCCAACTCAGTGGGAGTGTTTAGCCAGCTCTTACCTCCTTGCTGGAAAATCAGCCATTATGGATTTGGAAGCTTTGTTGCACTCTGGGATAAAATAATGCCACACTCTGCAGGAAGTAGTCACTCAAGTGGGCAGTTACCCTACTCCTATTGGTGAAGCTTGACCTCCTGGATGACCCAGAGACTGTGGAATAAGTATCTGAGAGAGGCCCAGCCCCTCAGATCTGCTGCTTGAAACTGAAGAAAGCAAGACTGGCCCTGCTGGAACTTCTGCTGTGCAAAGACTTCTAAGGCCTGACCTCTGGAGACTGCACCCCCTGAAACTACAGCTTTGTGGACTAACTGTGCTGAGTAAAAGAACTCAAGAGTGGACTCCCTGCAAGCTACAGGTTAACAGAGCTCATCTGGACCCTCACCACCAAGAATCACCAACCTGGGGAGCTACCAGTGGATTTGTAAGGGTGACGTCCAGTGCATTGTGGGAATTGAAGTCCTCAACTTTCAAGGACCATCTTGGAGCTTCCAGACCCTTGGAGTAAGTTTGAGACACTTTGGGATCCTTTGAGGAACTTCAGGAAGAAGTTCAGGAAGTTTGGGGAACTTTGGAGGAACTTTGGAAAAAAGCTCCATAGGGGGACCGACTCATCCTGGTCAGCCAAGCCGCCTGCCTTCAACCGCGAGCCGGCCAAGCCCACCAGGTTCGTCCCGCTAAAAGCTCCATCGCATCGACTTCCAGAGATTGACCGGGACTAGAGAAAATCTGAAGCCGGCGAACCCTCACCGGATCCGGCTACATGAGGAGCATCGAGGGACCCCAAGAGAAAAAGCTCCAGAAAAGCTTCTAAGTCCGCTCGTAAGAAAGTCGACCGGGATCAACCGCGAGCGCCAATCCGCCTGCCTTCCATCGCGTGTCGGCCTGGATTGTTGGATTGCCCCGCAGACGCGATCTTGAAAAAGTTTCTAAGTCCGCTCCAGGGAAGTTCACCGGGAGATCGTCGAAAGGCTGCCCGGCGGAGCCGCACCGGATCCGGACTGACGGAGAGCGTCGAGGGGCCTCGAGGAGAAAAGCTCCAGAAAAGTTTCTAAGTGCGAAGGTAAAAACATTGACCGGGACCTTCCGCGTGGGGTATCCGCTCAGGGCTCCATCGCGGTCGGCCTTAAACTTTTACTTTGGCCCGGTCTATCGCGAGGCTATGTCCCAATATGGTGCTAGATGCTTCTAAGTGCTATATTTTATTTAAACTTTGAAAATTCATATCTCCGGTTCCCTACATTGGATTTTTGTCGTTTTGGTGTCATTTTAAAGATAAAAATATTTCCTATTTTTATAAATTGGTGTTGGATTTTTATTATGTGTTGTGTCTTAATTATTTACTGAATTGGTGTTTTTAAATGCTTTACATACCTGTCTTTGAAGTTAAGCCTGTCTGCTCGCAGCCACGTTACCAGGGGTTGAGCATAGGAATAATTTTCTTAGACCTATGCTGAGTCCTATCAAGTGTTTGTGGTCTTATTACTAGTGGCAGACCTACATTTGCCCCTACCAATAACCCACTTTCTAACATTATTGTATTGTAATTGCATTTGTGTAGCGCTTACTACCCCTGACAAGGCGTCGAAGCGCTTTTTCGGCGAGTAGCACGCTACTCCGGGACCCATGGAGGATTAGTGTTGAATTAGTATAGTGAAACATGCAAGTACATTTTAAGTGGTGGATATGTTAGTCAGTTATATGGATTCGGAAGGATAGCAGAAGGATAGAAGAGGAAAGGTGGTTTGTATTTATATAGCGCTTCTAACCCCTGATGGGGTGTTGAATCGCTTTTTTTTGGCGAGTAGCACGCTACTCCGGAAACCCATAAAGGATTAGTGGTGAATTAGTATGGTGAAATATGAAAGTAATTTGAGTGGTGGATATTAGTCAGTTATTTGGAGTGAGAAGGATAGCGGAGGGATAGAAGGGAAAGAAAGGTTTGCATTCATATAGCGCCTGTTACCCCTGATGGGGTGTTGAAGCGCTTTTCTGGCGAGTTGCAGGCTACTCCGGAACCCATAAAGGATTAGGGTTGAAAAATAGTATAGTGAAATATGAAGTAATTTGAGTGGTGGATATGTTAGTTATTTGGATTGAGAAGGGTTAGGGAGGGGTAAAAAAGGTTTGCATTTATATAGCGCTTGTAACCCTGATGAGGTGTTGAAACGCTTTGTTGGCGAGTAGCACGCTACTCTGGAACCCATAAAGGATTAGTGGTGAATTAGTATAGTGGATTATGGAATTAGATAAGTGAACATGCTAGTCTGTTATTTTGATTGAAAAGGATAGTGGAGGGATAGAAGAGTGAAGGATTTCTTTTTTTAGGTCATAGCAGTAAGAGGAGGCTTTTGGATGAGTAAAAAGGGTTTTTGGAGGGGAAGAGTCAGAGGGAAGAGTTTAGAAAGGTTTGTTTTGGGGGATCGGTACAGTAAAGGAGGTGTCAGAAGATGCAAGGAGGGGTAGAGTAGGAGAGAGTCAAGAAAGGGTTATTTTGGGGAACATAGTAGTGGTATGGCGTTTGGGATAAATGAGAGAGTGGGTGTAGAGGATATAATGATAGATGTATAGGGTGAGATAGGGTAGTGAATTGGAAAGAGTAGTAGAAAGAAGTTTGAGATGAGTCAGAAAGTTGGGCTAGAAGATATATTGAGGGAAGTATAGGCTGAGAAATAGGGTAGTGCATTGGAAATGCTAAATTAGAAGAAAGTGATAAATATATAGATCCATAAGTACATTGAAAGTATATAGATGCATAAAGGAGGTAAGTATATGCAGATTAAAGATATTGATAGAGGTAGCAGATGAGAAATAGGGTAGTGCATTGGATATGCTTTTTCAGGAGAAAAGTAACTGACACACAGATCCAAGTACATGGAGGTACATAGATGCCCAATGGAAGCAAGTACATGTAGACCAAAGAAGATTTTTTTTTTTTCTTTTGTTTTTGTTTTTATAGCAACATAATTATTGTACATGTTTATACAAAGCAATACACGAAGATAGGCACATATCTATAGTGAAAATCAATGCTTATGTACAGAGGGACAAATACATAGGGTGGGTATTAATGAATGGGAAAATGGGCAGCATTCCTGGCCCTGGTCCCGAGCAGTTTCGAACAGGCTCAAACAGGCACTCACCCTTAACAGGCTCAAACATGCAACTGCCCTTGTCCTCTCCACCCTTAGCTGAGACGCCCTAAGCCTTGGCCGTTTATAGCCCTAGTAGTCAGGTGACCCCTTCAGCCAATGGGAACCCTAGCCCTAACAATATCCAATCACAGCACTAGCCCTAAAATCTAGAACCAATAGGAGACGAGGACCTTACAGCCAATCTTAGCCCTAGTCCAAGCACCCAATCAATTTAAAAAACCCTTGATCTCTACATCCAATAGAGGCCCTAGCCCTACCAGTAGTCTCAACCCTAGTCCAAGCAACCAATGGCACAGGAAGCCCTAGTCCCTACTTCCAATAGAAAGCCTAACCCTACTCTTAGTCCCACACCTAGTCCAGCAACCAATAACACCAGAAGCCCTAATCGCTACTTCCAATTAAAGGCCTAGCCCTAGTCCCAACAACCAATAGCACAGGAAGCCCTAGTCCCTACTTCCCATAGAAATACTAGCCCTAGCCCTAGTCCCAACCCTACATTGATTGAATCACAGACCCAGAAACCAATCAGAACCTTCAAATACCCAACCAATGAGGACACTAACCCATATCCAATAGAAACATCAGATACAACCACCAATCAGTGTACACATGTACCAAACAATATCAGACTATATAAGGTCCCAGCTACCTCAGACAAGGTTTGCTGGCCAGGGAGTTGGAAGCTGCTTCTCTATTCAGAAATCTCCGAGGAGACAGACCGGCCCAATACACACTTTGGACTTCTCCAGGTAAGGCCCCAACAAACTTGTCCTCTAACAACACTATTTGTATAAAACTTTACTCCCTCTCCTGGCCAAAAAACGAAGTGCACAGTCCCTATTAAACACAGTTTAAACAGCTTACAGCACATTACTGCCGTCTCAGGAGGGATGGGGGGGGGGCTGGTTTCACTGACTTGTTAACACAAGATGGTCGCTGGGGGTGCACTGCTTAACATACAGATCTTAGCACAGAGCAAAGGAGACATTTGGAGGGAAAAACTGATAGTCACAGGGAATGAGAGGGAAAAACTACAGAGTTTGGACTGCAAATCCCACAATTCAACAGGTTAAATGGAAGCAGTCACAGGCAGGAAAAAACACAAATTTAAACACAAAAACATGGGATATATTATGCAATCACTGGCAGGTTAAAACTACAATTTTAAACTGTAACAACCACAGGCAAAGACAGTTAAAGAAATTTAAAAAGAAAAAATAAGATGATGCAATCACAGGTAGGGAATATCGTTTTTTAAATTTTTAGGAAAGAGACAGCACTAGTCTGCCTCCTTACCACTTCCTGGACTCTGCTGACTGCAATCTGGGGCACAGGTAGGCTGCAACTCACAAGATGGAGGAGAATGCTAATGATACTAATAATAATATTTGCACTCTATTCTAGGTGCAAGACAGAGTTTTTACTGGGCTTGTAAATTTGCAGAGTTTTTCAAAACTGTTTTCTGCCTTGACAAAAACTGAACTGATGTCCCCATCTTGTACAATGTTGCACTAAGGAAGCCGTTATCATCTTGGTCGAGGGCCATGATGACACCACACTCTTTTTTAAATATTTTGTTTATTTGATTTTTATACAAAATACAAATACAAACAAAAGGAACCATAGTTCCAACCAAAAAGGCCAGCCAGCACATTGTTACAAAGGTACAAAAAGAAGATCATTGTACAATATTTCGGAATAGCACATGTAAAGGAGTACATCAGACTAGTGGCATGCGCATTCTGGGGGGCATTACAACCATATATATCAACACAATCTTTAATGCAGCCCATCACAAAAAAAAAGGAAAAAGAAACATCATGTATATTGTTGTTGGTGAACAAACAGCAGGAACTAGCCGAACCCGCAGTACCAGGAATACACACATGTGGGGAGTCTACAAGTACAATCCCCCTTAAACCAATGTCGAGTATCCATATGCCAATTATGCAGTCGCGCTTGGGCTGGGAATGTGGGGGTCAGATCTGCCTCGCGCCCAATTTAGGAATGGTTCCCATATGTCCCGGGGCCTCGAGGTCACAGGCATTAGTTCCCAGAACACACCAAGTTGCGTGTGCCCATAGGTCACATCAGACAGCCAATCCCCAAAACTTTGAACCTTCTTCCTCCCCCATCTGATAGCGACCTGCCTTCTTGCGTACAGTAAAAGAAGTGTATGCAACTTGCGCTGCTTCGGCGGTGAATCCTTCACATACCCTAGAATACCCAGCATCGGTGAGGGGGCATCTTTCCTGCACACAATCTGCTTAATCACATTAAAAAACTCCTGCCAGAATTCGAACAACCGTGGGCAATCCCAAGCCATATGGAGAAAAGAAGCCAAGGCATATCCACACCTCCAGCATCTGTCATCCTCCCTTAACTTCATGCGATACAGGCAAACCGGTGTTCTATAGTATCTGTGCAGAAATTTAAAATGTATCAGGCAAAGCCTGTAGTTTGGGGGGAGTTCGGTCAGCTGTCTACAGCAAAAATCCCATTGCTCTTCTGTCAATTGAGGGTCAAGTTCACCGTTCCACTGTAACAGGGACTTCGGCTGCACAACTGGAGCTGTATTCTGCATACTTGTATAGAGACGTGTAACTAATTTGTGCGGTGAGGGCCACTTCAGCATCTGCTCTAGAGCTGGCAATGTTGGGGGAGCTTCGGGAAAGCCCGCCCATAATGCACGGCATGCAGCTTTCAGTTTATGATATACAAACAATTCTGCAAAGGGCACAGCATGCCCTTCAGCTCCAACGGGTGGGGGCCGAAACTCATCATTTGGATATAAGTCAGCAAACGTGTATAAATGCATTTTCTCGGTTAAAGTTTTACTAACCCCATCTTCAATGCAGGGCAACATGGGGTTCCGCGCCAACGGCACAGACGGCACATACAATAAGGGGACCTTAGCTCTCCTCCGAAGCATATTCCACGCCCATCTCAGGGTGCCCGCCGTATCTACATCTGTCCTGGGGCGTGGTGACCTCCGATACAATGCCACCCCAAGTGGCACAGGGGCCACCGCATCCAGCTCAGCCGCCACGTGAGGCTGATATGGCGTTCGATGCACCCAGAAGTGAAGAAACTGTGCCTGGGCACACAGAGCATACAATTGCATATCTGGCGCGCCCAGACCTCCCTGTCGCAGCGGAAGTGTCAGCAGGTCCCAGGACACCCAGGCTTGCCCTCCAGCCCACACCAGAGACAGCAGCTGTGACCGCAAACATGCGAAAAAAATTTGTGTAAAGGGAATTGGCACGTTAACAAACAAATATAAAACTTTGGTAATATTACCATTTTGGTCAGTGCTACCTTTCCAGCTATGGAGAGAGGCAGTCTGGACCAGATTGCCACCTTTCCTTCCAGCCACGTGTACGCCTTGCCAAAATTTAAAGTCCAAATTTCCTGCAGGCCTCTACTGATCCACACCCCTAGGTACTTGACGGCTGCAGCCTCCCACCTCAGGGGAAATTCAGATGTCACCATGGGAGTACCATCCGTCAGTGGGAAAATCACTGATTTCTTCCAATTAATGGAGACGCCAGCCAGCCCTCCAAATCTAATAAATTCCCTGAGAACCGGGTCTAGGTTTTCCTGAGGTTGAAGAATGTACAGGGTCACATCATCCGCGTACAATGAAATAAGTAGGCTACGCGTACTGAAACCGATGCCCCGTGCTGTGTGGTGTTGTCTAATTCTGGCAGCCAGGGGTTCCATTGCAATAGCAAAGAGCAGGGGTGAGAGTGGGCACCCCTGACGCGTGCCAGGCGTGATGGGGAATTAATCGGACAGCAAGCCGTTCACCCTGATTCGTGCTGTCGGCATGGTATATAACAGTTTAATACGACTAATAAGCACGGGGCTTAATCCCATGCGTGATAGGATTGTAAATAGATATGGCCACTCCAGCGTATCAAACGCTTTGGTAGCGTCTAAAAAATTGCAGCAGCTCGCACATCTGGGTGGAGGTAGTGCAGTACCGAAAATAATGTACGCAGGTTATGTGACGTCGCTCGTCCAGGAATAAATCCGGATTGGTCCGGGAGTGCAATCATTTGGAGGAGCGGCTGCAACCTGTTTGCCAATAGCTTAGCATAAATTTTTATGTCCACATTTATCAATGACAATGGCCTGTAGGAGTCCAACTCTGTTTCCGCCTTCTCGGGCTTCAGCAGTGTTATAATGATTGCTTCTCTCATTGAAGCCGGCAGGACACCCGCCTCCAGTGCCTCCTCATATACTGCAAGCAGCCTGGGGGCCAGCTCATCAACATAGGTCTTGTAAAAAGCTGTGGTCAGGCCATCTAGTCCAGGGGCTTTATCGAGCGGCAAACTTTTGATGACTTGAGCCACATCCACCACCGTAATGGGGAGGTCCATATACTCTCTATGCGTGTTATTAAACCATACCAAGGCAATGGAGTCCAGAAACTCTTGCAGACCCTCTGGGCTAGAGGCCTGGGCGGTCGTGTATAAGGAAGAGTAAAAATTGGCGAACTTAGTCAGGATCTCAGCCTGGCCCCTTACAGTAACCCCATCAGCTGTGTTGAGTTCATGTATGAATGTTGTGGACCTAGTGGGACGGATCATGGCCACCAGTGTGCGGCCCGGCCTCTCTCCCTATCGCCTCGCCTCAGCATATTTGCTCAAAAATTTTACCTCTCGCTGCGATTCCTCAGCGAACTCTAGTAATTTCGCCTTTAGGAGTGCAGCTGTATTTGGGTCATTTACTGAATAAAATTTGCCCTCCAGGTCTCTTATCTGTCCCTCTAAGCCAGCGATGGTCCCCCTAATGGCCTTCAGCACCCCGGCCTGTCTTGCAATGCATTGGCCCCTTATGACCACTTTGAACGCCTCCCAGAGCGATGCTTCGGTGTCCACCGACCCCGCATTCAGGGTGAAGTACTCTACAATGTCGGATCGGATCTCCTCCTTAAATGCCTCATCTAAGAGCGCGTGGGGCGGCAAGCGCCAGGTGAAAACGCGCGGCGGCGCACCCGGCAGACTCAGTTTGAGCAAACAGGGGGGCATGATCCGATAGCGAGCGCGCCAGGTGGGTCACCTCTAACGTCCAGGTAGCAACTTCCCTCGACAACAACCAGTAGTCCAAGCGGGACCAAGCATTATGGTGGCTAGATATGCATGTCCCTTCCCTGACCTCCGGGTGTCTGGCCCTCCAAACATCCAACAAATCGCCATCTGAGATGATATCCTGCAGCGCGGCGCTAGCCTGCGGATGCAAGGTGCGGGCCGAGCCCCGTCTATCTGTAAGGTCATTCAGCACTGCATTGAAGTCACCACCCCAGATCACCGCGCAACATCCAGTTGCCCTGATGCGTGCCCAAATCTCACGGAAAAATTCTGGAGAGTCCAAGTTGGGACCATATATGGCCGCCAGTACCACCAGAGTGCCACCCAGCCGCCCCCGCAATATTATGCACCTCCCCTCCGGATCCACATATGCTTCCTCTTCTTGCCAATCCACCCCTTTGCGAATTAGCACCGCAACTCCCCTTGCGTAGCTAGAGTAAATTGCTGAGTATGTAGTCCCCCATCTGCTGTGGCGCAGCCTTTGTGAGGGCTTTACATTTAAATGTGTTTCCTGCAGATAGCATATGTCTATGTTGTGTCTGACCAAATAGGCATGTACAAGTCTGGCCTTCCTACCATCGTTCAGCCCTCTGATGTTCCATGTGAGGACGTTTAGTGTATTAACGTGTGGCTAATCTTAAAGGACGAACAAGTAAGCCTTGCTTCCCAGCCGCGCAGCCAACTACCAACCCATTGTGTCATTCCAGGTATATTTTTTGCTGTGTGCTGGCAAACCCTCAAACAACTCAACCCCAACTCCCACCCTCCACCCACACCAACCCCCCAATCAGGTTGTAGCATACCCATCCCAATTCTAACCTTGTAGAACACCAAATGTAGAGCAAAAACTAAAAGGGAGATCTACCATGAGGGCGAGGTACAGCCGGCGTACTTCCCTGCCTGCACAGGGTGGCCGGGAGTAATGCGGGAAGGCCTACTACGACTTTTAGCAAATATAAAAGGTAAACCAAAAAGAAGTGAATATTCACACGCCCTGGGGCAACCACACCCCGACCTCTAGGACAGCAGAGTCAACAAGGCCCACACCACAACCAAGGACATCTCCCATCCAACATGCCTATTAATGTCGAACCACCCCACCCCCTGCCACAGGCGACATATTGCAGGATATACACACTAGTTCAGTCATGGTCACTGAGCCTGCTACCCGCATGTTCCCTAGTAGCACCAACGGATTTGGAGCTCTTCCCACCAACATGTTTGGCGAACTTAAGGGCAGATTTCGCATCTGTAAAAAAATGCGCCGTGCCATCATGCGACACCTTGTGTTTAGCAGGGTATAGCAGGGAGTAGGGGATCTGCGCCTGCATGAGAATGCGCTTGGCCGGGAGGAATTCCCTACGTGCCGCCTGCACCGCTGGAGTAAAATCCGGAAAGAATGAGATAGTATTTCCCTTGTGCGTGATTTGGCCCCTTTCCCGTCGCAAGATAAGGTCTCTGTCTTGGTAGTTTAATATTTTAGCCAGGATCGGCCTCGGAGTCCCCCCTACAGGTGGCTTTGGCCCTAGAGACCTGTGTGCTCTCTCAATCACGAAGACTGATGACAGGTGGGGATCAAACAGTTCATGTAGCAGATCCGACACGAAGACGTCCATTTTGGAAATAGCAGTGGTCTCTGGAATACCAGTAATGCGGAGATTGTTCCTTCTAGACCTGGCCTCCAAATCGTCGTTCTTGGCCCTAATAATACCCAGCAGCTTATCCATATTTAACAGTTGTTCTTTAGTTTCCATCTGGAAGTCGTGGTATTCTGTGTGTCTATTTTCCAGGCTATCTAATCTGGTCTCGTGAGTGTTCACCTGTTTCTTCACGGAATCCAATTGTTCAGTCAGGGTATCTAGCTTTGTGTCTATGTTCCGCAAGCTGGTGCGCATTTCCAGCATCAGAGTTCGTAGATCTTCACCATGAGCCTCATCCTGGGAGCCATGCTGCGAATCCCCTTGGGCTTCTTGGTCTGGTTCCGTGTGCCTTGTTGACCGTTTGTTCTCAAAATTCGACTTGGGTTGCTTAGCGTCAGGCTTACCCATGTTGGTGACAATCGGTAGGCGACTCAGGGCGCACAGGTCAGCTCGCGCAGGCCTCCCCAATCCGCAGATCACCGAGGAACCACCGGTATAGCCTATCGTTGGGGTGCCGATCACATCCGTATCAGCAGCGGTCTGCGCCAAGTCTAATCGTGCACCATTAGCAGAGAGAGTGCAGCCGGTACACTGTCGTGGGCTCCACCAGCGCCGTCCTCGCCTCAGCAGCTTCAGCACAGCACTCTCCACACCTTTGCCCCAACGTGGGCAGCAGGGCCAGTCAAGCGCGGAGTGGATTCAGGTCTCCTTTCGACACTCATCCCGCACTGCCCAGCTCTTATCGCAGTGGGGGAGCAGGGGGGGGCAGGAGCGCAGTGCGGCACAGCCCGCTATCCTTCTTGCGCCTCTCGCGTGCCCGGCCTGGGCAGAGACACCAACGGTCCCCCCCGGTCACCAGCAATCGTGTGCGCCATACAGCCCACCTCCACGTATCAGCGCTGCTGTCTCGGCCCAGGTTGTTTAGATGGAGCTAGGAGTCATGCACCGACCCCGGCTCGCCCTCCACACTTTTGGGCTGTTTGGTGTCCACCACAGATCGGCTAGAGAAAATGGCGGCCGGAAGGGCCCTATGAGACCCGCCTCGTTTTTCCTCCAGCTTAGGCCTTCACTTTGCAGTGCTGACAGTGTCCCCCGTACCTGTGGGTCCTCCGGCATCGACCGCCTCTGCCTCCTCACACTTCCGTCGCCGATGGTGTAGGAGTCTTCGGGGCACCCCCAGCTGCCGCCGTTCACCTCACGGCCCAGTCGAAGCTCTATCGCGCAAAATGGCGGCCGCGGCCCGGCCCCACCAGCTCGCATCTGCGGATAGCTTCCTCAAACAAGCGCTTCAGTGTCCCCCGTGTCTGCAGGGATAAATACGCAGCCTTCCGCCGCCTCCGCCTTGCCACCTCGCCCTCTGCTGACCGTCAGGGCGTCCCCGGCGTCTTGGGCCTTCGCAGCCGTGGGTTCAATTTGTAGGGTGGCCCAGCTGCCGCCGCTGCCAGGCTCCAAAGATCCTCCCGCCCAAGATGTCAGCGACCAGCAGCGCGGTCCGAGCCAATGCCTCGCGGGCTAAAGAGGAGTCGTTTCCACGCCGGGGCCTTCACCTCCCCAGGGGGCAAGTATCGTGTCATTTCAGCCCTCCGGTGCCAGGATTATCGAAAGGATTTATTCCCGACCGGCGGAGCTCGCTTACAAAGCGGCCATTCCGCGGCTCGGCTAGCCACGCCCCCCCGATGACACCACACTCTAGTGTAAAGTTCAATTACAGCAGGATACGCTGTAGTTTATTAGGGAGGTGGTTCTAATAAGGCATTGCACTAGAAATTCTTCATTGTCTCTCTTCCCTTAATATCTTAAGTTATGATATACCTCAGTGGTTTTGTCAACTTGGGTACAAAATCTTGGTCTGACCACTTCATCAAAACATTGCACGTCCTCCTCCAGATTCAATGACTATAAAAGTCCTCATTGGCATCAATGTCCTCATACACCCCAAAGCCACATCATCGGGATCTTACCATTCCAAGGTGGTGGAGTAAACCAAACTATGGTCATGATACTTCTGGGTAGTCTGTTTACACTTGAAATGCTGATACACCAAACAGTTTTCTTTGTGCTCTCAAGGAAGTCACAAATTACAGAACTGAGAACAATCAGATTGTGCCGACTTTGTGACATACAGGACAATCAAAATGCAACATTTTTCGCCTTTCTCCCACAAAAGAGTCATTCTCACATGATCTGGAGAGTAAACATGTAGGTCAAACAATCTTTTAGATTCTGACAGACTGTAGATCTCGTTGATGTTGGTCAATAGCATATGTTCTTTGTTGTAGTGCTCAAAAAACAGTTTTGCAGTTGCAATACGGTCTCAACACCTATGGTGGTAAGGGGTGGTTGTGGTAAGTGTAATCTGGGATGGAGTATGACTGCGGATGCATTCTGGTTTTCATCTAAGTGATCACAAAACAATCACGAGATCAAAATTCATCTTGAGGCAAAGAAATAACATTGTGAATCCAACAGCAGATGGCAGGATAGTACAAAGAATGCAATCTGCAACAACACATGCTGCAACACAAATAAATCAGTGGAAATAGGAAATTCCTGAATGCACATCAAATCTGTTAAGCACTTGATTTTCCCAAACCATGCTCTAACAGCTCAGAATATTGTATGGCAAAATGGTTTTCCTGGCGCACAACGCTCTGTACTCCATTTGAGCGCTGCAGTTTGAAATAATTTTTTTTATTTATAAAAAAGTTAAAGCAGAAGAATCATAATTATTCAAATGGGTGTGTTTCCAAAGTCCGATATCACAGCTCAGATTTACTCTGAAGCTACGTATCCAAAGGAAAATGGACTTTTCCGTTCCACTCAGGTGTCTTTATGTCTCTTTTATGCCAAAGAGGACCTACATTCTCATTATCCTGCTATATACTAAAAGGGGTGTTTGGGGGGGGGGGGGGGGGGAGGATTCTCTGCAAAACCATTCTCTGAGGCCTTAAAATCAAGATTCCAAATTCCATAGATTTTCACAACGTTTGGGATGTTGTTTTCATTACTGAGACATTGCTGTATGAGACTTCACGCCCTGATATTGCACTTGCCCTAACTGAAGGTTACTCATTAATCTCACTTAACTAAGAGGAGTTGCAATAATTCATTGCTCCCTGTATAATTCTACCACCAATCAGCTGGAATATATAGGAACTGAACATCAAAGGGGCTCTACAGCTTAAAGAATCAATGGAGGATTTAAACCTTCCTATTAAAAATAATGCCCCGACTCACATTAGGGACACTAGCTGGACCAAATTTTTCCTAATCTTGCCCAATCTGGTCTGTAATACTCCTTATCCAGTAATCTGGTCAGACCATTATGTAGTTCCTTTCTACTGGTACTCCTCGGCGATGGTCAAATCTGATGTTAAGCCACTTCTGAAAACACATCCCTGGCACAGAATTACTGTTGATAATCTAATTGATTCACTTAATAAAACTATGTTGGAGACAGGGCCTGACTTAGATGATAGGTCGTAAGTTTCAACAACCTCCTCCTGGGGCTTTAAACAAAGTGGCACCCATAAAACCAAACACTTTGAAACGAAAGTCCCCTTCAGCTTTTTGGTTTCTGCAAGACTTGCATAATGAAAAAAGGCTTTGTAAACACCTAGAAAGACAAGCATTTGCAATGCAATAGGTCTCGCATTTTAGAAAGTTTGACCTATTGGTATTGTGAATGACAATGCCTTTTATTACTGCATTTTGTTTTCAAACAGATAAATAAAAGGCATTGACATTTACAATGCCAATAGCTCAAAAGCTCGCAATTTGCAAGACCTATTGCATTGCAAATGCTTGTTGAACATAGACAGACAGCAGACTGTGCTCCACCATATTGGGAGTCGGAATAACTGCCAACGAGGCAGCGTGCACGCACACATGGCGTTGCAACATCTTCCTTATGTATCGGCTCACTGATGCTGTGCGCTCATTGCCAGCATCATCACAGAACACTTGTGCATATTTCTCCCATAAGATGGTTGGTCTATACTGGGTAACACACACCTCGAACTCGGCACATACACCTAATCATAGGACAGCCATGTGCGACTCACAAGGAAAAGGTGGAGTCTGGAACCTCGGCGCACACATTGCACAAATTCACACGCCACCATGCAACCTTTTTCCGGTGAAAGAGCAGGTCTGTTCCGATAAGAGGAGGGGGTCTGCAACCCGTCACTGGTAACAAAAGACTGGCCACGTGCGCACACCTTCAATTGACAAAACTGCCATTTTAGTTGGACTGCCCATGTTTCACTTTCTTCTGCTCTTTCTGGATTTCAAAGCACTTTCTAGAGAAGGCGCTGCAATTGACACGAGAAGCCAAAACGTGGCGCAGCTATCGGCTCGCACAACACTTGTAAAGGCCAGTACAGTCACACACCAAACTCCTAATGCAGCAAAAGCTGGGGATGCACATGCATCTGAGGCACAGTAAACAAGTGCCGACACGCCCACCGCCTCGTGAGAAGGGAGAAGTGAAGAGACGCAGCGCGCATGACGAGCAACAGACGACGAGTCCAGTCTGCGTGGGCGGGGCCTAAGGGAGACAGGGCGGTCACCAACCCCACTTCCAAAAGCAACCCGACGACAATAGATCTCGCAGAGCGAGCATCGCATGCGCTGCGACGCTAGGCGAGACCTAAAAAAGGAGGGGGGGTATGATTCTGACAAGGCCATTATAAAGCAGTCCCAAGGACTTTCCAAAAGAAAACTCTCCAAGCTAGATCAAAGCCCATCTCAGATCTAATTGATAAGGAGAGAGTAACGCAACCAAAGAGGTTTTTCGCATAGTTAAATCATTCCTCTCTCCATCTAGTACCAAGAATGTAGTACCAACCCAGGACCTATGCAATAATCCCTCCAACTTTTTTCAGGAGATTTACATTTATTCTAACTTTGACTTCGATAATAAGGCCTTTGGTCCTGATCTCTATCAAGAAGTGTTGCCTACTGAAAATAATGCCCAAGGTTCCAATCTTAGCATCATCTCACACAGACAAACGCATATTATCAGAATTCGAGAGCATCTCTTTCGCAGATACAGAGAGGGTTCTGGCTTAAGTGAAATCTGGTTCTCCTTTTGACCCTTGTCCTCCTAGTATTTTATGGTTAGCGTCATCAGTGCGTAGCAAACAAATCAATATGCTATTTAATCAATCATTAAAAATGAGTATATATTTCCTTAATCATGGAAAGCGGCTATGGTCTACAGTAGACTAATTTCCCTCCTTCCAGCTCTGGCAAAAACTCTAGAACAGTTAGTCAATCGCCAGATTTCACACTATTGAAAATAATGCTTCATTACATCCCTCCCAAACTGGGTTTCGTAAAGGTTTTAGTACAGAGGCAGCACTTCTTGAGATAGCAGAATTTGTCAAATCTAATTGAGATTTAGATAAAGAAGCAGAGGTCATTTTGCTGGACCTCTGGCCGTGTTCGACACTCTCCCTTTCTCATGAGATTCTGATGGGTGAGCGGAGAGTAGCCGGCATTACTAACATGGCCAATAAATGGCTCAAATCCTTATCAGACAGGGAGCAAGCTGCACATCTTCCACCTTCCATATCGGAATTTAAGAAAATGTGTTGGAGGGTACCACAAGGTTCTGCTTTAAGCCCCACACGCATATTTTCTTGCACCTTTGGGCAAGTTAGTGGAGAACTGGGGATTTAATCTCGTGTCCTATGCCGACGACACACAGTTGATGCTTTCCTTCCAACAAATGAATAGCGCTGTGGTGGAAAATGCCCAGAACTGTTTTACCGCCATACAGAAATGGATGAAACGAAGTTCTATAAAGCTGAACTCAGATAAATCTGAAATTCTGTTCTTTGGAGCATCAAGCTCACCTGCAGCTACATTACTGTGGTCAGATAACTTGGGTCCTCCTTTGATTCTCAAAGGTGAGGTAGGAACCTAGGTGTTACCCCAGGTGACAAATATCACAGCAGCTTGCTTTAGTCTCTTAAAATCTTTAAAGAAGTCCCTGCTTTTTCTACATGACCACTCGCACAAGATGGGGATTCACTCTATGATCACGGCGAAGCTGGACTATGCAAATTAACCAGGCAGACTGCTCAATAAACTACAACTAGCCCAAAATGCCACTGCCAGTGTTCTCTTGAAATGCCCCAGAAGACAATCCACTAAGCAAAACTTGAAGATTTCACACTGACTCACCATTAAACAGAGGGTAATGTTTAAAGCAGTTTAAAGCACTGACCATCACTTATAGGGGCTTACATGAATCTGGCACTCTCCATCTACAAGGGAGTTTAAAGATTAAAAAACAGTATGACCCTAGCAGGACAATACGCTCTTCCAATCAGGGTTTAGTGTGTATTCTGAAAATACATAAGGAGAGGGGGCGTTCTTTCGCGTATCTGGCAGTAAAAAGCTGGAACTTGCTACCTAAAGCACTGAGAGATTCAGATACAGACATGGCTCTCAAGACTTCATTAACAAGCATTTGCAATGCAATCGGTCTCGCATTTGTGAAAGTTAGAGAAATTGGCGTTGTGAATGAAAAAAGTTTTGGGGGAGTTTTATATAGCACGAACTAGACCCGAAGGTATCAGAGTGCCTCACATGAGCACCAGTTGTGTTACAGAGGGACACATTCAATTTTTGTTAGGCACGGGGAGAGTAAGTGATTTACCCAGAATCACAGGAAGTTTAGCGTCCCTGCCAAGACTCGAACCCGGTTTCCCAGCTTCGAGGTCGACTGCCCTAGTCGTTAGGCCACATTCTCTCCTAGGCCACTTTTGTTTTTTTGTTTGCAGTGGATTGATCATATTTGCAGAGCACATTAGCCATTTGTATGACCTCAAGGCCCTGGAGAACCAGAAAACAGGAAATCGGTTACGAGGGAGGGGAGGTGAAAATAAAATGATACAAATAGAAAAAGGAATTAAAAAAAAAAATAGAGAAGGAGTTGTGTAAAGGGTTGGGGATAATGTATGACCGGAGAGAGCACGATACCGGAGCAGGATATGTGCGACCTAACGTGTCTTGCAGACAGTGCATGCGCGCTGCCTAGTTCAACCTAAAAATTAATGTATGTGCCCTTGTGTAATATAACCGGTGCTGATGTAAAGCGCTACAATACCTTCGGTTCGAGTTCGTGCTATATATAAACTGAAAAAAATATGCCTGAACCGTGTTTTTAAAAGGTAAAGCAGTCTTACTGGGAAGTATTAGTTCTGTTCCACTTGAAGTGAGGCATCCACACCAAGATTTGCAAAGTATCAGTATAAGTAGAAAAGCACCCAAAACCAGATCATAGTGACCCGTGAATAGTTAATCAGCTCTGCTGAGGAGTCTCAGTGAAATCCTGACAAATGAGCAGCACCCCTTGCCGAGAAAAGCCAGGATTGCTGAACTAACAGTGCAGCGGCTCTGCTGCAAAGTTGCATTACTGTCCCATTCAAATTATTAAAGCCTTGCTGCTGAGTTGCAGTACGGGTGGACTTAACGCACACCGGCGCAGCTGAGTATGTTGGTGCCGATCCATAAAATGGTAAAGCAGCACAAGTGAGAAGTGTTATTACTGCTTATAAAAACATGTCAAATGCTGTGGAGGGTTGCAGGCAACGTCAAACTGAACAAATTGCTGTGCCTCTGCTCTGACCATCAGTCCGCTGTCTATTAAAGCTATGGTGTTTTAAAGGCAAATCTCACTTTTTTTTAAAGAACAGTAAGGGAAAAGCGCTATGCATCCCTATATCTGCGCTCGGCGATGGTGAAGTACCTTGAGGTGCTCCTTGAGCTGCTCCTCCGGGCTGGGGTCCTTTGTTGGGGCTGGGGTTCTCCGTACGCCCTGGGGAGCTTCCAAATATCAGCCTCCTCACCCGGGTAAAGATGTATAAGGAGTTTGAGGAGCCGCCCCGCCGAAGAAAAGAAAGGTGTGCGGCATCCATTGTTGAAGATGAAGAGCGGCGTGCTGTGCTTGTTTGAAAAACATATAATATTTAAACAAGTGGTTGGGCGAGCCGTGCATAAGAAAAGAAAGGCATGTTGCTGCCATTGTTGAAGTGAAGCGCAGTGTGCTGCGCTGTTTAAGAAAACATACAATATAAAAAAGGAGTTTGGCGAGCCACACATAACAAAAGAAAGATGCACGGCCGTCACTGTTAGAGATGAAGCGTAGGCGTGCCACGTTGCTTTAAAAAACACATACAGAGATACTATGTAGATGCCGGCCGTGGAGCGGGGAGGGAAGGGAGTGTCTTTAAAATATAAAGCGTTGCATCCATGATCGGGCGCCACGCTGAGCCAGAAAAACACGTGGACTATGCTTTGTGGAAGCGGGAGAGCGTGTTGTGCTCTAACAGCAGCTAGGACAAAAATCATTAAGAAAATAGTGCTCACAAACTGTAAATAACACATTCTGAGTACATGTAACAGGGGCAGTCCTTATGGGAGGTTACAACAGGAGAAAAGGAGGGACTACAAAACAAATTAACTAATGAGAAAGAAAAAAAAATTGGACAAAGGAGCCAATAAAATAAATGGGCTGGAAAGCCTAGGCGAGAACTAAAAGGGCATCTTTTCAGGGAGCTTTCAGTTACCTTTCCCTTTCTTACAGGCTTTTAGCGCCGGGACGCTTCTTTGGGGGTGGGGCCTTCCTTCGCCTATCTGACAGTAAAAAAGTGGAACTTGCTACCTAAAGCATTCAGAGCTTCAGATACAGACATGGCTTTCAAGATTTATTAAAAAGGCATCTTTTCATGGAGCTTTAAGTTACCTCTCCCTTTCTTAAAGGGCTTCTAGCGCCGGGACGCTTTTTGGAAAGCAGCTGAGCGCTTCATACATGCCATTCATTCATTCATACAAGAAGTATCTCATACCAAAACAACCAGTGAAAGATCACATCCAATGACAAACAATTCGACTTGGTGATTAAGAACAACGGTGGAGATGCAGACGGAGAAAGGCAATACTCTGAAACCACGCAACTGATCCAAGCTTGTGTTTTTAATGCTGTATAAATTTCTGTTATAATAGCTTGAAAAAGATATGGGTTAACAGGTAAAAGGAATGTATGGAATCTATACAGATGCGATAGGAACTCCCAGCCCACCGTAAAAAAGAAAAAACACGAGTAATGTAATACATAAAACATAATTTATGAAGAATGAAAACCAATGAGTTATGCTTTAAGATAAACTTGCAGATTTTGACAATTTATACTTTGATGCCATGTTGTGCAGAAAAGTATAAATGAGCATAGTATTTAACATGTCAACTCAAAAGTATAAGCAAACATTACTTTCAAACAGCATTAAAAAACAGGGCAGGGTTGCCAACATATTGAATATCTAACAGTAAAAGTTTTCCTTTGCATTCGTTACCCACCGCTCAAATAAAATAAAAAATAAAACAGGATATGAATTAAAACCTGTAATACCTTCTGAGCTTGGATCCTGCAAAGCATACCGAGTGCTTCATAACAACAAGAAAGTGCTACAGTATTTTCAGCCTAAAAGGTCTGCGATGGATACAATTTAACAGTTGGAATTAACAGTGTAAGAAACAATTCTGAATTGGTTTAAGTGCAGGATTTCAATTACAAAAAACATTTTGCCTTCTCGCATTCAATTTGCAAGTTCTTTTGCATGACAAATGTGATAATATTTTAACGTTATCAATGCATAAAAACTACAAAATTAAAACAGGCACTATAATTTATCTCAGCACGGTTATTAACTTGTGAAATTAATAAAATTTTTCTAAACAAAACACTTTTAAGCAACAGCTATTTCTGGAGATAGTGCAAGTAGAAGGAAACATACATACCTTCTAGAAAATGTAAAGTTTATGGAAAGGATTGTTTCCATAAAATATTCAAATTCAGAGCAATGCTTTAAATAATGCTTTTAACATTTTCTTATCTAATAAGCATATGTGGATTTTTCCACTTTGTATTGTTTCTAAGTGTCACTTAACATATTCCATAATTACAAAAACTACAGTTATATTTATATTACATCACATCAACAGCTGAAGGCAGAGCAGGTATCAGGAACTTTTAGAATGAAACTGCTCACCAATAGCAACTGTCACCAACTTTACGTCAGAGGGAGGATATGAAGAGTAATCCTTTCTGAAATAGGAGCTAATCGCTGATAAAGTAATTAAAAAAATATCCTAAAACTTTGGGTAAAAAGTATGTAAGCTTGAAAACTAGAACAACCGCATTCATGTTATGCAATTAAGGCACACCTACTTCGAAATGAGTTAATATGGTCCCCCTGGGCTTTCAGCAGATAATAATCATGAAATGTTTTTAAGCATGGGAAAGCAATAAGGATATCACGAAATAACATTTCCAGAAAATGTGGATGTAAGATACATTTAGATGTAAAGAACATTTGGATTAGCTATTAAGTAAATGTGGATGATGAAAGCACATGAATAGAGGGTGAAATTCATGGCTTGTAGATTGAGAATACAGGTAACCACAAATAAAATCACTCTACAGATGAGCATCAAGTGACCAATTTGGGAAGAGTGAGAAATATGGAATAATCTAAAAAAAGGTGAAAAGGTCAAACCAGAACAATTATTCTTATATACGGACGAACATGTGATTTAAGATCCCACATATTGATACCCTGCAACCACTGAAATGTGCCTGTGCAGTAATTCTTAGTTTGAAATATAGATTGTACTGAGACCATTTACACCAAGTCGGTGTTTCAATGCTTAACTATGCAAAATTAAATAAAGCGCTTTTTATTTTACATTTTATCACAAATAGTTACAGAGCTTTTTTTCAACAACTGTAGCAACAAGGCATCACACATTTCCTGCTCACAGTGCTAGTTTCGATAGTCTTTCTGTACATCAGAACTTTATTTTCCAAATTTAACATTATAGTGTACCAATGGCCAATGTTATTTAAATGCGGGAAAACCCCCAAAATCTGCTAACACAATTATGCTGCTTTGCCAGCAGTCAACTGTAGCCAGAGAGAAAAATACCGTGGAGTGGCAGTAACACTAACTGCTCTTACAGGGCAGAAATACAATGTCGTCAGTACACGATTTTAAAGGAGAACAATTTTTGGTGCATTGATTTCAGAATGAGACCTAAATTCTATAGAAACAGTGTAACACGCTAGTATAAATTCTTTATGGAGATGAAAAGGGGTTTTCAACAGGAGAAGTGATAGTTGGTATGCACACAAACCTCATACCGTGAGAGGGGGAAAGAAAAAAGTCAACTGCAAAGCCTCTCAGTAATTTAAAATAAATGGATAATACTTGAAACCGAGGTTCGAAAAAGGTTCTACTATTGCCATAACTGCTGAAATAACATTTAAATGGCACGATTTCGTGCAACAGGTCCGAGTCAAACACAAAAATGAACAGGCACTTCCACTGTACAGTAGATTCTCCCAGACATTTAAATCAGTGATGGCATATATTCTGCATTAGCTTTCTGGGACATAATTATTAATAAAAAGTGCCCTGCGCTAAACACTTTCATCACCATTATAGAAAGGACAACCTAACCCAATCTGAATTGGAATTGCTTGGTTACACCAACTTTAATTTCAGGTAGCTAGGAAATGCAGAGCATTTATATGTGACTGCCCCTTCCTTCTTAGGCTGTCAACATGGTGCCCCCAAGCATGGAACAGAACTGGAAATCAGACGAGCTTTTTCAGTAGGCTTTGGTATCTGGCAGTTGCCTTTACAGATGTCATGGATCACAATCATACAGTTGAAGATCTCAGGGGCCAAAGTGCTGAATGAGCAAGAGGAAGACGCCCTAATAGACCCGAGTCCATCCAGAAAAAACAGGGAAAAGCTTTTCACGGAAGTAAAGAGAGTTTAACATGTCATTACTGTAGTATCACACTTTTGTGATGAGAACTATTCATAGTGAGGTTCAACAAATGGCCCCCATACACCGAGCTTTTAACATGTGCAATAAATAGACAACATATAACATTGAATCATCTTAACAAGTACTTAACTATTTTTGCTCGAAATAGGAACTGAAAATAGTCCAGAGTACAGAGGGTTCTTCGCAACTGTGCTGATTTTGCCAGTGGGAAAAAAGATCCTCTTTCCGTGCAAACATCTGCTTGCAGAGAACACAGTTTAAACCCGAATTACAATAGAGCTTAGGGTTCTGGTTCTGCAAGGCAGTGTCAACTTCCTGTAGTTCCTGAACTGGTTCGTTATTTCCCAATAGAACAGCCTTGCTTTCCACTGGTGTGGTTACGGAATCCGGATGGAAAAGGGACATGTGCTTCTTTAGTTTAGGTCCAGAGCAATACTCCTCACAGTGGTCACATTTCACAAGACTTCGTCTTTCGTTCCACTGTTTCCAGTGGAGTGCCGCATGCTTCAACAATTCTTCCTGTCCTCCGTCGGTAGTCTGCACCACGCCTTCCTTGGGCTGCCCATCAATCTCCTCTCCATGATCATACAACAAATGAAACTTCATTTCGGAAAACGTGAGAGTACTGAGGTGGCATCGACCACATTTCATCTGCAATTTAACTTCGTCTTCACCGCCTTGATTTTGTAAGAAGTCATCTTCGATGCTGGAAGTGGTTTCCCTACCAAGACAAACAAAGTGTTAAGTATGACAAACGACTACTTATTTATCATAAATATGTACAAGCCCGAAATAGACAACTGTTCAACTCCTCCAATACTACCACTTGCAAGGCAAACCAATTAAAGGTACGGGCAGAGAAAATATTAATCACCAATTGTGCGTTATTAGACTTTAACCCTACCTAAAATGAAGCTTACTTAAAAATGCCCTAAGACATTATAAAAAATATAACACGTGCATTTTAAGACTTCCACAAATTCACATCACTGTATATAAAACAAACTCTTTGCTGTACTGCTAATCCTACTAATTAAAATTGCAGTTTGTTCTAATACAAGAAGAAATGATGAATCTATATAAAGTCAGCTGGAATTATTTGATTCACTCAGTTCAGCTTCTTAGCGACCAATTAAACGGAAGTGACTGTGCAGGGCAAGAGAGACATTCAGCAGGACTGGCAACAGACAGGCACACTTCAAACATACTGTGGAAAAGACTCAAAAATTATCCTGGAAAAGAGCGGTGTGCATGCACAGACTGTGCGCAACCAGTGCAGTTTGCCTCTAGCTATCTGTTGTGTTGCTCTGGCTGCTTGCAATGCAGTGTTGAGTTGACGGGTCACTAGGCATCGTTTAAGTCCATTGCTCCTGGGTCAAGGCCGCTGAGCTGCGTTCCTGAAGCACTTATGAGGACCCTTTTACTGGCTACCTCCCTCTTGGCAGTGTACCCTCAACTGCTTCCCAGCCCCCGTTGAGAAGCAGAGTTCTGAGGTGGCAGAAGGGAGACAGATGTGAGGCTCTGCCAGACTCCCCTTGCCCTGCGGGGACATTGCAGCCCAGCAACAAGTCAGAATCCAGCCTAGAGTCTACACTGGCGGTAACGAGAACAGCAGCCTTCTCATTGGTCACAGGCCATCATAGCTTATTCTGCTAGCACAGCCGCAAAGCATCTGGTTCAGTGCACCTAGCTATGGTAATCAGTGAGCGGCTAGTAAGCTGGGCTTAGCAGGATTCTGGACGCATGTAGACCACAAATTAAGTGGCCAGTTCGAAGATGCTTCTGGCTTTTTTCCTACATCATGGAAACATGTGCATTTAGAGAGTCTGTATTTGTGGTCCTAAAACTGCGTTCATGGTGAAGTTTTTGTTTGTGAAAGTGCTCTAAGAGAATAAAACCACATCTGTGCATAAGAAAAAACTCAAAAAACCAACAGACGGGCCACTAGAGAGTGACTAGTTAACCTGAGTAGTGTCTAACACCACAGGAATTGTTTAAAAGAACCCTCACACACCAACCTGGTTGGTGTCATGCTTCATCATTGGGTTCCCAGTCGGGTAGCCGAATGCTACCCAACTGTGCTACGACACCCGATTACAGTGGAGCAGGTTTTTGGTTTTTGTGTGATGATGTTGTGAGTGTGGTGATGTTAAAAATACCTCTGGGAAACTCACTATTCGATACTTTATTCCCAGTGGCCCAGGGTATGTTTAAAACAAGGTGAGATGGATAATATCTCAGAACTGCAAATAAGTGTCTGGATTATCCTTAGGTCGACATGTTTCAGCTCTTCAAAAAATTAGTGGAGCTTTCTTCAGGACCTCTCTATATGGTGATTAATGTGCGAAAGTGAAAAAGTGAGTGGTAAAAATTAAACCACGTGTGTAACGCATTTTTACACACTCGCTAAGGCGTGCTTAACATGCGGGGATGGACTAACCATGAGTAACGGTCCATCAGTAGTAAAATTAGTAATTCATGGTATTTCCATGGCCATACGAGTCCAGGGCGGGAAGAGCTCCTACTAGGTACTTTGGTCTCGGTGCTCCCCCACGTCTCAACCTACTGCGGCGTCCACTGGAACGAGATGATCATCTTTGCAGTTCTGAGATATTATCCATCTCACCTTGTTTTAAACATACCCTGGGCCACTGGGAATAAAGTATCGAATAGTGAGTTTCCCAGATGTATTTTTAACGTCACCACACTCACAACATCATCACACAAAAACCTGCTCCACTGTAATCAGGTGTCGTAGCACAGTTGGGTAGCATTCGGCTACCCGACTGGGAACCAAATGATGAAGCATGACACCAACCAGGTTGGTGTGTGAGGGTACTTTTAAACAATTCCTGTGGTGTTAGACACTACTCAGGTTAACTAGTCACTCTCTAGTGGCCCGTCTCAGTTGGTTTTTTGAGTATTACAGTGGGACAAGGACGGCCCACATCCTGTCCTGACTCTCTCCTTTTGTTTTTTGAAGCATAAGAAAAAACTACCAGAATATGAACCCATCTCAACCGGCAAGCCCAGAACTACAAAGGTCCCTCCTTGAAAGAGTCAAAATCGACCTCCAGAGAGGTCCTCAAAAAGGCTCAAGTAGAATAAGCCCATGAAACAATAATTCAGGACTTTCCCTTCTGGTGCTGCCAGCGATACCAATCAACAGCATCGGTCCTCACCTCAGTATAATTCCCATGGAAGGGAGACTTTGCAGATGTACACAAGCAACACATTGGTCATGAAGGCAACTATGGTGGCCCTTTTTCTTGCCAAGTGGACAGTAACTCTCCTAAACAGTTGCCTGTATGCCATAGCAACTTCTTGCCCCAGATGTGACTCTCTGAAGGCTACAAACAGCTTTTCTGGACAGGGATACTGAACAGGTGCTACCTAACTTCCGTATGTCGAACGTGGTCAATGCATTGTCAATCATAAGCAGCAACGTCCTTAGTTACAAATTATACGGGAACCCGAAAATCCCTTAGGAGAAAGAGTACAACTATGCAAAAGACCAAGGATTCCTAAAGGAGTAATTTAACCAAGAATTACAGTTAGTGGATTGGTAAATACAGTATCCAACCCAACCCTCCAATTCATGATGCATTCAATTAGTTACATTCATCTAGAAATAAATTAAGCATGGCATACTTCAAGTACATGAACAAACATTTGTATTTATTTGATAACAATCCAAGAATCTTTACGGTCCAAAAACAGCCCCAGCCCACTGTCAAAGAGTTACAGTGATTTCTTTAAGTCCCAGTTGTGACCTTTGACAGTGTGGGCAACCTCTCAACAAAATCACAATTATTCACAAAACCCTCTCAGTCTTTTCCTTGTAGAAGGCTTATGAGTCCATTCACAAGAGAGTGTAGAGGTCAATACGTCTACGTTTCGGTCTCCAGGCATCTAAAAAGTACTTGAGACTATACGCACGACAAAATGTCAGGCGTCATACATATTAGAGATCGCTTAATGAAGCCTATTTCAAAAGGACAGGAGGCAGAAATGAAAGAGTCAACGTTAACTACAATTGTGACTTGAAATAAAATAATGACATATTAAAAAATAGGATTTCTTTGAAGTACGCCACCAATAATACCATGATGTGAATCACTACACACCAAGAAAGCCATGCTAAAAACCATAAAAACATTCTTGCTACCAATAGCAGTCCTTTTAGTGTGTTTAAAGGCACGTGCTAGCACCCTATACATGTAACCACGTTAAAAGACAAAAATAACTTTGGTGCATAAAAGCAACCTTTGTACAACTGGCGTTGCACAGTCCGTCATTATGTATCATATGCCCAGAACACTATGCTGGAGCCTGAATCAAAATAAGAAATGGAACCTATTTAACTTCAACCTAATCCAGTGAAATAACCAGGGTGCAGATTAATCCAGAGTGACATTAAAAATAATTTGAGCAAAAACAGGTAAAGCAAATCTGTTAATGTAAGCACATTGAAATAGTCAGTGAGAGATTGAGCTCCGCCATCCTACAGGGGTCCAAGTGGGCATTCTGTATAGGAACATGTCTCATGAAAGACAGACTTGTTCTGAAAACAACAGGGGTAATCCTCCGCTCCCATTTAATTCCATGAGAGGATTTAGGTAACTGCCAGAATCAAACAAGTGGCTGTGTCGGCTTGCGCTGAAATATAGGAGCCATAAGTATCTGCCATGACAGTACAAACTAAGGCGTGCAGGCAAAGATACAAAGTTCTGCATCTTAAAGTGCCTCATGAATAGGCATACCACATAGAAAGATCAAACGACATGCCACATTGAAGAAAAAAAGCCTTCAATCCCATTGATTTCTTGGAAAAATAAACTAAACGTCATCAAAAATAATTCTAAGGTCACTGCAACGTTTCGAAAATACGAAGGGAACATGTAAATCCTAAAGATGTATACCAGCCAGAAAAGTTAAGCAAGAGACAGGTTAACAATAACCAAGTACTCCAGGCATAAACCCAGTCACTCAGAAAATTCAGAAAACCCAGGAGAGATCGGAAAGAAAAGTCATCAAGTGGATCAACTGGCTCCAAGTCAATGTTGCTGCTAATACCAAAGGTTTTACCAAGGCAAAGGGATTCATAAAGTAGCCAGTGTCTGCCATTCGATTTACTGATTTAGGCCCTTACGTAACAAATCAAATAGCCATATTCATCTGTTCTCTTTCTGTGCAAGTAATCTGTAGACATCATGATTTCTTATCGCACTGGTGACGACCACAAGTACAAACTATTGTATGTCGTTCGCAATGTGGTTCATTGTTTTATAGTGTTCCAATAGGAGGTGCATTTTGTACATTACAGTGGATTCTCAATTGTTTTTGGGAGGATCCTGTGTCACACTTCTTGTGTGCTTTTTCCTAAGTATTTAAAACCACAGGGACAGTGTAGGAAAGTAGGATCTGCTTCTTATGGTTACCCCCACTTTTTGCTTGATGTGAGCGAAGACCAGCTAAACACCACCCTCGCCCGAAGCCCACCCGCCGACGCCGACACCGCTGCCCGCAACCTCAGACGTTGGATCGACAACTGCGCCAACACTCTCGCCCCGATCAAGATGCCCTCCAACAGACACACTAACAAGAAAGCCAGCTGGTTCACCGCAGACCTCCAGGCCTCCAAGCAAACCTGCCGCACACTAGAGAAGAAATGGCACCGCGAACAGATACCAGACAGCTACGCAGCCCACAAGAACGCCACCCGCAGACACCATCACCTCATCAGATCCGCCAAAAGGGCCTCCTTCAAGGACCGACTCGACAACAACGCACACGACAGCAAAGAGCTCTTCAACATCGTGAAGGAACTCTCCAACCCCAGCTCCAACACCAACGACATCCCACCATCAAAAGACCTGTGCGACTCCCACGCCACCTTCTTCCATCGCAAGATCGCAGACATCCACGACAGCTTCAACAACCTGACCGCCTCAACAACCACCGACACCTCAGACCCCGCGGCTACCACCCACATCGATCCCCTGCTCACATGGACCAACATAAACGACGAAGAGACCATCAAAATCATGAACACCATCCACTCCGGCTCTCCGTCGGACCCATGCCCACACCACATCTTCAACAAGGCTAGCGCCACCATCGCACCCCATCTCCGCAAGGCCATCAACATCTCCTTCGAGACCGCGACCTTCCCGGAGAGCTGGAAGCACGCCGAGATCAATGCCTTACTGAAGAAACCCAAGGTGGATCCGAGGGACCTCAAGAACTTCCGGCCCATCTCCTTGCTTCCGTTCCCGGCGAAGGTCATCGAGAAGACCGTCAACAGACAGCTGACCCGCTACCTCGAGGAGAACAACATCCTGGACCCGTCCCAGTCCGGGTTCCGCAGCAACCACAGTACCGAGACTGCCCTCATCGCCGCCACCGATGACATCAGGGCCCTGCTGGACAACGGCGAAACCGCGGCCCTCATCCTCCTGGACCTATCAGCCGCCTTCGACACGGTCTGCCACCACACCCTACGCACACGCCTCCACAATGCAGGGATCTGAGACAAGGCTCTGGAATGGACCACCTCCTTCCTCTCCGGCAGAACCCAGAGCATCCGCCTCCCCCCTTTCTGTTCCGAAGCCTCCGAGATCATCTGCGGCGTACCCCAAGGATCATCCCTCAGCCCGACACTGTTCAACGTCTACATGGCTCCGCTCGCCCACGTTGCCCGACTGCACGACCTCAACATCATCTCCTACGCCGACGACACCCAGCTGATCCTCTCCCTCACCAAGGACCCCCCCCACCGCCAAAACCAACCTCCAAGAAGGAATGAAAGCCGTCGCCGAGTGGATGAAGAACAGTCGCCTGAAGCTGAACTCGGACAAGACAGAGGTCCTCATCCTCGGCTCCACCCCCTCAGCCTGGGACGACTCCTGGTGGCCATCCGCACTGGGAGCAGCACCAACACCCACCGACCACGCACGCAACCTGGGGTTTATCCTCGACTCAACACTCTCCATGACCAAGCAAGTCAGCGCCGTCTCGTCCTCCTGCTTCAACACCCTCCGCATGCTCCGCAAGATCTACAGGTGGATCCCACCGAAACAAGAAGAACGGTCACCCAGGCCCTCGTCAGCAGCAGGCTGGACTACGGAAACGCCCTCTACGCAGGAGCCTCGGCCAAACTCCTGAAACGACTACAACGCATACAGAACGCCTCTGCTCGCCTGATCCTCGACATCCCGCGCCACAGCCACATCACACCACACCTGAGAGACCTGCACTGGCTTCCCGTCAACAAGAGGATCACCTTCAAGCTCATCACCCACGCACACAAGGCGCTCCACAACACCGGACCGGCTTACCTCAACAGACGACTCACCTTCTACACCCCGAACCGACAGCTCCGCCAACCTCGCCCTCGCCACCGTCCCCCGCATCCGAAGAGCGACCACCGGCGGCAGATCGTTCTCCCACCTCGCCGCCAAGACCTGGAACACCCTCCCCATCCTCCTACGGCAGACCCAGGACCTACTAACCTTCAGGAGGCTTCTCAAGATCTGGCTATTTGAGCAGTAGCAGCACCCCTCCCCCCCCCCCCCCAGCGCCTTGAGACCCTCACGGGTGAGTAGTGCGCTTTACAAATGTACTGATTGATTGACTAGTCTGACTGGGATCCTGCTAATCAGGACCCCAGTCTATCTCCTTTCTCCTTAAACTGTTGTGTTATGTACTTAGGTACATCCCAGATTGGATACTGGGGTACCCTCGTCAGTCCCTAGTATATGGTACCCATGTACCCAGGGCATAGGTACCCCAGAGGTCTCCCATGCGCTGCAGCATGTATTATGCCACCCATGAGAGACCATTCAAAATGGTACTACAGGTCTGCCATTGCAGCCTGTGTAAGTTGGTGCGTGCACCACTTACGAAAGATATAGGGGTCACTGCACTTAAATCCTTTAAGTCACCCCTATAGCAGGCCTTTACAATCCTGAGGGCAGGGTGATTGGTTCTAAGTGAGAGGGTGCTCCTGCATGAGCAGGACACCCCTGCAGCCTACGGAGTCCATTCTCCCGGGTTGTCAGTGAAGCCGACATATACTATATAGAGGGGCACCGCGTAATCGCACAATGACCATCTCGAAAACGGCTGCAACGAATCCTATCATGTTTGGTATCAAACATGTTGGAATCATACCCCCACACCGTAAACGGTAAACGGTGTGGGAGGTATGATTCCAAGCACTGGAAGAGCCCTTGAAGAGCCCTTCGTAAGGCTCTCAGTGTTCCCGGTACCAGCCTTCTAGTCCCGGACAGCACAAAATGGTTGCTGCCGACCAGAGACATATTTCTGCCCTCCTGCTGCTGAGCCAAGTTCGAGCAGGGGAAGGTAGAATAATAGGCATCCTGTCACAGGGAGGTGTGACCCCCTCCCAGACGGGATTTAGTGTATTAGGGCTGGGTGGGTGCACTAGCCAGCGCCTGAAAGTCTGCATGAGGGGCACATTTGGTGTCCCTGTGCATAGTCCACTTCAAACCAGTCCTGGGAGCCATTGGCTCCAGCTCTGGTGCGAAACTGGACAAAGGACATAGGAGTAACCTCCCCTCGTCCAGACCCTCCCCTGGGAGGGTCCCCGGAATCTTCCCAACCCTTTCCGCAGGGTACTTAAGGGCTTACCTGGGTGTAGGTCCCTAGAGTCGTCGTGGGATAAGATTCAGAACTGAAACCACTGCACTTCTACCGTCTGGGCACTCTGGACTTCGCTGGACTTCGTTTGGGCCTTACTTCGTCTCCCTTCCAGTCTGCTGCATTGTCTGTGCCTGTGCATCATACAGGAATGTTCAAGGCCTGTGAAGCATCAAAGACACCTGAAATAAATCTCCCTTGGAGTGAAGGAGTCACTCCCCTGCATTCGCAGGCACCGCAACGAAGACGACCGGTCTGCAGATCCCGAGCTCCTCGGGACTCCGTGGGCTCTGCAACGCAGATGGTGGGTTTCCTCAGCTCCCGAGGCCTGCTCTACCCTCTTACCAAGTTTAAGGCCAGTAGTCCTTGTGGGGGTTGCAATAACCGAACCCCTGGGTACTGCATCCCCTTTGCAGTTGCAAAAGGCTCGTTGACATCTTTGCAAAAAGATCTCCGGGCTCCAAGTAGCCCCAACCTCCAGCACCTCCAGTGACCAGAATCTTCGACCACACCGCATCGTGTGCATCGTGGCCTGCATCTTTTGGTGAGCTGCTTGAGGTCCTCTCGCGACTCCTGTGCCTTTGGCCTGTGGGCCCATTTGAGGGTCACCCTTGTTTTCCTTGGGCTCCCCAGATTGCTCGGGGCCTGCCCTGGCTCTCTTGCTAGTGGCGAGTCTCCTGGACATTGCTGGTCCCAACCGCGCACCTTCTTGACTTCCTGCATGGGTTGCCTTTGCCAAGGCTTGTTGGTGCTCCCGCCGGACACCGACCCCTCAGCACTCGACATCCTTCGTGGGACAGCTCTTATTCGGGTCATGGTCATCCTCAGCGTCGCCTGGTCCTCGCAGCTGCAGAGTCATGGTCACCGTCATCTTCCTGAAGCACCCGACATCGGAGGGCATTCGTCTTCCAAGTATCCTGGTCACCCCTGAGTGACACAGACATGGTCCCCTCTGCTTTCAGGTACTCCTCTTCAAGAATCCACGTTTGGATTTCTCCGGACACTTTCTCCTCTTCCAGCAGCAGCACTTTCCTGAAGTCCTCAATTGAGTTCGACCGCGGTTTCCGAGGCCACTTCACACCTAAGCACCCGGTTCCCCCGGGATAGGTAACTTGGGTACCACGGTATCCACGGGTGGGGTGGCTCTCCGACCCTCTGTCGTCCGCGGGGTTTCTTCAGGGTCCACTGGGAAGGGTCCCTAATCTTTAAAAGTCCAACCGCGACTTGCACATAGACTTGTACGGAGCACGCGGTTGTGTTCACACACTGCACACGCTCTCCGTGGGGTCCCAATCTACTTACCTTGGGTGGTTCAGCTGCTGATCATTTCTTTTCTTTGTTTTAGGTGTGAACTGGAGGGATACTTCACAGTGTGATATGTTCTTCACCATGTTTCAAATGTAGTGTGCAATACACTGTATATTGATGGAAATTGTAATTGGTCTCATAATATTCCTATAGCCCTGAAGAAGTGGTGGGTATTCCCCTATTGACAAAACACGTGTTGGCTGGGCACAGAAAATTAAAGACAAAGACCAGACAGAGAAACAAACAATTTCCTTGTGTGATCATTAATAATGAAATGATTATCTAATTAAGCGTGTGCTGGGGATTGAATTAATATCCTTTTAGATCTATTCCTAAGTTGAAAACTACTACTTTATGAAATTAATTTACATTTTTAATGAAAGAAACACTTCTTGTAATGTATAACTGAATACTGTACATAATTTAATGTTATATAACTGTTACAGATAATAAAATGTAAACATTTCTGGAAAGGTTAAGCAATGTTCTAAGTCATTATGTCTAATGTATGATTAAGTTGGAGTGCCTCCTCAAACTGCATTGTCTTAATTAGAGAAACCAGTGGGCAGCTGGCGTGTTGCAAGTGCACTCAGTGCTCCGTCACATCCTCCTAAACTACTCCAAATAAATAGACCTATGCATACATAGATTTCCTTACTGTGCAGGAAGTGCCTAAATGCAAGATTACAGCACATGGTATAATGTGAGGGGACAATGTAACACCTATAAGGAAGGCAGACTGCAAACTGTGAAGTGCTTGGAAAGTCTGGAGCGCTATATGCAGACATCTGATGTGCTGCATGCACTTATAAGAAGAATTAGGCATTCTGGAGATTTGGTGTGGAGGGGGGCAGTGTTGGGATCACTTGGTTTTTTTCCCTCCAAGAAATTCCAGGAACTAATACTTTTAGTGGAGAACAAATGACTCTTCCTGAATTTCTCCGAAGATTTGAAAGGAGAAGCTTATTTACAGAAACTGCCACATCTCCCCCTCCCCTCCCCAGAGCTCTTATCATCACTGGACAGATTATTCTGCAATTCCTCCCACTCAGTACTGTGATGGAACCTATGAATGCATAAATGAATTCAAGATATAGATCAGGTTTCTAAGTCAAAATGGCAACATATCTTACCGTCCAAGTGCACACCGTTCTCAAATCCCAGCCTATGTTTTTTTAAAAGCACGGTGTTGTTAGATGGCGACGGCGTAGCAGCTCATCCGTGGAGCTCCGATGGACGAGGCATTTTAGCAGCAGCAATCGGGTCTCCCTGTCCCTCGCTGGGGTGCAGTGGATTCCCGGTGGGGGCAGGTTCACGGAGGCGCTCTCCGGTGGGAGATGACAGCAACAAGGACCTTTCCAAGGCAGTCTGTCACCCAAGGCGGCCTCGAGGGTACACAACATCGGCACATGGGCCCTGGGCTCCGTTCACGATGGGCGGCATCCCATCCGGAAGGCCCTGGTGGGACCCGCGGAGTGCGCTGCCACGGGAGTGCAGCCCGAGAAGTGACAGCCACAACGGGGCAGAGGAGGTGAGGAGTGTGGCCCTGGGGAGTTGCAAGAGAGCCTGGCTCGCCCTATTGTGCTTTGAGAAGGGGCCTGGGCCTGAAGCCTTCCTGACCTGAGTGGAGACTCTGCTGCCCGCTTGGGAGCGGAGCCTCAGTGATAAACCCAGGACTTGTTCCCTTATAGTGCTGCGCACTAGAAAAAGCTGCCACCAGCCCGGGTGGGACAGACTGAACTGGCTGATCCTGGAGGCCCAAAGAAGTGAGTCAGCGCGCCCTGTGGATCCTGAAAGTTGATATCTGCGCTGCTGTCTGGTAGGGGTTGACACACCCTGCGGCGTGGTAGCTCGCCCTGGTGGGATGACCTGTCCAGGCCGGCTCTGAGGAAGTGCTCCCTAATTTTGCCAGCCAGAGCTTCGATCCATATGTGGGTGCAAGATTCCTGACGGAGGTGCTGTGGAGCAGTTAAAGTTGGAAGCAGGAGACGCCCGCGGTCTGGAGCGGGGGTGGCGTTCCCGGCTCGGGCGATCTTGGGAAACTTGAAGTATACTGCTCGAGGTGCAGGGGGTTCAGGCGAACTGGGCGGCCGCGTGTATAGAACCCCGAACATATAGAGCCCAACGATTGGACGGGTGCAAAGATGGCGTTGGCCCGTTCAAAGGAGGACACCTCCATAAAGGACCTTTTACACAAGGCGACCGCAAAAAGAGGTGAGACGTGCCCTGGAGCCACGGCCTCAGTGGCGGAGGACGCCGGACAAGAGGAGCCGGTCACCCACACCTTCCTGGAACAGCTGTTCGGCTCGTTGAGAGACAGCTTTGCGACCCTGCGACAGGATGTTGCCACAGACAAAGACCATCAAGTCTGATCTTTCCAAACTGGGTGACAGGGTGGACTCACTGGAAAGGGCCAGAGATCGTCGTGAGGAGGAACTCCATGACCATGAACGGGAACTACTAGACTTTAGAGACAGGAATGAGGAGCTGTGCTACCGTCAGGAGGACTTGGAAAACAGGTCCAGACAATCAAATAGCCGTATTAAAGGTGCCCCTCTACAGGCGGATGCAGGAAAGCTGGAGGATCTGGTGGTGCGCCTCTTTCGACATGTAGCACTGGCTCTGGCGGGCAACGATATACCTCTGGACCACACGCACAGAGCTGGGCGTCTGGCTGCAGGTCTGGGACGACCACAGGACATTTTAACTTGTCTCCACTCCTACAACAGAAGGAGATGATCATGGCGGCGACTCGAGACCCATCGGTCATATCCGTCGAGGGCATGCAGGTTGGGGTATATCGGGCTCTCTCCCCACTTACCCTCCAGAGACAGAAAGCCTTGCGGCCGGCCACAACATTTTTGAGGGAGAAGGGTGTGAGCTATAGATGGGGACACCCCTTCCGGCTGACCTTCATCTGTAACCAGGAAACCTACATGGTTCGTACGTTGGAGGAGGCACAGTCGATACTGGGTCTTACGCCGGATGGGGACGTCCACAACACACACGTCCCGGGAACAAGTCAAGGTGCCAATGTTGGAATGGGAAAGACCCACTGCCGAAACCCTCAGATGCTGAACACCTTAGGGAAAGAGAAGCTCTCCTACGCCAGCTTCAACAACAGGAAGAGTCCTCGGAAGCCACAGGCTCATAGCTCAACGTCCGAATGGAGACAACTCGGTGTGTCTTTGCCCTGCCCAAGTGGCGGAAGGGAGGTCCCTTTAGTGGGGTCTTGTCTGGCGGAGCCCTACTCTCCATTCTGTTCCTAAGCTGCAGTGATGGCTGATCGCCAGGCAGACGGAATTGGTGACATTTCTTCCCATTTTTGGGATCCTTTATACGTTCTAGATATACTTGTTCATGTTAACTCTTTCTGGGTTTTCTTCTCTTCCCCTTGCTCAACCCTCTGGGATGACCTCTACTGCGTGTTTTAGTAGCCGACTTGGAAGCCACTTTTCTGAAACCACTTGCTCCCCGCTATTGCTGACAGATGCCCATCTTGGAAGAGGAAGTCTTTTCAACCCCTCTTGGCCCGCTGTGCTCTACGTTGGAGTGCAGCGACACAAATTAACTGGTAATACATATGCTGCACAACCCCGGTGCCAGATTTGCAACCTGTAGCAGGAGGATTTCCCTTCTTTCTCACTCGACAGCGCCCTTCTTACCCATTCGCCGGGTCCGCTGTCCCGCCTAGCCCTGTTCCTATCCCTGGCAAGGGCTGGATCCTCAGCCTTACTCACTTACGCGACCAAAATCACACTCATGAAACCAATTAAAATAGTTAGCCTCAATGTCCAGGGCCTTAATGTCCCAGCGAAGCGACTGGCACTGCTTGCGTGTCTTAGGAAGTATGGTTGTGAGAACTGCTTACTACAAGAAACACACTTAATCCGTACTGACTGGAAACGCCTATGGTTCCGGTGGTTTGACCACCAGTATTTCTCCTCCATGGCTGGGAAAAGGGCGGGGTGGCCATTCTGCTGGTGACACTCTTTCAGTGGAAGATTCTCTCAACCCAGGCTGACATCCCAGGCAGGCTGTTGTCCCTACGGGTTGGGTTAGGGAAATCTCACCAATACCATTGCGTCCCTGTATGTTCCCAATGACTCACAAGAGGCGTTTATCAGAAACGCACTAGGGGTAGTTCTGAGGTCCACAGACAAGAATATAATAGTAGGAGGTGATTTCAATATTGTGCAGGATCCCCAAATGGACAGGTCGGTGGTGAGGGCCGGGAGGTCTGGGGCATTCTTGGACACCAAGCGACAATGGCTGGATGAGGTGGGATTGGTAGACATATGGCGCATGCGAAATCCCTCTATAAAGGAATTCACCTTTCAATCGGCGATACACCAAACATACGCCAGAACAGATTTTTTCTTGACCTCCCCAGGCATGTCCCAGGCCATGGTGGTGGCAGAAATAGGGGGTGGCGGCACTGTCGGACCACTCCCCCATCGCCATCCTGGTGGAGCTTCAAAGGCCCCCCCACCCTCATAAGATATGGCGGCTGAACCACAATTTACTCACATATGACCCCAATGTGCTAGCAACACGGATGTCCATACAGGACTATCTGGATTTCAATGACTATGGCTGCACACCGATTGCGTTGCTGTTGGACACATTAAAGGCGGTACTCCGGGGGCAATTCATCGCCATTGCGGCTAAGCTCAATGGGGACAGAAAGGGCAAGAGGGTACAATTGGAGGACAGGGTTAGGGGGTTCATCGGCGCCCAGGCTCTATTTAGGCAAGACGCCAGCTCACTATAGCACGTAAACAGCTGAAAGCATTGGACATGGACAGGGCAGAATACGCACTCCTGTGCACCACGCAGAAGTACTATGAAGGGGGAGAGAAGGAGGGCAAAATACTGGCTCATAGGCTCTGTGCGCAGACAACCCAATGTAGTGTGTAGGAACTGGTAGGCTCAGACGGGGAGGAGCGAGATCTGATGATCAGATAGCAGGTAAATTTGAACTCTTTTATTCTGCACTCTACACCGCATAGACGCTTGATGATGCAGCTGCAGTAGACTATGCTGCACAGTCTCCTGTTACCACACTCCCCGAATCTGAAGCTGCCAAAGTGGACGCTGACATAAGCTCTGAGGAAGTGCTCCACGCTATTCAGAGGCTCCTCTTGGGTAGGGCACCTGGAGAAGATGGCTTTACTTCTGACTTCTACAAAACATTTGCGCTTACCCTTGCCCGCCCACCTCTACAATTCCTTTAGCATTACCGGGTGTCTTGCTCCTTCCATGCAGACTGCAGCAACTGTGGTCCTGCCAAAGCCGGGAAAGGACCCGAAGAGATGTGTGTTGTTATCGACCTATCTCTCTACTAAAAGTAGACTTGAAAATCTTTACTAGCGTACTGGCGGCCCGTCTAGCTCCGTACATGCAGGGCCTCGTTGACCCAGACCAGTATGACTTTATTCTCGAGAAGAGTTGTAGTGATGGAACCCGGCAGCTGTGCCACCTCCTTGACAAGTCACAACCTTCCCAATCACCTGCCTTACTCCTGTCAATAGATGTTGAAAAGGCCTTTTACAGAGTACATTGGCCCTACCTGCAGGCAGTGCTAGCCAGATTTGGTCTGGGTGGGAGACTTAGGAAGTGGATACAATGTAATTACACTTCCCCAGTGGCTTAGGTCAGTTTGAACGGATCATCCAATACTTTTCAGATCTCGTGTGGAACACGACAGGGATGCCCCCTATCTCCCCTGCTATTTGCGCTCTACATGGAGCCATTTGCAGAGCGGATTCGTCAACATGCTGACATCACTGGGATCCGCATGGGAGACAGGGAACATAAAATCTCACTCTACGCAGATGACGTGTTGCTGATTCTGACTCAGTCATTCCTGTCTCTGCCTCCATTACTTCGGACAATGGCCGACTTCGGGGCGGTGCCTGGCTTCCAAGTTAATCTTCAGAAGATGCAGGCTCTTAGGCGGACGATTCCCAGGGAGGACAAAGCGCGTCTGACAACTCTGTTCCCGTTCGCCTGGGCGTCCGAGGGGGTGACGTATCTGGGACTACGGATTTTCTCCACCCCCGAGCGTACGTCTCGGGAAAACTAAGTCGCCCTGCTCGCCATGGCGAAAGCAGAACTTGTGGCTTGGAAAAACACACCTTGTCCTGGCTGGGCAGGCTGGCGGAAGTGAAGATTACTCTACGCCCTCAGATCTTATATGTCGTGCAGACACTACCACTGCAGCCCCCTCCATCGGTCCTCACTAACTGCAGCAACTCATTGGAGAATTCGTGTGGGCAGGCAAAAGAACCCGCATGGACAGACAACAGACATATCGCAAACAGAAGGATGGAGTTTTGGGAGTTCCCCATTTGGAAAGGTACTACCAGGCAGCTCAACTGCGCTATATGGTAGAATGGCATCGAACGGAGAAGCATTGGTGCTTCATCGCTCGTGCAGTGGCTGGGATCCAACTTTGGAAAGTTCCCTGGCTGCCGAAGAAATACCGGCCAGCAGGGGTGTATATCTCACCTGTAACAAGGGCCATGGTGGGGGTGTGGGACAGAGTACAGGTCGCACGTCTCCTTTCCACACCGACATCATCTTTGTCCCCCTCCGGCAGTGATGGGTGAGGGATACATTAAATGGCAAGAAGCCAACTGTAAGCGGTTGGGGGACCTCTTTGACGAAACGGAGGTGAGGGAATTCGCCCAGCTCCACACTGGATATGGCATACCCTAGGACACCTACTGGCAGTATCTTGCCCTCCAACAGTGGGTTACGCAACCCCAGGTACGCCCGCACGCTAGTCGCCCCTTGACTGACTTTGAAAATCGCTTTATCACCCGCCACTCTCATAAATGCTTACTTTCAGACACATACTCTTTCCTCACCACACCACTCCACAAAACAAAAAGTCCAGTGCAGCGTAGATGGGAATCTGAATGTGAGCGTGAATTCTCTCTCAAAGAATGGCAGGATATTGTCCACAGAGCAAGGGCCTCCTCATGCAGCATGGCGGGTAAAGAGATGTTCCTCAAAATTGCTCATTATTGGTATTACACCCCAGCACGAGTGGCCCGTTGGAAGGCGGGAGGAGATCCACGGTGCTGGCGTGGCTGCGAACAGGAGGGCACCGCGACTCATTTGCTGTGGGACTGCCCAAAGATTCAGCAGTTCTGGACGGCTGTCCTGTCCAATATTGACACCATCTATGAGACAGAATTACCTAGATTCCCAAGCTATATATTACTGGGTCTGCCTAAAGCCTTGATCTACCCCACTTCGATTCCGTCGTGGGAGAGCTATTACCCTGGCGCTGGGAGCAGCCAAACAGATCCTCTTATCCCGTTGGGGCACTGAGGTAATCCAGACCAGACTGGATTGGCTATACAAAATATGGGAACTTGTGGGTATGGAGAAACTTACAGCCAGCGTTGCACATACACTACCACGTTTTGACAAAACATGGGGCTCCACAAAGAAATTCTTAGCGACGGAATTTGTTGAACTAACCTGTCCTACATATTTGTGGGTACTCCACCTAACTCAGGCACTACAAATGGCAGAGTGACTGGAACTGGGCTCCTGTGGTACCGCTGCAGGTCTCGCACATCTTTCTACTTGATGACTTTCATTTTTGGCTGTCTAGTGCTTATCTTCCCGATTTTTCTTTATATCTATCGCTTCTCTTTCCCTGTTTTGGTTTTCAATCTCACAATGGTTGCTATTCCCCACCGGCCTATGGATGTAGGTGGCGGCTGTTGTTATTACAATATAAAAACACAATAAAAAGATTTGAATCATAAAAGCATGGTGTTGCTGAGTGTCAGTTTCCCAGCAGGGTACCTGGTTTCTAGTCCCCAATTCAAAGTGGCTAACTATATTGGACATGGCTGCAGTTCTTACCTTCTGCTATACAATGCCATGTATACATCCATGCAAGAGAGAGGTATCTTTTAGACTGGAAAGAGTTTGAGTATGTAGGATGTGGTTACATTAGATGTTACCTATGGAATCCTGGATGATGAGTAGAGTTACAGACTCAGAAATGCAGAAAATATTTATTGTTCACACTTACTGAGGTTTCAAGGCTGTTGAGGGTTGGCAAACAAGGTTTTATCAACCTAAGCCACACCACCTTTAATAATATATATTTTTTTTAAACTGATATTTTCAAACAGTATGCTGAGACCCTGCTCCAAGGAGCAGTATAACAATTACAAAACTTACAATAAAGCTGTGATCAATCAAGCAGAGAATGGTACAGTACTAATAGACATCGTATCACCAACGTAATACACCTTTGTAGTCAGATGAGATGATTATTACAACAAAATCTCACTAGGCAGTCTGTGGGGTGTTGACAATTTGAAGAAGAAGGTATTGCCTGAGCGGTTCCCATATGTCTCTTGGTCTAGATGTCGTGGGCAGTTCTTCTGCATACAATACAAGATTCTCATTACAATACACCATATCTTTGACCCAAGTTTTGGCGGTTGGTGCTATAACACTTTCCCAATGTAATGCCACACGGCGCTTGGCCAGCAAAAGTGCAATGCGCACGAACTTACCCATCGCCCCCCTCAGCTGTGGCACAAAACATAATACACAAATTGTAGGCGTACATTGCAACACCACCCCCATCATTTCTTGTATGTGCTGCAATCCCCCCTCCCAGAACACCAGTACACGTCTACATTCCCATGCACGGTGCAGAAAGTCAGCTTCGGGATGGCCACATCGTTTACAGTTACTTGTGTCTCTAAGGCCATATCTATACAGCTTGGCAGGAGTGTGGTAAATCTGGTGGAGGTATTTGAAATGAATAATGCGCATATTGCCGTTAGGCGTGAGGGAACCGGTCAGTCTACAAACATGCTCCCAGTCTTTGTCTAGTAGTGGAGGAGTTAAACTTTGATTCCATCGATCTAGGCTTCTGTCCGGCGCAAGGACCCTCTCTTCTCTTACCTCCCTATATAGTTTTGTAACCAGCTTTCGTCGAGATGGCGCTACTAGCAGCATTTGCAGAGCTCGCAGTGTCGGTGGTTCGTCTGGATATGTGTGGTAGTGATCCCTAATCGCGCGCCGCAGTCTGTAGATGGTAAAATTAAACAATAGCGAGGGATTTGATATGTAAGATAGATGTTCCTCCGTAAGAAAGTGTCCATCCGGATATACATCCCGCATGGACACGAGACCCACTTCCCTCAGGGCCTTAATGGGGCCCTCTTCTCGTGTTACCGAGAGGGCCGCGTGATGTGCTAGGGGCATTGCCGGCGCATAAATAGGAAGTTTGTTAGTGATGTTGCCTATTGCTTGCCATGCTCCTATAGTCATGTCTACTGTGTTAATTTCTGTTCGGGGTGTGCCCCTATGGGTGTGTGTGAGAACCCCAGCTAGCGGAACCGGGTGTGCATCCCCGTCCTCCACCGCAACGTGCGGAGTATACGCGTGCGGCCTGAACCAGTGATAGGCATATTGCGCCTGCGCACCCAGATAATATAGATAAAGGTCTGGTGCACTAAATCCACCTTTAGCATAATCTAGCGTCATTGTAGCCCAGCACACTCTGGCCTGTTTACCTCCCCATATCAAGCGAAGAAGCGAGGATTGCACTTCCTTGAAGAATTGCCGTGTCAACTTAATCGGAATGTTGGTAAATAAATAAAGGAAGCGCGGAAGTATAACCATTTTGACGATCGCTACACGATCGGCTAGGGAGAGTGGTAGCTTGTTCCATCTTTCCACCTGCTGTTCCAAATTTGTGCATGCCCTGCCATAGTTTTCCCTAACCACGAGGTCGGGGTCGCGGTGTACCCAGATCCCCAAATACTTCACCGGTTCTGTGGTCCACACCAACGGGTAGTCCATGCTCGGAGATACCGTTTTGGTCGTAAGTGGTATAATGATCGATTTATCCCAATTGATTTGCAGACCCGAAAAGAGTCCAAAACGTATATATTCCCGCAGCACCCCAGCCAAATATCGACTTGGTTCTCTTAAGAATAGTACCATGTCATCGGCGTAGAGCGAGATGCCAACCGGGCGATGTAAAAAAATGTAGTGCCGATTCCCTGTGGCGCTGACTAATAATACACGCCAGCGGCTCAAGAGCCAGCGCAAATAGTAGCGGTGATAGTGGGCATCCCTGACGAGTGCCCCTGTAAATTCTAAATGGCTGCGACGTCAGTCCCCCAACTCGTACTAGCGCTGAGGGGTCGGCATATAGAAGTTGCACCCAACCGAGAAATAGTGGCGGAAATCCCATTCTCCTCAATATGTGGAACATATAATCCCATTCAATGGAATCGAACGCCTTTGCCGCGTCCAACAGGACCGCGGCGGCGGGTAAATCAGGATCTAAAATATGAAACATGGCGAAGATCGTTCGTAAATTATACAATGTCGATCTTTCCAGGATAAAGCCCGACTGGTCTGGGAGGACCAGGTTGGGCATTAGGGGCTGTAGTCTAGTGGCCAATATCTTTGCCAGAATCTTGGCATCAAGATTTATTAATGACAACGGCCGGTAAGATTCACAGACGTCAGGGGCCTTGTCCTTTTTCAGAAGTGTAATGATCAAGGCTTGGCGAAGAGTCAGTGGCAGCAAGCCAGATTCATGCGCCTCCGCGTACATTTCAAGCATGCGGGGGTAACTAAATCGATGTAAGCTTTGTAGAATTCAGCCGTGAGCCCATCTGGCCCTGGCGCTTTCTGATTGGGCAGCGAACATATGGCCGCTTTGATATCTGCCTCGTCTATCGGTTGATCTAAATAATGACGGTGATGGTCCGCTAACCACGCACAGGCTATATCTGTCAAGTAGGCATCTAACTCTGGCTCCGCCGCGCCTCCCCGTGATGTATAAAGATCAGAGTAGAAGCCGCGAAACTGGTCAACTATCGCCTCAGGGGCATGGTGGGCTACCCCATGATGATCTGTAATTTTAGTAATGTGGTGATAGTCCTCCCGGACTTTGATTTTTGTGGCCAGATTACGGCCCGGGCTTCGCCCCTCCCCGTAGGCTTGTGCCACCTGCCGACGCGCTATATAACGAATCTCAGATTCCGCCAGGGAATTGTAGCAATTCGTGAGTGCGTGCCAAAATTTCGGGACAAGGTGTGAGTGTGTATTGGCGTTCGGACTCCGCCAGTTTGCGTTCAACCTGAGCGAGCTGCCCGCGGATATCTTTTAAAATACTAGCCGTGGTGCTAATGCAAACCCCTCTGATGGTTACCTTAAATGCCTCCCATAATGTGCTCGCGCTCTCCACCGTACCTGCATTGATTTCAAAGTACTGTTCTATGGATGTCCGTATCGCGTCGTTATAGATTGGGTCTAAGAGTGCCTGCGCGCGAAAACGCCACGTATAGGGTCGGCTCTTATTAGTCTCGATTCTAAATGTGAGCAGCACTGGATTGTGATCCGACAACGTGCGCGGGAGTATCATCACATCTTTAACCCAGTTGTTCGCCTCCCCATTAAGAAGCCAGTAATCAAGACGAGACCAGCTATTGTGTGTAGGTGTGGCATGCGTGCCCTCTTTGGCCGAGCCATTTCGCAGCCTCCACACATCTATAAGACCAAATTCAAGCATAGCGTCGTTAATGCTCCGTGCAATTCTAGGTGTGCGCAGGCCTTGCGGTCTCGATTTATCCAGCTGAGGGTCTAAATACGTATTGAGGTCCCCTCCCCACACCGTGGCTGCCTCAGGCCCCTCGCACATAGTGCTGTACAGGCGTGTGAAGGTTTCTGGTTCGTCCGCTATGGGGCCATAGACATTGATAAGGGTGATTAGAGATGTTATGTTATGTTAATGTGTCTTATAAAGCGCGACAGCTGCCCCAGCAAAGGGGCGTCCCGGCGCTAATGTAGGAAAGACTGACATAGCAACAGAGCAGGCACGAACTAAGATGAAGGGAAGAGAAAAGTCTTAATGGCCTTCCTAAATTCTAAGTAGTTAGTGAGGCCACGAATCTGCACAGGGAGTGTGTTCCAAAGAGTGGCAGCTCTGTAGCGAAAGGAGCGGCCGCCGGCACGAGCTCTACGTATCCGGGGAACCACCACCAAGTGCTGGCCCTGTGAGCGGAGAAGCCGTGGTGGGGCATATGGCGAAAGGAGATTGGCCAGAAAAGAAGGGGTGGCCAGTTTCAAAACCTTAAAGGAAGTACATAAGGTTTTAAATTCGATACGCCTGGCCACCGGTAACCAATGAAGGCGGCGGATGGCGTTGGACACAGAGCAAGACTTGCGCAGGCCTGAAAGGGTTCTAGCTGCTGCATTCTGTGCCCTTTGCAACCTCCGCCTTATTGGACCCTAGATAGAGGGAGCAGGCATAATCAAGTCTGGACAAAACCGTCGCCTGAATGATGACCTGACGCGTAGACGCGTCAAAGAAGCCCAGCAATGGTCTGAGCCCTCGTAAAAGTCCAAAACAGGTCCCTGCTGTTTTTTTGGTTTGGGCTCGATAGTTTAAGGATGAGTCCAACCAAACCCCTAGATTTTTTACAGCTTGTTTGGGGGAGGGGGGCTTGCCCAAGCTGGCTGGCCACCAGAGATCATTCCACAGACCATGGTCGCTACCTACTAACAGTACCTCTGACTTGTTGGAATTCAGTTGGATTCAGTTTTCAGTCATCCACTCGGCCACTGCCGCAAGGTCGCCCCGAAACTTAAGGGCGTCCCGCTCGGTGTTATTAGAGAGTGCCACCACCAACTGAGTATCGTCAGCGTAGGAGACCATGGTCAAACCCCTGCTAATGGCTACTGCAGCCAGAGGTTGAACATAGATGTTAAACAACAGGGGACTGAGGAGGAGCCCTGTGGCACCCCTTGTTTAACAGGATATTCGCCAGAAGCAAACGGGGAGCTGTTACCGAAAATGACCTCTCATGGAGAAATGAGGCAAGCCACTTCAGTGCCAAATCCGTAATTCCTACCTCCTCAAGGCGTCTCAACAGTATGTCGTGAGACACAGTATCAAACGCGGCGCTCAAGTCCAGCAGGATCAGCGCCGACGTTTGCCCCTCATCCATTGCTGACCAAAGATGTTCTGTCACGGCCAGGAGAGCTGACTCCGTGCTGTGACCTCGCCTAAAGCCGTTCTGGGAGGGGTCCAGTATGTTATTCAAGGCCAGAAAATCAGACAGAAGGGAGTTCACATATGCTTCTGTGATCTTTGCCGCACAGGGAAGCAGAGAGATGGGGCGGTAATTTTCTGATTTGGCTGGGTCAAGCGCAGGTTTTTTAAGTAATGGAATTACCTTGGCCTGTTTCCAAGCCCTGGGCACCGTAGCTGTACTGAGGGACCCATTTATCACCTGATTCAAGGAAGATAAGATTGTCGGCAATACTTTCTTGAATTGATCTGGTTTAAGCGGGTCGACGGGGGATCCCGACTTGATCCTACTACAGAATGCTAACAGCTGATCGACCGGGATCGGCGGAAAGGTGTGAAGAGTATCCGGCCGTTGACAATCACGTGCCACCGGCACTGTTACTATGTGTGGTTGGGAAGGATCTGTAGATGTCATCCACCTTTTTAACAAAAAAGGTGGCCAGATCCTCGCACTACTTGTTAGACTTGATGGTCGACCCAACGGTGGTTTGCTGGGATTGCAGATGTGCCTAGTTGTGCCTAGTTTACTGTGTACCATGGCGCAGCGCCCTTCTGCGTCTGTGTACTTTCTGATGGGTGTAAATAGGAGGCCGCGCTTCACTAGGATGAGCACCCCTCTAGCATATGAGGAGTACGATGAGGCCAACTTATATCCCGCCCTCGGAAGCCGCGGTTAGATGCGTCTCCTGTAGGAGAGCGATCTGAATGTCATGGCGATCTAGGTAGGCAAACACCTGCCTACATTTTTGGTGTGTGTTGAGTCCACGGACATTCCATGTTATACAGTTGTATTTCTCACCCATAATCATACTGGTGCAACATATCTGTCAAGGTAGTTGTCGTGTTGGTATTTTCAAAAGGTGTAATCAACGTTAGTCTCGTCTGTACAGTCGGTGTGATCACAGCAAATAATCTCAACTCTAAACAAAGCCCTCCCCCTCCCCCACCCACTTCAGCAGACACAATTCGCCAAAGCCATCCCTCAATAGAACCCAAACCCCCACCTCCCCCAAACATTCCCAAAGAAAAACAAACATGTGGTGTGGCGCACACACGGGGGCAGGAGCAGCCAGTCGGGCATCCCAGAGACAGCCGTCACGTGGGGGTCACCTTAGATGTATAGTGCCACCAACCCCGCCTCCCCATTTCAGCCAAGAATCATCGCAAATAATAGTGCCCAATGTAATGCTGCACCATTTACAAATATCCTACACCCACCAAGTCCAAATATAAATGAAGAATCATAGCATGAGTTCGTGGTGAGCACTTATCTGTGTCCGTATGTGGCGCCGCCATGGCTATCCGGGAATCGAAGACCAAATGTAGATCACAGTATAGGAGAGACCAACTTCATTCCACGTCCGATGCGTTCCCCTGAGCCTCTTGTTCACCCCTGGGCGATGGTCTGCGCGGTGCTTGTGTGTCTCTCGGTCTCAAGAATTTAATCACCTCTTTAGGGTCATTGTAGATTTTGCTTTTCCCCCCCTCTGTGACACGAAGACGGGCGGGGTAGATCATTGCGTACGGGATATTTTGATCACGTAGCGTTTTCTTGACGTCCACAAACTTTTTCCGTGCCTCCTGGACTTGTTGTGTGAAATCTGGGTAAATGGAGATAGTCATACCCTCGTGTGACAGGGTGCCCAGTTCCCTAGCTTTTCGGAGTGCTGCGTCCCGGTCTCTGTAGTTTAGAAGTTTTGCTATAATGGGGCGCGGTCTCGCTCCAGGTGGAGGCAGCGGCGCCAACGATCTATGCGCTCTTTCCACAATAAAGACAGTTGCAAATGTGTCTTTACCCAGCAGTGTTACCAGCAGAGTCTCAATGTACCTTTCCATGTTACCCGTGTTGGTCGATTCCGCTATGCCCATAAAGCGTAGATTGTTGCGGCGGGATCTCGCTTCCAAGTCCTCTGATTTAGCCATGAGAGCCGCCAGCACTTTATCAGTCTTCTCCTGTTTTGTTTCTGTTTGGCGTTGTGCGTCCTCGGCGTCAGAGATCCGTCTCTCTGCCATATCGATCCGCTCTGTGTGTCGATCCAGTCGTTCAGACATTCGGTCCACTCTATAGGTCAAAAGTATCAATTTTCCCATCTATATTGGTTAACGTTGCTTGAATCGTCGTGAACATAGACTGGAAGTCCACGGCGGTAGCAGGTTGCGTGTCCGCCGCAGTTGTCGATGATTGTTCTGCCCCAGGATTGTCCGCCATTTTCTTTGCCTGCTCAAAGTTCACCCTGGGCTGATTCCGGCTTACCCATTGTCTCATTCTCGCAGCCAGTGAAGCACAGCTCCGATGTTGGGCGGTACACAGGGCAAGAATCTGGGATGAGATGAGTGGCCACTACGGTGCACGCGTCACCGCTGAATGTATGTCCTATTTTAGTGGTGGAGTCCAGTGGGTATACACGGGGCAATGGTGCACTTTAGGATGGCATTGATGGTTCAGTGCGCTTGGGTTCTGTCGTCTTATAGGCCCCTGGACAAGGCCCCCCTCGAGCGCGGGGCGCAGTCACTGTCCCGCCTCGTGGTCCCACCACCGCACCGGCCGACCCCCGGGCCTCTTCTGGTCAGGCTGGAATATGTTCCCTCAAAACAATGCTGGGCGGCAAACTGGGCAGTGTGGGGGGCCTCTGTGTCGTCTGTCCTGAAAGTTGGGGCCACTGGTGTGCAGGTCGCAGAGCACAGCGCACCATGTGAGGAACGCACCCATTAGCATGTACCGCGGAGAAGCAGCACGGGGCCAGTCATCGGGCGCTGCGTAATGCGGTCCGGGGCCAGATCGCTTCGCAGTCCACGCACCCGGGGGGGATCAGGCGAGGGCCGCGACCACGCAGAGCAGATTCGCTCACCTTCAGCGCGGGCCCCGCAGTGCCGCCTGATATTACGCCGGCCAGCCGCACTCTCACTGCAGCAGAGCCCCACTCGGGAGCACGGTCCCTGGCTTCAGGCAGCCCCCACCTTCGCCCCCCCCAGCGCGGTGGAGCCTCGTGGTCCTCACCGCTCAGTCCTCCGGCTCTCCGACTCCTCGCAGCGTCACAGCGGATAGTCCCGCGGGCTCAGCAGCAGCGCCCCCAGAGCAGGGGAGGGATCTCGCAGTCTCCGCTCCGCAGCCTCTCCGGCAACGCCGCTCCGAGGCCGCACATGTGCGCTTTGTAGGCCCCGTGCCGTCGGCAGTTTCTTTGCAGTTTTCGGTGTCCTCCAGGGCGATTTCAGCCGCGGAATTTAGCGCCTCTGTACGCCACAATACTCCGGTGCATAGGTCTGTGGATTCTAGCGCATGGGTCAGGCTGGGAGTGGAGGATAATTGGAGGATTGTTAGGCGACCGCAAGGAGCTCGCCTACGAAGCGGCCATCTTGCAGGCTGGGCTAGCTCCGCCCCCACCTCCTTTAATATTTACCGCCCTCCTCAACCCACTTCTCCATTTTAGTGAAGGCTGATATTGTTTCCTTAGGCTGGTAGCTTCTGCAGGTAATAATCTGGAGACAATACCCGTTATCATATTTACTTGAAAACTGTGCCCAAAATGCATGCAACATGTACAGTGTTCGCCTTTTGTACCTCTGCAGAATCCTCATCCACACATGTGGGAAGTATTTTTATACATTTATATATAGTGTGGGATTGGAGGTTGATAAATATTTTGTTGTGTTGGAAGCGCAATTCTGTGTTTTCAAATACGTACATTTCAGGAAATACCACCTTCTAACAACATTCTGAAAATTGCTAAGAATCATGCGAAAGTAAGGTTGCACAATACATGGATACAACATTCCCAATCTTTTCCCTAAGAAGAGGTGAACTGTAGTTGGGTTGGAGTTGAGAAAGTAATGCGGTCTGCCAGTAACGTCAGATCACTGCATTTTTTCTTATTTTTTTGTTTAGGAAAAATATCCCTGATGTTAGATGGGCATGTCAGGTCTTCTGGTTTGGCTGTATTGTAGCCATTCTGTAAAATATCTTGTATTAATCTGTCTTCTGCTATACCCAGCCATTCTCAGAGGTAGGTGGCTAGGTTTCCTCCCAATAAGACAATTGATGGTAAAGGCAGACTGATGTCGCTGTTGTAGCTTGGTGATTGCAGAGGCCTTCCCCAAGCTTGGAATGCTTGCAAATATTACCAGGGAAAGAGTGTGCATTAGGGTAAATGTCATAGGAGATGGGCAGGCTGCACCTAAGGCATCTGGAGGGGAGTTTCCCAGTGAATATTCTCGGTACACTCCTGCCTTCTAGTCATAATTTTTAATAAGATTAGCTTGTGGTACTGAGTGTTTACTTCTGTCCCTTCACCTGCTGCAGTTCGCTGTTAATTTCCTTTAGCCATAGTAGACTGTTTGTCAAAAGCTAGGTACTTCGATGGAGAAGGCAGGCTGATGCCACTGTTGTAGTTTAGTGATTGCTGAGGCCTTCCCCAGTCCTTGGAATGCCATCAAATGTTACATGGGAAAGTGTGTGCATCAGGGTAACTTTTCATAGGAGGTGGCCGCCAGGTTGGACTTAGTCACTTGAGGCAGGGGGTGGTTGGGGTCAGGGTAGGTTGCTTCCTAGTTACACTACTGCCTTCTAGTTGTGCTTTTTAATAAGATTGGTTTGTGCTGCTGAGTGTTTACTTCTGTTACCTTCACCTGCTGCAGTTGGCTGCTGGTTTCCTCTGGGATTAGTAGACTATTTTACATTTGTTTGTGGAAAGCCAATGTAGACAACAGGACTGCAGGGCCTAAGAAAAGAGAGGTCAGTCTTCACCTGAGCAGAGACTAAACTTCCTAACTGTCCAAAAGAGGAAGACCTGGAAAGGCAACCAGAATTTAAGAATAGTATAATTGGTTTACCTACGGTAGCTTGTCCTGTGCAACAAGGTAATGCATAGAAAACACTCCTTCATCTAAGCAACAATAAAGTGAGATAGATAAAAATTACAAAGTTCCCTTTAAAGAATAAAAATACAAATGTAATAAAGAATCAAGAGAAATGGAAAAGGGTTACCATAGGAGAAGAGTCATTTGAAAGGTAAGCATCTCTTAACACATTTGGCTACACTTGGGTTGTGAGGTGCAACGTTTGGATAAAAATTTCTCTAAACCTTTTTTTGGAATGTTAAGTAAACACTAAGGGCCCGATTACGAGGTCGTTCGGAAAGGCTCAGAATCGGAATCTCAGAATCCGATTCGGAACCCATGTTTCCGACCGAATAGTACACATTTCCAACCGACCGATTACGATGCACAGGAGTTGTTCGGGCTGTCCGAATCGGCTTCAAAAGGCATTCGGAATGTCCGAGTCTTTTGGAGCTGAACCGTACAGCTCTATGGACACGATTTCCGAGCGAGCAATTATGATGATCGATTCGGACAGCCCTTCCAATTCGGTCAGCCCAACTCGAAACGGCTGTTAGAATCTGCCTTTGCGGGCCCGTAGCAGGCCCCCCTTCACCCATAGGCCTCCGGATGGGGCCCGTGGGGGTACCCAAGGGATCCCCCGGTTAAACCATGCACAGTGAGGCAGGCACCATGGGGTGCCCACCACAGGGTGCAGGGTTTTCCCCAACCACCCCTTTTTTCAATGGAAGCCTGTGTTCTCGTTCGGAACACAGACTCCCATTGAAGTCAATGAGAGTCCAACCAAACGATGTTGGGAAGTATCGTAATCGGTCGGTCAGAGTCGCAGAACCCGATTAGTTTGGAAACCATTCTGAAACCGATTCGGTCTGAATATTTTCCGAACGATATCGTAATCGGGCTCCAAGTACTATAAACCAATATTAACAGAAATTACCACAAAATGACAATAGTGCACCAAAACTATTCACTAGTTTATAGAAGATGGTCAGGATGGACTTAGTAGGTTACCCTGATGCACATCTTTCTCTGCGGGGACACTGCTGCCCTTCCAAGTTACCTTCTCACAGAAAACTGCAGGGCAGGTTTCAGAAACAAATGCCCTTTTTAACGGGGTATCCTGCACAAGACAGTAGTTTATTAAGGATCCACTGGACGGCCCCTGCAGGTCCAAAAGAGACTGAGGCCTTACTGCCCAGGGAGGCCAAATTAGGAAAATAGCTTCCCCAGCTGCGGTGCAGGTGTATGGGACCAGTAATAAGCGTAAGAGGTAGGCACTGCCCTTTCACTGTTCGTATGTAGTAGACAAAGGCATCCAAAGCCGGGGAAATATTCTATTCTGGTCCAGTTCTAATTCTGGATCTGAAGAAAAACTGCTGAGTAATATTCCTGACATACCCTTGGTAGGAGCATCCCAAGCAAGTTCTTGTCCACATCTGCTTTTACTCATAGACATTTCTTTTCAGGCGAAGCATGTCTCACAGAGAGCATCTGGGAAAATTAAAAATGCATCAGTTTCCCTGAACGCTGAGATTACATGAAATGTTCTAAAGGTGGTTTTTATTTTGCTTTAGTTGTTTCTGTCAGTAGTGAGTTTGAACCAGCTGGTGGGAAAAGCCTTTGCCATACGACTTGTACTCTTCTTAGGTGGCCTACATGAATACAACAAATTTCTGTTTTGCCCTTCCAATCTAATTTTAGAGATCTGCAAGAGACCAAAGAAGTGTGATTCCAGAAAATGTAAGATCTTGAATCTTCAGATGCGAGCATAGTCTAGCTAAGTGAGGGAAGCCAAACCATTACTGCTTTGGCCCACATCCTGATGGCAAACATGTGATCTGCTTAAACCAAGCAATCGCGGCCGAAGCAGACACCTGATTACAATCAGGCCAATTAAGGGCACTTGAAATACCGCTCACTTTCCTCCTCTCATTCCCAGTCCAGGCGAGCAGAGGAGGGGTAGGTCTCTAGCGCTTCCCGTGCAGGACCACGCGAGTACAGCCATCATCCTGAGCCATCAATAGGTAGCGCCTCTCCGCACTTTCTGGAGAACTTGTTACTGTTAACCTTACTTGCCAACACCTCCTTCTTATGTTTTATCAGTTATTTAGCAGCAATGCACTACCTACTGCTTTCAACCTAAGGTTAGTTACTGATTGATCCAAAGGGTAAGATCCCTGATCTCACCGTTGGAGATTTCACCACCCCATTTATGTTGCTATTATGACTTGTATGTCCTAAAACTAGTGCCATGTGTTGTTTTTACACGTGTGTCCACCTGCCTGGCCTGCTGTATGTATGCATGTATGTACACTTTCACGCTGCAGCGACTTTTCAGTGCCAACAAAAGCATGAGTATGACTACAGTGGGAGAAACAAGCAAGTAATCTGCAACTTGAAAAGCACCTTGTCATGTATTCTAAAAACTGATCTTTCTAATGTCTCTCTATATTCTATATTTGATCTAGATTGGACAATCGAATACTAAGTATTTTCCTATAGGGGAGTACCTGGAACTAAACATCACATCCTAGGTATGTGGTAGGGATATTTTTAGGTCCTGAGGAAGTGCAAGGGATCAAGCTGGGCCATTAGGCACAAAACAAGTCGACCTGACTGCACCCATTCATCCAGGCTACATTGGTCCATTGAGCCCTTATGATAGCCTCCTTTCATTGGTCTTGAACCTGTCAAGGGAACCACCATATTAAACATAGTTTGGTATGCCTTAGACAGTTTTAGTTTCATGTTTGTTCACTCCACTTTATGCACCCACTCCACCCTACACGTTCCACATCCTCATACATGCATGTATCATTAAGGCTAAAAATAAAACGATCTTCGATAAAGGGACCCTTTGCAAGGTCCGTAGGGGACTGCAGCACCAGGACTATAAGAAGCATGCCCTATGATGAAGCATGACATCCTCTGGATGTGTGAGAGCACCAAGGAATAATCATCAGGATCCCCTAGGATTCTCCAACCGCTTTCTCCTTCTCCACTATTTAACAGTACCTTCTTGTAGAAGTGATAAAGTATTCCAGAACATGGGTACTGGACCTTCATTAGCTCCTAGTCCCTCCCTTCTTTTGTATGTAGCAAAGGGACTTTAACATCTTATGCAGCCCTTCCTTTGTAGCTCTACTGGAGGATGTAGCACCTTTGTTTTGATTCAGGAGTCTGGACACTGAAGGTCTTTCTTACGTTTTAAGGTACAGGTGTGAAAAACGAATGCAGAATGTACTTACAGGATAGAAGTATTAATATGTACCTTTCTTGCTGCTGTATTCGTAACCTCATGGAAGGTCAGAACACAGTCAAATAGAGTGATTCTACACAGGACGGACTCATGAGATAGAGAAGCAGCTTCCCAGTCCAAGACTGTATGATACCTGTATCAGGAGCAGTCGTTCTGTCATTCTAGATCTTGTGCAGTCCCTGTGTCGGAGAGCCTAATCTCTAAAAACAAGCCTACATCTAGGGGGGTCTTCCTTTCTTGATGGTGAGGCATCTGCCCTACAGCATTCTTTTCATAGAGGCAGAGGTACAAGCAGTGATTATGGTGGAGGCACCATTCCCACCTGCTGAACTGAATGAAGAGGGTCACCCTCTTGAAGAGTCAAAAGTTTGGCATCTGGAGTCGATGCAGGTAGTTAGTTCTTTATGTCCTGATGGCAGAGAGAGTATGTCCTTGTGGCAGAGAGTATTCTACATCCTCTGCTTCCCCGTGCTCTTCCATCATTGGCCTGAATTTTGAGGCAGTATGAGTGAATGGTAAAAAGCGAATGACACAAAGGCTTCAAACCTCTTGATGACAAGGTACAAAATTATTATGAACCGGAGACATCAAGGCAGGCCTAAACAGAGCACGGTGCTTCAAGGTTATACCTGTTGCCAGGGCAACACTCAAAATGGAAGCCTTTATCCGAAGCTGAAATGGGTGATGGTGCTGCTCTGAGGAATCCTACAGGGTGTCAAGAGTGAGTCTCATTTTCTTAGGTGCAGGAATCAATTTCTGAATCCTATTGAACAGCTGAGATTCAGGAAGCAGAGTATAGGCTTTTCTTGATAAAAGAGATGAATTAAACTCTCTGCCCAAAAGAGTAAAAAGAACAATTTTGATAGAGGAGTTTCAAAATGAAGGCACTAAAAGCTCTTAAAAGGGGATTGTTTGTGAAAAAGCCTATAAGGCTAAACTCTGTTTTTAACTTGTCTCATCAATAATAAATGTAAAGCCCCGAGCTGCTGTACACTCTGGGAGAGTGAAGCACTTTAATATCTCCAGAGGAGAACCAAAGATCTTCCAAGTAAGAGTGATATCTATAAGCTCCTTTTCCTGCTTTGTTTCTTCTCTTATGGGATGAAATAATGTGGAGATTAAAAACCAATGTAGTTTATAGTGTCCAAAGGAAACCAATTGAGGGAAAAAAGGAGAAAAATTTGCATTCACAATCCGGCAATAATGTTTTTATAAATTCAAGAAATACAATTATGAAGAAACCACAGCTTTATGGTGGCATTTTTGGGTATACTTCTTACTTTTTTGATGCCTCTTCTGGAAGGTTTACCTGAATTCACTTGTAGCTCTGTTACAGAAAAGTTTCATATTTGACTACTATCAAAGGCATGCCTGACACTATGACCCTAGGCCACCATCTGAAGCACTATTGTAACATGAGGGTTAATCCTTCATGAAAGACTAAGCAAGACAGAGTCACAGATAGTGGCAATAGCCACACCAAAAAAAAAGAGCTTAACAGCCAGACGGGATGTTCAATTCCTTTTTCAAGCCCAGAACGGCGTGTTCACACACTGAGATGTGTACCATGGGCAAGCAATCAAAGAGAATCTCTTCTGCTCCCCAGCCAGCTGATGTGGAACCCTATTTATGCAAGCCTTATTCTGTGCATTTCAGTTCTTGAAAACCAAACCTTAATTCATTCCAAAATGTGCCTTTAGTTTCCCCCCGAAATGATGTAAAACTCTTAGCACTATTCTGATCAGCTCCTGAGAAGGGAACTTGCTTTTATGGACTGTCAGCACCCAGGCAGTGAAATAACTTAATGGAGGTACCACTTACACAATTACATTGTCTGGAGGCCTGAAAGTACTGGCAGGAACAAGTATTCCTCGTTCCATGTATTCACATTGCGAAACAAGGTATTCTTGTGCTGCACGGCATTCCGCCTGTATGCTACCTTTTTTGTTTTTTAGTTAAATTGGGGACAAGCAATTGCAAAACGAGCACAAATGGTGGAATTGGCCGAAATTTCCCATTCACTTACCATGGATTAAAAAAAATGAATGAATGAAAAAGAACTCATCCACCCATATTCGCTCCCACTCTTCCAAAAGACTATCTTATACAGTACAGTGTGTGCTTATGAAATTTTGTATATATATATATATATATATATATATATATATATATATATATACATACACACACAGCTCAAAAACGTTATTTAGAGCAACTGTACCACTAAACACATATTACACTGCAAAGGTCAACGTCCATGTTTTTACCAGAGTTCAACAAAACCAACATGAGAAAAACACTGCTTCATAAACTGCAATTTACAATTACTTTCCAAACTAAAACCACGCCAAAAGTCATAAGGCCTTTTCAGTGAGATTTTACCTCACTGGTACTTTTTCTAAAACAAACACAAACTAAAAAATGCCACTGCATAAACCACACATGAAGATGTGCAGAGTGAAGTCTGCCTTATGACTACAGAGAGTTGTTGGTTTTCTGATCATCGAGAAGCTCCAACAACTTACTTCTGAAACCTCACAGATTCCACAAGAAGAAAACTTGCAACCAACCGATCTTTTTCAAGGATTGCCCGAGAATTTGGAACACATTGCCTCCTTAAGTTAGATTGAATCCCTCGACTGTATCCTTCAAGAAATAAGTCAAAACTCTCCTTCTGAACAAATTTCTTGTCTAGATCCTAAGATACCATATTACTCAATCACACGCATAACTACTTCTCACCGGCTACCTTAGTGTTTGACTTATCAGTCCTAACATAACCCTCCATTTTCTCAACACTGCTTGATCCTGTAGTTTTCTGGACTATGATAGTTTGTTTCCATTGTTTTATCTCCTATGCTCTCTGAACATTGTAAAGTGTACCCTCCCTTTTTGGGTACTACCCTCTCCTGTACTTTTTTCCTCGAATGCGATACTATTGTTATAATTGCTCTGCTCTCCTCTCTGTAAATTTGTAAAACGCTCTCATACCCGCAAGGGTCATGTATGCGCTATAAAAACTATTAAAAATAGATAATAAATTGAAGATCCCCGATAGAAAGCACAGATGCTGACAACTGTAATTTTAAAAACCATGCCTTGCAAAGGGTTCTTAAAATGGCACAATAATAGAAGGTACGCAGTAGAATTGTGTGGCTAGTTTATGCTTACAATCAATTTAGGAATCCATTGAGAGGGCCACAGTTCTTTATAAAATAAGATTATAAAGGCTACAAAAACAGCACATACCTTTACAATATTGTAACATACTTCATATTTAAAAAAATAAGAATAGTTGTAAGACCCAATAATATTCTCTGAAACCTGGAAAACGCATAAAAAGAAGGTAAAAAAAAGGTATTTACCCCTCTAAGGATGCATCTTTCTCGTCCATTTTTACCACCATGAGTTCACTTTTCTTCACTGTTTCACCAACCTCTTGAGCTGTGGTAACTTCAGTGCCAATGATAACCTTATGTACTTCTTTGAGATGGCCAAAATAAACTCTTACATGGCCAAATACTTTACTGCAAAACTCACAAGGTATAAGTTTTTTTAGACGACTCTCACTGTGATGAAGTTTCATGTGTGTGTTGAGACTACCTGAATGTACGTAGGACTTACGACACAGTCGACAACTGTACGGCCGCCTGTTCATGTGAGTGTTCATATGGTCCTCAAGATGATGCTTGAGCTGGAAGGTACGATTGCAGATATGGCATTTGTGACATGGCTTTGAAGCAGACGGAATGCCTTTGCAGACAATCCCAGATTCGGAGGAAAGGTCATCTGTCTGTCTGTAGCTAAAAGCTCTCTCTGAAGGTAAAGCTTGGACAAGAAATACTACCTTTGGCATAATGCTACGATACCTTTTAGACACTTCAGTGTTTTTCTGCTTTGCTTCCTGTGAAACAACTTTAACCTTGTCTTTGTTGTCTCCACCTTTATTAGAATTATATGATTTTCTTTTTGTTTGCAAAGTCAAAGTTCCGTCGGGCACTTTCCTTTTTCTTCCTCTCCTCTTCCCTGTCCAAACTTTTGGTTGCTTCGAATTTTCCATGTGATATTTTGCAGGTGGGCAAATTCTCTCACAATTGATAGATTTGCAGATATCCGAGAAAGAAGTGGACTGTGGATCACCAGAATCGGCAACAGATATGATTGAGTTTTCAACCAATGCTGAAAGGTTGCTGGCCGCTGACGTTAACAATGTTACATTCCCATCCATTTCAGAGCTTTCCTCGGAGTGTGAATATATTGTGTTTTCCATTTTGGAATATGGTAATACGGGAAGCTTTCCTGCCGGTGGAAACTGAATAACCTGAACTGTGTTGCCTAGGATTGCAGAAGAAACATTAACAGCACTTGTAGAATCCATGTTTACATCAGTTTTTGGACATACCACAACCAAGTTTTTTACATCCTCACTGTCAGTAATAACTGAAAGTGAATTCTGCTTCACGATGACAGGCTCAGGAGAGACTGTCTCCAATTCTGCAAAAGTCTGAGAAGTAGTTGTTGCACTTTCTGTTCCTGGAACAGAGATCACTGTATCACGTTCAATTTGTGAAGTATCAACAACTTCGGTTGATGTTGAATCTATATATACAACATTTTCTGAAGTAATTTCGGTTGACAATGGTTCAGAACTGCCCACAGGGGCAACAGTCATTAGCTGAGCCTCCGTGTGTACTTTAGTCTTAAATGTCTTGCAAGAAGATCCAGGAATAGAATGGCGAGCTGAATTATTCTCAGAACTTCTCTTCCTAGCAGACTGATATCTTGGAATAGGCAATTTAAGATTGTCTGGCACAGTTATGCGCTGCTGCTGCCCCGACCCTTGTGGGGGAACCTGAGGCAAAGCCACAAGGGAGAACGTTCCCTCCTGACCTGCTACTTGCATCAAAGCATAATTTTGCGCGGCCATTACCACTGGCTTGGGGCTCATCAGAGAAATTGAATTATTCTGAACATCAGGCAAAGGATGAGAATTAAGCATACTTTGTGTTATAACCGCTGGTGCCATTTTAGGAGCAATACTTCTAAAGTGACTTTTATTTGACAAAACGTTTGTGTGTATTTTCCAAGTGAAAGAGGTCTGTTCATCTGTGGGAGGGGAGAAAAACAAAAATCTATTTAATAAAAAAATAAAAAAAAGCATCAACAATAAAATCATGCATTTAAAACAGATAAGTGTAATTGTCTCTACTTTACATTTTGCCACATTCAACCAAAGATCATTGCACTTTTGAAACAGTGTAGATTTCAACTGAAGCTCTAACGTGGGCACAAACATATGTTAAATACTGTAGCTACTTTAGGTCGCAATTTGAATATCAATGGACATAGCATTTAAGTACTTCTAAACGAAGCTTATCAAACGGCGAGGACGGGAACTACATTGGCTAGTCTCCTCTGTATTCGAATCAGCAATGCATCTCCATGATGTAGTGTTCTATACACATCAATTGTGTTTTTGCCTATATCATGTGTCAAATGTTTTTCATTCTACTACATTTTAAAATACATCTAGAGGTGGATGCTAACCTGTCCCGGGAGCTAAAGGTATCTGATGTCTCAAATGTTTGCTTTTCCAGTCTAAAAGCATTGAGGAACTTTTCCATCACAAAACTCAGGCAGTTATGGTTCTTGCTTTAAACACAATAGATGTCAAAAGAGCACATCTGGGGTTATTAGACAAAATGATGATCGCCATCAACAGATACAGAACACAACAGCGAGCATTACGTGCCAACTGAAGCACCAAGTTAATGTGAAAGCAGCGAACAGGTCCTTGCATGTTTTGCAGACTAAGCACACATGATTAGCAACCCATGACTTCCAAGTACTTTGGAACCGCCCATCAAGTTGCTGACTTTACTGGGAACACCCATCTACAAAAGAAACCTGCACTCTTAACACAAAATAGAGCCATACATTCCAAGGATCAAGGACTACTTGTACCCTTGAAATTCAGAAAGTCGCAAGTGAGCAGAAGGGTGTTCTTGGTACAGGCATCAATACTTTGGAACGCCTTCATTCTGCAAATGAAGTCTATTGTTGACACCAGACAGACCCCCCAGGATATTGCAGCATAGATTAGCAAATTTAGCGGCACAAATATGGAAATTTTGCGGCACAAACATGGAAATTTAGCTGCATTTTTGCGGCACTTTATTTTCCTCATAATCATTCATTTTCAGCCTTAAATTGATGGAAACTGTTTTAGCAGAGTATTCCACTTTGAAATAGGCATGTTTAAAGTGTCTGCAGCTCTACAGAAGCACAGCTTCAATCTGCACCTCGTGAGAGGGGGCCCTATTTCTCCCTGGGATGCTCTAGCACCCATGTACACACCCCTGCCGGGCACCGCTGCCTCCTGAACCCATGAGGCATGACACCTCTTTCTCAGGCGCCCTAGGGTGGGTGGAAGTGCATTGCGATGGCTAATGTAAGCATGGTAAATACTGCTCTACGCAGAGCAGTGGCATGGGGGTGGGTGTAAGGCCTTTCACAATACAGCCCCCACCTCAATGTGACTTATAGGTGCTGTGTGTGCAGTGTACATCCCAAATATGAGACTATTCCCACCACAACTCCTCTGTGAGCAACCCCCCCCCCCCCCAGGCTTTTGGCACAGAGATCTTTTTGTTACTTGCAGTTCTTACCTTGTACTCTTTCTTATACAGCCTAATGCCTTCTAGTATGGATGATAGGGGACTCTTACACCTTGTAACCCTTTTTTATATGTAACGTCATAGACATTTAAGTCACACATGTATGATTTATTGTCTCTGTTTAATATGTGGGTGTGATGCAAAGCACTCCAACATCCTGCATTAGAAAGAATAGCGCTATAAAAGAATTACATTCAAAATTTTTATTTATAAGTGCTTTTTAAATTGTTGTGTAATTAGTCATACAGATCCCCCTCATTTCGTGTACGGAGGTAACTAGTCCACTACTACATATGACGGTACCCAAGAGCATATGTTAGAAACCGGCGGCCTGACCTTCCGGAACATAGTGGGGCACACATGCCTATTTGCTTTAATATTATTTGTATACAGACCCTCTAGCATTTCGCGATTTCATGATTCACAAAAAAAAAACCACTAAGTCAGCTGACTAGCGCGATGGTCGCAAAAATCGCGAAATGCTGGAGGGTCTGTATAGTGTATTAAACAAAAACACAAGAGGTTTTTGTACAACGCACGTATTTGAAGGAGGCCCATTGAAATAAAATACATACCTAGGAGCACACAATTTGTTCAAAGGGGAAAGCCCAGATGTCTGGTTTCACAGCCTGCAACTCAGCCAGTAGATGGGTTTTACATGAAAGGACACTGCTTTGAGTGGCAGGCAGAAGCCACAAGAACATTTGGCTAGTTTTGGGCTTGAGGGTCCAGGAAGACCGCGAACTGAGTCAAAGCCAGGTATAAGCTCAGGTTTTCAGTGGCTGTCACACTTACCCAGAGTATTGTTTACTTCAGGGATGGAGAAAATAGGGCCCATTATAATTATCAGAGAATTGGTAAATTCAGGTTTGATTCCCCTGATTTTGACCACACTTTCACCCAAAGATTTCAAGTGTTTTCAGCAGCTAACATAAACCAATCTGCAGAGTTCCATTGGCTCTCCTAATCCTGTTTGGGCTGGCAGCTGCTCTTACCAGCTCCCTGGAAAATAAGAAACCTAAACTGTTTTTAGGTCTCGCCTACGCAGCGCGCAAGTGCTGCTTTGGAGACCTTTTGGAATCGCTACAGGCTTTTCTTCAAACTCGTGCATGTTTTGCACGGTTTGCTATTGGAACTCGTGCATGTACGGCGATTCCCTTGCGGGAGCGAGCAGCGGCGCCATATGTTTGCAATTATCGCGCCTCGCTGCTCGCTCCCGTAAGGTAAACAATGTAAATGCACTGCGGGCCGCGCTTGTCTTTCAGCGCTTGTTAGGCTTTACAACTCACCTAAATAAACAAATAATTAAATGGTTACGTCGGGCACGTGCTGAAGTGGCTCCCGGTTTTCATCACTCGTACCAGGCGCATAAAAGAACTGAGGCGCTTCTGGTTTGCTGTCCTAAAGCGGAGTCAGGAGTATCCCTCGCGGGGACGTAGCGGTGCAGTGCACGCCGTCAGCGCGCGTTTCCCGTCCGTACAGCAATTACAGCACGCTGCTGCCTCGGGAGAAGCGCCCGCGGATTATTTCTAGTCAGAGGAACGTCGAGGAAAGAGCCTCTTATTTACTGCGAACTGCAACCAGATGAGAGAGGAGCAGCGTTTGATGTGCGGAGCTGTACATCAATAGCTCTAGATGTTTTTATCCTTCCCGCTCCTAATTTGGCATAATTGAGCGTGCTTAATCCGTCTCTGTGGTCATGCCTGAGAATGGACCAAAGCGCCAGACCTTTGGGAGACATGTATTTGTCACTGTCTGCTCTAAAACCAAGCACGGTGCCCTGGGGATTTTTTAGAAATCGTTGACTCTAAAACAAAGTCAATTTATGTTATAAAAAAGATTGAGATTAGCAGCAAAGTAAAAATCGACACTCATTTCAGAGACCAGTATAATAACACGGATATTAACTAACAGTTACATCTCCAAGAAAGCTTACACCTCACACACGTTTTGCTAAAGTGTGGATTTAGATGCACAAGCTGTATGTGTATTTTAATAGGAGTACAAGATCTTCCAAATGCTAAATATAAATTATTGTTGCAGCCCTATTTGCAATATAGGATTAGCATTCAAACCTGAGGGAGGTCTCTGATTTGATGGAAATGAATAACCAAAGCACACCGCCAGAGTCAGGCGCGTGCACGTTTCCGCCTCCATTAGCTTTGTAAATATTTGGCGGTTCTTAATCCGAACGGCAGAGTGCAGCCCATTGTTCGCGAGAAAACAGGAGACAAAATATGCGCGCCATGCAAGATTTATGAGGCCTGTGCTCTTCGAAAACCTGCCAGAAATACATGAACCCTGCTCAAAATGCAATAAAGCGGCCCGCTGGCTTCCCAATGTGTGCTGGACCTATGAAGCTCAGCACATGCTCCTCGTTAGCTCCTGCTCAGGTAGGATAGGGGGCTCAATACAGTGGTTATTTTTTTTGTTTTTATTTGGTTATGCCTTTTGCACGTACAGAGAGCTCACATTTTCAAAACCCAATTGAGGCTTTTAAAGGCACGCCTATGCTACACAAACAAGGTTTGCAAAGACCCATATGCTACCTGAAGCTTTCGGAGCAAGGAAAGAGGTTGAGATGAACTTCAGCAGATTTGCGTCAATCAAAATAGAAGCATGCTTACAATTAAGGCCTCTATTGTGCTGTCTTTGTTGTACGTAGTGCTGCAAATGCCCCCAAGAAATGCGGCCATGCTCACTCCAAGGGAAGGTTTTTTGCATTTTACTTTCTGTTAAAAGTATGGGCCTACAAGTTCCAGATTGCCAGATACCTAAAGCGTCACACTTGGCTTAGTGCATCGAACCCAATGAGGATGCCAGGCCTCCTAGTACCTATGGGCATACAAGGTAGGGGGACCAAACGTCTTGGATTTGCTAGGAGAGTTCAGTTTTTAATCCTCCGTCCAGCAGTTTTAACTAAATTCAGCATGTGTCCTGGTTTTTAGAGATGATCGACTGAACACGGAGGGAGACAAGGCTTTATGAGTTTCAGTGCAGTATTAGTTACCAGCATGCTCAATGCAAATCAATTTAATTAACACAGATGATACCCTGTGTAAAAGTTACATTTAGTTTAGTCCCCTTAAACTAAAACATAAAATCGAAAGAGGAGCTTTACTCCACAAATTGATTTTTTACATTGGTGACATGCTAGGAGCAGGAAAACATTAAAAAAAAGGACAAGCATTGGCATAGCCAATAGGTCTCGCCTTTGGGACCTTATAAGTGTTTAGCCATGCAACAGTTGATGTTGTTGCACCAAGGATATTGTGCTGGATAACTAAACACTTATAAAGTCCCAAAGGCGAGACCTATTGGCTATGCCAATGCTTGTTTTTTTTCCATCAGAGGAGGCACGTAGTGAAGTGTTTGCGTACAGACAATAAGAAGCCACCATTTTTTTTTATGCCTGCCGGGAGACTTTTTTTGCGGCTGAAATAGTAAATATTGCGCCCATCGCGCTAAGCAGCTGATTTCGCGATTTGTGACTCGCTAAATCGCGAAATGCTGGAGCGTCTGACTAAACAGTTGTTCATTGAATTGCCCGCCACACCGTTGGAACCCTATCAAAGGTGGATCTTGCATGGTGGATCTTGCGTGGTGGATTCTTAGCTTCATTCATGTATGTCATATTAAAGCTAACCACACATTGCAAGTTACTCTAGAGTGCATTCAGATCATAAGACAGGTTTCACATTGGCTTTCCTGGATAACATTCCAATATCAGACATATGTGGAGCTGCTACTTGGTCTTCTGTTCACTCAATTAGTGAACGCTGTTATGAGGATATTCACGCCTGCCAAGAAGCTCAAGTGGGCCAAATTGTGCTTCAAAACTTTGTTCCAGTCATCTCCTTCGTCTGCTCGCAGGCCACTGCTTCAATTGTTTGAGCACTGCTTTTCACTCTCTGCAGAGCTGGTCACTTACAGCTGCACATGTTCCAAACGGAAAAAGTTATTTATCTGGGACAATCAGTTTGCAGCTCGTAGTGCTATAGATTAGCATGTGCCCTGCTTGCCTCCCTGTATGCAAGTGCGTAGAAATGTGCCTGTGGCACTTTTCCCACCTGTCTTCATCTGTTGATTATCTTGCTATTACACAGACCTCCAATTCTGTGCATCTCTACAGATTAACAGCACTACAAGATGCCACCGATTGTTACACGTAAGTGACATTTTCCTTTCTTATTATCTTCTAGAAAATAAGATTTTCGATGCCTCTCAAGTTGCTGGTGACCTTTTGTTTGAAAGTTTTCTCCAGTTACTATGACAGTTAAGCAGCAATCATGTATCAAGGATTGATTGACTGTTTTAGCACATGCCTTTGGAAACTCCTTTGGTGTGGTCGCGTTATCGAAAAAGGATAGATAAAAGTTAGGATACCAGAAGGTGCTATGTAATGATGTTTTCAAGATCATACTTGAGCTGTTTTGAGCTCTAGAAGTGGAAATGTATCTAAATGTAGTTTATTATATTTGTGTTTTGAGTGTGCTACTGTTAAGTTGCTTGCTTTTTCCTCTCTCAACCGGGCTAATAAAAATGTAATAAAGAGTGTCCTGGCAAGGTGGCACTAACTTATGTAAAAAGACAGGTCGGACTTCCCCTTTAAGTTTTAATGTCTTGTGATGGCGTGCTTTTGAAGACAACTGTGTACATGATGTTGTCTGGACTTAAATATGTTATATACTTAAATCGCGCCCAGCAGTAGTAAGACTCTAAAGGGGCGGCCGTGCTTTCATGCCCCTCAGAAAGGGAGCAGAGCATGAGAGGGGCCTGGGATTTCAAAGGCCACTTAAGCGACGTGCCTAAAACATTACCTACCTGCTAATTGATGAGCAGGCTTCCCACACGCACAGCCAGAGTCCGGTTGCGTTGACTCTGCTTGTTGCAGTGTGGCTGGAGGAAGCAACTATTTTACGGCTCAGCTGTATGGAGACAAGTAGTGACGTGTTTGCATACAGCCAATAAGAAGTCCCATTTTTTATGCCTGCCTGCAGACCCTTTTTTTGAGACCGAGTTAGTAAATATCGCGGCCATTGCCCTAGCCAGCTGATTTCGCGATTTTTTCGTGAATCGCGAAATGCTGGAGGGTCTGACCAGACACCAGCAGGCAACATACAAGTTGCCAGCCGAGTTTAGATTTGGTGACCATGCTATCTTCCCACATCACACTCCATCAAAGTGCTAAGAGGCCACCATGGAGGAAAATCTAACACTTATTGCCCAAGCAGCTAATGGAGGGGGCGAGGGCTCTCAGGGCAATTCGGACAGCGATCCGGACCCCTCTATGCCATGAAGAATGTCCGCAGATTAGGCTGTAGGACCCCGCTCTGTACCGGCTCCGCAGGACAACCTGGTGGCAAATATGCTGGATCCAGATGACTTGCTCCATCCCAGGTCATCAATGTGGTCCCCCAGTGAAAAGGTGGCAACTTACGTTGCGAGTCGTCTGCGAAAGTCCCCAGACACAGCTGTCCGAGCCCGCCTTCGGGCAGTGTCCCCGTCCTTCGCTAGACACCAGGGTGGCCCCAACGCCTGAGATAGTTGAGAGGATGAACACTTTCCTGGCTAAGTATATTGGGAACCCTAAAATGCCAGAATAAGTTGTTGGACGTGACAGGGCCCCTCACCAAAATCCTAGACATGGCCAAAGAGGCCAAGCAATAGGGTGCCTTATATTGCCCAGACGTGGGTCCCTTGCTCACTTTGCTGCTGGATTCAAGCTAGCCTGGCTGATGAGTGGTGTTACCCCGAAACTGGTCCCAGGATGCTGGTTTCCAGTCCAGGGAAGACCTGGCTTGGCAGTTCGGGCTGGACTGTTCCCATGAGGCACAGGGTCAAGACTAATTTGCATATAGCTGGGTCTGAACTAGTGTGGGAAAGTGAGCTAAAGAATGATGATGGATTCAACCCAGATCTGTGATTGGGGGTGAGTGTCGGAAAAGTTTCAGTGCTCCGTTCATCATCTCCTTGTGTCTGCTTTGTTCACCCTAAGTTGGCAGGGTATGCCCAGACATGGGTCCCTTGCTCACTTTGCCACTGGATTCAAGCTAGCCTGGCTGATGAGTGGGTTTTACCCCGAAACCAGTCCCAGGATGCTTGTTTACGGTCCAGGGAAGACCTGGCTTGGCAGTTCGGGCTGAACTGTTCCCATGAGGCACAGGGTCAAGACTGATTTGCATATGGCTGGATCTGAACTGGGTTGGCAAAGTGAGCTAAAGAATGATGATGGATTAAACCAAGATCTGTGACCGGGGGCGAGTGTTTGAAAAGTTTCAGTGCTCCATCCATCATCTCCTTGTGTTTACCCCTACAATAAAAACCCTATTTTAATCATCATTCCTGCATGTGCCTCATCATACCACATTCTGGCGACGAGCGGAACCTTCAACACACCCACCGACTCAAATTTGGCGAATTATTTGTTAAGGACCACGCTCGCTATCCTCACAGTCATCTTCTTTGTTGGAGTGGCCTCAGGACCCTACAGCACTTTGCGCCCTGGTGACGCCTCATTCAGTTGAGGCCTTGCCGTGAACTACTTTTTTTTTTTTTTTAAATCTGTTTTTATTGATTTTACACAACAAGAAGCCAAATATTGCATAGTGATATATGTACATGGAGACACATATCATAGCTACAAATGTTTACAACCAATTTAAAAGAATATACATTAATAGTGCCATTGATCTATGTGGGTCTCTGTACTCCAACGTATAAAGATCTGAATTCGTGAAACGAGTCTTAATGGTAGACCAATACGGATAATCCCAGCAGCCTCACTTGCCCTAGGAATCCAGTAAATCATAACATAGTTAGACAACCTTGCCGTGAACTACAAGTATATTTGGGCAGCTTTCTCTACTTGTGGCCTTCACGTGCTGCAGACCGTACGTTCAAATGGAGAGTGCGCTTCCGCATGCGCTCACATAGTGTCTTCAGCGTCACGCCAATCAACTTGTCATATGCGTCCCCTGGTTTCCTGGCAACGTGGCGTACTTGTGGATTAGGCTCGTCAAGCACGCTGAGACGCTGCAAAGGGCAGCGCTCTTTAAGGACATTTTCTGCACAAACAAGTGTGTTTGCTGGGCATTTTAGGAATTTACTGTGCACTGCTTCCCTTGTGGAACAGGTAGCGATTTTGACATCATTTTAAGTAAGTCTCCTTGGATTTCCTCTCGTTACAAGTACTTTCTTTGTGTTATTTACGCTCCTTATTTCCATATCTCTGATCCTCTCACTCTATCTTAGCGCTACGTGTTATTTATTAACTATTTTAAAGCTAAACCTTGCCATAGTATGTCTATGACAAGAGATTACACAGCCGCCGCCCTTTTTGAATTACCTTGTGGCAGATGATGCTGTGAAATTCACACCAGCGCGTAAAGTCGCAATGTTGTACAGCTGTATGGGTTTAGCGGTGCAGCAGGTATTTAACAATTTATCGGAGTTTGTGCCCCAGGATGATTCGGAGATGATTGGGATCAATACAAGGAGGCTTTTGCGCGCATGGGCGAACAGAACGCAGAGGAGCCCAGTATCATGCTTGAACACCATAACTTTTTATAAGGAAGCAAAGCGCAGATAAAGGTGTTGAGTATATTGCAGTGGTGAGATTTTTAGCGCCAACCTGTGATTTTAGCCAAGCACTGACATTTGTATACGTGACCAATTTGTGTTTTCATGTTTCTCAAAGAAAATTCAGGAGATGCTGCTCGGCTGCAGAAACCACACCTTATTAGAAACAATTAACTTAGTGAAGGGGATTGAGCGTTACATGATTTCTTCAAGAGCCATTCATGAAGGTCAATCTGTTAACATGGTGAATACACTTGGTGATGATACTATTAGCGTAGTGAACACAGGCAACAAGACATGGAAACAGCCTGTTAAGAAGTCTTTAGTATGTTTCAGGTGTGGGTCAACATAAGTAATAACTCTAATTGTGGGGTCACTAAGACATGTCAACGTCTCAAACAATAATATTGGAGGCCTTCTCTTGGGTCGCAAGTAAGGGTTATGATTGAGGCTCCCTGTTTTCTGTTTTTACAGATAAGTACAGCCAGAAAACCATTTATTTTCTTGCCAGTATATATTTTTAAATGTGGATAAAAATGGAAATTGGGTGCTTTTTGAGTGATTCTAAATACACTTTGCCATGTCTGCCAAGCCAATAACTGTGTGGATTGATAGGTAAGGGGCCAAAAAAAAAAAGAAGTAATTTTAGTAAAGAGGCTTAAACAGTAGTAAATATGCACAAGGCGGACCTGAAATGTGCATATTTTCATAGAAGTGCATTGATTTAGCTTCTGCAGGCGTTCATATCACTGAAACCTGCCAGGCATTCAAGCATGACTGCATATTTATTGGTTAAATAAATGCGGAAATGTACCAGTTTCAACTTTATTTTTTTCACAATACCCATAATAAATATGGATAAATACAGACGGAAATGTCAAAAAAATAAATACCATAAAACCGGGAGCCCTAGTTATGATTGAAGGGTGTGCAGAATGTTTTGTTATCTGACAAACATTGGAAAACTTCAAATACGCCACTGCATCCTGTTCCATTTCCACAAGAACCCTGGGACAAACTTGGACTGGAATTTTCTGGTTCCTATGAGAATAGATAATTGATTTTTTGATGGATTACTATACTAAGTGAATGTATTACTTGTTCTGTGATGGTCCCACTACTGATAACACCATTAAGTTTCTCGAGCATATCTCATGTTAGAGGGGTCACTCCGAATCACTGTCACCGATAATGGTACACATTTTTTTTTTTTTTTTAATCGTACCGTATGTTCATGTTTCTTAAGTGACACGACATTCAACATCTCAAGGTAGCGCTTTACTCACCTTCTTTCAATGGCCTTGTTGAAAGGGTGTACAGAATAGTGAAGGAGGGTGTACAAACAGCAATTTCCTCTGGACGGAATGTTCAGGAATTTGTACGCAGCTAAATGTGGTCTTACAACATCACTCCCCACAGCACCACTGGAGTGGCACCATTCATGTTGTTTAGAGGCAGAAAGGTGCACACCAGCTTATTCCCCAATTGGTTATGTGGGAAACACAGCCTGGAGTTTGAATCTGCGAATACTCTCAGGTCACGCGTACTTCAGAGGCAAGAGGTCATGAGAGCCCAGTTTGATGCTGGGAAGCATTTTAAGGATGTGCTATTACAAGAAGGTGATTGGGTATTTATAAAAAACCCAAGGCAGGTTTTAAAGAGGATGTCCAAGTTTTCGTCACCTGTATTAGTCAAGCAAGTGAGCACAGGGTCGGCTCTTTTGGAGAATAAGGGCTGGTGGAACAAGGGGATGCTGGCGCACCTTACCAGTCCACAAGTGGACATCTTTAAAAAACATACTGTGGGGCATGGCCTGGACCATCATGGCGTAGGACGCACGAGGCTTGAGCTCCGTCCTCTGAGGTCGGCCCGGCGCCCTAATCGAGCGCTCACAGGCACAGGGGGCGCGATCTGTGTCCCCACCTCGGCAGCTGACAGCCTGTAGCGCGCTCCGGACCTCACACAGGAGCCTTGGTGTTGCGCTTCGCCTAGTGGAGCTGGGGTCGAGCTTCTGCGGCGGTCCCGCCCACCATCTTGTTGGTGACCGCACGGCGGCCCTGAGCGGGAGAGAGCCCGAGATTTGTGCCCCGCCGGGCGGAGGGAATACGGGAGTCCCGGACCTGTGCCCTTCGGCCCCGCGACCCTGCTTGGGGGGTGAACTGAGCGGGGTACCCGGAGAGGCCCCGGGGCCTGACTGAGCCCCACGAGAAGACCTGAGCCGCCCGGCGGACCGGGCGGGAGGTGGAGGTGAGGAGCGGCTGGCGCTTACCCCGGGGGTGGTTGAGTGGCCCTGGGGGGGTTGGAGACCTTGATCCTGCCATTCCAAGTGGCGCTGGTGACCCCCTGGGGCCCCATACCCCGATCCGCTTGAGAGCGCCTCCCCCCCTGGACGGTGGTAATAGCGCGGGGGGAAGGCCAACTATCCACTGCTTTGGGCCTCGCCGGCCCTGAGGCCTGACTGAACCGGAGCTGCCTGCACCCTCGCGTCACACCTGCCCACCTCTCAGCATGGGGAACCTGCGCCAGCGCTATTGGATGGTGCTCTGGACGGGGGGCGGACCCGGGTAACCTTGCTCCATCGCCTCTGCTCCACATTACTGTGGATCTTCACACCTGAGGGACCTGGAGGCCCGGGCTGCTTGAGGTCTGCCGCGCTGTGCATTTCCCCCACGCGCTACTGCTGACCCTCGCGGAGCTTCTTCACGGCGCGGGGCCCGGACACGTGAGTGGGCCGCTCTGGTGTGAGAGAGACTGACTTTCCGGGGCCGGGTGGGCCGCGCCTGCCTGTCCGCCCGGGCCTGGGGAGACGAGGGGCTTGGGTGCGCCTGAGAGCCGCTCTGTATTGCTACCCCGATCCGTACTGAGGGGGTTACTGCCCTAGGCGATTGAGCCTGCCTCCCCTCGCCTCTGCTCTACACGGACCCCGTTTGGTGGAGTTATCGCCTGCAGGAGGGGGGCCCTCAGCTGAACGTAGGCGGGCGCCCCTGGGGATTGCACCCCCCCTTTCTCAGCAGTATGACCAGATCTCGAACGGGGAAAGCTGCAGCGCACCCGCCGTCTAAAGAGGCATCAGTGACTGATATGTGGAGCAAGCACACCCCGGCGCCCTCACAGGAGACCGCAGCGATGGCTTCTTCGCAGGAGACCCCAGAGTCTGGCACCATCACACAGGCGGACCTCCTCCACTCTGTCAGGGGGGATGACGACTCCTCTCCCCTAACTCAGGACCGCGCTCACCGGGTCGCCCCCACCGTGGCAACCCCCACCTGGTCCCCAACATCTTGACTAGGGTACATTTTTATACAGGGAAGGAGGCGATCCTCCGGGCCTCAAGAGCTGCTGGGAAGTTGGAGTACGAGGGGAACACCATCCAAATCTTCCAGGATTTATCTCCCCTAACTCTCCGCCGCCGCAGGGACTTCCAGCCTGTAACTACTAAATTGAAGGAAGCCAATATTAAATATCAATGGGGCCACCCCTTTGCCTTGAACTTCCAGTGGGAGGGGAAGCGCCGATCTCTGCGTTCTCTTAAAGAGGCCCTCCACCTGCTCCGCATTTCATCGGGGTCGTGGGCCTCGTCTCCCACGCCTGCTGATTCGGCCTCCCAGGTCTCTCTTCGCCCCGAGTGGGCAAGGGTGGGGTCCCCCCGCTCGAGGCACTCCGCGGCCAGCTCGGCGGCCCGTCAAGCTAAACTAGACATCATTCAGCATTTGAAAGTGCTTGAAGCCTCCAAATCATTGGCGGGGGGGGGGGCAGGGAATCGGGCCCCCCCCATCACCCTCTGGCTTGGGCACTGGAGACTGACTCCTGGTCCGGACTGTCCTGCCTGGCCTGAGGGAACTAGATATTTCCGCTTTATGAGCCTCCTTTTGATCCTCCACGCAACTGTTTGGACTCGAGAGAAATGCTAAATTGTAATACTACACTTGCTCTAGATACCCTCTTTGGGAAGTAATGACAGGCTGTTCTGCTTTCTTGTAGGTCCTCTTTGCATAGTTCAGTAATATTTCCCTGCGGATCATTTGTCTTGTGTTATGTACTGTATAACTGCATATTGTTGCTTGCATGTATGTGCGCTCTGTGTCCGATGGACTCAGTGCGAGGCCGTTGCCCCGCGGTGTCTCTCCTCCCTCCCCCTACCGTCTTGGCGGGGTCTGTCCGTTTTGCCTTCCCCACCATCTTGGGGGCTGGGTCCCCGACCCGGTTACAGAATTTTTCGTCCTCTACGGAGGAGACTCCGGCCCCCCTTTCAATTGCAAATGCGCTGGGCCGACCGCTGCGGGGCGGTTTGCTCTTGCCCCTTGGACACTCCACGGCCCACCCCACCATTTCCTTAGTCCCCAGGAGGAGTGACTTCCTCAGAGCCGCCCTGGTTTTTACCATTGGGCCGCTCCTGGACTGGAAAGGTCCTTCTTGGCCCAGTTGGCCTCTTGGTTACCTGCTACACTTCTTGTTTTTTCCCTATATTCCTGGCTTGTTTCTCTCTTCTCTTTCTCTAGCTGCCTGGTTTCAGGGGGAGAGAGCCTACCTTCAACACTACAATCCCGTCCCTTCTTTGGCCCTTCTAGGGTCTACTGGCAACACCCTTCATGCTCTTCGTTTAGGGGAGATCCCGTACCTTCCACGCGCTCTACTACGGCTGATGCTTCTGACGTGGGCTTGCAACCCGGCCAGGGAGGGATGTTTAGTTTTATACTCCAGCCATCACATGCCACTACCTGTGCAGACCAATGGCACAGCTTAAATGTCTGTCCCTTAATGTCAAAGGCCTAAACGCCCCAAACAAGAGACGGCAGATCTGGCGATATCTTCAATTACATGATCCAGACATTATCTTTCTCCAAGAAACCCACCTTCTCCGTGCGGACACTCCCCGCATGTCTCATCCTAAGTACCCCTTACAATCCTGGGCGTCTGCGCGAACTAAGACAGTGGGGGTGGCCATTCTCTTCAAGGCAGGCCTTCCAGTGCAGATCACAAGTACCAGGCGGGATGCGGAGGGTCGGTTCCTCAAGCTTGTGCTCTCACTACAGAGTAAGCCTCTTACCCTGCTCAACGTATATGCGCCCAATCAAGCACAGGACGCTTTTCTTCGCGATCTCCTCAGGACTTCGCTCTCTCGGGAAGCCAACCCTGTCATTCTTGGGGGCGATTTTAACTTAGTGTGGGACCCCATTATGGATCGCACCTCCTCTTCCTACCAGGGAACAGGGGCTATGTCCGCTGCTCTCAAACGTGACCTAGACACTTTAGGGCTTGTTGATGCGTGGCGCTACCGGGAACCAGACGCGCAGGATTACACCTTCTACTCCCATGTCCATCGTTCGCACTCTCGTATCGATTACTTTTTCTTATCTCACCGACTTATTCGGTCCCTGGTAACGGTGGGGATTTCGGATATATCCATTTCAGATCACGCCCACTTAGAACTTACCCTCTCTGGTATGGGTTGCCACCCGAACTCCGTCCCGCGGTGGCGCCTGCCCCCACAAGTTCTCCGGGATCAGGTGGATGTGGCCGAACTTAGACAGGCCATACAATCATATTTTACGATTAACGACCTCCCGGAGACTCCCGCGCACATGCTGTGGGATGCCTTTAAGGCCACAATTCGGGGCACCATTACTTCTATCTCTATAGCCCGCAGACGGGAATCCCGTTTAGTGGAAGACAACCTCGCGCGTGATATCAAAGCCCTGGAGCAGCAAAGTCGTAGTGCGCCTCCTCTTACAACACGTAAGAGCCTAGCCTCGCTCCGAGGCCAGCTCAAGGCAATCCGAGTAAATAAAGCGGAGCACTCTCTCCTGGCTCTAAAACAAAAATTCTATGGGGGTGGTAATAGGGTGGGCTCCATGCTGGCGCGCCGCCTCCGCTATCAACTCAGCCGGGGTCATATTGCTAAAATAGCCTTGCCGGAGGGGGGATGGGCCATCTCCGAACAAGCTAAGCAAAGGGAGTTTAGCGCGTTCTTCGCCAACCTGTATAGCCGGGGAGAAACTTGTGTGGACCAAATAGACTCCTTTTTAACGGCATGCCCCTGAACGCCACTCACCCCCTTCTTTAGGAAACAACTGGAGGAGCCTATAACGGCGGCAGAACTTCGAAACGCGCTAAAAGGCATGCCTGAGGGTAAGTCGCCCGGGCCTGATGGCCTTACATTGGGCTTTTACTGTCTATTTCTCCTGGAGCTTCAGGACTACCTGTTGAGCCTTTTCAACTCCTTTGCGGAGTCCGGATCTGTCACTCCGACGATGGCTGAGGCGGAGATTGTCCTTATCCCCAAGCAAGGGAAGGACCCCACTACATGTGCCGCATTCCGGCCTATTTCGTTATTAAACGTGGATGCCAAATTATACACCAAAATTCTCGCCCAGCGGCTGGCCCCCCACCTCCCAGGCTTAAATCGACCCAGATCAGGTTGGCTTCATTCGGGAGCGGACAACATTCGGCGTGTGGCCCATCTTGTACAAAAGGCTCAGCATCGTAACGTACCACCCTTCCTCCTCTCCCTCGATGCCGAGAAGGCGTTCGATCGGGTTGATTGGACCTTTCTCCGGGCGGTCCTCCAGCGTGTAGGCCTCGGGCCAACCATGATTGCGCGAATTATGGCTCCATATGCGGCGCCCTCGGCGCGCATCCGGGTTAATGGCCTTCTTACCCCCTCCTTCTCCATCTGCAGGGGCACGCGCCAGGGATGCCCACTCTCACCCTTGCTTTTTGCTCTGGCGGTGGAGCCTCTGGCGATTGCCATCCGGAGATCGACGAGCATCCGCGGCCTTCGCATGGGAGGGGTGGAGCACAAAATAGCTCTTTTTGCCGACGATCTCCTCCTAATGTTCACGGATCCAGCAAGCTCCTTATCCGCGCTCTTGGACATACTTTCGCAGTTTGAATTGATATCTGGCCTTAAGATTAACCTCTCCAAGTCGCAGGCGCTCAACCTTACTCTTCCTCGTCAGCAACTAGAGGAGCTGGGAAGCGTTAACCCCTTCCACTGGGCTCCACAATCCATTCGTTATCTTGGCATTAATGTCACGGCTACCCTAGACACATGGACAGGGGCGAACTGGGCGGCTTGCGGGACAGCTATCCGGGCTGAACTTACTCGCTGGAAGTCGCTCCCCATCTCGTGGCTGGGCCGCCTTAATGCGGTCAAAATGGCAATATTGCCAAAGATGCTGTACCTTTTTCCAGGCGCTCCCCTCGCCGATTCCCCAGAGGGATATCCTGAGCCTCCAGCGAGACCTAACCGCCTTCATCGGGGGGGGGGGGGGGGACGGGGGACACGACCGCGTTTCTCTGCCAAGGTTTTGTTATTGCCCCGTGACTGTGGGGGTCTGGCTTGCCCCGATCTACTAGTATATTACTGGGCCCCTCACTTGAGGTATATATCAGAGTGGTCGGTTCGCGAAAGCGAAAAACACTGGTTCCACCTGGATAGGGCAGTGGCTTGTGGGACTTCGCTTGGATACGAAGTGGCTCTAGGCATCGTAGTGCCTACATTGCTACCCCAACGAAGACTGTCCTGGAGATTTGGGATAGGGTCACAGTCTCCCGTGGACTCACTTCATTTCCCTCACCCAATATGCCTTTAGCGCTTAACCCGGACTTTGCCCCCATCCTCCTTCTCGGCATGGTCGACTGGTGAGTGCCGGGTCATAGAGCAATTATTTGACGGTGGCATTTTTAAATCATTTGCCCAATGTAGGCAAGATTTTAATCTTCCTACTACTGCACGCCTAGAATATTTTCAGATTCGCCATTGGCTCCGCGCCCTCTCCTATGCGGAAGGCGCCACACAGCAGCTTACTGCATTCGAATCCCTGGTACGCGCTTTCGATGGGTCCCGTGGGCTGATTTCTCGGACGTACAAAGTGCTTCAACATTCACATGCAGTGCCCCCGCATACCTATCAACGTCAGTGGCAGCTAGATATTGAGAGTGATATCCTCCCGGACCAATGGGAGCAGCTATGGCGGGATATCCCGCGCATTTTTAAAAGTGTCACCCAGCAGGAGTCAGCGTACAAACTCATGACTCGATGGTACTATACCCCTCTCCGGCTTCAGAAGATATTCCCTGGATTTGTTCCTCTTTGCTGGCGCTGTCAGGCGGCCCAGGGCTCCTTCCTACATATTTGGTGGAAGTGCCCGCTCATCCTTGTGTTCTGGGAGGAGGTGCTGAACCACGTCAAAGAAGTCTTGGGCTTCCCTTTGCCACGGGATCCGTGGGTGGTCATTTTAGGGCTCCGGCCAACCTCGCTTAAAGCACTGACACATGTGGACTGGCGCTTAGCTGCTCATATGCTTACCGCCGCTAAACAGGTTGTTGCACTCCATTGGAAGAAAGCAGGTACCCCCTCGTCCTTGGTCTGGCTCACGCGTCTCTGGCATGTTATGGCAATGGAGCTCTTATCGCATAGACTGGCAGGTACTGATGCTAAATTTGAACGCATCTGGAAACCCTTGGTCTCACATCTCTCCCGGTTGGAACATGCTCGAGCCGTACCCCCTCGATTGCGCGCCCTCCAGCTTTTTGCTGACCCCACACTCCCAAGGGGGGAAACTTACGACGAAGAAGCATGATCGGAAGGGTTGGGCACTACTTCCCTCAATCAGCTCACCTCGGCTTCACTGCGGGTCCAGGTTGCCGGGTACCCACAACCCCAAGGGTCTGGTGCAGTGTGCTCTCTCCCCTCCCCTCCTCTTCTCCCCTTTCCTGTTCCTTCTCTCTTTCTTCCTCTGCTCTCCTCAGTACTCCCACTCTCTCCTATATCTCTCTTGCTCTCTGCAGTCTTATGGCTACTTTTGGCTATTGGTCACAGAAGTTGCGGCTTTCGCCATAGCTCGATGGGTTTGGACAGGTCTAGTATCATAGGCATGCATTGTCACATGGGTGCCCTGTCCCCCGCCCTGTACTTCTGCCAAGCTAACCCTGTCGAGCCTCCGAAGTGTTACCTCCCTGTACCTAATTTGCACACTCGGTGATATGGGACCTCTATAGCTATTGTATGAAGCATGCTTACAGAATCCAATTGCTAGAACGCATGGTATGTAGTCTGCCAGTTCCCTATTATTGATGGAGCACTGGCTACTCGCTGTTGGCCCATATCTCCGGTATGAGGCTTGTGATGGTGATCATGCACTATGTACTGTTACCTGGCCCGGCATGAGGCTCTCTGGAGAATGTTTTTATGGTGCATCGGAATGTATACTAAGCCATGTTTCTTCTGTGACACCTTCTGCTGCTTACTGTTTGGCGACTGCTATGTTGCATTATTTGGTTGTGTATAAAATCAATAAAAGATTTAAAACAAAAAACATACTGTGAGTGACACAGGCCAAAGTAAGTGGTTTAATTGGCTGCAAGGTAAAAAGATCCAATCGGTTTCAGGAGCAGCCACTTCTGAGGGTGACTCGGGTCTGACGGACGACACCGTTGCCCTTCAGAACCCGGGTGGTGTGGAAATTGAGGTCAGTAGTGGGGGGCGTCAAAGAAGACTGCCTTGCAAATATTATGTATTAGGGTAATCAGGTAACGTTTTCCTTTTCTTGCCTGTGTCTTTGCTTAACTATGCATCACTTTGCAGTATTCATTTTCATACCTGTGATATGTTATATATTGTGATATCTTATTATTTATTCTTGCCACTTCAAATTTACATTTCTTGCTTTATGTTGTCGAGGGAGGAAATCTTGTAGTAGGTTGTAAGTAGCCTCGCGCGTTCATGAAGCTTTATAGTTCTTTGGTCTCTTGAGGCTTTCTAATGTTTTATATGCCTCGATTACGTTCAACTTGTATTCCATGCTCCCGTGCTGGAACGGCATTTGCGAGACTCACAACAACGTTAGTCAGTTGCAGGTGAGGCTCGCAGGTGCCGGGCACTCCCGGTTGTGGGCGTTTCACTCCTAAAGTAAAAACCTTAGTTTAATCATTATTACTGCGAGCCCCTCTTCCTACCACAGTGGAGAAGCTTTGAACGAGCATAATCCAAGCCTCTGGTCCTGACAAAGAATGAAACATTTCCTAGCATTTGTAACAGAAAGTTTCAATTCTATTAAGGACACTGAGGCGAGGATTATTCCCACCCATATCAAGTATCTTGTTTAAGGAATGATAGCCGCTTTGGAGTTTGACCATTTAAGGTATAAGTATTTTCTAATTATGATCATTTACTTCTCTGTCAGTGAACAGGTTTGCTTATGGCTTGTTGGTTTTTAATGCTTATTCCTATAAAGTTTAGGGGTAAAGGATCGTGTTTATCCTATTTCAAGTTTCTGTTTGATTTGCTGATATGATCACCTGTTTATGGATGGGAATTACAGAAGTGATTCTCTATCAGGCAATGAGGCCTCCAAGCAAGAACAATCGGAGTGTATATGCATTTTTTACAACTTGGACTGCATCTGTCGTATGAAGAAAGAGGGGCATGAACATTGTCGATGGACTATAAAACGGGGACTGTTAACTGATTGGTTGATATTTTGTTGTTCAGCTTTCCCTTAAGATTCCTGGGAAAAGTAGTTTGTTCTTTTAGTAAGGCTTCAATTAAAATAAAGTGGAGAAAGAAGAGCATAATCCTCGCCTTCGTGTTCTTAATAGAATTGAAACTTTCTGTTAAGAAAGCTAAGAAATTTGGAATTCTTACTGCACGTTTTTTAAATTTGATATAGTGTACTTTAATGGCAATAGCTGAATAAAGGTTATGACTGACTATCAGGCTATAACAACCCCTGTTGGTTTCTGTTTCCCAAGCTATATCCTTATGATGAGTTCTTCAATAATTCATGAAGTTAAGAAGCAGTTGACACTTGGGTCGATAATAATATGCCATCAGAAACATGAATTATGAATTGCCCCGTTTAGATTTTGCCTTTTCTAAATGATGCCCCTGGAATATATGTACACATTTTTTCACTGCACTAAATGTCACAGTGTGAGCACTTTGGCTTTATTCATCTATTTTTGCATACATTTATTAAAATACTGAAAGTAACAAATGCTGGAGATTTAGATTGATTCATGTTTGAGGTGTGTTCTTGTGCCTCATATACATCTTGTAGGAAGCTGGCTTCGTATATGGTGCACACTTATTCAAGTGATGCACCTTGCACTAATTCAGGGAACCCTTATGGTGATTTTAGTGGTCTTTGATAACCATAGAAAGCTCTCAAAGTGGTAGCTGTGGAGAGCAGCCTTCACGCTCATCTTGAAGGAGTGTAAAGCAGCTTATTTTAACAGTTTAATCATGTAGTGTAGGTTAAACCAAAAAGAACCACACAGTGTTTATATAAAAATACTTCTATTTATTACACAACACTCAATAACACATTGGTATATTTCCTACCCGGAGATATCAACACAATACACAAAATTACTTCAAATGCAATAAGGTAAGTAGCACAAAATACAGTGGTCTCCAGGGGGAGACCAAACCATATACTAATAAAGTGGAATGCGAACTGCAAAGGAGGACGGGACTTGGACCAGAAGACCCATAGGAGCCGGGGACACAAGGAACCACCCATGGTAAGTACCCAGGAACCCCACGTAGGCTCTATGTAGAGTGGGAACACAGCCGCGTGCCCAATAGAAGTCAATGGAGAAGTTGCGGTTGCAATTTTGCAGAAGAAGGACCCTTTTCAGAGGACCCCAAAGAATTCACTTGGAGGACGGAAGGCTGGAGAACCACCCCACCGTGGATGCCCCTGGAACCAGGTTACCTACACCAGGGAAGCCAGGTGCATAGGGGTGAAGAGACATCAGAAACCTCTGTAGAGGACAATGGAAGAAAATGCCTCTGGAGAAGAAGGTGAAGAAGTCAGATGGAATCCAAGGGTGGATTCTCGAAGTGAAGAACCTGCAAGCAGAGGGGAAAGAGCCCATGCCACTCAGGAGTGACCAGGAGGCACGAAGGCACAATGTCCACCAATGTCGGGGGGTTCAGAGGAGTCGACTGTGACCTTGTTGCTGCAGCTGTGAGGGCTGGACGACGCTGAGGAAGACCAGGAGCCATGCACGAGCTGTCCCACGTCAGTGACTAGGTGGTCAGTGTCCGGCGGGAGCACCAACAAGCCTTGGTAGCCGCAACTGGCGTGGAGAACAAAGAAGAAGCAACGTTGGAACCAGCAAGGTCCAAGGGACTCACCAACCGCAGGAGAGTCAAAGCAGGCCCCGAGCAAGCAGGGGAGCCCACTGAAGCAGGAGAAGACTCTCAGGAGGACCCACAGGTCAAAGGCACAGGAGTTGCAAGAGTATCTCGAGCAGCTCACCAAGATGCAAAGGCCCACGGTGCAAAGGATGCAGTGAGGACGCTGCACTAGGCAGGAAGAGATGCTGGAGCTTCTTGTAGCCCGAAGATCTCTGGAGGACAGAGCCAACAAGCCATGGCAACGGCAGGTCGACACGGTGCACAGGGGTTTGGTCCTAGCGGTTCCGACAAGGGATACTGTTCTCAAAATTGCAGGGAGGACATGTCAGGCCTCGAGGGAGTTGCAGAACCACCACACGTGTTGCTGAGCCTTGGGAAGTTCGTAGGACGACAGAAGCAGCAGACTGGTTAGCTTTGTTGCGGTGCCTGCAGATGCAGGGGATTGACTCCTTCACTCCAAGGGAGAATACTGAGGGTGTCCTTGATGCCCACAGGTCTGGTGAAGATCCTGGAAGAAGCACAGACACACACGACGAATAAGACTTGCAGAACAGCAAGACCAGGAGCAGCAGGAGTCTTCCTTGGTGCAGTCTCAGTTCTAGGTGAAGTCCAGCCAAGTCAAAGTGTCCAGACTGTCGAAGGGTGACATGGTTTCAGGCTTGAGTCTTGTCCCACAACGAATCTAAGGAACCACCCGCAGGTAAGCCCTTAAGTACCCTAGGGAAAGGGTTGGAACGACTCCGGGGTCGCTTCCAGAGGTGGGGCTGGACAGAGGGGAGGATACTCCCATGTCCTTTGTCCAGTTTCGTGCCAGAGCCTGAGCCAAGGGCTCCCTGAACTGGTTCCAACTGGACTATGCAAGGAGGGCCCAAATGTGTCCTTCAAAGCAGTCCGGTGGCGCTGGCAAGCGCCCCCACCCCAGCCCAATACACTAAGTCCAGTCTGGGAGGTGATCACACCTCCCTGTGACAGGAAACCTATTTTTCTACCTTCCCCTGCTCGAGCTGGGCTCAGCAGCAAGAGGGCAGAATCGTGTCTGTAGTCAGCAGCAGCACTAGCTTGCTGTCAGACCATGAAAGGCTGTTACCAGGAGTACAGGGGGGTACCCCAAGGGAGCCCCTTGGTACATGGGATCATACTTCCAACACTGGAATCGGTATTGGGGTATGATTCCGACATGTTTTATACCAAACAAGACCGGTTTCGGTGCAGCCACTATATAGTTAGACATCTCAAATTGACTGATTATGTATAGTTAGACATCTCAAATTGACTAATTATGTATTAAAATGGCCTTCCGCACCTACAAAGTCTGGAGAATTGCACCCTCACACTTATTACCAAGCACCCTGCCCTCAGGACTGAAGAGCCTGCCATAGGGATGACTTATAGGTTTTAAGTGTAGTGACCTCAGATATAAGGAAACTTATATCTGTCGTGAGAAGTGCTAGCACCATCTCACACAGGCTGCAATGCCAGGCCTGTAGTCACAGTTTAAATGGACTCCTATGGGTGGCACAATACATGCTGCAGCCCATGGGAGACCACTGGTGAACCTATGCCCTGGGTAGCTTAGTATCATATACTACGGGCTTACAAGGGTACACCTGTAGCCAATTGTGGATGTACAAAAGTACTTACCATGGTCAATTTAGGGAGAAAGCACGGTGACTGTGGTCCTGATTAGCAGGATCCCAGTTAGACTAGGTCAAAAACATTCCTACACCAAGAAAAAATGGGGGCAACCATGAAAGCAGATCCTACTTTCCTACACATCTTATTTATCTTGGTTATACCATTTACTCCACTGTTTGTACATGAAATCAGAATGGGACAGTCTAGCGGAGCTGCTTAAAAAAATCCTTTTGCAGCCTGTTTGCCAAAAACACTTCACCCCCCCAATCTCGGTGACCCAAACAATGAAGAAGGATGGCTCCTAAGAGCACGAAGGGGAGGAACTGTCTGGCTCTGTGAGGGTTCAGTCAGTAATGGAAAATGGATACAACCCTGTCATTGAACACCTAGCAAATAAGCTAAAGCACTGTACCTCTGGACTCTGTTTTCATTGGAAGGCCTGAGACATGCACCTCATTGCGCAAAAGATGACTTTCTATGTCATTTGTTTGAGTGTAATGCACCTTGATGGCATAAGCGATTTTCAAGTTAAATGGATTGATGTTACGGGTGTGGCCAAGATGGCTGACTACCTGGATGCTTTCGGTCTCCGCTACCGGCCCTGCCTATGTGTTTGGGGCCAGCCTCAATGTCTCTGGGCCCTTTAACCATAGGTGCATGGCCAGATTCCTTCTTGGGGAGGGCAAGTCACTGGTGAGGAGATAATTGCATCCTCTGCCCCCCAGTGGAGGACGCCCAATCCACTGATCACTGGCTTCAGTGATGAAGAGCTGGGCCTATCAAACAGGAGACCCCGCCCTGAGCATATTGGACTTCCTGCGGTTGATGCATTCTAAGGCGGTGGGCGCAGTGAGAAAGTGAACTTTGTGTGTGCTGGGGAGAAATAAGCCGATGCTGCCTTGTGGCCCAGATGGAGGCCTGAGATCACACTGGGGGAAGCCAGCTGTACCACATCGGGATCCTGAATGCTCTGCAGAGCTGTGTGAGGGCCCCATCTGTCCCCTAAGAAGAAAACAGGTATGGGGAGCCTACTTCAGTGCCTGGACAGATCAGGGAGTGACACTGGTGTGAGACACCACTAGAAGCTCAACAGTTCTCTAGCTGGGGTGACAAGGCTCTGACGAAGGAGGACCTCATGTCAGCCTCTGCACTTTTAAAATAGAGCTGAAAAATGTGCTGAAGCCATGGCTTTGATAAAAGTCTAGCCGACATGCATTCAGATTTGGGATCCAAAATACAGGAACTGTGCAGGGATATTGAGTGGGCCACCGCATCCTAGATGTGGAGGGGCGTTTTGACTCCTTCTTGGAGCAGCAAGCATTACTGGCCTCAGCGACTTCAGAGCTAGACAATCAACGGAGACTCGTCCTGGACAAACTCGAGTACTTACAGAACTGCTTTCGAAGGGAGAACCTAAAGATACGCATCCTGAGTGAAGAAGTCTTTGGGGCCTAATCTAGATGCCTTTGTGACTACCTGGTTCTTTAATATGCTGGAGAAGACCATGGACATGTACATCTGGACACAATACATAAATTAGGCCCTCGGTAATCAGGTGATATGCGAAGACCTAGAGAAATCCAGTAAATTTCACTGCTTTTCAAAGGAGGAAGTTCTCAAGAAAGCCAGGGTGCTAGGCGAGGTCTCATTAGAGGATTTTACATGCTCAATACACCAGGATGTTGCTCAGGCCACTGTAAAACGTAGGGCAAAGCTTTGGAGGTCACTCAGAATTTGTGTGAAGATGGAGTCAGGTACTGTTGGACGTATCCATTTGGCCTCTCCTTTGAATTGGGTTGTAAGCAGCATCCCAGAGGACACTTCAGACCCTCCTCTGTGGCGAAATGACTCAAAAATATCTTCTAAAAGCAAGACTGGGCTGGTTGGAGTTTAGCATGGGGCTGCACCGCTACAAGACAGGGCTGCGGGGAAGGGGCTGCACCGCTACAAGACAGGGCTGCGGGGAACAAGAACAGCTCTAATTGTAATGGATTTCCATGTGGTGCGTTTGGCGGCTCCTGACTAAAGTGAGATTCATGTTTTAGCATCTGCTATGGCACACCGGTGCAGGTTGGGGGGGGCGGGGCTATTGTCTTTACCTGATGCTGAATGGGGGGTGGGGCCTACTTGTACATTCTGCTTTGAACAGTGGCCCCAGGGATGGTAAGCAGGACTGATGAGTATTTTGGGCTTTGGGGTCGAGACGAGGAGGGTGAGAGGGGGCACGGGGAAGGGAGCTGCGAGGGGCAGCCGGGTTGATCCTTTCTTTACTTGGAATCTAGCGGGAGAGTTGTGCCAGAGGGAAAGGAGGGTATCCCTTGCCTTCTACGGCGTTACGCTCAGGGTGTGGGCATGCCCAGAGTCATGCTCATGCAGGATGTTTGGTCCTGTTAACTTTTCTACAGTTGTTTTGTTTATTTTTCCTTTTGGTATCGTTACCGCAAAGCGGGGAATGTGAATTGGATGCTCCTACCTATGTGTGTATTTCATCAGTCTGCCAGCTTCTGTAGATATGCCACTTCTTGTGATTATCATGGCAACCATTACTACCTTAAATGGTAAGTGTCTAAACTCCATTAATAAGAGGACTGGGGCAATATGGAAGACTCTTAGGGACCAGCAGCCAGACGTTGTATGTTCACAGGAAACCCATCTAGTAAAAATCGACCAGGCTCATGTCTGGAACAGGGCGTATCGTGCTGCTTTCTCGCTTCCGCAACTAGTAAACAGCGAGGGGTGATGGTCTTCTTCAGGTGTAATTTCCCTTTTGTAGTCTCGAAGACCAGAGGCGATGGGCGGGGGGGTCTTAATTTTAATTGGGACTCTTCAAAGATGCTTTGCCACACTGGCTACAGTGTATGCTCCGAAAACACCAAGTTGTTTACCTCTTACAGCTCCTTGTGACCTTAGCTGTGGTGGCTAAGGGCCAAATTGCTTTAACTGGAGACTCCAATGCTTTGTGGAATCCCCGGTGGGACAAGGAGGTGGGTCGGCTGGGACAAGTGGCACTTTCTCTAAACGATTAAGATACACCCTAGCACAATTAGACCTTTGGGGTGCCCGGCTCGAGGTGGACTAACGAAAAATTAAATATACTATTCGCATGTTCATTAGACCCATTCCTGTATTGACTGTACCCCTCCTCTTGTGGGAGGTTCGGAAGTGAGGATTGGGGAATGGGTGGGGTCTCCGATTATGGACAAGCATCTGCATGTTTGCTGCAGAAGGTTTGGGCTCCTCCATGCCTCGTTTCTTAGAGATCCAGTGATTTGCGAAGAAATTGGCCAGCATAGTGACAAGTATTTTACCCTGAATGAGGGCTCCAGGGTGCCTATTGGTGGGGTCTGGGATGCCTTTAAGGTGGTAATCAGAGGCCATTTGCAGCCTTTTTCAGCGTCTCCAGAAAATAGAGGTCCAACAACTTGAAAAAGCGATACAAGAGTTAAAACGGGTTAGGTCGGAAGACCCCACACTACAGAAGGCACAAAAACTACTAGCAGTGAGAGGGCACTTTCCCCTGCATTATACCAATAGAGGCAAGCGTAAAATTCTACATAAAAAAAAAAAGAGAGAGAGATCTTGTGTCAAAGGGGAGATGGTCAGTACGCAATTAGCTACACTGTTACAGGGCAGATAAGAAACGGAATATGTAAATAAAATGAATCCCTCCCAGTGGCAGTGTCCTATCCAATAATGCGGAGAAGCTTAAATGAATTTCTCCATTTTCATTTGGACTTATACTCTGGAGAGGCGTGTTTGCTGGCTCAACAAGGGGCACACCTCAAGGAAATAAAGATTTACCGAATTACCAGGGGCGAAAGGAATGCCTTGGACAGGCCGACAAAGCAGAAGTTAAAAGCAGCTATGACACTGAAAAATAATAAAACGGTGGGGCACAATGGTTACATGGCCCAATTTTATAGATTATTCTTGTGCAAACTAATCTCCAAATTAACAGACCTGTTTACTTCTGCACTGAGATCGGTTACATGACCCCCCCCCCCCCGACTCCCCCCTTGGGAAAGTAAGTAATCTTAGTTCGCACCAAGCAACGCAAAAATGTGCAGAAGTGTCTCCAACCGTCACATTGCGCTTTTGAATAGTGATACAAAATTATACACAAAGATTCTGCACGTCTGCTTATGAGGTCTTTCCAACCCCGATACACCTGGACTACAGCGATTTCGTACAAGGGTGACAAACCCATGATAACAAAGGGCAGTCCTCCACCTCATCGAAAAGGCTTCACTCAAGCAATTCCAGCGATTCTCCTATTGTTGGATGCAAAAAAGCCTTTGAGTGGGTGGCCTTTTCCAACTATGCTAACCCTACAGATCGGGTTGCCCTTAATGGCCAGATTTCCAATGACTTGCCTATAGAGGGGCACTAGACAGGAGTGTCTCCTATCCCCATTTTCATTCAACCTCTTCATAGAGCCCCTGGCCTGCCAGATCCAGGAATTTGAGAAAGTGGTGGGTTATCCTTCGGAGGGTTTTTGGATCCGTTTCTGGGTATAAAATCTATTTAAATAAAATTGGAGGTCCTTAACTTAACTCTACCAGCTGAAGAGGTAGTCTCTAAGCGTAGGGCAATTCCTTTACGCTGGACTACGATATCCATCAGCCACTTGGGAGCGCAGATCACTAGAACCCCGGGGGAGTTTTTTCAGGCTAACTTTCCCCCTCTACTGTCCTCAATTCACAGAGACTTAGACTTATGGGGCCGCCTGATTAGCTCTTGGATTGGCAGGATCAATATCTTTAAAATGAATGCACTTCCACGCTTTCTCCATATGTTCAGGCTCTCCCAACCTGGCTTGATAAAAGATACCTTAATCAAATACAACATCTATTGGGTTTTATTGGTGGGGGGAGGGGCACGCTCCCAGGATGTCTAAGAGGCTTTTGACACAGAGCAGAGGGGCAGGGGCTGGTGCGCGGGTGGGATGGCACTGCCCGATATTTCTCTATTTATGCAGCCTCACAGGTGAGGACTGTAGTAGAATGGTCCATGACTGAATCACACAAGAACTGGAGACACATTCATCATATCATTGCTTGTAAGCCATTGCGGGACTTGGTGTGGCTAGATAGAAAGCTTAGGCCACCAAATTAATTTCTCAGCACACCAGTGGCCTCGACCCTCTGGGTAAGGGATACCTATGTAGTAGCCCAGAATTTGGCGACATAGCCCTCACCATATCCGTGTACCCCTATTCATTACAATAAAGACTTTACCATCCCTTTGGAGGGCACTGCCTTCAAAACCTGGCGGGGTGGGGCCGCAGAATGCTTGTTGACATGTTTGAGGCCTCCACGCCTAAAACGTTCCTCCTATGCAAGACCGACTTTGGTCTCTCCAAGAGAGACCGCTTACAATATGCACAACTGAAGCATTGGATTATTAACAAGGGTATGCGGCAGAGTGCAACACAGGATAAAACTACACTGGAAATCCTGTTCCCTAAACTATTTCTAAGTATACCATATCTTTCTTGCCTGGGAGGCTCCCTGAACTTGGCAACGTAATAAGGAATGGGAACGGCCTTAGATATTCAGAGAGCACCATAACAGTGGAAGCAGCTGAGTAGGGATATCCATTCATCATCTCAGTCTGTTGTAGCGAGAGAGATTCACTACAAAATTTGGTTCAGCGGGCACTACACCCCTTCCAGCTTGCACATAATGTTTCCAAATAGTGATCCCAAATGCTGGAGAGGTTGCAGAGCAAGAGGCAAAGATATTCATATCGGGTGCGAGTGCCCTCTGGCTCGCCCCTTTTGGACACCTAACAATAGCTTTCCACTGGAAAAAGAGGGAGACCTCGGCAATCTCTCAGTTTCATAATAGGCTCTGGTCGATTCTGGTCATGGAGAATTGATTAACAACATGAATGGCACTCCACTTGGCTTCACAACTAAATGGAAGCCATTGTACGCTGTTATGTGTAAGGGGGTCATTTGCCAGGCAGATGTAATGTTTTTGTAAACATAAAATGCATAGTAAAAAGATTTACACACAAATGGATTGATGTTCACTTCCCCAGTCTGCATTTGCACCTTTAACACACAAACCATCACTTTTCTACAGAGAGCAGCTTCAGGTGGCTAGTTAGCTCAATAGTCGTATAGGTTATTTTCCTACTGTGCTCATCAATGGCGGCCACAACGTCTTTCAAGTTCTAGTCTGTTTGATCCTCTTCTTTTGTTAGGAAGCCTATATACAGAGCTTTATCCAAACCTGTTATTACACAGCCACTTGCATGCCTTGTTAACTCTGTTCAGATAAATGGGAGTATCTTTTTTTTTTTTTTTTTTTTTTAGAGTTTTATATAGCGCAAACTAGACCCGAAGATATCAGGTATTAGAGAGCTTTACATGAGCACCAGTTTCGTTACAGATGGACACATTCGTTTTTATTTTTTGTTAGGCACGATCCTTTGATTCCACCCATTTTGTAGCAACTGCTTCCCAATTCCAATCACCGGAGATTTGTGAATTTAATTGTGGAGTATGTAAAGTATTATTACTTCACATCCTCCCAAAGTTTTTTTGTGAATAAATCCCAAAATGTTTCGGTACAGGAAGGGCGCTGTATGTGTGGGATGTCCTTTCAATAGCAGTGGTGAGTTAGTAACAAAATCCATAGCGATACAAGATAAGCAGGGAAGTAATGCTCTTTATGTGGGATTAGAGAATAGGCTGAACAGTACTAAGACCGCAGTATGATACAGCAGCCAGGCATTGGACTAACTAGTTGTGTCGGTAACCATGGACTGCCCACAGAACATTGCATCAATGTAATGTGAACAGTCAAACTATAAGTTGCAAAGCATTAGAAAATTAATACATTGTCTACAGGTCGGCCATTTCCAAAACTTCCGTTGCCTCTTACATGCATGCAAGAACAGCTGCAGGCACCACATTTTATAAAATAGACCACTCTGCTGTTGCCTCAGGCCAATAAATGTTAACCTGCCTCATCTTCAACAGCTCCAAACCCCTTTCATTTTCAGATTCTTGGCACTGATCATTAACTAAAGCACAACAAGCAGCACGTTGGCCAATTAAACACTATTAATACTGTACACTGTAAATACCTGTGGAGGTGGTCTTTCCAGGGCAATGTTCTGGTGTTTGCTGACCCAGCATAGTTTTTGGTCTCGTAGGATGTTCTGCACAATCAGTTTGGGAAAATGGGCACCTGCAAAATCAATCACCAAACATAAATTAAAGGCACACAAAGCGAAAGAAAACAAATGATCAGGTGCAAAATTTCTCACAGATGAATTCTGGTCAGACTAAATGTACTAAACTGGTCTAAATAATCTGTCTAAGACATAAGGTTCAGAGTCATGTCAAAGTGTTCTTAATCAAAATCATACATATACCCTTTTATCTACAAACAAGTGAGATACACTTTAGCAGCAACAGGGATAGTACTGCCATTTCCACATTAGTCTACAATGTACTTAGAGCCCTTGAGGTGGAGGGGCTAGAGCAGAAGTGACCATGTAATTTTTGCCCATTATTTTATTTCATAGTTTTCTTAAGAAATCCAAAACATTTCACAAAGTTTGGAGTAAAGAAGCCACATGCAGGAAGTTAATGTGGATAAATTAAGCCTCCTGTGACTGCAGTGCAAATTTTGAGAGCGAAGCTGTTCTGAGATGAGCGGCTTCAAATTTTCCAGACATTTTAGGCAGCTAATTCATGTATTGCGAAGGAGGAAGAAGAATTTATAAATGCCCCATCTGGTTGTCCAGCCAGGCAAGAAGAGTGCAGATGGTAGCCAAATAATTTGTTTTTAAAAGACAGGAGTACATCTAAATATATGTCCATTGTAATTTCTTCTGGTGGCTGAACCTTTACCTGGTGACTAATTCTTGGGCGCTACAACAGATTCCTTCAGACCAACCAAATGATGCGGTTATTCCTTCTTCTGTAGGCAGAGTTGAGTCCGCCCCACAATATTCACCAATTAGTAAAAAAAAAAAAAAAAAAAATCATTTTAGAACTCCCACCATAATATGAAGAACCACAGTGCAGCAAAAGGAAACAACCCTGAAGAACTTTCTTGCCTTAATTGAATTCTCCACAAGGACATTTAAGAAGGAACCGGACCAAAAGTTAATGCTTGGGAGAAACACTCATAGTTGAGAAGAAACCAAATTGCCCTGTAAGATTACTCTAGGATGGAGTTTGGATACTGGTTCCTGTCTGAGGACACTGAAGCAACAAGGACTCAGCTCTTTTAAAGATTATCTCACATTCAGGAACTCACCATGGAAAGTGTGACAAGAGATCAGAACTAAAGGACAATGCTATTTGTTAATTTTAGATTGAGCAGGACAAGCAAGTACCCACAGCAATGAGTAGGACGACAAGCCGAGCTCTGTTAATCACAACACATGATTTTTTTTCTTGGTGGATTGTGATTCTAACCAGAAACAAAGGCTGCTCTGCATTCTAGTAGAGTCCTATTGCATGCTCCTTGTCTACTAAAGGTCAGCACACCATTTTTGAATAGCAACAACCCATTCGGGCATTTAAGAACATATTCTATTCACCATGATTATTTTTACGATTTAGTAAAGCTCTAGTGCATGTATACGATATCCAGTTGGCAGGTAAAACTTTCACTTAAATTAAAGATGCTGTGAAACTGAATTCTAGGTCAGGACAGGAGGCGAGGATTGTGCTAATTCTCACTTCGCTTTATTACAAATTTCAAAACAGCACCCATTTTCTAAAATAAACAAGGAAAGAAAACTACTATTCCCAGAAACCCTAGGGAATCTTATTAAGTTAATCTTCTAATCCACACAACTGGTGCCAATATCGTCCATCTTCTATTTCCAGGGCTCCTTCTTTCTTCACTGCTGCAGCCCAGTTAAGTGTTGTTTTCTTGCTCTCTGCTTTGATCTTTTTGAATTGTGGCATATGAGTGCAGTTTGTTGGCTGATGTTTTCCCCTAACCGGTCCCCTTATTCGTCGCGGGTCCGCCTCGGCGCACGTAACGTGACTTTCGATCAAACATGGACTGTGCAGTCCGCCGCCCATTAGGGGGCGTGGCAAGTCTTGACTGCTCTGCGGCATGTGTTTCCTCACAATGCTGTCAAACGTGCGCCGCAAGAGCCCTGTGATGCTGCAGTCTGTCCGATCTGACTGCTACGTCCCTTGGGGGTCTGTGTTTGCCCAATATTACCTTATGACGCCCCTCTGGGGTCCATATTCCTCCTCTTCATGATGCCCCGCGGGGACAGTATTTGCAAGGCCGTGTAGGCCGGTTGGGACTTCTTTGCAGGCAGTTCTTGTCCCCAGTGACCCGTGGGGTGTTGGTGTCCCTTGGGCTTGTACCCGTCTATTGTGAGCCTCTGGCCACCCATAACCTCTGGGCTTACTCCCAGACCCATATTAACACGCCCTGCGTATCCCAAATTTAGGCTCAGCCTGTACCCCTTGGCCTTCCCTGGGCCTCTTATAGTGGACTGGTACCCCAGTCTTGGTGCTACACACAGCACTACGCACCATGGAATGTGATGATAATTACCAGTAGGAAGACTCCTTGTCCTTCCTCCAATGGGCCATCAAATTTTGCGAGGCTGTTGACACCTCGATTTATAAGGCGGTCAATACAGCCATGGTCGCCCCTTGAGCAGCACCTCTCTGAAAAAAGTACGCGTGTGAGTGCGCGAAAATCCTTCAGTCCCCTCCACAGGCGCCTTCTAAACCCCCTGCCGCACCTCCTCCCTCATCGCCCTGAGATGCTCCCTCTGAGGCCCACCCCCTAACCCAAAGAAGCAATGCCAAGAAGGGGTGGACCATGATACGTTTGTGCACCTTCAGACGGCCTTCCTGGCCCAAGTGCCCTCCCTTGAGGGGTCAGGAGAGCCGGCAGACAACTATCCCGAGCGCTCACTGCCAAACTCTCCTGACCAGCCCGGTCCACATGAGTCCCATGGGGAGTCAGAGGAGGAGGCAGGCTCTTCCAGGCCCCGGCGCCCTTATCAGAACCGGCTCACAAACACGAAGGAAATTCAGACATGCTTGACCCAGATGATATTATCCAACCCAGGTCCACCGATTGGGTTCCGTTTGATAAGGTCGCGAGGTATGTGGCAGCACGTCTACGGGCAGAGTGCCCTCGACCCTCACTTGAGGGGAAAGTTACCCTTACCCAGGACATTGATCCCAAGATGGCCACCTTTCAGTCAAAATTCATCAAAGACCCTAAGAAGGATACTGACCGCTCTTGGTTGTCACGCCAAGACAAACTTCTTGACGCCACAGGCCCCGCGACTAAGATCCTGGTCATGGCGGAAGAGGCTAAGGCATCTGGTGCCATCATTCCACCAGACGTCCTCTCAGGATGGGCACAGCAAGCAATTGTAATTATGGGAAAAGCAAATTGCACGCTCTCCACTGAGCGTCGCCGCACTTTACTTATTAAGATCGATCCCAAACAGGGCAATCAAGCCTCCACGGAGGCAGGTCCAGTGGGCCAAAGGGGATTGTTTGGAGACCCATTTGTGAAAGAGTTAGGTATGTTTGTGGTGACCTTCACGTCACTTGATAAGGCCCAGACAAACATCAGGTGCTTTTTTAATCCAAGGGTCTTCCAAGGGGCCGGTCGTGGTAGGGGTCACATGACTTGCCGCTCCCTACCCTACATCGCCTCCCAGAGGACAGGGCTCCGTACATGGACAGTGGAAAAATAAAACTCGCTACACGAACTTCTACCCCAAGAGAGGTCAGCGATTCACCGGACGAGTCGGCTTTAAGGGGCAGGCCGGCAACGGTAAGTGCACTTTCTTCTGCCCAGAACAGGGTAGGCACTGTTTTCCCCAGCTTGGTTTTCCATTACATCAGATGCATGGGTGTTGCAAGCGGTACAGGGATTCAAGACCTCGTCCGATTAGCTTCTACCAGCAAGCCGCTGAGCTCATAGACAGGGAGGTAGAGGAATTCTTTTAAACAAGCATTTGCAATGCAATAGGTCTCGCATTCACGCGAGTTTGAGCTATTGGCATTGTAAATGATGATGGAGCAGGGAAAATAAATTTTTTTAACCCCTAACAAATTTTATAAATAATTAATAAAATGTTCGTTTAAATGTATTAATCAACACTGTATGTGTGGGAAAGGTAACACGCCAATGTGTGTGCTAAATAATCTATTAATGGATGTCCGTGTGTCTAATTATAACGTAAAAATAAATGCGTACTAATTAAAAATAAATGCATGTTTTTGTGCTTCATAGAAATAAAACGTGTCGTTGCAAAAACAATAGTGATGGTAAGTAAGGAACAGCTTAAATGTTGCTTTCTGCTAGGTAATAACTAACTGGGGTACGTAGATGACGGGAGGGAAACGAAAAGGCTATTTTTCTCTATTTTAATTATGTTTTGTTTGCCTCAAATTAGTGCTTCTAAAGTATAACCGAGTGGCGATATAAAATGGCCGCCAGTGGGAAGATGTGCGCAGGCGCAAGGGGACATGTGACACGGGATGAAGTCGGAGAAAAAACTAACCTCGTGGTGTTGCTGAGAGGCTAGGATGCGAGAAATGGTCAAGGCTGATGTGACCTAATTGAACTGATAGTGTGCCTTGGTGATCAGCAGAAGACCCGTGGGAAACCAGTTTAAGAGAAAGGACAATGACTGCGGAGTTCTCGAATGTATCGAAAGAAGTTACAAATGTACTGATCGAAGCGGATGGAAACATGTCTTGAACGTGTGGGAAAGGAAATGATCCAAGGACCATTGGATCCAAGAGAACTTGATTAAAAGAATGAATAAGATGACATGCATGGACCAATGAAAGAAAAGCGTGTTATTAATGTTGCAACAATTAGTTAGCAAAGTTAGAATTAGGGTATAAGAGGGCCTACTCTTAGTGGGAGGGATTCATGTCAGTCGCAGTCACAGTCAGGAGCGGAGTTGGAGAGTCGTGTTGGTGTTGGTGGCTTCCAGTGCTGGGTGGTCCTGATCGATCCCTTTCCTGAGCGGGAGATGCTGAAAAACTGTTAGATGAGACGGGTTGCAGGTAGCGGATGCTGACGAGCAGAAGTTGCTGTTGCTGTCTTAATTTTCCAGTTGAGTATGAGAATCAGGTTATTTCTAATTCTTAAACTTAGGTTAGAAATCATTAGGCTAAATTAGGAAGGTAGGCAGGTAATTAGGGTTTTGCTTCATGACAAAAGATTTCCTTTCTGCAATAAATTGATTATGTTTAATAAATATTTGAATTAATAATGAATGAATAATTGAACAAAAGTTTAAATTCTTTCTCATGCTTTTAAAATTATATAAAAATTAAGATTCTTTAAATCAAATGACTCAGTGATTATTTTCCTAAGTAATTGTGACATCAGTAATTGGTTATTGTGATTCAGCTGGTCTTAATCACTATGAACTAATTTCTTACATGAATGATTCATCGACAAAACAATGAGCAGGAATATCTTAAGAAATAACTAAAAGAAAGCGATAGGTTAAGGTAACAAGATATCCCGGCTCCTTCCAGCGGTACATAAATGGTGTCTTCCATTTAGTTCTCATGCTTCTCCTAGGAGTACAGAATTTCGTAAAGGTGTAAAGGAAAATCCAGGTGTGTGCGTGTGTGATAGGCGATGTTTATGGGCCCCATCGTCATGTGGATGTGAGAAAATATAGTTTGCCCCTGGATGACCTATAAGTGACCTAGGAGGAGAATAGTTTTTATTGTACGCGCTGCATCAGATTTCTTGGTAGCAGAGTTATGGTTTTCTATAGATTAGTTTAGTGATTATTGTTTATTGTTTATTGATTATTTTATGACTAACATATGTTGAGTCGCGTTATGTTATATGTGAGTTTTCACGCTTCTGGGATGTAGGAAGTGGAACACGTGTGGCAAGAGAAGTCACATGGAATTTGGTACATGGTCTGAATTCATTTTGGTAATAACGCAGGTTGTGTTATGTTAGGGATTTTCTGTACGAAAAGAGTGTAATTGAAATAGCAAATCACGTTTACTTGTGAAACTTTGGCCTTAATTCTCAGGAGCCTAGTCTCTACATGTGTCTTATCCCCAGAGAAACGAGTAAATTGTTTGTTTGAAAGAAGGGTAAGGTAGAGGGAAGTGCTACTTTATCGGCGAGAGTAAATAATTCTGTGGTAGGGTAGAGGTAAGCGCTGCCTACTGGAAATACAGGATTCTTGTGTAAAAGGACAAAGCTGTCACTTTTGTTTAGCGAATCAGATCATGGAATTGTTTTAATTGTTGTAACTAACGAAGAAAACAGCGAAAAGAAAAAATTGCCGATAAATTTTGTAAAGGAGGGGTAAAAGAGCAGAAGTGACGTAGAACAGTGCCGCGCTAGGATTGGATAGTGCGCTAGTCACGTGAACACAGAGCAGGAGTGACGTAGAAAAGTGCCGCGCTAGGATTGGTTGGTTCACGGACGAAGGAAATTGTTCTGATTGGTACGTTAGTGTGAGTCGCGCTGTAATTGGTCGAAGTTCGGTACACAGAACAGCGTTAGCGTAAAGAGAAAACAAATAGAAAACATGCCGTATTACGAGTATGAAAGGGAGAGAACGTCATGGACGACGAAATTGAAGAATTTCTTTAAGAAAGACAAAAAGGTTGTGACTAGAGAGGGACAAGTAATTCCTCCGCCGAAATCAGCAGCTTCACATATGATGCTGAAATATGGATATCATACGTGCATATGGTTGGAAAATTGGGCAAAATATACGAAGAATGATGGTGCTTTAGCTTTCCCTGAGAATGGTTCATTTAGTGTAGCGGTTTTGCGAAATTTGCGAGAAAAAATGTGTATATTGGAACCTAGACCTAGACCAACACAGTTTGAGGCTTTGACGGAATGGGACGATGAGATGTATGAACGAGAGAGATTCAGAGGAATGAGAGATCATGAGTTTATGCCTGGAAGATTGTGGGGAGTAAATCATGAGGACAGAATAAAACGATGGAGATGTGCTAACATGACAGGAGGTTTGTTTCCAGCTTTTACAGTTGACGAAGGGACTAAGAAAAAGCGGACTGAGAAAAAGAAACATATAGAGAGAGAAAAGTATATGCATGAGAGTGAAACGGATGACGAGTTGCTGGAAGATATTTTAAATAGAAATCCACCTCCGTATCAGCAGAGTTCTACAGTGGTGACACCAAATGCGCCGCTAATAGAGACTATGCGAAATAAAAGCCCGGAAAAGAGAATTGAAGTAAATAGGTCACAAGAACAAATGAGAACTTCTCAAAATGAAGGAATAGAAAGCGACAATGCAAGCGAATTAGCAAGGACAACAAAAGAACTAACTGAGAAGATTAGAGAATTAACGAAAAATATGGAAGCAGTTACTGTGCCTGTAACAATAGGTCCAGTAATACCCGTTTTTGAGAATCAGAAAATTGATGAACGATCTTTGGTAATTCCCATGAGTTCACAATTTCAGAGAGAAAAGGAAAGGATGGAACGAAGTGCAAGTACAAGTAATTTGGCTAGTACTTACAGACCAAGTCCACCTACAAATTTGACAGTAAATGAGTGCAATGGTAGGAAAATGCATATGGTAACAGAATCTGCAACAGAAACCCCTGAAAAGAGTAGTAATTGGATAGAACTAAATAATACACCCATAGGTCCGTCTCCTGATGAGTTAAATGAGTGGATGAAGGCATTTAAAATAAAAGAACCAGAAGAAAAACCATTAGATGTAATTAGGTTAAAAATCGATATGGAAGAATTAATTCTAGGAACAATTGGTAACGAAAAGATAAAAAATTACCAGGATGATGAAATAATGTTTCTGTGCAAAAGTATTACATGGAGGGCAAAGAATTTACATGACAAACTAGAAGAAGTAGCCAGTGAGATTGGAATAGACTTTGCGAAAGAGAAAACGTTGCAGAAACCATACAGAGTAGACTTTTGTGAAAAGGATATTGAAAATTTGAACACGGCAGGAAGGATGACACAGATAAAGGAGTTAATTGTGTTGTTGAGAAAATGGGGTGATGTGGACAGATGGAAGGTTAGATGGACAAAGAAGAATGAGAAAACTACAGACAAAGGTTCATTGGCCTTTATGATAACTGAAAAAGAATCTGTTGCCAAAGAATACCCCATGAGAGAAACTCCAGGTGGTAGATACGTGCATGTTCCCTGGACTAGGCAGGACATACTGTCATTTACCAATGACTTTCCAAAGTTAAGAGAGAAGCCAGTTGAGTGGTACGGACAAGTAGAGAGGTTTGTAAAAGTCTCAAAAGTGTTGTGGATAGATTTAGATGGATTGTTTGACATAGTGGTACCAACAGATTTGTGGTCAGAATGTAAGATTACAGTTGACTGGCCAACTACAGAATATCCAAGAGATCCTAAGACAGGAGCTCCAGGTCCTGATGTGATGAAGAAGTACGATAAGGTGATTACCTTTTTGAAGAATAAGATTCCTCCTAAAGAGACAGATTGGGTAAAAATCGATAGAACTACACAGGAAAGTAAGGAGTCTGTACATGCATATTATGAGCGATTGTTATTGGTTTTCAAGCAGTATAGTGGTTATGAAGAGTTGAGTGAAAAAGACATGAGTCATTTTGTATACCGATTTGTGTTTGGCCTGAAACAAGAAATAAGTGATATGATTAAGCAACACATGATAAACTGGCAGAATGGAAGTGTAGATGAGGTGCTGAGGTATGCTAAGTATTGTAGTGATGAAATAGAGAGTAAACAGCGTAAGTTGAAAGAGAAGGCAATGTGGGCACAGGTGAAGGTGGCAGAAAAACAAGAAGCTCAATTGGACAATAATAATGGAAATGAAACAGGACAGAATAAAATGCGACCTAACATAGGTAAAGGAAAGGGTCAAGTGAGTCAAGAAGAGGCAAAGAAGAAATGGCCATGTCATAATTGCGGAAAATTAGGGCATTGGAGAAACGAGTGTAAGTTCCCACCTAAACCTAATCCGGAACATCAATCATTAACTCCACAGGTGCAGAATGAGGTAGTTGTTCAACAAAGTCAGGTGCCGCAACCACCACTTCCCAACACTGTTAACCAACAAAGATACAGTACAGAAACAGGATTCTACAGAGGAGAGCAGGTAACACAGTTGCCGCGAGCAGCTAATATTTCTCAGTATTGGTTGCGTCAGAGTGAGGATGACCCGGATGAAAGATTCTGACGGTGCCCAGGAGAGGGGAAAGAGTGCGTGCTTGGCGCAACTCTAGAGGTAGATCAGTCTGGTCCCTTTGTGGATGGAGAAGTGAATGGTGCAAATGTAACATTCCTTGTCGATACTGGAGCTACCCGTTCTACTGTTAGATCAGTGGAAATTCCAAACCTTCCTCTCTCAGGTGAATACATCCAAGTAGTAGGAGTAGCCAATCAGCAGATTAAAACCCCACTTACTGAATTGGTGGAAGTAAAAATTGGTTCTTTAGTAAAATGCATAAATTTGTAGTGTGCGATTGTAGTCCTGTAAATCTTTTGGGTCGTGACCTCTTGTGCAAGATGAATTGCACAATTTATTGTACGCCAGATGGAATTGGATTTCAGACTTCAGATGAAGATGTTTTGTATAAAGTAACTTTGATGAATAAGGAACCTGAAACGAATGGTTTGTTTCCTGCATTTGATGCAGAAAAACTTCCAGAAGAACTAAAAAGTGCAGTAAAAGAAAGTGTGTGGGATTTTACAGGAGAAGACATTGGATTAATGAAAGAAGTTGATCCCGTAAAAGTGACAGTAAAAGAAGGGACAACTTACCCGAATACGCCACAGTACAAATTATCTCCAGAAATAATTGAAGGAATAACTCCTGTGATAAATAAAATGATTGAACAGGGAATTCTAAAAGAAATCATGAGCAGTCCATGTAATTCACCTATTATGGGACTGAAAAAGCCAAATGGAACATATAGAATAGTACAGGATTTGAGAAAGATCAACAAAATAGTTGTGCCCTGTTGTCCAATAGTGCCAAACCCTGCAGTAATTCTATATCAAATTCCACATGAAGCTGAGTGGTACACTGTGATAGATTTGTGTCACGCATTTTTCTCTATTCCTTTGCATCCAGATAGCCAGCCATTATTTGCGTTCCGGTTTGGAGAGCGTATTTTGGCATGGTGCCGAATTCCTCAGGGGTATACAGAAAGCCCCTCAATCTTTAATCAGATTCTAAAGAAATCTCTGGAAGATTTGAAAATGCCAGAAAAATCAGTGATGGTGCAGTATATCGATGACCTGTTGGTGGCATCGAAAACCAAAGAGGCATGTGTAAGTGATACAATTGCTTTACTGAACCATCTAGAGAAAAGAGGACATAAAGTGTCTCCTTCAAAATTACAGTTTTGTCAGAAAGAAGTCCAGTATTTAGGGCATAAAATTGAGAAAGGAGTGCGAAAGATAGCGACAGAAAGAGTAAGAATGATTCAAGGAATGAGAGCACCAATGACTCAAAGAGAGGTAAGAATGTTTTTGGGAATGGTTGGATATTGTCGACAGTGGATAAGTGGTTTCTCTTTAATTGCAAAACCATTACAAAAATTGACCAAGAAAGATGTAAAAGACCCTTTTGAGTTAAACAAAGAAGAAATGAAATCTTTCAAAGAATTGAAAAAGAAACTGTGTGAGGCACCTGCATTAGGCATGCCTGATTATGAGAAGGATTTTGAGTTGTACTGCAGTGAAAGAGATGGATGTGCGTTTTCAGTACTGGTACAAAAACATGGAACGACAAAAAGACCAATTGCTTATTTTTCAGCTGTTTTAGATCCAATAGCAAAAGCATTGCCTGGATGTCTGAAAGCAGTTGCTGCTACTTGTGTAAGTCTGGAACAAAGTGAAGGTATAGTGATGGGGTATCCACTGAGAGTATATGTTCCCCACTCAGTAGAAATTCTTTTGACAAGAACAAAAACACAGTACATGACACATAGTCGGCTGACTAAGTACGAAAAAGTCATCTTGAGTGCTGAAAATGTGACCATAGATAGATGCATGAATGTAAATCCTTCAACATCATTGCCAGATGAGGAAAATATAATTGAACAGGACGAAGTAGATCATGATTGTCTGAACGTGCTGGAATATTGCACGAAACCAAGAGCTGACATAAAGGATGAACCGTTAAAGGAATCTGATTATGTCATGTTTGTGGATGGCTCATGCTTGAGAACAAAAGAAGGAGTTTTAAGCGCAGCTTACGCAGTGTGCACAGTGGCAACTGTGATGGAAGCGTCTTGTCTGAAAGGAATAAGGTCTGCACAAGTTGCGGAACTGATTGCTTTGATTCAAGCATGCAAATTAGGAAGAAATGTACGAGTCACGATTGTGACCGATAGCCAATATGGTTTCGGCATCGTACATGACTTCGGTCAGATTTGGTCACAAAGAGGATTTTTGACATCTGCAGGAACACCTATCAGAAATGGAGATTTTGTTAAAAAGCTGCTTGAGGCGATACAGTTGCCTAAACAAATCGCTGTAGTGAAGTGCAAGGCGCATAAGAAAAACGAAGATTACATAGCCGTCGGCAATAATTATGCCGATGAGATTGCCAAATATTGTGCAGAGAACATGGTGTCCATGAACAAAAATAGAGAAAGGGAGCATATCTCTTCTCCTTTGCTTTTTACTAATACTGTCGAGACATGGGATGAAGTAAGGCAGTTACAAGAAACTGCAAGAGATGAGGAAAAAGATTACTGGATAAAAGCAGGATGTAGAAGACAGGAAAATAATGGTGTGTGGGTATACAGAGATGAAAGACCAGTTATGCCTGATAGCATGATTGCAGACATGGCACGGATGTACCATGGACAAGCTCATATTGGGAGAGATGCAATGATCAGACTTTTTAGACAAACCTGGTATAACCCAAAATTCAGAGCCATTGCTGAAAGTCTTTGTCAAAGATGTCTTATTTGTCAGCAGTTTAACCCAGGAAGAAAACAGTAGTGAGTCTAGGAACAATAGGACGAGAAGGAGGTCCATTCACTAGGATGCAGTTGGACTTTATAGAGATGCCCCCTAGTAACAGACTAAGATATGTTCTAGTGGTCGTCTGTTTGTTCTCTCGTTGGGTGGAGGCATACCCCACGAGAAGGAATGATGGAACAACAGTGGCAAAACTTATGCTGCGAGAGTTCATTCCAAGGTATGGTTTTCCAGTCACGGTTGAGACAGATAGAGGAACACATTTTCAAAATGAGTTGATCCAATTGATTTGTGAAGCATTGAGTATTAAACAAAAACTACATTGTGCTTACAGACCAGAGGCTTCTGGGGTAGTGGAGCAGATTAATGGAACAATTAAAAACAGATTGGGAAAAATGTGTCAAGCTACAGGACTCAAATGGCCAGATGCACTGCCTCTTGTTCTGATGACCATCAGAAGCATCCCTGAAAAGAAAACTGGACTCAGTCCTCATGAGATGATCATGGGACGAGCAATGAGACAAGCACACATACCTGTCAACAAGTTATTGACTATAACTGATGATCTAGTACTGGATTATTGCAGGGGACTGGCTGATGTGGTGCGTTCTGTGTTTCATCAGGTTGGACCGGATGCGACCACTCTTGAAAGAAAACCAGCCCACGACTTGAATCCAGGAGACTGGGTCCGTATAAAAATCCACAGGAGAAGAAACTGTCTAGTTCCTCGCTGGGACGAACCACGACAGGTAATCCTAGTACACGACTGCAGTCAAGTGTGCAGGAGTGAAGAACTGGGTCCATGCCAGCCACACAATCAGAGTTCAAGAACCTACTGATCGACATGTGAGTCGACGTCTGGAAGTGTGGGATAAAAGTTTAACAGCTGGGACAACAAGGATAAGAGAAAGGGTGCCAGAACTTGAAGATCGACCTGAAAGTCGACATCTGGAAACCCCAACGGCAAACACCTCTAGAAGAAGAAGAAGAAGAAGAAGAAGAAAGAAATTCAGAAGTTCCAGAACCTGAAGATCGACCTGTAAGTCGACATCTGGAAATATCTGACACAAATTCAGAATCTGATGATTCAGTTGCAAACTGTGAAGAATTCCGAAGGAGAACTTGGGGTTATAAACCAATTAGAGAAGAAACTGAGCAAGAAATTGAGTTAGATGAACAACCAAGTACAAGTTATGGTGGAAATCCTTCAGAAATAATATTAATAGATGAAGTAGGGAAAGAAGTACACAAAAAGTTAGAAAATCGAGAAGAACCCAGAGGAGCAATAGGGACAGATAGAGAAACAGAAGAACAGGGAAATTTAGAAGCAGAAAGGGAGGAAAACACCAAATCGGAACAACACCGAGGAGGGACAGTAATAAGGGAAAACAAGAAGGAGAAGACAGATCCACCAGTAGGAGATGACGAGATCATAAGTTTCAAAATAAGAGACAATAGTGAAACAGTTGAAACAGAAACTGAAGAAAGTGGAGAAGAGGAAAAAGCAAAAACTGAATCAAGAAAAAGAAATTGGAAATCAGAAAGAGAAGGTGAAGCCAAAAGGCCAAGAAAAGGAGATAATTGGCCCAACAGCTATATAAGAAAATTGAGATATAGAATAATAAGAGCGGGAGACGAAAGTGCTGAACAAGTGAATGAAGTAACAAGTCAAAAGGGACAAGAAAAACCTAGTGGAAAAAGATTACAAAAGTCCAAAAGGACAAAGAAAGTGAATGCAAAGTATAAGTCACCTGAGTGGCTGTATATTGCACTGACAGATTACAAAGAAGAAGAAAACACTCACGAGAACCAGAGACTGAGAAGTCGAATGGGAAAAGGTGAGATGCAACAAACTTGAAGTGAAGACTTATAGTGCTTCTGCCGGACACGACAATTTTACTGGATGTGACAAATCACCGGATGTGACAACGAAAGAATTCTGGAGAGAATTAAAAGAAAGTACCAAGCAAAGACTTTTTGAAAGCAGAGTGGCATCTAAGTCATTTCTGAGGTGTAGTGACACAATTTTCTGAAACTTAACAAATAGAAAAAAGAAAAATGGAAAATACTAGGGATAGAAGAGATAAATGTGAGTTTATAAAAAGATGGTGCAAAATGTGCTGCTTTTGTACAGGGTTATTAATGACCATATGGATAGTTTTAGCAATCACAATTCCTATTAGTTTAGCTGTGATAGAAGCAAAGAATGATACTAAACCAGAAAAAGAGACTAATATTAAAGAACCAGTTATCCTAAGAAGTAGTGCAGAGTTACATAAGGATAAGTCAGTAACAGACTTTTCTAAAAATGTTTTTACAAAATTGTTGTACGAATATGTAGAGACAATGGATGTGAGAGATTGTTATGTTTGTATGTAGTTGCCTGCATCAGTGTCAGAAGGTGTGACTTATCATCACCTACCTCTAACTTATGGAATAACATGTAGTGTAATAGCAAGTTTATTTTATAAAACAGGTAGATTAGAATCTTATTATACTGACATAGATAACAATTTTGCAAACATTCCAGTAGTACCAGAACTTAACAAAGTAAAACCAGCAAAGGTTTTAGGAGAATTCTTTCTAGAACATAGAAAATTAACCTTAGAAGAAATAGTTAGTAACAACCTTACCTGTGAGTTAAAGAAAGAAGAAAAGGTATTTTTAGAAATGGTTGAAGAAAGAAGAATGAAATTTCAAAAAGAAGCAATAAAAGAGGAAGGAACACATCTATGGACGTTTGAGGAAGGAAATCATGAGGGGAAAAAGATAAATGCAGCAATGACATTAGATTGGCCGCAAACAGGAAAGTTGTGTATTAGGAGAAATAAGACAGTCTATGACAATTACTTTGTAGGTTCCAGTATCTGCCATGACAATTATCAAATTCTGGGAGGTTGGGGATTCAAAGGTGGAAAAGATCCAATATTTCCAGGTATCTATTATATTTGTGGGAATAGAGCTTATTACAGGTTACCGGACCATTGGTATGGAACTTGCTATGTAGGCCTGGTTTTTCCAAAAATCTTTCACATGGATAGAGAAGAAAAGGGAACATACAAGATGATTAATAGTTTTACCCGTAGAAAGAGGGAAAGTTTTTCAGAAATTGTAGGTGATATTTTTGGAGCATTAATACCAGCAGTGGGAATATCTTTGAATGCATTTAAAATTCGGAAGTTATCCACAGTAGTAGATCGTTTGTCTACAGATACTGCGGGAGGGTTCTTAGTGGTAAATACCGAAATGGTTGCCATGAGAGCTATGGTGATGCAAAATCGGCTTGCCCTTGATATTCTTTTGGCAAAAGAGGGTGGAGTCTGTGGAATGTTGAAAGTCCAACATTGTTGTACTTACATTCCTGATAAAAGTGAAAATATACAGAAGTATATTACAAATATTACAAACTTGCACAAAGAACTAGTCCCACTGGAGGTTGAAAGTGTTTTGGGAAAACTTGGTAGAGGGTTTTCTTCAGTAGCAAATTGGTTGACCAGAATGAGTAGACTAATGATAGGGAAAGTTATAATAATAGCAACTGTAGTAATATTATTAGCCATGGTGTTGAAAATAGTAATAACGTGTATAAAAAGAAAAGTAAGACAAAATAAGATGAAAAGAAATAACAGAATAATGAAAGAAAGAGAGAGAGAAATGGGTGAAATTGAGTTGGAGAAAATGAAAGAAAACATGTATAAGGAGACAAAAAGACAAGATGAAGAAGAAACAGATGTGAAAATAACAGAAAGCAAAGGACAAAAGACATGCTGCCTGAAAAGAAGTATAACTTGGGTTTTATGTGGTGATTTAAAAATCACCAAAGGGGGAGTTGATGGAGCAGAGAAAATAAAAATTTTTTAACCCCTAACAAATTTTATAAATAATTAATAAAATGTTCGTTTAAATGTATTAATCAACACTGTATGTGTGGGAAAGGTAACACGCCAATGTGTGTGCTAAATAATCTATTAATGGATGTCCGTGTGTCTAATTATAACGTAAAAATAAATGCGTACTAATTAAAAATAAATGCATGTTTTTGTGCTTCATAGAAATAAAACGTGTCGTTGCAAAAACAATAGTGATGGTAAGTAAGGAACAGCTTAAATGTTGCTTTCTGCTAGGTAATAACTAACTGGGGTACGTAGATGACGGGAGGGAAACGAAAAGGCTATTTTTCTCTATTTTAATTATGTTTTGTTTGCCTCAAATTAGTGCTTCTAAAGTATAACCGAGTGGCGATATAAAATGGCCGCCAGTGGGAAGATGTGCGCAGGCGCAAGGGGACATGTGACACGGGATGAAGTCGGAGAAAAACTAACCTCGTGGTGTTGCTGAGAGGCTAGGATGCGAGAAATGGTCAAGGCTGATGTGACCTAATTGAACTGATAGTGTGCCTTGGTGATCAGCAGAAGACCCGTGGGAAACCAGTTTAAGAGAAAGGACAATGACTGCGGAGTTCTCGAATGTATCGAAAGAAGTTACAAATGTACTGATCGAAGCGGATGGAAACATGTCTTGAACGTGTGGGAAAGGAAATGATCCAAGAACCATTGGATCCAAGAGAACTTGATTAAAAGAATGAATAAGATGACATGCATGGACCAATGAAAGAAAAGCTTGTTATTAATGTTGCAACAATTAGTTAGCAAAGTTAGAATTAGGGTATAAGAGGGCCTACTCTTAGTGGGAGGGATTCATGTCAGTCGCAGTCACAGTCAGGAGCGGAGTTGGAGAGTCGTGTTGGTGTTGGTGGCTTCCAGTGCTGGGTGGTCCTGATCGATCCCTTACTGAGCGGGAGATGCTGAAAAACTGTTAGATGAGACGGGTTGCAGGTAGCGGATGCTGACGAGCAGAAGTTGCTGTTGCTGTCTTAATTTTCCAGTTGAGTATGAGAATCAGGTTATTTCTAATTCTTAAACTTAGGTTAGAAATCATTAGGCTAAATTAGGAAGGTAGGCAGGTAATTAGGGTTTTGCTTCATGACAAAAGATTTCCTTTCTGCAATAAATTGATTATGTTTAATAAATATTTGAATTAATAATGAATGAATAATTGAACAAAAGTTTAAATTCTCTCTCATGCTTTTAAAATTATATAAAAATTAAGATTCTTTAAACAAATGACTCAGTGATTATTTTCCTAAGTAATTGTGACATCAGTAATTGGTTATTGTGATTCAGCTGGTCTTAATCACTATGAACTAATTTCTTACATGAATGATTCATCGACAAAACAATGAGCAGGAATATCTTAAGAAATAACTAAAAGAAAGCGATAGGTTAAGGTAACAAGATATCCCGGCTCCTTCCAGCGGTACATAAATGGTGTCTTCCATTTAGTTCTCATGCTTCTCCTAGGAGTACAGAATTTCGTAAAGGTGTAAAGGAAAATCCAGGTGTGTGCGTGTGTGATAGGCGATGTTTATGGGCCCCATCGTCATGTGGATGTGAGAAAATATAGTTTGCCCCTGGATGACCTATAAGTGACCTAGGAGGAGAATAGTTTTTATTGTACGCGCTGCATCAATGACAATGCCTTTTATTTATGTTTTGGGTTTTAAAACATAAATAAAAGGCATTATTTACAATACTAATAGCTTAAACTCTCACAAATGTGAGACCTATTGCATTGCAATAAAGGGCCTTCTCGAACGCTTGTTAGATTGTAAATATCAGAGGAAGAGACCGACCTGCGACGTCTTCAAAGTAGTGATAAATAGTGCAGTGAAGAAGATGTGAAAGTGTTGTAAATTACACAGGCTCAAAGTGTGAAGTGAGAGTTACATATGATCAGAGCTATAAACACTAACAAAGCGCTCCAACACCTTTCGCACTGTGATTAGACTGTTGTGGCTCAGGAGGAAGAGCGGAGGGAGGGGTGGGGGGTAATTTCCTGCCCTCTCTGTGATTCGAGTGTGCAATGTGGCATTGCGTAATGTCATTGCTGTCTTTGGCCTAATAAAAACACACCAGCTATAGTACGGCCCTGGCTTCACCCCCTGGTGCAGGGCGGGTTGTGCTTTATGGCAGGCATGGAGGGAGGAAGGGATGGTCTTGGTTGCAGCTCTGGCCTCATACAGTGCCCCTGCTATTACTAGTGAGCGAGAGGCGCTGAGGTGGTGGTATTGGTGGAGGTGGTATTGGTGGAGGTGGTATTGGTGGAGGCATTGGTGGTATTGGTGGTAGTGGCGGTATTGGTGGTGGTGGTGGTACTGGTATTGGTGGTGGTGGTACTGGTATTGGTGGTGGTGGTAGTATTGGTGGTGATGGTATTGGTGGTGATGGTATTGGTGGTGATGGTACTGGTATTGGTGGTAGCTGTATTGGTTGTACTGGTATTGGTGGTGGCGGTATTGTTGGTACTGGTATTGGTGGTGATGGTGGTATTGGTGGTGGTGGCATTGGATTGGTGGTGGTATCGGTGGTGGTGGTATTGGTGGTGGAGGCATTGGTATTGGTACTGGTGGTGGTACTGGTGGTGGCGGTATTGATGGTGGTGGTATTGATGGTGGTGGTATTGGTGGTATTCGTATTGGTGAAGGTGGTAGTATTGATGGAGGTGGTGGTATTGATGGTGGCATTGGTGGAGGTGGTGGTGGCATTGGTGGAGGTGGTAGTGGTATTGTTGGTGGTAGTGGTTGTATTGGTGGTGGTAGTGGTTGTATTGGTGGTGGTATTGGTCGTATTGGTGGTGGTGGTGGTTGTATTGGTGGTGGTATTTGTGGTGGTGGTATTGGTGGAGGTGGTGGTGGCATTGGCGGTGATGGTGTTAATAAAACAAACTTTTGAAAACAACCCGTCAGGTGGCTTTAGTTCAGATGACATGTAACACAGATGTGCTGTTGTCAGCTTGAGCCCATTAGCACAGGATTATGTGCTACCTGTAATTCGCATGACTTAATTCGCTAATCATTTCTAAATCCATTTTACTTGGGGGGTTGAAAACAGACACAAGATAATGTCGGGTTAAAATGCCTGAAAGCAGGCGCCAGTGTTAGGGGCAGCTGTGCTGCTTAAAAAACACACAGGCGGTTTCAGCTGAAGCAGCGCATGTCCGTCCAGCAGTAAGAGAAACTCAATAAAGTAAATAGTGCTTACAGACTAAATAACAGAAAGACAATGACAAGCCAATGAAAAATATGGGAGGAGCGTGGGCGCTGCTTCTCTCCCGTACTCTACTACAGCAGTCTCGCAGAGCGAAGAGCGCATGCGTGCTGCCGCTAGGCTCGACCTAAAGGGGGCCATTTGCCATTCCCTCACGCATCTCAATGGTTTCATCAACATCTTTTTAGTGGACAAGGCCGACGGCGGCCAGAGGCCGGTGATAAATCTAAGAGAATTCAACAAGTGGCTGGTATACCGCCACTTCAAGATGGAAGGTATCTACCTTCTCTGAGATGTCATTCTGCCCAAGAATTGGATGGCGCACCTCGATCAGAAGGATGCCCATCTAACTATTCCTGTCTCCTGCCGGTTTCTCCAATTCGTCTGGCGCGCTCAGACATTCAAGTTTACCACACTTCCCTTCGGGCTGCCGTCTGCCCCGTGGTGTTTCACAAAGGTACTCGAAACAACAATACAGTTCCTTCGGGCCCAAGGGATAAGACTCATCGTCTATTTGGACGACATTCTGCTACTGGCCCAATGTCCCCAAAGGCTGATCCAGCAGCTCCGGACAGCAGCAAACCTCTTGCAGGCGTTGGGCTTCGTGATCAAAGAAAAGAAGTCGCTCCTGTCGTCGGCTCAGCAAACAACTTTGCTAGGGTTTGTGAAAGACTCTACCATGTCCACCATCAGCCTTCCGCCCCAAAAGATGGTGCATATTTGGCACAAACTGCGCCAGACCTTGGTAACGCCCAAGACCTCGCTCAGGCAGATTGCAAGCCTGGTGGGTCTGCTGTCTTCATCCATTCAGGTGATCTTTCCTGGCCCTCTGCACTACAGGGCACTCCAGTGCCTCAAGGCCAATCAACTGCGCAAGGGTCTTACTTAATCCCAGTCAGTCCTACTATCGGACGAAGCAAAATAGATCGATTGATGGCTAGCTCACATGGAGGCCTGGAATGGGAGTGCGATCGTTGAATCCACCCCCGACTTGGTGGTGCAGTCCGACGCAAGCCAGTACAATTGAGGCGCTAGGGGTGGGGAATTTTGCACTGGAGTTAGTTAGTACCACATGAACATATTTTTCATACCAATTGTTTAGAGTTCCTAGCAGGTTTGTTCGCTGTGCGTTGTTGGATAAAAGACAGGATTCAATCCTGTGTTCTCCTGAAGATGGACAACGTATCCAAGGTGCGTTATAATAATCACCATGGGGGTGCCAGAACCAAAGCGCTGGCAGCCTAGGCGAAGAACTTTGCCTGGAGAATCACGTCTCCGTGACAGCGGAGCCCCGTTTCGGGTCAGTCAGATCAGGTGGTGGATTGGCGCTCTAACAACTTTCACAATGCAAATCTGTGGAAACTGGACCTGCAGGTCTTCCTGCAATTCTCAGACATGCGAGGCCTATTCTCGATCGACCTTTTTGCGTCGCGGCGCGACCACCAGCGGCCCAGATTCTTCAGCTGGAGGCCGGACCCTCAGGCAGTGGCAACGGACACATTTCTCCAGGACTGGTCCCAGGAGAAAGGATATGCATTTCCCCCTTTTCAATGTCAGCCCAGACTGCACCAGAAGGCCGAGGTGGTCTTGGTGACACCCATGTGGAGATCTTAAGTGTGGCTTCTGGCTTTTCTGGGATTCTCCAATCCGACTCCCCCCTCTATCCTCAGATTCTGCTGAGTCTGGATTTCACACCACACAGGTTGGTGACAGAAGGTTCCCTGCAGCTGATGGCCTGGCGGATTACAGGATACGATGGATGCTGCCGGGGCTTTCGTGACATTCTGTGTTCCTCCTCTCTAAGGCCTGGGCAGATAGCCCAACCATACGCTACCGGCCAGTCTGGACATGATTGGTGCGTTGGGCTCTGCGACATGGTGTGGATCCCTTGGGGCAGGCGTTGTCCATATTCTGGATTTTTTGTCCACCTTGGCTGAGGAAGGGCTGGCCTATCAGTCTATTAATGCTTTCAGGTCGGCCATTTCGGCAGGGCACACTCCAGTTGATGGCAGCCCGAAGGGAGAACATCCTTTTGTATGCTGCTTAGGGAGGGGATAAGAGTCTACCTCCCCCCGGAACCTCATTATTCGGTGTTGTGGGGCATCAATCAGGTCCTTAACCTTTTTCTATCCTGGCAACAGAAAAGGTTTTTATCATGGAAGGAATTGTCGGCTAAGTTAGCAATGCATCTTTGCCTTGCATCATGCAGGCGAGTGTCAGATATGAGAGTCCCGGACCTTTCGGGCAGAGTGTTTTCCCCAGGTGGGGTGTTATTTAAGGTAAGTAGACAGAACAAGTCTAATACCCGTGTAATTTCCTACACAGCCTTTACAGATGGACCCTAACTGTGCGTGTGGCTCAGTGCCTTAAGGCATATGAAGATATGACAGTGATGGCTCGCCCTCCCTGTGAAAGACAACTCCTCACTGCCTTAAGAAAACCAAAGCGGTGTCTTTCCCCACTATAGCCCGCTGGGTGCGGTGGGTTATGCAGGAGGCCAGTATTGATACCAAAATGCTGGGAGCACATTCAGCGAGAGGGGCGATGGCCTCGAAAGCGTTCTGCCTTGGAGCTCCCTTGGTGAACATAAATCGTGATTGGTCCGCAGACTCCACCTTTAAGAGGTTCTATTTTAAGCAGGTGCTGGATGTTGCTTAGTTGGTGGTGAGTAAGCTTTAAACTAGCATAATCCTTGCCTCCGATCCCGACATAGAATGAAACTGTGCTTACCTATAGTGAAGATAATGTTTCAATTCTATTAAGGACACGGAAGCGAGGATTATCCCACCCAGTGGTTAATTTGAACACTCGCCCTCCCAATTTGGCATTAAGTAATGCTTTCATGTTCAATGTTATGAAATATATAAGTAATGCCATTATGTGGTTCTGTTGAAACACATGTTTGGCAGGTTCATATGTTGTTTATGGCAATTTGTGTTCTAATTCTAACAGAGGTCTTAACACTGACAAACTTGTTTGGAATGGTCATTTACAGGTTTCCTCTCTGCCTAAGAAATGATGAATTGAAACAAGATGCATGATGACTCCAATTGAGTGTGATTCGAGTGAAGAAAGAGGGAGCCCTGGAAATAGAAGACAGACTATATTGGCACTAGTTGCGTGGATTAGAAGATGGACATCCCATGGTTCCCTAGGGTTTCTGGGAACAGTAGCTTTCTTTCCTTGTTGACTTCAGAAAAGTGCTGCTGTTTTAAAATTTTTAACAAAGTGAGAATTAGCATAATCCTCGCCTCCGTGTCCTTAATAGAAATGAAACTTACCTTCACTATAGATAGGTACATTTTCATTCTTGCCCAGTTGTCCTGCAATTTTCCAGAAACATTCCAGTTTACAAAATGGAGACTTTGCAAGAGAGTGATGTAGTCCCACCAAACGCTTCCTCCACACTTTCTTCATGGCCCAAATGTGAGACAGTGAATGTGGTCAATCTACTTGGGTGCAATCTTCTGTAACAGTTGTTAGTTTACTACATTAGCTTCTCTCTTTATATTTGCTTATGCCCATGGCATTTCAATCTCAGAGTTGCAAACACTATTTATGGCTGTAGTTTGTCTAATTTTAGTGCACATATGACTGCACAGGCTTATGAGGGTGGAGCTCTCTTGGCAGCAAGAAATCATTCCTTGCTACTACCACCAACACTTAATAGAAAGGATAAATTGTACTATGCAGTCTTTAAGCTAAAATTGCTACAGCTAACACCAACTTTGCCTTAATTTGTCATACTGAGTGCTTACATTCCTTTTGATTCTTTACTGTCTTTATATCATCAACAGATTTGAATGTTACCCTAAAGGTACGCTATGTTTTGCGTAATTAGTTTTGACACCGACCCGTTTCACCCAAGATGCCCAATATTAGTGCACTGCATATTATTTGAGCTGTAATTTGGAATAGATCATTCACTCAATTCAACAGAAAGCGAAAAATCGAGAAAGAACTGTAAATATTACATAGAAGGTGCCCCGGTATGTTCAGAAATGTTTAACTTTTTATGGCAACTGGTGTACGTTCCCATGTGGATAATTCTGCAACTTTTTTTTTTAAGTAGGATCAGTAAGTACACTTTTTTGCAGTCTGTCTATGTTCTTCCCAGATTTCACATCACACGTTTGTGTTTCTAGAGAATGTTAAGCTCTTCCTTCAGTGAATCCAGTTGCTCTGGACAAGATGTGAGATTTACTTTCAAGTTGGCTTCCTGTGATTATTGAAATGCAAAATATCATTGAATTAAATGACACCCAGTTTGATATAATCGTTTGCAAAAGATGGTAGATCAGCGGTTTCTTAAAACTTTGACTTCCGTGAATCACTACTGAAAGTTGGGAATCCCTGAATAAGTGAATTTTACAATTTGAATGCCAAAACCGTGCACAAGCAAAAAAAACAAGCATATATAGCAAACCAATTTACAAACTATGAACTACATTATTTATTACACAAACAAAAAGTAAACATAATTGATATTTTAATTTAATGGCAAGGTTGGAACTTTTCCAAATTTGGTTTGCCTTCTCCTTTTTTTGCTCCTAATGCATGTTCTTTTTGTTGGCACGTACCAGTGCTTCAACTGAAGCCACCAATCTACTAAATTGGGTTTTACGTACTTGCACTACTTTAACAATATCGAGCATACAATACCGACTTAATTTTCAGACCACAATTTTTAATTTCTTCACATTTACAGACCCTTTAGAAATTTTCAATTTTGCTTTATGTTTATATTCTTCATTAATATTATTTAAATTTTCTAAACCGTTGCAGACCTCATCATCCTTCCCGGGTTAAACACTGGTTTAGATTTTGCCTGTAGGCACACTGACTATACAGAACTACCGGATATTCTCTAACTCACACATTGGATATAGAGTTGACGGAACAGCACATATCCATTTAATGTATTTATTTGGGGGCTTTGTAAAGTGAGACAAGCCACCACTAGGAAGTCTCTGATCGCTTTGGATTAGATATATCAGTCAGGTAGTTTATCATTAGACATAATAGTTAACAACAAATACTAGTAACTATGTAGCTTTTAACTCATGGTACAGCCTTTTACGTAGATTAAATAATCACAGAGTTAGAGCAAGGAGCTCAGCAGAGCTGATTTTAGGCATCTAACTAACAAGTCCAGGTCAAGGCAGGAGACAGAACTGGACAGAGAGGAACGGCTCATCGTATCATAGCCCGAATACTTGAATTTTAGCAACCTCCTGAATCTGAGAAACTCCGTTTTCTGTCCTGAATACAGTGGGAAGTTGCTCCATAGAGAAAACATTTAGGGCTGTACCTACAAACTTCATACGGCGGACCAGTCAAATGGTCAAAAACTTCAACCTTGCCAGGAAGTGTTGTAAACAGCCATGCAACAATTTGTCAACAAGATAGAGGGTTAGAAGTTTGCTCATTCCTTCACTGTGTTGGGGAGGAAATTAAACATGAAGAAATTGCGCTACAACAGACACCAGTAGAAACCTGTGTTTGTAAGCTTAATGGAATTTATGGTTTCAGCACAAGCACGTATTCTATTGTCCCAGTAAATTGAAAACATGATTGAAGAATAGGAGCAGTTGAGTGAATTATCCAGATGTACACAGAATCTTATAAGAAGTCTTGGGAGCAGAACGATAAAACACATACGCAAATATATACACATTCAAAAGAAGTAGATAAATGGTTTGTTAAGTATTGTTGGAATTACAATAAAGAATGCGTAGAAAATAGGTTAAGAGGTTAGGGACACCAATGACAAGATGTTTTCTGCAACAAATATATAATTTTTTTTTGATTTTCAAAACCTTTATTGAAAAGGAAAAACACAATAAAGCATGTACCAGGTTATCGCTTCATCAATGATCGTAGTTGTAGTTGCACTTTCAAATAAAGTCGACATTACAGAGCAATTGGTGATTAGATGTTAACATGACACAATACATATTCATTGGAGCTATGATAGTTACATTATGGAGGGGGAACAAGAAGTCGGGCCCGGGGTGTGATCAGGGTCTGTGGAGTCCATGCAGGCGAATGGAGCGTCAGTGGTGGGGGAGTCAGTTGTAGTTACGTCAGGGGTGGCCGGCCGTTGGAGGTAGGAAATGAGAGGGCCCCATATGTCAGGAGGTCTATTAGCCGCAGGCATCAAATCCCAGAATTCGCCAAGGAGCGTCTGACAGTGGGCAGAATCATCCAACCAGCGCTTGGTTTGGGGTGCCGGCTTACGGCCCCAGTGCATGGCCACCCGGCGTTCGGCAAGCACCAGGAGCATCGCAATCAATTTGCGAATAGCAGCGGACACGCGCTTAACATAACCCAAGAGGCACATCAGGGGATCAGAGGCGACGCACTCAAGTGTAATTTCACTAATGGTGGTGCACACCTCCACCCAGAACGAGGAGACCCCGGGGCACAGCCAGGCCAGGTGCGCGAAATCTGCGCAGGGTGCCGAGCAGCGCATTTATCTGTCGTCGTCCCTCAAGCCCATCTTGTGTAGTGATGCAGGGGTACGGTAGAGTCTGTGAAGGTATTTAAATTCTGCAACAAATATGTAACTGCTAAGTAACCTATTATTTGACCTTTTGCCAGAAGAATTGTTCATGATACTATTTAAGTGGTTGCCAGTGAAGCAACAAATTGAGACTGGCTGTTTACCTGTGTGGAGACAGCTGCTCTCCCTGCCACGACAGTAAAGAGTTGTGTTTGCCTTGCCAAGAGAAGTCTTGTATTTTCTTTATTTTAGTTACCCCGCAAAAGTTGGCGAGCCAGATAGAAGTACCATTTGCCCTCAACCGACTGCTGCCACTGGAATATAGCCTACCCCCGCTGCATAGATCATTGCGCATGTTTGATGAGGTAAGCAGACGCCATATTGCCTACAGTTCTGCTTGCTTTTCCACAGGGGAGGGTTGGACCCGGCGACTGCCGTCTTTAAGGTGAGGACAATGCAGACTTGGTTCCATGTTTTGTATATTATATGACTGGTCTCTTTGGCAATGGTAAACTCAGATGTGACGTAAATATACATTTACAAGGGACATTTGATGACAAAATATGCAGGAGCTAAGTTACAGAAGCTACCTAAGCTTTATGTCAAATTTTTTGTGAGAAGTCTAAGGACTCCTTACATGTTGATACCCCTGGTACCCTGTCCGCTCTCCCACCTCCCTATGACTCAATGAGTACGATCAGTTGCATGTTTCATCAGCAACATCGCATCTATTACTGAAGAGAAATGCAACAGGAAGGGTAGTTAGGGAGCGAATGTCTACCCCACAACGGAGAGATACAGATGACGCTAAATGGAATGACTATGTAGACGGGGCTGTTAGTATGGCGCGATGGCCAGTATCCCAAGGAAGAGATGAGGATTTTAGAAGGACTGAAGATAATCTACCACCTTGGCAGAAGGGCAGAGCAATAGTTTCACCAGAGTGGGTTCAGGAATGGGTATCACGAAGTGAGGACAGAAGTGATGCAAGGAGAAAAGAATGTTGTCATGATCTTTAAGGACAGATTCAGAAAAGTTTTGTACTCCCTTGAATTGAGAGCAAGATGAAGGCAGCTAGATCTGCCATTTAGTTAGCTAAGATTTCTTATTTAAAGGCACTGTTATTTCCATAAGTAGTGCCTGAAAATACAAGAAATGCAAGCGCCTACTCCAGAATGACATCAATAAAAAGGTGTAAAATAGCAGTGCTTGCTGGTTTGCGGTCTAGATGTCTTGTTGGAGAAATATGTGTGTCACCTGTGCTATCGCAGTTATCTTCCTTTTATTTTACAGAACAGGACGTTTAGGTCTCTCTATGGCACTTCTAGATTCACACTGAAGTGCGAGGCACATTCGCTAAAAAGAAAATAAATCAGCCTTCTAAAAGGTAATTATTTCAATGGCAGGTGCAAGAATTCCAGATGCTAAAATTAGAATTTTTTTGTGGCGATCTGCACTCACACTTGTTGGCCTTCGAGGTGGATTTTGGAGCAAACCCTGCCTTCAGCATGAAGATCACTCTCAATGCAATGTGACACAGAGAAGGGTGATAATGTGTGAAAATGTTTCTCCGAAGGACCACACACATGCTTTAGTGGTCATTAGGTCACTGTAAGGCTGAGCATACTAAACAGCGACATATCCGAAGTGAAATCGAAGTATGGAGAAATCAAAACGTAGTAAGACTTACCATTAGACTATACTTCTTACTCCGTGTTCTGGTGCTGTGGTTTATCTAGTAGGCATCTCCATGGCCCCTTTGGTAGCAGCCTATAAAGAGAACAACGCATTTGTTAATATTTATATATTCATACTTTAGTAGCAGTATACTGTTGAATTTAAGGGCTGGATTTTTAGAAATGCAAACGTAACATCAAAACGATTAGGCACAAAAGGTGTTTAGCAAAATGGCACACGATCAATAGAACAGTTTATTGCTTTTCTAAGACTTCCTTCAACTGTGCATGACCCTTGTGAGTCGGTCTCTCACACCTACATTTATCGAACAATGCCAGTTTGCAAAATAGCAAATTAAACTTGTGCAAATATTGATTTTATCACACCCTGTATGCACACAGTAGGCGACAGAAAGAAAATATGCTTTGTTGGTTTAAATAACAGCCATTGCATTTACTCGACTTAATACACTCCTTTCACAACATGAATTGGTGAAAGACTAAGATAACAGTGTGGAGAAATTGTTCTATCCCTCGTTTGTCGTAGAGGTAAAACAACATGTAGGGCCAGATTTATTATCCGTTGTTTTGGTTGAAAACACTAAAACGCAGAGTTTGCGACAAAAAAAAAAAAAAAAAAATGATTTTCCAATGTACAAACCCCATTTAAAGAGTAAGTCAAGCTTTACTGACTCCTAAAATCAGAATGGAACTGGGTACAATTTTAAATTTGGAAGGGGAGTGTTTTAGGCATCCCTTCCAAGTGCCAAATTATTATGTAATGGAATTCCGTCCGCAAACCACTGAAAAGTTATCAACCCCCCTCACCCCCACCCCCCAAGTTGGAGTGGTTACCCATTCTCAAAAGGAAAGGGTCCACTTTGTGAATGTTGAAAAAAGTTTCAGGGAGAGTAGGCAGTGGTCCACAGGACTACTGACAACTCCATTTTTATTTTATTTTTAAATTAAAAGCAAAAAAAAAGCTTTTTTTAAAGGCAGCCCTGTTTGCTTAAAGGAATACAGGCTGCATTAAAAATGCACGTTTTCCTTACTTAAACCATTTCACAGAAATGGTTAGTCAGCTAGCTCTTGCAGGCTACCTGCCAGTTTATTGTGCCCAAAGTGATCTGCATTTTTGAGGCCTAACTCATCAATATTAATGAGGTACATCAGATTACAAACCACTCCGATTCTGAATTTTATGAACTGACCTATTATTACATAGGTTGGTTTGCAAATTTACACACTGGTCGAAAATTGAGCCAGTGTAATTATATATCTGGACAAAAATCTTTAGCTTACTGCAGTGAAATCCTAGATTCCATGTGGAAACGTATCTGTTTACAGTTTTTAACACATGCAATAGCAATCCCCTTTAAGGCCTATTGGCTTTGACAAATGCCCTTCACACGTCGGCCCAACTGCGTTTGTCGTAACCTTTCATAATAAACAGATTAGACCATGGCATCAGATGTATTTTTTCCCAGTAAACCAATAAGACCCAAAGCCTTTGTCATTGGCTGGTCAAAAAAACTAGCAAGCTCTGTCTTACCATATTGAAATAAGCTTTACCACAAGGCAACAGTCATAAAATTACAAATATGTACAACTTCACAGGTGTCAAAACAGTATATAGGCCGATACGGCTAGAACTTGCTCTATGTGCATAATTTGCTCACACATGTTCCTTGTCCTTGAATACCTATGTTAACAACTGAATTGTATCCAGACAGTTCGTTTTTTCAACATGTATAATGTTGGATAAACACAGCTTTACCCTTTTCCTTGCCTCTTGGATAAACACAGTTTTACCCTTTTTCTTGCCTTTTGAATTCACATAATAGGGTCTCGATATTGCATGGCTTGATCAAGGTCATAGGACCAGTTTTTTACATTCGCAGTGTTTTTCTACTTTTCTCCATTTTTTGCATAATCGCAGCCCGTCTGTGTATTCTATTTTGAGAGTTTTCTCGCAGACAGGTTTATTCTCTTGACGAAAATTAGACTAGTCTCCTCTTGCAAATATCGTCATTCATGATATTTTTGTATTCATGTGCTACACGATTGCCCCACACAGTCTGTTGTCTAATTCCACACATTATCCTTTGCACAACAGATTGGTTTGATGAACCGGCTCCATTAATTGGGTCTGCCACGCCGCCTAGTGGTTGGATAAAAGCGATAGTTGTTTAGTTGGCTCTTGTCATTGCACCGAGCTAGACGTGCCGTGTGCCGCTGCTCCCTCGTATTTATGCGGATTCAATCACTGTGATTACGGTATGGCCCTTATTCAGCACTATATTTTCCTAGTTTGTGCAGACGCTGGTCTTGGTCTCTCTGACTGTCTGTTTGTTTACGCTTTCCAGACTGTCTTTCACACCGAGAATTATTGCATCCCCGATTGTATACCTATTGCTCCGCTCGGAGTGCCTTTATCATTGCGCACAGGTAGGCCTCTTGCTCTCATTTCTTAGTTTTTATGATATTGCTTAAATCTCATTTTCTGTGATATTGTTGACTCTTTCTTTGTTTTAACATAGCGTCTTCATTACAAAGCGCCCTGTATCGCCGAGTTTCTCCGGCCAATGTATACAGCTGCCTGCCTCCCTCTCCCTTACATGGGGTAAGCCCTCCCTTTTTACCAATAGACGAGTGATACAAGTTTGGTTTTGCTTACCCTTACTCTATGTGTATTTTTGTCCTTACAGCACCCCGCTGGGTTCTCTGTAAGTTCTCTTTTTTCACTCTTCACACGGTGCCACAGTCTTTACACTAGGCAGTGCAGGATCACCCTTAGGTAACTGTCCATCTTCTAATCCTCCTGCTGTTGCACATACGCTTGGCTACAGACTGAACACATTTTAAAACAAAACCCCCCTTTTTTCTTATAGGTGCCCTTACATTCTAGGTCCTGAGGAGACCCTTTATTCAATTGAGGGTCGAAACGCCGTCGACAATAGATCAATACGAACCATTGCACAACACACACAATGATGATTAGTGTTGTAATATTGATTTCAAATGTTTTGGTCGCATGAATTTCATAGTTAAACCTTGTGAATATCCTTGTTGCACTTTTTGTATTTGGTAAAAAAAAAGTTCTGTTTTTCACTGGGACACCTGACACTAATTGTTGTATTGTTTTTCTAAAAATAGTAAGATTTTGAATATGTATATATTTTCTACATAAATTTATATTGGATAAACTGCATCCCTTGTGTGGAGTTCGAGTTCTCTTTCTGACATCACTTCCGATTATAATTGCCATTGTGCATTGATTATTACTTATACGGTTTTTTATATTCCACAGGAGCCCTTGTTGTTTTTTTTTATAAAACATTATATAAGTCATCCTAACATGTCCTGAGCAAAGATTATCACAATGTAAATCTTACACCCTTGGGGTTTCTCAGAGGGGGTAACCAACACCCAACCCTTTGCATTGTATGGTAATCTGTGAGATTCTGCATAAAAAATGGTCTATAGGCTTTAACACACTGTACCAACATTCTACCTTTCCAGGTCTATTGTTTGTAGTATGTTTTTTTCACTATAAATAGGTCAGCACTACTGCCTATATAGCAACTGATCTAACTTTTCCAAAGGAACAAATGATGCCTAAAGCCTTTATCGTTGACTTGTTGCCATACCAACTCCCTGTATGCTTTCCCACAATGCAAACATTTGCATACAGTCATAAAATGTAAAATGTATAACAGTACAATTAGCAAAACTACATTATCCTCTTAAGTGGGCCTAGCAGGGATTTCTATAGTGCAAATATTGTACTTCCAAGGGTTTGTGAGAAAGGTTAATCATCATCAATACCCTTGCTTTCTATTGCAATCTGTGAGATTACATGTATTAAAATACCTTTGTACAAGTTTTACCATAGTCAGGGTCATTGGAATTATGTGGCAGGGGCGCACCAAATTATGTGGGCGGTAGGACTAAATTATGCAGCAAGAAAAGCCAAATTATGCGGCACAATGAGACATTTTTGATACTATTCATAATTGTCATTTTTACACATGCTAATATTATCTGGGCAAAGATTTTACCTCATTAGTACCATTTTACCAACCAAATACAGAAATAACCAACTGAAAGGTAACCAGTTAATCTTTGCGAAGGACCTTCCATAGCATGCCAACATGTGTCCCATCATTTAAAAAAAGCTTTTGATCCGTTTGATTATGCAGCAGATGATGGATTATGGGGAAAATGTAGCAAATCCTTAATTGTGCAAAAAAAAAAAAGCAATGGCCACAGACTTGATTAATTCCAGTGGACATGATCATAGTGTAGTAATAACGCACCCTTTGAGGCCTAAATGTCATGCCTACAGCCTTCTTTGTGACTTTTCATAATACCAGATCAGATTTATGGCATCTAACAGAAGGCATCCTTGGCTTGTCATAATAGTCAATTCAGGTCTGCTGCAATGAGCATAAGCTTTCCAACATGGAAAAAAAAGCGTAATATACAGCCACTGTACAACCAAATTCTGTAGTTAAGGAAATCAACATATAGAAGGCCAAAGCTCCTCTTCAGCAGTGCTTCTTAAAGAGTTTTTTCTGTTGATTACATAAGGTCTGAGACAGATGAACTGTCAAGCAACCCTAAACACGGAACACTGACAAAACAGAATATAAATGTATTACAACTGACAAAATAAAAGAGTAAAACAGAGAGAGAAAAAAACAGGAGTACAGTCACAAAGCTCTGTGGAGCGGTTACTCACCGGGTACACAGGCATTTTCTAAACGCGAGATTCAGTTTTTGACATACTTTTAAACAACCAGACCACACAGAACAGTAAGCCGTTTGAATGTCAGGGAAAGAAAGTCAATGACGACAAAACTTTTACAGATAACAAAGATCTCTGGTTCATGTACTCAATTACCCAAGCACGTTATAGGCACGTTATGTTGAATGACAGCTACTTCTATAGAGTGATAGCTATTTCCCTATAACAGTCCACACAGAATATATGACCAACAGACCCCACGAACTATAGGAAAGCAGCTATACGCAAAATAGCCAGAGCAAACAAGAAAGGATTATCAAGCCAGACTGAGGAAGAACTCAGGACACATAAGAGATAAGCTCCTGACAAACTTATAAAGATGCAGATCTCTTGGGATGCTGAACAGATATAATTTAAGACCAAACTGTTATTTACATCTTTGAATCATGTGATCGTTTTCATATAAAGGAAAATTATCAAAAATGCTAAGCATGGAAGGCAAAATTTCAGTTTCGACAATTTGACTTTCAATAGGAAGCGGCCTTAATAGAATCACAACCGTGAAAAGAGGGCCTAACGTGGTGTGACACCACAAGTAAACAACACAAAGGTTTTTAAAGTGTGTTAAAATTAAACATGAGCCTGACTTTTTAAATAAACTGTAACCACAACAGCTGGTTTCCATGATGGGATGTTACAGAATAGATAGTCAATGTACTTACAATGGGAAAGAAGACATAGAAAACCCGTTATATTACAAATCTGTCCCAAGCGGTGGATGAAACAAACCAATTGGCCAAGGAAACACCAAGGCTAGTACAGTGCAGAAGGGTAAATCCCTAACAGCGGGGGGAAAAATACATGCCCCTTACCTTATAAGGACAGGCAGTAACCCGATTACTGGCAAATCTTTCCCTGTAGCGATGTAACTCTTAAAGCTGGCAGAAATTAAAACATAAAAGGAGGAATAGCCATAGCCTTCCTTTTCAAAACAACCCGACGATCTTCTCATCATCGTAGTGTTCCGCAAACGGCACGGAGTACTGACGTACCTTCCGGCACTACCGGATGTGCGTTATGTTTGAAACGCATTGCGTTTCACCGACGGGATCACGTTTCGTGCTGTTGTGGGTCAGCGGCCATTAGGCCAGCGAGTGACACTGAAGTGGGGGTGGTGTATAATATTTAGTGTCCCGTCAGGTTCGTGTAACCGCTGCCCTTCAGCTATCTTTAGGCTTCCTTTCTCACTATCGGCCACGCCAACATCAGCACTGCCTCGTCCGAAGGACTCTTTCTAAACCCCCGCCTCTCTCTCTCTCTCTCTGATAGGAGTGTCTCAAACCAGTTTTCATTGGACTAAACAGACGAAATCAGCGGCTCCCTGAGCCAACTTGGATTTTAGCATGCGCCAACTACCTGATAACGTTTCTCTTCGCTTTAGGAGCATGTCTATCTGTATTTTTTCATTGGCGGTGCCCGTAGTAAAAAACAAGCTTTTGCAATGCAATCGGTCGGGTCTCGCATTTGGGACCTTCTAAGTATTTATCCATGCAGCATTAGACTAAATACAATACAATAGAAATAGCCAATTAAACCATACTGATCAAAAATGAATTTACTTTTTCTGCTTTAGGAAAAAATGCTCTTACTACAAAACTGCAGAGTGCCAATGCTAATGAGTTCATAAAGGTGACAAATTGAGTCAGTTGAGACAGGATTCCAACCTGTGTCCTACCTGTTATAACAGGTTATAATAGGATACAGATTATAGCAGCATACCTGTGACATGCAGATTACACCTTCAGTAGTGAGCACTTAGCTTTTTTTGCAAATGGACCAACACTTTAATGATCTGGAATAAAATGGCCCTGTATCTTGGGGCTCACACTACAATTTGCTAAAAGGATATGGTTGGCTTCATATTGATTATTTTTATTTAGCATCAAGCGGACTTTGTAAATTTCAAAATCTCACGTGTATCCTGTAAGTTATTAAACTCTAACCACTCTTCACTGAGCCAGCTTTGTGCCTACACTATCCATTAACATACCTTGGACCAATATTCTTACTTTGCTACATGTTCATTGTTTTAAAACTACATTGACTTTACTAGCTCAACATTAAGCATTAGCATTTCTAATGTTGCGAAAAGTGCATTTGAAAAGTGAACTTCATAAAAATAGGCCATGCAGAATGTAAGTATGTCAATTTTTTGAAGCATTGCATTCTGTAGAGAATGGTCTTATACTAAGTAAGGCAAACAGTAAATATAATGTAAAACTTTAGGGTTTGGTCAGAGTGGCAAAATTAACATGCACTTAAATTTAGTTTAACTCTTCATACACAGAATCGCGCAGTTCACCACAAAAAGAGGCTTTCAGAAAAAGATGCCTCAAACGAGGAAGAGAGTGACAGCCTTTATTAAAGTTTTAATTTAGGGAATTAATATATGCATGTGGCATGTTCTACCTGCGAATCTAAATGCATACCAATCATTCATTCAGCAATAATCAGTACTGACCCTGCCAGCAACTGCCACCATTTTGCAAGAGTAATGAACAACATATCTGAATAAAGGTGGCCCGATAGCTTGCAGGGGAAATCTTTGGGATGGCTGTGGGAGGACAGGATAATGACGGATTTCACTGGGTGGAGGCTGGAGCTCAGGTCAACACATCCGCTCCGGCCTCCATCTTGGATCACACAATATATAGGAGCAACTAGGCTAACAAACACCATTTACTTTGAATTAAGGGATTCATTTCTCTATGACTTGTGAAGGGACTTTGATCTGCCAGTACCTAGTAAATCTGGAGTGGGTACTGCATAATGTGTGTGAAGGCATGATGAGACTGAGGCTCTGAAGTGTGATAGAAAAATATGGCGTCCATGGGCCCAAGGCGGAGGAGAAAAGTGGTACTGTAGAGAAGAATATTGGAGGCGACCTGTCGTCTCTGTAGGAGACGATTTATTATTTGGGGAAGAAGGAGCCAGCATGAGGCCTGGAAAAGGGGTGTGGGTGGCTGATAAATTACTATTGTTGACTCTTCCAACATTAAAGAAGCAAAGAAATGGGAACTGCTTCCTCTCCCATCAGCGTTCTTTAACGTCAGCACAAGCGGGTCATGCTGTGGAGAGAAAACCCGTTCAACTTATGGCCGACAGTGAAGGAGCTCCCCCAGGATGCTCCTAGGGTTGGGGATCGCCATCTGCATAAATCCATCCTAAAGCCCTGCCATTGAGACCCCCATGCAGGAATTAAGAAGAGGAAAAATAACATCAACTATTTATCAATTACTAAGGACTGGTGATTACCTTTTGCGATTAACGGTGAGAGACCACTGGGAGGTCTTGCCTGTACAACACCTCAACCTCCACACGAACCGCCATCCTTGCTGTATCGGTACAGCCCCATCCCCAGCCACTGATTGAGGGGCACGGCCACACAATGGTTGTGGGATGGCTGCTGACGTTATCTGGCGCGGACCCCCCCCTGCAGCCAGAGAAGCCTGAGCCCGGGGAGTACTACGACTGGATGGTAGATGATGAAGATAAGCCATCTGCCGTTCTGGGTGGCCCGCAACTTGCTGCTCCTGACCTGCCCCTGCCACACCAACCTCCCTACAGTGGCTGCATCGCGCTTTAGCAGCGCCTGTAACGGCCTTCTCACTTGCTCCCGTGGCCTGTGGGGCGGCTTAGGGACCCTCTGCCTACGCCGCCTGGACAGTCCCTGCTGCACCAGGCTCTCTACTGTGGTTCCTGTTGCGCCCTGCCGACATCCTCGCAGGGCCTCAGAGACCATGACACGGCCCGCAGCCCCTCTGCCTGTTGCTGCACATAGCAGCACTGCATGTCAGGCAGCAACCAACATCGAACACCAATAAGTCAGTCCATTGCCTGCCTGTACTTAAATATCCTGCCTGCACTGTACCTCTTTGGGAAACACCTTTCCCTCTTCCTAAAACGCAGTGCACCCTCTCCTACCTCTTTCCTTGAAGTGGCCACTCTTTCCATATGGCCACTACGAAAATGTAAAATCACTCACTGAACGTGCATCGAGTATACACACCTCTGTTTGCTGTCAGGTGTGCAGCTCGGCTGAGGCGAAAGCAGCAGGAGCATGAGGGAGGTTTTATTTGTTGGGTTACATTGGAGGAAGTTGCGAGGGGTGGGAGGAATTGTGGGGGGGTGGGAGGCACAGGGAGATTCAGTGAACTGAAAGCAGCGCCGGCGAGCAGAGGGTTAAGAAAATAAGCTACGAGGGGTGGGAGGAGTTGTGGGGGGGTGGGAGGCACAGGGAGATTCAGTGAACTGAAAGCAGCGCTGTGCGCCGGCGAGCAGAGGGCTAAAGAAAAGAAGCTGCGAGGGGTGGGAGGAGTTGTGTGGGGGTGGGAGGCACTAGGAGATTTAGTGAACTGAAAGCAGCGCTGTGCACTGGCGAGCAGATGGCTAAAGAAAAGATGCTTCAAGGGGTGGGAGGTGCTAGGAGATTAAGTGAACTGAAAGCAGAGTTGTGCGCCGGCGAGCAGCGAAGAGAGGGCTAAAGAAAAAGTAGTTCTCTCAAGCAAAACATATAGCTACTAATGACAGGATCCATGTAGCAGGCCAATAGCCAGGGCGGGAACAAAACAACCACAAGGCAGGACAAATGTACACTATTTACCAATGAGAGCAATGCAGTTTGTAAAGGCAGACGAAGTACCCAATAAAAAAAGCGGTGGGTGTTGTTCAATCTCCACAGAAGGAATAGAGCAAGTCTTGCAGAGCAGCGCATGCATGCTGACTCTAGGCTCAACCTAAAAATTGGTACAACCTAAAAATTGGTACAACAATGTGTTTTAAGTTGGGATGCGCACCTCCCCCATTGTATGTGTGTAGACAAATACGAACTCATTTAGTGCTGTGCTTTTTTTGTGCACTTAAAAAAAAAAATATGGCATGTACTTGACCAGAGGATCTCATAGCGCAGAACATTTGCACCAGATTAAGGGTTGTGACTTGGTCATTTTTTTTACTGGCATGACCAGTATTTTATTGTCCCAGCCAGTACAAAAATTAGCGAAATCACCATAAGCCAGAGCTGGTACTGGGATTTGGTTTGAATTAAAGTATTTTGGTTTACCATCATTCAGGCTAATTCCCTGATTTGGATCTCTGCAGGTCCAATGGATCTTCGCTGTTGTTTTAGAGAAGATTGGAAGCTATGCATCACATAAATTATAATCACAATCACTAATCTATTTTTAATCAATAAGAGCTTCTTATGAGTTAAAGGGATTATCTTTAGTAGTTCATCCTGCAAATAAGCTCAATTTGTATTAATCTCAATCATCAATATGCGACAGAAATATAAAATCAATATTGGTTAATCAGAATATAATACATGCATTAAAGCATGTTCCATAAAGGACTGAATCCATATTATAACAATGGAGAGAGAAAAAGGAGTCAGTCAGACCCATAAAGGGCTCTAGTTCAAGAGAGTGAGAGAAAAACCTAAAGCTTTAGCATCAGAAGTCAGCAATAGAAAATGAAATATCAGTAAGTAAAACTTCCCATGCAGAGAGATTCAAGAAACTGAGTAGGGTCTCAGCACAATGTAGCATAAAGGTCTGGGAACGGGTCCGGAACAGTGTCTGGGAAAGGGTGTGGGGAAGAGTGTTAACCTACTCTGGGAATACACACTAATATAGAAAACACATCCCATTAATGTTGCAGCTTTCAGTTATCCTCCTTCAGCCAACCAATCATCTTGCAATGCTGTCATGGGAAGAGGATCACTTCTCATCTTCTGACAGGAATATAGTAGTCCACAGCCAGCAATGTTAGATTTGTAACAAAGTTGTATCAATTCAAACTCATGTGGGTCATTCTTGCATTCAGGTCTACTTTCCCATGTTTATACTACATTTCTAACATAATATATCAGGTTTCTTAACAGTGGTCTATATAGAAGTTGATACATCACTGTAACGAAAAGAAAAACATTCAGCGCAACAACCATTCATTTTCTTTAAGAATGCTGCATCTTCGTATTTGAACTCTTCACTACCTCATTAAAAGACTAGTTTCTTATCACTTGTTAACAGTGATTTTTGTGCAAGTAGAAACATTCTGTGGAAATACATGAATACATTTATGCAACTATTTATTATAAAAAAATATGTTCATGGAAGGGTCAAGAATCAAACATTTTATGTAAATTTAGCGTCTAGCTTGTCAGGCAATGTTGCTTTAGCCACTTGAGGCCTAGAACGTGAAACAGGCCTATACCAGTATTTTTCCCCTTGTCAGTAAATACTTTCATCCCTTCCAAGTACCACGTACTAACGCACATACATGCCAACAGACCCGATTCAGGTGGGAGACTCCTGATTTTGGCAGTATGACATTAACAAAACCCTTATATACTGACAGTATGACATTGAATGTGAAATATCTCTCAAAATTCTTACATCATCACAGAGGAGATTTGTGTAACATTGTGTAACCACTCCTACAGAGGAGACAATGCCCAGAAATGGTAGGTGGTATACACTTTGTTGAACCTCAGCCATCCCCAGCTCACTCGTCAACTGTCAGCAACTGCCCAATCAACCTCCTACATTCTATACCACTTCAACATTCCATTGTGGAATTCAGATGATGTATCACTGAATCCATTATCTAGAACATCACATTTCTTACCCCTTTTCATTATTTATCCCTAAATACATGAAAAAAATAACCAAACTTAATTTACACATTATACATGAGCAAAAACACAATAATTAATAATACAATCAACAATAAACAATATAATAAAAAATTCAAAGAACAGATTAACTTAATAAACAAGATATGCATAGCACATGTGCACTCCATTATGCAATCAAGAACTAACATCCATCAAGGTATGCATTTTTTTTGCGTATTCTGCTGGGAGCCGCATCTTTTGCTTTCATCACACCCTGCTCCAGGGTGCATCGGACCACAAACCAGCGGCAGCTGTTCACAGGGAGGCGTGGTGAACGCAATTATAGTGCTTGCTTAATTCCCGCGCGCGGGCCGCTTCTGGGCCAAGGGTGGGCCCATCCTGCACCAGGAAGAGGCAGGGCAGGGCCATCGCCCTTGGTTTTGCTTCACTGTTATTGACCTGCAACAGACTCCTGCTCGTTAGCTTAGCTTAACCAGGTACTTTCTATTATAGGCTGGGCTGGCATCTGTTTGGGTTTTGCACAGAAGTTAATCATTTTACGTTCGGCGGCAAGAAGTCCTTGCTAGTGTTCAAAGCGTTTTGATGAGATGGGTAAACCCAAGGCTGTGGATGGTGCTCCCAGGGCCCGAAAGGGAAGAAATCTCAAATCCTGGCAGGGGAAAATGGTGTAATAGATAGGATAGATACTTTATCATTAGAATGTGCCGATATTATCAATTCTAACCCTATGCCAACCAAGCCCAGCTCAATGGCACCATCAATGAGCCTGCAGAGCGGGCACACAAAATGTTTGAAAAATCGCACACAAATCCACATTTGCCTGTGCGCTGGGAAACCCAGGAACCACCCCTTGCTGTTAGCCCTGAAAAACCACCAGTGATACAGGGTATACCTTGTGTCGAGTGCATTCATTGATACTCAATTTTATCTACAGATGATACTGAGATTGAAAAGCAGCAAAACGAGAGGCCGAACCTTATGTATCTTGGGATTATTTTAATGCTACAGAGCTTGATGGGGGTTATTGAAGAGCTGAGAGATAAGGTTAAGATACTTCCCAGGGCAGTGGAGAATCTTGGAGAGGGCAACAGCAAAGGTCAGGTGTGTTGCTGCCCCGGTGGGGGAGGATGGGGGAAAGGTGGGTCTCTCTTCTACGTATGGGGGCCCCAGTAATTTATCTATCTCAGCTGCTCCACGTTATCCATTAGCGAACAGTTGCCCAGCCCCCCTCTAATCTGTCTATGGTTCATCATAGTTTAGGTCCAAATGTGGAAAGGGCGTGTTCACGACATTCCTCATGCAGTGGGAGACAATATGAAAAGGAAGTGGTTGTAAACTCAGGGCAGGGGTGAGGAAAACAGGGGCCATGTGTTAACCCCCCTGATAGATCTTGGTGGTCCTGTTCCGGAGGGATGATCGAAAATGGCATTTACGCTCCTAGGCAGAGAAGGGAAACTACGGCAGTGGTATACCTTGTCCATGTCCCTAAGTTGTCTCCTGGTTCTAGTGAAGATAATGATTCCCTAGTAAATAAAGTTATTTATTGGTTTCATGAGATTAGACACTGTTATTCAGTTATTAGGAGTGACATAATTAAAGCAGAGAGGATTGCACCTCCTGATGATTTGCAAGATCAGGTGCAGGTCCTTTTTATAAGCAGAGATCTAGTTGAGGGTCTAATGGCTGCTGATGCCTGAACAATCTCTAATGCAAGTACTGATATACAGCTTAAATTTTGAGACCCGGTTGAGCCATTGATTTCACAGTGTAATGGAGTAGATAGAGGGGTTGGAAAAGGAAACAGTGGATTCAATAGGGCCCTTTCCTGACTGGAGATCAAGACCCCTTGCGGTATTACTAGGGGTGTAAGGGCCTGTAAGAAGGGCATGTTGGCACACCCGCTCCCAATACAAATACATACCCGGTATAGGGGGAATCATGCAGGGGCCTATAGCAACTGCCCCTTGGGACAGGTACTGTTACAAGTGGTCAATCCCCCCAATGTCAGTAATGAGAGGAATACCAATATTGATTTTATCCCCCAAGTCTCTGACAAAAATAGTTTATTGGCGGAAGCACTGATAAAAATTACTTCATAGAATGTAGCGGGGATATCTAAATTACTGTCTGAGGCTGAGTGGGGCCAATTTATTGATATCTTCGATATTTGTTTCAAGAAACATGGTGTTAATCACCCTTTCATAGGAGTGTGTACACAATCTCTTGTGTGAATGTGGGCAAGTCTTCCAAGGGTAGACCTTCAGGGGGTTTGTCATCTGAGTTAAAACAGTACTCCAATGCAGAATTAATACAGTACCCAGTGACTACCCAGACATCTTAGCGCTTAGGTTGGTGTTTCCCTCTGGCTTATCCCTAAAAAGTTTAAACGTTTACCATGGAGTGGTGGCGGAAAGTGTGGAGACAAATATTATTAACCAATTAGAGCAAGTGCTTCTGAAAAATGTGCGGAATGATCTAACTCTGGTGGCAGGAGATCTTAACTCTACCTTTGAGCCGATGGTTGCTACACCCCTTGATCTAACCTGTGAACTGGATAACCAGTGGGGCATACCGCAGATAGTGATATGGTCACCTAACGCTGGTCGGTTGAGGGCACCAACACTAAACTTTGACCTTAGAGTCACTAATGGTAGATGTTCGTCAGATCGACAGGGCAAGTCGAGATTCACTAGGCCAGGCCACAGTAGTAGAATCAACTATTTCTTGGCAGATGTTAAGCTTTGGCCTGCCATCTTGGATATGGAAGTGATAGATCGAGCAGATAGGGACTATAATGCCCTTAAGCTTGACAATGTGTGTTAAATCAGTTCCAGTTCCAGTTCAAAGGAAATAGAGCAATAGGAGAACTCTTGCCCAATAACAACTTAACACCAATTAGGTGGGACTAGGTAGTAAGGAACCCTTTAGCTCTGGATATTGTAAAGGGAAGTGTCAATGCAGACTATGAGCATCTGTGCAAACTTCCTCTTGAACCTAGAAATGAGGAGCTGGCATGTAGTCATGACAAGCTATTTAACAAGGTAAAGGAAGTGTTGGGCAAAGATAGAAGGAAAGGGAAATTCTCCCCAAAGCCCAATACATGGTTCAATGGCAATTGAAAAGTGGCCAAAAGTGAGCTCCTTGTGGCTAATAAATCTAGATCTCAAGTAGAGGTAGTTAAATCTGGGACTCACTATCGGAAAGTAAAGACAAATGCAAAAAGGGAGTGGGAGAGTCCACTATTGAGGAATCTGCATGAAGCTTTGGTCAATAAGAATGCCAAGACATTTTGGAGAACAGCTGCGGTGACCATAAACAGTCACAAACCAATGCTGGATTTTTGTATACAACCTAATGAGTGGGTAGTGCTTTTTAGTCAGCTTTATACGGACAAGTGTAAGACTGCCAAGGTTAACGGTATGCCACTAGATAGTGGGGCCCTACCCATCTTTAGTAGTCTGAAATTTTTGTTAAAAGTAAGAATAAACGCAATCAGTTTCTGTATCCCATGTCATGCCCCGGGCCCAGATGGAGTACCAAATGATCTGTATAGAGAAAACCCAGAAATTTGGAGGCCATATATATACTTGCACTCCTACAGTATTTTAGCTGCTATGAACATTCCCTATTCTTGGAAACTAGCCGAAATTGTTACTATATTCAAGAAAGGTGAACAGGCATTACCAGCTAGTTATAGGCCAATCAGCCTGATTGATTCTCTTCAAAAAAAGTTTTGTAAACAGGTGTTGGAGCATCTCAAAGATCAAATTGGTGAACAGAGTGTTTTATTGGATTGGCAGGCAGGTTTTAGATCCAATGTGAGTACTGTAGATCAGATCTTTTGGTTTGTTTGTATTTATTGGAAGGAGGTGATCATCGACAATGGTAAACTATATTTTGCCTTTGTCGATCTTCTTTCAGCCTTTGATATGGTCCCCGAGACAAGTTATGGAGAGTACTCGAGGAAATGGGTGTTCCCGCTCTTCTCCTAGACATTTTGGTGATGTTACATGCAGATACTTTGGCTCAAGTGGGATGGGGGGAGGAAGGGGCTTTGAGGGAACCCATCCACATAGATCGAGGGGTAAGACAGGGGTGCTCCATCACTCCATTTTGCAGATGACCATCTGCTAATCTCTAAATCGCCGAAAGGACTCCAGCAGCTTTTAAATGGCTTCCAGTTGTTTTGCCTTGAGTGCGGCTTGAAGCTCAATAGCTCCAAGACCCAGTGTATGATTTTTTCCTCACAGATGACGACCCACTGCAAGAGACGGGTGCTGGTGGGTGACACCCCCTTAGAAGCTGCGGCCGAATTTGACTATCTAGGTATAAAATTCACAAGAAATCTATGTTGGTCTCCGCAAGTGGAAAGGGCACAGTTGTCCTTGGTACTACACACTGCAAATATAGCAAAAATTCATACAAAAATTATATCTAGAAGGGTGGCCCCTGCACTAGAGATTTACAGTGTTAAGGCTCTAGGGTCTGTCTTATATGGTGTGGGGCTCTGGGGTAGTACAAAAACCTATAGCCTGTCTGTAGTGGAGCACACATTTCTGAGATCATTAATAAACTTTCCAGCAAGTACCCCATTGACCCCTCTATCTAGATTTGGCACAGAAAAAAAATACTCAAAAGATTAAGTGCAGACTCCTAATGTTTTGGCATCCGCTTTGGTCTACAACAGCTCTAGATTCTTAAAGGGTGGGCCTTAGATACCTCCTGATTCTGAAATGTGTAAGGAAGATCTTATGGCTCTGCACTGTAAAGGCTCTTCTCCAGCGGTTAAGCCTTGATACATACTGGGCCTCTCCGGAGACCTTGTGCTCAATCCCAAAGTCTAGTATTAAAACCTGTATTTAGGAAAGTGTTGCAGTGGACAATATTTTGAAATGTAAGGGTTCATTGTCTGCTGCTTTATTGATTTTAAATCTATGCCACTATATACTTTCATCACTTTCTGTCCTTTGGTGAACCTGGTAGAAAATCACTATTTCTACATTTGGGGCAACCTGTGATCAACCTTTCCACTTCAATGCCCACTCTAGGCCACCAAAGATTTGCTCTTCCTTTCCTTGGTCGTAACTACTCCTAGGTGACCTAGATGTGCATGCGCCACCAATCAACCTCTCAAACTTTCTGGGAGAACTGTTCTGGTTCCCTTTAACAGTATAGCTCTGTCAAGAGACAATTCATGTTTAATCATTAACCATGGTTTCTTCAAAAGAGTAAGTTTATTACACTGAGAAGCCTTCACTGCCGCTAAGCGATCTGGATCCGTTGCAATATCTTTATAGCTCAGTTACTTGTTATTTCCTGAAAAATGGCACATTTGCAGTATGTTTCCTGATCCGACTGTTGCTGCCAAATCCCTCCATGTTGAGGTGTTCTGTCAAACTTGTCGCCAGTGTAATGTCGTGTAACCACCACTACAGAGGAGACAGCGCCCGGAAATGCTAGGTGGTATACACTTTATTAAACACCTAAGCCATCCCCAGCCCACCGTCATCAACCATCAGCAACTGCCCCTTCACTCTCCTGCATTCTATGCCACATCATCTGGCATTCCATTGTAGAATTCGGCTGATGTATCTGAGCCCGTTATCTAAAGTAGCAATGTTTGCACTATTTTGTTCAGTAAACTGTAGTTGACATCTTTTGACAGGATTGTTTAGTTGGGTACTGCTCATTGAAGCAGATCAGTCCATGTGAGCAAGCCACATTTTTTACACCTGACCTTTTCTTTTGACCTGCTGCATTCTGGTAACTGGATAGGCCTTGACTGTTTAAAGCTCATCCCTAATGGCACCAAATAGGGATAGCTAATAAGCTATAGAACGAACACAACATGCTGCTCCACTTGCATAGGCATTTCAGGAACATGAATGCTGTTTTAAAATAAATTCTAAACTATTCCTTTGCAAACATGTGGGGCAATGTCTGCAACGTATCAAATTACATGGACTTGAGTGCCTTGCTCTACTTATGTTAAAATGCCACTCAGAGTGTCACACATAAGGCATTGAAATGTCATGCATAAGCACATTGTAAACATGCAAAAGTCACACATAAGCACCCCAAAAACTTGGCAACTATGTACTTCAAGGTGTACATTTAAGAAGAAAGCACTTCAAAATGTGTTCTAGGGATTCCTTGACAATCCCTGACTGATAATAAAAGTAAACAAAACAGGAAAGCCATGTTGAAAATGAATACAGGCGGTTTTATATAAAGGTCTATTTAAGTATCATGTCCAGGCCTTTGCCGGAAAACATATTTTTCCCTGTAAAAGGTGGCAACCATAACCACATTATATTACACAAGGTCAGATTAATTTTTTTCTAGGCACGGGGAGATTAAGGGCCTAATTTAGATCTTGGCGGACAGGTCACTCCGTCACATTGGTGACGGATAATCTGTCTGCCGAAATATAAATCCCATTATATCCTTTAGTATTTATATTTCGGTGAATGGGAAGGGTTACTGCGTCACATCGAAATATAAATCCCATTATATCCTATAGGATTTATATTTTGGTGGATGGGATATCCGTCACCGTTGTGACAGAGTAACTCGTCTGCCAAGATCTAAATCAGGCCCTAAGTGATTTGCCCAGAATCACTGGATACTGTGCCGACGCTGGAATTCCCCAGTTCCAAGGTCGGCAGCTCTAAATATTTGGCCATATCTCCTACTCTGTTGCAGGTGTCATGTTCAAATCAAATGCTATTGGTTTTGCTCCTCAATTTGTTTTATTAAAGGGAAACAAGACTACCACTACCAGAATATTTTGACTCCTTCAAATGAAATCCTAAGCCTGGATTCTCCATTTCCCTATGTCATGATCCCACATGTTCATTTAAAGACCACTTTAGGAGGAGGGTGGATGTCCTCTCAAGGTGCTTTATAGAATTAATTTGGGGAAATGCAACATTTTAAAGCCAGTTTGACCAGTATAACTGATCAAAACTGATGTGCTTTAAAGACTATTTATAAGAGTTGCAAGATTCTCCTATGTAAATGTGGGCAAAACTGTGCATTTAAAACAGCTTGGGTCAGTAACATTAGAACTAACTTTACAGTGAAGAATGGAAACATCCCAAGGATGTCAATCCTTTAAAAAAATAAATGGTAGCGATATTATATCACTCATCATCTTACCACGACACCACAGGCGTAATGTCCTGTGGATAGCTGATCAACAGCACCCCTATTAATATGACACACTTGGGCTCTCCAAAGTGCGTTGTCACAGAAATTATAAATTGAGCAAGCCTGCTTACAGCAGTGCATAACTTTTATCACTGACGAAGCTGTGTGAAGACCCTTTTTGTTAGCTGTCTTCCTGCCGACCAGGCCAGAGCCTACACAACACCATGTCGACAAGGGCACAAACCAAAAGGCCCTTTGCTACCTCACCCTGTTCTCCTCACAGCAGTGCCTGCAACCCAGCATGCCTTTTGGTGCTCTCCCATCTCCCATGTTTCTCCTCTGTGAGACCTTGCAGACCTGTGGATCTCGTCTCTGACTCCCCCTAGTGGTGCCTCCCGGTACTGTTGTCCCAATGAAGTTTCAGCAGTGATCCTAACCTGCATGATATGAGTCCAGCCCCCCCCAACCTGAATATGAACTCTAGTGCTAGTGTACTCATTACAATGACTGACACCCAACACCTTGACAACATCCATTGGAAACCTCACCACTGTAACCTGGCATCATCTTCGAGAAGTAGGTAAGGACAGGTCCTGATGGTGATTCCTGCTGATGCCCCTCAACTGATTCACCCCAGAAAATACACCTGGTTTTCATATCACCTGCACCTGCACCAACATCATGTCCAGCTGTATCTGCTCCTTTAACGCCCAGGTCCCAGTTTTTGATTACCATGCTTTACAATGCTGCGAATGCCATCAAGTCGTTCGACATATTGTCGGCACCATCCTCAGGGCCAGCACAATGGAAAATGTGAATAATAAGATTTGAAAAACACGTAACTGTGACGATTGAAAATATACTATCAACGAAAAAAATCCATCCTCCTTCACCTAGTAGGGGAAGAAGTTCAGAAAATGTTCCTGATGCTCAATATGCAATGTGATATTGGCCCAGACAATGACTATAATGCACCACTGACAGCACTAAACTTGCAGTTCAGCAAGAAAACAAATCCTGATTAAGAATGATTTGTCCTACACCGGGTGAAACAAGGCCCGAATAAGTCTATTGATGTCTTCTACATGCTCTTAAGAGGTCTGGCGAGCACATGTGAGTTTCCAAACATGGAGGAGGAGTTACAGAACCAAATCAATCGAGGGTTCCATTCCTTTGCCCTCCACAAGTAAATTCTGAAGAATGCCAAGATGACGCTAACACTGATGTTCGCCTTAGGATGTGCTCATGAATTAGCAGACATGAGAGCTGCTCACACAGTCATTGCTAATATCCAAACTGATACAAAAGAACCTTGAGAAACCAGCGGAAAAGCCCATGCCATCTCCAGAATGCCACCAACTAAAAGATCATTAAAAAACAAACAACTCCATTAGATGGAAAGCATTGGCTGGTCCATATGGAGAAGTGGTAGACAGTAACCAGCATACATTTTCATCAATAGAAATAATGAAACCTCTATCTAGTAACTTTGTATGGGGCAAAATATTGATAAAAGGAATTTGCAAAGTAATTATGGAGCTGAAAAAATCAAGAGTTGTAGGCCCAGACTAAATCTCTGTTCACATATAAAAATCTTGTCCCAATTCTTGGGCAATCTATCATAGATGATTATTTGATTTCTGTTTAAAAACTGGCTCTATTCCAAATTCCTAGCAGGGGTGTAAAATTATACCTTTATATAAAAAAGGCGATTAGAACAACCCTAAAAGTTATCATCCAATAGCCATCTTGAACGTAACAGGAAAAATCAATGCAAATGTCTTTTAACAAAATTGTCCACCTGGGCAAATCTAAATGTTCTTCTTTTAATCGAACAATGTGGCTTTAGAGAGGGATGTTTCACGATGGCTATTATTTTATGTTTAATGATGATTGCTGAAAAATACATGAATATAAGGAAGTCAAATATTACATGTGGCATTTGTCAACTTTAGTAACTCTTTTGATAAAGCTGTCTGATCAATGCTATGGCAAAAATGAAAAAATTGGGGCAGCCCTCGCTTTTTTATTACGCCCATTAGTTAATTTGGATTCTGAAATTTGGTTAACGTTTTATTAGGATCTGAGTCAGAATACACTTCCAGAATCACTCTTCTTGATGGCCTGAAATGGGGATGCATTTTATCTCCTTTGTTATTTTCACTGTATTTCCTGACTTTCCTAAAAAGATTAAAGAAGTTAATGCACATCCTCCAAAGTTGGGCACTAATATAGTTTCATTGTTAATGTATGCAGATGATTACATTTTGATGTTGCTTACTCCTATTGGCCTTCAAAGGAGCTAGAGTTATTAGCGCCTTTCTCAGAAAATCACAATTGAATGGTAAACACGACACATTTTGATTATGAGGGCTTCGGGTTTGAATTCCCAAAATCAGTGGTACTATGAGGGATCCAAATAGGAAAAGTTTATAACTATTTAGGGGTGAACATTTCTAACAATTTAACTAGGATGGCCAAATTACTAAAGCAACAACAATAGAGTTTGGCCGTAAGAAGTTTTCCAGCTCTGTCGGGGGTAGAGATATCCCCTCTGTACTACAGGTTTCTGTAGCCCAAATTCCTTCTCTAGCTTTATATGCAGCAGAATAATTTTCAATCGCTACCCTTAAAATGTATGTTAGCTTTGAATCTAAATTATGGAAAACGTATCTAGGTATACAGCAGTTTATTTCGATTGAGATGATTCACTTAGAATTATCATTAGCAGGTTAATTTTAGAGTATACAGTCAGATTTTACGTTATGGTTATCAGCTATTCTCTAGCCCGGAAAATTGTTTTAAAAAATACATCTGGAAAGTTTTTACTCACAATTTACATACATTTTTACTTTTATAAAATAATTTTTTTGTTTTGCTGATAAGTTAAATTTCTGTCTTTTAATTTGAAGAAATTGATTAGTCTAAAAGTTATCAAAGCAATCTAGGTTACTGCTAGCAGATTGCAAGACTGCAAATTAATTGTTTCTTTACTAGATGTGGTTTATAGCAATTATTATTTAAGAGCAATCCTAGATCTGTGAGTTGTGAGTCTTTTTCGAAAATTTTAATGGGTCGCTTCCTTTAGGAGTTAATACGTGGGTAAAATACATAGGAGCACATGGTCACCAGTTGTCAATTTTGCAATGCCATGATGCAAGATGTAACAGATGTACTGTTTTTTGTCCGTTTTTGGGAACAAGAGAAATAAAATAACTCAATGCTGGCAAAATATGCTTGTGAAATGTATGAGGAGACGTTAATCCTTATGATGAATCCCCCATCAATAAAAGTTTGTTATAGGTTGAAAAACCTTTTTAAAGACATTTTGAAAATTGTAGTTAGGAAAATGTAGTGTTTAACTGAAATGGTTTTAGGAAGCCCCATTGGCTCTTTTCAAAAATGTTAATGCTTGATAAGTGGTCTTGTGATGGAATTTTATGTATTTGAAGGTCTATTTTGCACTTATTGCAAAATATCTTTTTCAAGAAATTTTGTATGATGAAATTTTGTATGCTGGAACACTCCTTTGTGTTTTTAACTGGTGATATGACTATGATTGGTATATGGACATTTGATGAATTTTTATATGATGCCAAGTAGTAGGACAGCCAGACCCACCAGAACTTATCATCTCCGAGGATGCTCCCACTTCGCCGTGGACCCAGCTGTGTGCAGACTTCACGACCCCGCCAGAGGGTCAACCCCTTCTGGTAGTAATGATTTCAACAAATATCAAAACTGACAATGAGTCTCCCTTTCAGCGGAATGAAATAGCAGCATATTTTGGCATATCTTGGCCCCAGAGGTGTTAAACAGCAGAGGATTACACAGAGGTGGCCCCATCGAACGGGGGCGTAGAGAGGTACATGCGGACCCTCAATAAATGGATTAGGATTGCAGAAGTAGACAATGACTAGTTGGCAATATACCATTTTTTACAAGACTACTGAAACACCCTGTGTGCAACCACAAAGATATCCCCAGCTGCCATGCTTGGGGATGGCAAACAAGCAATTGTCCTGAACCACCCGTCATGGGTTCCCCCAGTTGATATCTCCGAAGCCATCAGAGTTGGCAGATAGAAGAACAATGAAGCTACAAGGCGGCACCGGCAGGCAAAGACTCGCTCACTCAATCTTTGTGACCCTGTGTTGCTGCGCATCGGTTAAGGAAAAGAGAAGTTCAAACCGCGTTTCAAACCCCAACCGTGGTATGTTGCAGGGATCATAGTGACAGCAACTCAAGGTGGTGCACACATCACTCGAAATATCTCTCATTTTAAAAGGATTTCAGCACAAGTGGAGTAACAGAATCGGACCACCATCATGCACCGATGTCTCCATTTACCTAGGGTGACAATCTATCAGTCTCACCCAACAGGATCTGGACAAGACACTTCACATCCATTCACGGTGTGAGGATGTCCCCAACTGACGCTTTGTGAGGTCAGATTCCAACTTTGACTGTGGGCAAGGCCAGTCCACAAGCTGTCCGGCACCCTTATTGGCTGAGACCCAATCCAACACAGTTTCAGTGGTACAGAGACTATGAGCAGTGAAAAGTCGTGGCACCCATCAACCCTGAGTGTGCCACATTTTTGCATTTATTTAAACATCCGTCTCTCTCTCTCATTCTCTGTTTCTAGGGATGTTTTGTGTTGATTGAAATGTTGGGAGGTATGAAATGCCCTGCGGATACATGGACAACGCCACCCCTGTTAATATGACACACTTTGGCTCTTCCAAGTGTGTCTTCACAAAAACTATAAATAAAGTGAGCATGCCTGCACACAGCAGTCCGTGGCTGCCACTGATCTAGCTGTGTATGGACCCTGTTTTTGGCTGTTTTCCTGTGACCAGCCTCAGGCCTCCACATACAAAAGGTTGACCCCTTGTCCAACCCTTATCCTATAAACAGCCTCCTATTTAATGTTAAGGTTCTATGGGAAAAGCGAGGTATGGAAACTACCAAACGTAAATTTAACTCAGAATCCTGTTTACTTTCTGTTAATATTGATTCCTTCATGGCCCCTGAGGCCAAGGTAGGCAAGGGCAGTGCCATCTGTACCAAAGGAAAAGTCACTGGTTACTCTTGGCTACTCCTTAATAACGTTTATAAAAACTCACCCAAAGAATAGTTTGAAATTGCTTATTTTGTGGCTCTCACTGTATGCCTACACCACAACCCACAATGAAACGTAGCATTTTATGTACTAGGAAGTGTTGTGAATGAAAACATGCATATCAGTTAGATTAGTGGTTGTGTGTATGCACATCCAGCAGTAGGAGGGTATCTTTCCACTCGCATCTGCACAGAAATTACTAATGAGAGCCCTGAGCATACAGCTGTAGGTTATTTTCTCATTATTCTCTCATACTGTTAATGTTGAAACAATCTTTGAGCACACAGCTGTAACAGGCAATGTCTGAAGACTCAAACTACGCAGTTCCATGCATACATTTGTCATCCAGTGCAGTATTTCCTTTACAATTTAGTAATTGAAGTATAGAATTCATAATAAGATAGAAGAACAAGACTACAAGAACTGGTATGCATAGAGAAAAGCTTTCTTGTGTGATCTACTCCTACATGAAGTCAGAAAGCTTGACAATGTTAGTAGTGCCTTGGTTAACACATCTATTAACCGCTTGTAAGCACTCAGCCTACAGAAGCCAGCTAACTATCATCTATTGGTGCTTGAAATGATATACAAATGATGTATTAATTGGCAACATTTGTTGTACAGTTTGAAGCTGTCCCTTCTAAAAGTAGCATATTTCACGACACACACACAATCATTTTTAATTACGTGTTCTAGTTATAGTGAAATGGAAGACTGGATTCTTATGTATGCATTGCTGTAACCACCCACATTGCCATTGAAAACTGTATGAATTTCCTTCAGTCATCCTATTATATGTCGAGAGCTCCAGTGTAAAATAGAAATTTCGTCATGTCTTGTATCAAGATTGAGTAGCTTACCCAGCCCTCCTATTCCTTTGTATTGTGATACTTAGAAACCCAAATTTATAATGGGAAAACTAAAATTGCCGGAAAGGAATAAAATGCAAAGACAAGACAGGATGAGTTTTTCACATCTGATATGGGACGAAGATATCATATTAGCTTTCTGTTCAGAATTTAACACTATACAGGTACTTATTGATATGCAGCTGAACCATCCAATTACTTACCACATTTATGGACATTTTGAAATGTAAGGGACTGAAACATTGTTCTGAATTATAGGATGGTACCTGTACCTTGTCCTGAAGAAGACCCGGTATCAGAAATTAAGAGAGTCAAAACGTCAACAGATGACCACGGTTTACGTACAAGCTTTGAACTTTTCATTTCTGGAGTGGTTTTTGGTCAGGCATTGGAACTGGTCAATTTCAGTAACCAGTGGACTATTTCTTTCTATGTAAATTGTTCTTGTGCACATGTTCACTTTTATTACACCATTGCACTTGCACTGTGCCACCACCGGAAGCACATTATGTTCTGAACTTTACTATCCTACAGTAATATTGGTTATATAGTATGTCCACAATATATGTATGATATGTGAAATTGTCTCTGGTATGTTTTATTGATTGTAAATTGGGATATTGAAATAGCACCTTTTGAGGCTCCCCCAAAAATATTTTTGTTAAATGAATCCTGTGGAACACTGTGTTCTTAATGATTGAATGTACCTTAGTGCCTTGGTATATTAGGATTGCCCCATTTTTTGCTTTGATCTCATATCGAACAAGCAAGTGTAGGCAGCTGACACCTCCCAGCAAGGGCAAGGGAGTAGCCAGAAAATTAAAATACCCCCCCCCACTTTGAACCATACCTGTAGTCACACTGAGCATGCAACGCCAGCGAACCTGACCCTTTCAGAACAGTTCCATTCACAGTTTCTCCCTCCTTCCAAACATACATACTGTCATCCTTCCATCTTTTCACCCACCCATCTGTTCTTCCCTTCACCTTTCCATCCATGCACTCATCCAACTATACTTTCTTCCATTGATCCTTTCATGCTTTCATATACACGCCCATCCTTTCACTCATCAATATATCCATATATCTATCTTTCCACCATCCATCTATTTACTCTTCCTTCCGCCATCTTTTCACCCATTTGTAATTTCTTCGATCCATTTGTCTATTCATACTTCAAATTATCGATCTTTTCACTCTGTCCTTTGGCCTTTCCCTTTATTTTTCCTTTTACCCTTTCAGCCATGCTTACACGCACGCATGCACGCACACATCCACACACCCCCTCTCTCTCTCTCTAGGGCGGGGTGCGATCGGTGCCACCGCGGGCGCTGACTTGGGGTGGGGGCGTCATTTTCCCAAGTATATTATCATTTTAAAAGCACCTGCTGCCGCCTCCTGGCCTCCAGCAATTTTCAAGCATCAATTAAATTGTCAAGGGAACTCCAGTGATTAATCGTCTTCCTGGAAAGAGACCGGAGGTTTGTCTAGTGGAAGTTTTGACTCGTCCTAAGGTAGCACAGAGGGTTAAATTGCCTGCTGCTAAGAACATGTACCATTAAATTCTTCCATATTTTCACATTGATTCTTCCACTCTTCAGTCCATTGTTTAACCTTTATTCTTCCTTTCACTCTTCCATCCATTCTTTTTTCCTTCGTTAACAGTTATGGTGGATGAGATAACTAGAGAAGAAACATTGGTCAGAGAAGGCAAATGTGGTATAGAATAGTAGGTAAGGTGAATGCTGTTTCCAACATCAGGTGTTCACAGGAGGACATTCACAAGTGCTGGAATGGTATGAGGGTAAGAGTACGCTCACTTGCTTCTAGGGCATACCAAGATGCCCTGGCAACTAGTGGGTGGTCCTACCAGGCCCCTCAACCTCATGCCCTGAGAAGAGTAGGTATTGTCCAAACTCCACACTGAAGGCATTGCAGGAATACTTGGCGAAGTTGAGACTGGTATGTCCAAATAATACTTCTCTAGCCCTAACCAATTCACACTGTCTCCACCCTATTCTTTAACTCAAAGCTGTCAACTAATGGCAACCTATTAACCCAACTTTCAAACATGACGTCTGTCACTACTAATATACATCAGAACTATTCACTATAAGAAAGAAAATTAGTAATTTGAGTGGATGATAGTCCACCACAAGTAATAAAGGCACTAATCTGTTATGGCAAGTCAAAGATTTCAGTAATTTAAAGCTGAGCTCAGGTGGCGTGGCCAAGATGGCGGCAGAGTAAGATGTGCTTCTCGCTCCTCCGCTGCCCAGACCTCCATTCACAGTGCCCAGCAGTGTTCTTGGCTCACATCAGCCGCTGCATTTCTCAGCCCGAGCTGCAGAAAAGGTCCAGTGATTAGAAGCAGAGTGCACAGCACTGCCGAGCCATTTTTCGACTCCCGCAATGGACAGGCAGATGAGCCACGCACTCTCTAAGATGTCGGATGCCCGGTCTTCCTGGCCCGGCCCCACAGCTAGCAGCCCTTCAACCACGCACTGGAGGGACGGGTATGCGAGCTGGCGACTGCACCACCATGTCTCCCCTCCCTCACAGCTGCCACCCGTCCTTGTTCTCCTGCCACGGCGATGACCTGGTGACACCTGGCGTCCCCCATAACTACACTGTAGGTCCATGCCCCGCCTTCTGATAGTCAAGCACGAAGCCCTGAGACCCCTGGCGACGGTCTTACCTCCTGAGAGCCCACTGGAATTCTGGCAAGTGCCCCATCTGTTTGCATCTGCAACAGGGGCCATGGTGGGCCTTGTGGGGCCCTTTTCATCCTGACTGCCCCCTCAACTTCATTTTGGATAAGACGATTACTGGTGCACCATTCAAAATCAAGTACACTGCCCCCTCAACTTCGACTGCCGATCAAGGGTTTGTGGCCAGCCCCGTCCTGGTGACACCTGAGGAAGTGGTGAGTGCCTCCTAAGCTGTGCTGTTGGCCGGTTACCCAGGGGAGGGGCCCACGTCCGGTGGGATAGAGCACGCACAGAGCCCGGTGAGTCATGCCTGGAGGGCGCGGGGCCCGATGTCTGAGGACATTTTCCTGCCTGAGGCCTGCATCAAAACATTCCAGCACAACCTCAAGAGCATCCACTGCTTTCTGATGTACCCCTGCCCCCAATTGGATCATCCGGGCAACCCGCTATCCCGGTCATTTGCCGCTGCTGGCCGCATCTCTGTGCCCCCTTTGAATGCAATGAGTGGAAGGGAGTCTCTCCTGGAGTGGGTCCTGCGGAATCCCGACACTGTCCTGCTGGCAAGTGAGGGCCTTACGCACACCTGGGCAGTTTCAGATTCACTGTGCTGCAGAAGGGGCTCGAGCCTAGCTTTCATCTTTACTGCCTACCACCCTGAGCCCACTTATAGGAGCCCCTGCCAAATAGTCTTCTTACCCAGGGAAGTTCAATGTGCAAATGCGGTGAAAAGGGACATCAACAGGCCCTTTTGGCCCCATCTTGCTTGTGGCCCGTACTGCCCCCAAGTAGTGCCCCGGTGCGCCTGGATTTGCAACCACGACATTTGGTACTTGTATTGAGGGAGTTGCGCAAATGACCATGATTGGACGGAGCACACAGCGCCGTGACCACAAGTCCGGAGTGGAGCCCCAGGCTCTGGATATTCTTCAGCACACGGTGCAGAATTCATAACAAGTGGGCATCATTACAGTTGTGGAATCAGGTTTCCACTCTCAGGGTGCCAGATACTGCTCTCCAAGTCGGAGACCCCCAGCTGGGCTCGTGCCTACACCTGGAGCTGGCTACATCTCCCAGGCCCATAGACCACTTCAGAATCGCACCCCACCGACTCTTCCTACATACGACAGCCTGCAAGAGAGCGCTGCGGGCATGACCTCAGACCTGCCAGAGAGCACAGTTTTCGGACGTGCAGCATGACCCCACCACCTCTATGGTCACGGCTAAGAATAAACGGGACCAATCAGTATGAGAAATGCTCACCTTCTCCACTCTGGTTCCTGTCAAAGACTCAGTCCCCAGTTCACAGCCCCTCACGCAGTATGTACCAGAAAGGGTATCCGACTCCGACCAAGCCCTGGTGACTCAGGAGCTCCTAGCCTCTTTCTTTGACTCGGTAAGGTCTGACATTCAATATCTCAAAAAGGACCTCACCCAAAATATTTGAGATCTATGGCAGGACCTGTCTTCTGTGGGGGAACGTGTCTCTACCCTGGAGGATAGTGAAATCACGGGAGACGAGGAAGTGGAGATGGTGTGCCAGGAAATCATCTGCCTAAATGACAACAGGAGGACATCAGAGCCCAAGCAGAGGACCTCGAAAATAGGTCACGGCACAACAATATTTGCCTCAGGGAGGTCCCTAAGGGATTGAAAGGCTTGGACATCTGAGGATATACTGGGGCGCTCTTTCACTCCATCTTGGATTGGGAGGAGGAAGTGAACTTACAGCTTGATTGAGTCCACTGGGCTGGCCATCCAGGAGGCCCCAATGCCAGGCTGCCTGAAATCCTGACTTGTGTGAATGACTTCCAAATAAAAGAGGACATTCTGACGGCAGCCAAAAGCAAGCAGCCTATCCACTTCTACGGCCACACGATCGGGCTCTACGAGGATGTCTTACTCCACACCCTCCAGCGCCGCAGGTAGTTTAAACCAATAACCGACTCCCAAAGCTCCAAAGAGGTGTTCTATGGTTGGGGGCACCCCTTCAGACTGGTTTTTGATGGGAGGGTGTTGGAATGAAAAAATATGTTTTAGCTTTGTTTTATGTAAGTTAGCATTCGCGGCGCCATTTTGTGTATGGACGCCATTTTGTATCATGATCGAAACTAATTCTTTGCCATTTCCGAGAAATGGCCTTCTCTAGGTTATGTTTCTTCGGAGCTGAGTTTTGCTACACTAATGAATGCACTGTTCTTATTAGCGCATACCTTTCCTTTAGATGTAAGCCTTCTCCCACTTGTCTAGTGGCGGGTACAGGCAGAGTGACCTTGAATAGTAGATAGTGTGTGCCCGGCCTCAGAATCGAAACTTACTCCTTTGTAATTTACTGTCCAGCTGCATCTCTCTGGAAAATTCCATGGTGGGCGTGCTTTCATAGGTTTCGAAGTGTACATAATGTATCGTTATGCTTGCTGATGCCAGTCCGTCTGCAGCACTCCTAAGCGACTGGGCAGATTGGGCTCCGCTCTGAGTGTATTTGAATAAACAGTTATTGGTTTGTATTCTCTACTGTCTGACCGACTCTTCATTTTAGTGGAAGGCTGAGAGGTGGTCATTAGTGACCCGAGTGACCCGAATCGGGTCACTTCCTTCAAGGGTCAGCTCCACCAACTCAAAACTCTCAGGGAAGCCCGCCGTGTCCATGGCTTGTTAGACGAGTCATCTCCCCGACTCATGCTTGGTTCTCCCCAAGGGACTTTCCCCAAATGCCAGCCTGGCAAAAGGCCGTTAAGCGCAAGCAGCACCCTTGTCCTGGACTGGAGGAGAGCACACAGGAGCGCCGGACTGTGCTGAACAGCCTGTCCTCTGGTACAGGTGGGGCCATCTCATAACAAGCACTCCACTCTCAGTTTGTCTCTGGGCACCATTATCCAGGCCAGTTCCCTTTTTTTTCTTTACACTGCCTGCGGTAGTGGAGGGCTGACTGTCCACACATGCCTACTGACCTAGCGCCTCAATATTCCCGGCCCTGCCCGACATGCAAGCTACCGTCGACAATGGACTTCTTCAAACTATAGTTATGATCATGTTATTTCTAGGGAAATGTTTTTGTAGAGGTTTTTTATTCCTTCACTCCATGTGGTCTATTCTTCGCATCGAGTGACACATTGGAATGATCAGGTCTTCCACATGTCGCCCCCATATAGCCGATACACCCATTGGCCCCACACTTGCTCATTCTGCCCATCCCTCTGCCCAACCTTCCTGGAAGTTAAAGTAACAAGCCTCAATGTAAGAGGCCTCAATAATCCTGCCAAACGTGCAGCGGTTCTGTCCCTTCTGAAACACTTGGGTAGCGACATATGTCTCCTACAGGAGACCCACTTGCTAGCCAAAGATATTCATCGGATGCAGTCACGATGGTTCCCATGCCAATTATGATCCTCCAATTTCTCGAAGCGGGGGTAGCAATTTTTAAAGGGGAGATCCTTACCAAAATTGCCAAAATCAAGGACCAACTCCTAGCATACAGGCTCAGAGTGGCCACTTTCCATTTTATTCTGGCCAATATTTACGCACCTAACGAACATCAAGAGGCATTCCTCACAGGTGCCCTCACACCTGTGCTTACTTCACCTGACGATGCTATATTATTCGGCGGTGACACGAATCTAGTGATGGACAACGAACAAGATCGCTCTGGCCAATGCTCTGACCAAGCTGGTGCCTTTTCATCTCAAAGACTCCCATGATTAGCTGACTGTGGCCTAAGCGACGTTTGGCTACCCTCTCATCCCAACACACAGGACTATACCTTCTGTTCTGCAGCCCACAAAACCTATGCCCGTATAGACAATTTCTTGGCGAACACAGCCCTGCAGGCCCTTGTCTGTGATGTCTTCATTGCACTCAGATCATTATCGGATGACGCCCCTTTGACCCTGGTGGCACGTATTGATACCACTCAAACTAGGACATCGCATTGGCGCCTTCGAGAGAACCTACTACAATCCCAATCCACAGTTACATCCATTCGGAAGGTCATCACCGATTACCTCCAAGCCAATGACAATGGGGACACATCATTGGCCTCTCTTTGGGAGACACTGAAACTAGTAGTACGAGGGGAATGCATAGCCATATCTGCGGCTGACAATCACAGCTCCAAAGAAAAACAGCTGAGCTTAGAGCAGAAAGTCTTAGAACTCGAGGCCATACATAATAGCACCGGGAAAACCCAGTGTGTTGAGGGAAATGGAAAAAACACTACTACTCTTCAAGCACCTAGATTTAAACAGAGCAAAGTATGCAATGGCATGCCTAAAACACAAATTTTACCTCAGGAGTAACCACTGTGGCCGGATTCTTGCGCATTGACCTCCGGGCTAAAATTCATACCAGGTCAGTCCAAGTGATTTGTCTCAGCCCGTCCACAGAGGAACGCATGGATCCCCTAATTGCATCCGCATTCCAGAATTTCTATAGCACTCTATACACAGCCTCAGATAGCACTTCCACAGATTTCTCAGTTTACCTCACAGACAGCCTGCTTACCCCCTTACAACGCATGACTCAGAGGCGCTAGACAAACCCATGCACATAGGGGAGGTCATATCGGCCATTGCCTGCCTGAAACAGATGAATTCTCCTGGGCCTGACAGCTTCTCCTCACATTTCTGCAAGGTCTTTTGCTAAGAGCTAGTCACTGTTCTCACACGCCTATATAACTCCTTTGCTGACACTGGCTGTCTCAATGATTCCATGCTGGAAGCCTCAATCTCCGTCATTCCGAAGCCTGATAAGGACCTGACTCTCTGTGGGTCCTACAGACTCATCTCCCTTCTAAACATTGATGCCAACTCTGTACTAGCATTTTCGCCCACCGCCTTAATCCTTTAATTCTAGACCTGATTGACCCAGATCAGGCTGGCTTTATACCAGTCTGTCAATACGGAGAAAACACCAAACGCATTCTCCACTTACTGGACAAAATCCGGAGATCCCAGAAGGAGGCCCATCTCTCTGTAGGTGTTGAGAAAGCGTTCGATAGAGTCCACTGGCCCTATCTGTTCCAGACTCTGGTACACTTCGATTTTGGCGACAAATGTTGGACATGGATTCACAGCGTCTACAGTGCGCCTAAGGCATCAGTCCGAGTTAACGGGGTGATGTCCCAGCCCTTTTCTGTGCAACACAAGACTCTACTCTCCATTTTGCCTCATACAAAGAACCCCTGGTCCAGCGGCTGCGGTCCAATCCAGGCATCTCTGGAATCCAGTTGGGCGGAGATCAACATCTTATCAGCCTACATGCAGACAATGTGATCCTAGCTATCACTGATCCAATGACATCCCTCCCCACACTCGTAACGGAACTCCAGACTTTTGGGAATCTATCGGATTTTAAAGTAAACATGCAAAAGTCGCAGATTTTTAAAAACCTCTGGGTAACTCCACCAAAGGATACCCTCCTCCATTCATTATTCCAGTTTGAGTGGGTGATGGATTCTATACCCCACCTCGGGATCAAACTGGTGCGCTCTGTCTCTAAAACCATCACACTCAACTACACTGCCCTCTCCTTGCAAGTTCTAACTGATATTAACACTTGGCGCCGCCTTCACTTGTCATGGCTAGGCAGAGTTGCAGCCATCAAAATGACAATTTTCTCTCGTATCCTTTACCTCTTCACGTCCTCCCATTGACCCTACTGAGGCACACGCTGTATTCCCTGCAAATAGAAATTAATAAATGTATCTGGGATGGGAAGAAACCCCACCTTCAGAAGCACTTACTATACCACCCAACACATGAGGGTGGACTTGCAGTGCCCCTTTTGCTCCAATATTACCAAGCCTCTCAGCTCCATTTTCTAGTTGCATGGAGCCGGCTGCTCTCTGAGAAGCACTGGTGCTTCATGGACCAGGCAGTAGCATGCTCGCATATCTGGAAAGAACCCTGGCTCCTGCGGAAACATACGGCATGGGGACTCTATTCCTCACCTGTGACAAGTTCTGTTTTCCGTGTATGGGATGCAGTGGCAAATAAGGCAGGCTTGATCTCCTTCCCATCCCCCATGACCCTAATCATGGCCAATACGGACTTCACTCCAGGATTGCAACTGGACAGGTTCTGGCGCTGGCAGCAGGGTGGATGCAAACAAATTGGATGCATGTTTGATCTCCCAGGGATTATTCCATTTGAACACCTAATATTTGACTATGGCCTTGAAGAAAGAGATTGTATCCAATATCATCAGGTTTGCCACTGGGTGATGCAGCCCTCTTTCAAGCCGCATGCAGCGAGGACCCTCACACCCTTTGAAAAATAGGTACTCCTTAAAAAAGACAACGCCTCATCTCCGAGCTGCACCTAGGGGGGTCACCCGTTAGGTCTGCGGGACAAATTAGATGGGAGGCTGTACGCCAATTGGGACAACATCTGCTATAGAGACCGGCATATGGCCCATAACATGGCAAGCACTGAAATGGCTTACAAGATAGTGTCCTATTGGTATCTGACTCCAGCACGGCTCCAGGCTTGGAACCCTGAACGTTCAAAGGAGTGCTTGAGCGGCTGTGGGGGCACAGACACGTTACTCCAACTTCTATGGCATTGTCCGAAACTAGCCCGCTATTGGGAGCGTGTACTTAATGACATTGACCTAGCCTTTGCTACCTCAATTCGAGGTTCACAGCCTACACCATTCTGGGACTTCTCAATTCCCTGACATATCCGCTTCGCTCTACCCGTGGCAAGCAAATGGCCCTGGCACTAGGGGGGCCCACCAGGTGATTCTCGCCCTCTGGGCAGCGTGAAGGTCCCTGATTATTCTGCTTGGCTACACAAATTATGGTTTCTATTGGGAATGGAAAAATTGTCTCTAACTGTTGACCAAAATGAGGACTCCTATCCCGACTTGTGGGCTCCATTCATTCTCATACCCTTACCCTGAATTCAACGAATTAACATGTCCATCTTACCTTAAACTGCTCTGTTTGCTCCCAACAACCGAGCCTAACTATAAGTCTGCCCCAACCTAAGTTTCCCAATCTCTTGACTGATTAAATCTTCACCATTTTCCTCGACATACTTTTGCGTTCGACCACTTTGCTGTTTCTGATAAAGGAATTTGGTGGGGTGGGGGTTGTTTCTTTTGTTTTAATTTTGTTTACTGCATTAAAATTGCCTCAATAACGCTGCCGGCCCCAAGGTTGTAGGAAGACAACTGTGTATCCTTCGGCCTGTACATTTATTTTGGGTGCTGCCGGCCCCCTGGGTTGTAGGCACCCAGCTGTGTATATGCACAACTCGATATAGCTTGAACAAACAGAATTGATCCATAAGGTTGAGCTCAACCCCTGATAGCTATGACACAGAGCTTACAGGCATATTTTAAAGAAAATGCGTAAAGCATTTAGAATTACCAAAAGAGCTAAGAAGTCAATGACACAACACAGTAAAAACCCCACTCCAGTTCTTAAAGATAGTGAAAAATGTAATAAGCAAATGACAAAAATTCAATAGGGTGAACATAGGACTTTTAAAAGATTTAAGTGAAAATAGCTTCAAAAAGCTGAAAGCATCAATGGTATTCTATGGAATTGGAAGGCCAGGCCCTAGACATGATTTGAAGCTGCCCACGTTGAAGCTCTGGTCAGATACACCAAGTTGATTGGTCCCAGTGAAAGTCTGGAAGTCAAAATGTTCCACATAATGTCTAAGTCCCTATGGAGAAAGGGACTTTGGAGAAATTTCAGCATTTTTCTAAAAAACAATATGGCAAAGTCACTTTCAAAAGGGAGGGAATATTTCCAAAATTATATGCTATGTAGCAGCAGGTGCCCCACAGTACGGGTACGATTGAAATAAATCCAAAATCCTTAGTAAGACTGTCTGCACGCATGGTTCCGTGTAATAGCGGGATTTATTTCAATCGTACCCGTACTGTGGGGCATCTGCTGCTACAAAGCATATAATTTTGGAAATATTCCCTCCCTTTTGAATATTAAGGGATTTGGATCATTGTCTTATTGGCTACTGTTCGGTGGTTTGATCCTGGACCATTTCTTAACAAATAGGGTATGGTATCCCTTATTTTGCAAACTGAGCCCTGATGAAGTTCCGTCATCGGAACGAAACGCGTTGGCTGAAGGCCATTTTAAGATTTTGAATTACAATAAAGAAGACAATTGGACTTATTTGGATGTTTTGGGACTCTTTCTCTGGTGCACTTCCTCTTCGTAAAAAAAAAAAAAAAAAAAAATTTAATTTTTGTTTTCTTTTTCAAGGTCAACCATCCAGATCATAAACAAAAATGTCTAATCTAGTGGCCACTCTGCCTCCTGAAGACTTCAGGGGAGCAGCATTCCTGCCAATGAAGAACATCTGGAAGAGCAGCTGGGCCCATCAGGTTTGTATGGCAAGCACCTTAAGTCTACCGTCCTCCATTAAGACACTATCATATTACAGGCAGCAGAGTCCTGCCCCCATTTGAAACATCTGTGCCCCCACAAGACACTTGTGTCATCACACCACCATCAACTGCCCCCTCCTCTGACAGCAACAGCCATTACAACTGCTGTGCAACCAGGACAGACAACACCTGTTGCAACCGTCAAGGTCGCAGGGCCATTTTAAGAGGGCTGAGGTAGAACCTGCTGGGGGAGGGATGCTGAAGGAGCAGATTTAAATGTGAGCACCATGGGCCAAAACCTGATCTGTGCTGCTACATGATAGTAGGAACAGCGAGCCAGATTATGGGTCTTCTAAAGGTCCAGAATGATCTTTGAGGGCCCAGTATGAGAGCCAGAGGGCCCACAATGATCTACTGGAGTGGCACAAGTGTCTGTACCTTTCATTCTAAAGTTGTGCCGCATTGCTTTAGATCATTATTTGTACCAGTGCCCAATTTAGCTGGCCCTTTCCATGATCAAGCAACATCTGCTGCCAGCTTGGTTCCAGAAACATCTCCAGTTGGCTGCTTCAAATGTCACATCTTCCCAAGTTGACACTCAGACCACTTTAGTGGCCCATAGGAGGGGTTGTTTATCTGTCTCAATTGAGGAAAACACCATCAAGAAGCACCAAAAATAAACTTCTGTAAAAGTAGGAAAGTGGGATCTGCTTTCATGGTTACCCCCACTTTTTGCCTGGTGTCAGTATGTTTTTGACTTAGTTTGCTGGGTTCCTGCTAACCAGGACCCCAGCGTCTGTGCTCTCTCCCCTTAATTGGCTCTGGTAAGTACTTTAGTGCCTCCACAATTGGTTACTACTGTCCGCTTGTAAGTTCCTAGTCTATGGTACTGAGGTACCCGTGTCATAGGTACACAAGGAGCCTCCCATGGGCTGCAGCAGGTATTGTGCCACCCGTGGGAGTACACTTAAACTGTGACTACAGGTCTGCCATTGCAACATGTGAGAATTGGTGCTTGATATACATTTCCTTATATCTGAGGTCACTGCACTTAAAAGCTATATTTCACCCTTCTGGCAAGCTCTTCAGTCATGAGGGCAGGGTGCTTGGCTACAAGTGTGAGGGTGCCCCTGCAAGAGCAGGACACCCCTACAAACCCCAGACCCAGAGTCGATTTTCCAGGCTTTGTAAGTGCGGTCAGCCATTTTAAGATATATAGTGGACATCACTCATTACGAGATGTCTAACTATATAATGGCTGCACCGAACCTAGTCATGTATGGTATCAAACATGTTGGAATCATACCCCCAACACCAATTTCGGTGCTGGAAGTATGATCCCATGTATTGGGGGGCACCCTATGGGCCCCCCCTGTACTCCCGGTAACAGCCTTTTCAGTGTCTACCAGCAAGCTAGTGATGCTGCCGACCACAGACACGATTCTGCCCTCCTGCTGCTGAGCTGAGCTCGAGCAGGGGAAGGTAGAACAATAGGTTTCCTGTCACAGAGGACTGGTGAGACAGAGAGCAAAGAGTATTAGGCGTCATAACGTCCCCCCAGCCACCCAAGAGTTGGTTAAACTCAAACGCCAATATAAGTCCCTCGTACAGACAAAAAAGGCAGCCTTTTATCATAGTAAGTGGGATGAGATGCAGGAGATCATATCATTAAATGATCAGCAAAAATTCTGGACAAAGGTCAATGAGTTTAACGGTCAAACTAGGGGCACACTTGTTTGTCTGATCCCAGAAGCCCAGTGGGCCACTTATTTGACAGATTTATATAGGGGACCTTCTGGTTCAGATGGACCTCAGAAAATTTATGGGCAAACTCTTCCAGTTATATGGTTCTCAGTAAAGGAAGTAAAGGCTGTTATTGAGAGAGTAAAACTCTCCCGAGCCGCCGGCCCTGATAACATCCCAGCTGTAATAATTAAAACAAATAGTGTCTGGTGGGCCACGATTTACTCCTCCCTGTTTAGTTGGATCGCTCGGTCTGGCCTTTACCCTTTTTCCTGGAAGGGGTCCTTAGTGAAACCGATTTTAAAAAAAGGGAGTGGTACAGACCCTACGCACTGTAGGCTCATAAGCCTCTTGGATATTTCACTAAAGATATTTTCCAAGATTATTCTAGCTAAACTCGAAGATTGGGCCACTGAATCTAAGAGAATCCAACTAGAACAAGGGGGCTTTCGTGAGGGTCATTCCACCATAGACCACTGTTTTGCTCTGTGGGCCATTATTCGAAAGGCTCTGGAGGAAAATCAAAGGCTGTGCTGTTGCTTTGTAGATTTTCGGACAGCCTTTGATTCTGTGGACAGGGATACTCTGTGGGAAAAACTTGCCGCCTGGAACCTTCCATCAATCTTCCTTGGGGCACTCCAATCCTTGCACTCTGGTAATTGGGCTCAGGTGGAGTTAGATAAGTCGGGTCGGTTATCACAAAGAATTTCTATTGACAACGGCCTGCGCCATGGGTGCGTTCTAGCACCCTTGCTGTTTAGTCTATTTTTGGCCAACCTTCCAACCTTTATTTTCCCAATCTAAGTCCTTTTCGCCAAAAATTGGGAACCAGCATATTGCTTGTCTGCTTTATGCAGACGATTTGGTATTATTGGATTATACCCCAATTGGTCTGCAGAGGAAACTCAATGCCCTGACAACTTATAGCAAGCAGAACCAGCTCTGTATCAATCTGGAAAAGACCAAGATCATGATCTTTGGAAAAAAAGTACAGTTTTTTCTGGTATCTTGGTACGCAGTTGGTGGAGCAAGCTGATCAATATAAATATCTGGGCTTAATTTTTAGGAGAAATCTGAATTGGGGCACGCATTGGGATGTCACCAAGCAGAAGGCCCTATTGCAGGCCAGCTGTCTGTCTAGAATCAATGGTAGGTTTGGGGGGCTATCTCATTTCCCATTATTAAAGGCTTATTAAGGGAAGATACCTCCGCTAGGCCTGTATGGGGGAGAGGTTTTTTCCCTTGATCCAACCTATGAATGGGATATATTGGAAGGGGTAGTGCTTAAAAGACTTCTATCACTCCCCCAAGGTACCATGGTTCAGGCCATACGGAGTGAGTGCAATCTGGTCTCTTGGAACATGGTGGCCACTACTCGGGCTTTAAGATATTTTGACACATTATTGGAGGATGATGAGGTGGTTAAAGTCTTCAAATTGTGTTGGGAAGAAATCCAAAGCAGTGAAAGGATGTGGGCAAAGACCGTAAGAACCAGAATAATTGCACTTAGGAACCTCCATTTAAATAGTGGTACAATTACATCTTGGCTCCCCTTTCCAGGCAAACGAGCACTGAGAGAATTTGTTGCTACAGCATCCGAATCAATTGACCTACTGTATCTAAAGAAGAGATCATCTATTAGCTTCTCGATTGCTACATTGGGCCAGGATAGTATTTTCTCTTATTTATCACGGTTACCAGACCCAGGATTGAGAAATGTAATATTAAGGGCTAGGGTGGGATGCAATCCAATCTACTCATCTCGCCCACACAGGATAAGGGTGCAGAATAATAGTGGTCTCTGCCCCTGCCCCCTGAAAGTTAAATGTACTCTTACGCATATTCTCATGGACTGCGTCTTTTATTCTGCAATACGAATCAAGTTTTTAAGACCTCTGTTTTTTAAATATCATGCTCTCCATAGGAATAATGCTATGGAGCTATTGTCTGAAATGCGTTATTTCAATGTGGCAGTTGGAATTGCTCTGTTTTTACGATCTGTTAAACAGAATTTTAATTATGAATTGTAGTGGGTTGAAGGGGTAGGATAGCCAGGAGGGGGGTCCTTTTAAATGTTTTAATTGTTAAATGTGTTTTCTTTTAGAATGTTTTATGGACAAATGTCTAAATAAACTTGTTTCTGAACCTGTCACCGAGGGGTGTGACCACCACCCAGACAGGACTTACTGTATTGGGATGGGGTGGAGGCGATTTGCAGCGCCACCAGACTGCTCTGAAGGGCACATTTGTTGCCCTCCTTGCATACTCTGGTTTGAGCCAGTTCAGGAACCCTTGGTTCCCGTTCTGGTGTGAAACTGGACAAAGGACAGGGGAGTATCTTGCCCTCTGTCCAGCCCCCCCTCTGGGAGGGACCCCCAAGTCGTTCCAACCCTTTCCTTAGGGTACTTAAGGCCACCCCTGTGGGTGGGTCCTTACATTCATCATGGATCAAGACTCACCTCTGAAACCAAGAGACTCTTCGACCGTTTGGACACTTAAACTTTGTTGGACTTCGACTGGAACCAAGACTGCATCAAGGAAGGCTCCTGCTGCTCTTGGTCTCGCTGTTCTTCAAGTCTTCCCTGCCGTTTGTGTCTGTGCTTCATTCAGGTTCTCCAGAAGGCCTGTGGGCATCAAGGACATCCAAAGTAATCTCCCTTGGAGCGAAGGAGTCACTTCCCTGCCTCTGCAGGAACTGCAACGAAGCTGACCGGTATGCTGCTCCTCTCGTCCTATGGACTTCCTGAGGTCCAGCAACACAGGTGGTGGTTCTGCAGCTCCCTAGAGGCCTGACCTGTCTTCTCTGCAATTGTGAGGACAGTATCCCTCGTCGGAACCACTGGGACCCAACCCCTGCGCACCACATTGACTTGCCGTTGCCAAGGCTTGTTGGCTCTGCACTCCGGAGATCTTCGGGCTACAAGAAGCTCCAGCCTTCAGTGCCCAGCACCTCATCCCGTGAAGATCAGAATCCTCACTGCATCCTCTGCACAGTGGGGGTCCATCTTTGGTGAGCTGCTCGAGGTCCTCGTGTGACTCCTGTGCCTTTGGCCTGTGGGTCCTTTTGAGGGTCTTCCTTTGCTTTAGTGGACTCCCCTGCTTGCTCGGGCCTGCTCTGACTCTCCTGCACTTGGTGAGTCCCTTCACCTTGCTGGTCCCAATGTCTGCATCTTTTCGCTTTACTCGTCAATTGCGGCTACCAAGGCTTGTTGGTGCTGCCGCCGGACACTGACCACCTAGACACTGACATCTGACGTGGAACAGCTCGTGCATGGCTCCTGGTCTTCCTTAGCGTCGCCTGGTCCTCACAGCTGCAGCTACAAGGTCACCGTCTTCACTTCTGAGCCTCCTGACATCGGTGGGGATTGTGCTTCTGTGCCTCCTGGTCACCTCCGAGTGGCATAGACTCTGTCCCCTCTGCTTGCAGGTTCTCCTCTTCAAGAATCCATCCCTGGATTCCACTGGTCTCCTTCACAGGCTTCTCCGGAGGCATCTTCTTTGAAGTCTCGCATTGTCGTCTATGGCAGGTTCCGACGTCACTTCACCCCTATGCACCCAGCTTTCCTAGTGCAGGTAACCTGGTTCCTGGGGCATCCACGGGTGGGGTGGCTCTCCATTCTTCTGTCTTGCACAGGGTTTCTTCTGGGTCCTCTGGGAAGAGTCCTTCTTCTTTGAAACTGCAACCACAACTTCTCCATTGACTTCCATTGGGCACACAGCTGGGTTTCCACTCTGCACACATCCTCCGGGTACTTACCATGAGTGGTTCCTTGTGTCCCCAGCTCGTCCGAGTCTTCTGATCCAAGTCCTGTTCTCCTTTGCAGATTGTATTCCACTTTCTTAGTATATGGTTTGGTCTCCCCCTGGGGACCAGTGTATATTTGTGCTGCTTACTTGATTATTTTGAAGTATTCTTGTGTGTATTGTTGATATCTCCGTGTAGGAGATACACCAATGTGTTAGTGATAGTGTTGTGTAATGAATAGACTTTTTTTTATAAAACGCGATGTGGTTCTTTTTCATCTAATCTTCACTGTTGATTAAATGTGGTAAAACAAGCTACTTTACACTCCTTTAGGATAAGCCTGAAGGCTGCTCTCCACAGCTACCACATTGAGAGTTTTCTATGGTTATCAAAGACCACTAAAATCACCATAAGGGTTGCTTGGATTAGTGTAAGGTGTATCACTTGAATACGTTTGCACCATATACTAAGCCAACCTCCTACAGAAAGTGTCTGGACTATTCATCCTAGCCGCCTTCTGTCCTTACATTTGCAGTCCACTCATGAACTGTTGCCTGAAAAAGGACTCTAACCAATTGTATCTTTCATTTTTCATCCACCATACATGTTAACTCATTTTCTGAGAATGTGATTTTTTGTATAATTTGGGATAATAAAGATAATGTGTGTTGGGACATTATTCTGATTCATGGAGATTACGTCTTTCATAATATTTTACACATACTAAATGTGTAATAAAGTTGACACACACATTTCACCACAAATAACACAATAAATGACTGCATCTCATATGTTAGAAGTTCAGCTATATGGATTGATTGAATGTTTGTGAATATAATAGTCTTAGTGGTACAAATTTCACCAGCGAGAGAGAAGTATACGTTTACAAACACTCGCCAAATTAAAGACACAACATTATGAAATACTCCACTAACAAAAGATTTGGATGCATAATGAAAAGAAAAATGTGAAAAGATAAACACCTGTTATGCAGAAATAAGTAATTGTTACATTATTGTAGCAACTAGTCCTCTAAATACATTAGCAACACCAATGGGAGCCTTCAGCCACAGTTAGGGTCTGTCCGTATGTTTTTCATACAAATTATGTTTAGATGTAGTCATAAAATAAATCTGATTTCAATAGATATGCTACAGAGTAATGACTCAAGAACCAGATCTGTAGTTTGAGACATAACCATGTACCTTAGATTAAACTGAATAACTTTAGAATCACTCTATGACTGAGAGGAAGTGTACAGATATTATTTACAAACACATCACACCAGTGTTCAAGCAACCTGCAATCCAGATCCTGCCACCATCTCTCCATCATCACTTTCTGTGCAAGACTATAATTAACCCACCAATTACTTGCTAGTGCTCCAGCAGATGAAGGGATGAGATGAATTTGGATGAATTAAGCATACATATGAATATGTTTGTGAAAAACGCTTGCCCTATAAAAATTAAATGAGCAATTTATTATAAATAATCCACATGAACAGCTATAACATATACCATCTCACATAACAAGCCCATCTTTATATGTTACATTTAATTATATCATAATGTGATTTCATGACAATAGAACTACAATATTATTTTCATTTATATACACAACGTTTTTCGAATATAACCTGTAAAGCGTTGTAGCATACATTGTAAAAGGGAATATGTGCTTTTTAATTATATATTGTCATTGTGCTTTATTGCATTTTCCATAAGACAAAGATGCTTTCAATGAGTTCACACCTGAGGTTGCTGCCTTCAACTTCATCACTGTTATCTTGCTGAAACATCTCACCAATATCACCCTAGTGTTCCCACTGGGATCAGGGATAAAGGGGTTGTTCCTCTGCAGGGCAATGGTGTGTAGCATACAAAACAACACAACTATTTTGCAAACCTTCCCAGGGGAGCAGAAGAGGCTCCCTCCAGGCTTGTCTAGGCACAGAACCTGATCTTCAGGATCCACCAGACCACTTGTTTCCAAATAGGCTTCACTGAACCAGACTTCTCATGGTTTTGTTGGGTTTCAGAGTGATGTTAAAAGCCATATGCGGCTAGGATAGACTCCTCAAAAATGTAATTCAAAATACAAACATAACTTTAAGTATGACTGAATGGCAAAAGTTGAACAACTAATATCACTTCAACACTAATGCTAACACCTACCAAAAATCCAGGTCCTCATTGCTGCAGGGTCTGCCAGCAGCTGTGCTATGCAGCTGTTGTGGAACACTAACGAGTCATGGGTTGACCAAGGAGATCGTGCACATACACTGGTGATATAGAGATATGATACGCAAACCATTTGCACATCAATGGAGCGGAAATACTTACTATTATGGTACACTGGCTTCCGGTAATGAGGTGACACCAATGGAATGTAAGTTCCATATACGGCACCAACAACATGTGGTGTGCCTCCCAAACCACAGAACTTGGCCTTGATATTGTTCAGTGTAGCATTATCTGTAGGAAATTGGATGTAGTCATTGGAGTTGCTAACATCACTGGAAGGAGTCAGTCGCACAGAAATGTATCACTGCCATTATTTTCACAATAGGTGGGATGCCAGTTGGTTTTCTAATGTCTAAATTGTAGAGCTCAGGCTTGAATTGTGGCATGGTTCAGCATGTACTTCTTAATGATGTGTTTTTCCTGCATGGTTTCCAGATCAGGACGTGCTTTGTAGACTCTTTACGCTGCCTTCTTCGTAGTCTTCCGTGTACTGGTGGATGGACATATCTGCAAAATATAGTCTGTAAATATTGTATGTTTACACACAGGTGTTGGATAGTAAATAATAAAATCACAATAATTCAAAATTATATATATATAATATATACAATCCTTTTTCACATACTTGAGATATTTTGTTTCAAATTTGTCATGTTTTCTTATGTTTTTCAAACTTCATATTTAAACAAATTTTAACTTTAGTAAAACATTTCTTTATTTGTTAAAATTCAGTTAGGATTGTCCATATCCTTTTGGTTACCATTGTATCAAAATTTGTTTTTCAAACAAGATTATTATCTAAATGTGGGAGGGAAATGCAGCCCGAGTGGGAAGACTTACCCGGTGCCGATTTCCCCGACGTTACGACCGAGCACTGGCAGGAAAGGAACAGGGAAGGCGTCCAAAGGGTTAACCCTTTGACCTCCCCTGCACAGGTTAACTCCCGGTCTGTCCCTCTGGAGAACCAATCAGCTGCCCCAGACCACCTAGAAGAGGGAGGCCCAGGCGAGGAGTGGTGTGATCACCACGGAGAAGGCGGACGGTTTCGGCAAAAGGAGGAAGTCAGGCAGAGCACGGAGGAGCAACGTCACAACGGGAACAAGACGCCGGGAGCCGTGGAAGAAACATAAGTCCTGCAGCTAGTCCAGGAGGGAGAAGACGCCGAAGACGAGACGACGGAGCGCTGGTCTGAGGAGAGTTGCGGCTACCGAGGTGAGTGACCGTGAAAGGGAGGAGGGTGGGCAACTGTCTAACATCATCTCGAACGCCCAACAAGATACGGGGCTAATAGAAATAAGCATCAAACAACCAGAAAAGGGAGTTGTTGGTGCCTTTTCATTGTTTGTTCCTTTTCTTTTATTCTGTCTGCGGCCCTAGAACGACATCGGAAAAAGGGGGGGGGGAGAGGAGGAGGAGATCCTCTATTATCGTATGTCTGCGATTAGCATTAGTTTTTTTTCCCATTGTTTTCTTGGAAAAGAACTATTACCAGTTCAGATTCCTAATGGAAGGCAGCTACCATCTATGAGAAGAGAGAAATATCAAAAGAGGGATAAGAGAAATAGAGAGATCCCTCAGTGTGCGCTACGTTTCTTTTTTTTAATACTTTATCACTTCCCTACCCTTCTCCACTCCCACTAAAGTGTTATATATTTTTTTGTATTTTTTGGAGCACGTACTCAGTGTGGTGGAGGCCTATCCTAAAAAGGGTCAAAATTATGTTTGGTTACTCACCGTCATCTCTCCTTTCTTTCGAGCCTCCTGGGGTGCGTCCCTCTCCCGCCTGAGAACCTTGGAAAAGAAAAGAAAGAGAGAAGAGAAAAATCATCGCCTGAACAGCAGGGCCAAGTTTTAGTCAAGACACCGAAGGAATCAGAACAATTAAGAAACATCATAAGACCCATGAAAATACAGAAAGAAACCAGTGAAGAAAAAGAAAAGAACATATAGAGAAATACTATTCACTCTGCCATAAAATCAATAAACCATTCAAAATTCAGCACTACATTCGGCCTCCTAGATTTTGTTTCCGCCCATCCCTCCGACACTAAAGCTTGTTATTTGTAATAAAAAAAAAAATAGTTTTTGTTTAAGTCCATCAAGGTAGACATACTTTACACCGTGGACGGTTTACCTGTATATTTTTTAAGGGAGACATTCTACGTCATTTTGACAGAAACAATGTCACGGATGGTGAATGCTTGCATCGAATTAGGGATACTGGTCCACCTTATTTTCATGCCTAACCAAACATGACAATTTAGGTTTATGTTGGCAGACGTAACATGGCAGATGACTGACATATCCGTCATGGACAATGAACTAATAAGTGTGGTCTCTACCCACCTATTAGGGTGTCCACCGTCCCAAATTGGTTTTTAAAATGATTGACGGAATATGAGAACAGAAAAACATTGTTTAAGGCATGGAGGCCAAGCCTTTGATATGGGTTAGCTCTGTATTATACATGTACAGCTGCTATAACAGTGATACAAATAGAAAATCCATGGGGTTGCATATTGTTGCACTTCCAACTGTGAATGTTGTTCAAATGACTTATATGTTGTTTGAAGTGGCAGTAGATGAGTCAAGTGATGCTTAGGTTGTGGAAAATGATGTTATTCTACTTAACATAATTTTTATTGTGCCAACCAAAGTTTTTAAACTCAACTTAAACAATGACCATACAAGTATTCTTTGTAGTCCCATTTTTAAAAGCAAACATGTATACAGAAAATACAAGGTTTTTAGCAGTGCTTCCCAAACTATTTAGAACCTCGACCCAATTTTTAGAATGACAAACGTTTGCGACCCACCTACCTTTAATTGGCATGTGGCAGGACATATTTTGAATGTAACTAAAGCATCATGTGGTAGGACATTGTCATTTACAGACAGCACATTTTCCAGTGATATGGGTAATATAATTTGCACAGGTTTAACGTTTTACTGATAAGACTAATCGCACACCTGGGAATCAGGTTTCTGTGAATATTTATCATTTATGTATCACCAAGTAACGTGTCTTCATTTTTGCTTTCCTAACTGCTTAATGCATGCAGTTCATTTACAGTATTTATATTTCACTGTGTGTTGCAAAAAAAGACACCCTACAGCCTTTCCTTTCACACATCCTGTAACCCAGCAAAATTGTCAAATAATTGCCTTTGAAATCACATCTCAGTTTGCAGTCAGAGAAAAGAAATGAAACAGCAAAGAATAAGAAGCAATTTGTCAGAAGAAATAGCATGACATTTGACCTCTGTCTTTTAGCATAGGCAAATATGAAGAGATAAACACAGAATTTTAAGTCATTTTTATTTATTGCTCTGACTTTCCTAACCCACCTAAAATCGTATCACGACCCATAGTTTGGAAAGCACTGGTCTATAGTCACTTAGAGAAATAAGGCCTACTACATCACAATGTGACATAGAGGTCATTCACAGAAACAAATAATAAAACATTTTAAAGGCAATAATAGTATGGTGTAGTGTCCGTTAATCACACATTCATGCATGCATTAACATTGAAATAAAAATGAATACACATGCATGAATCTGCCCAGAAATGTCATGACACTACATTGTGTTATGGTCACATAAAGAGTTACCAAACATTTGGCAAACAAAATGCTAAGTATATGTTTTGGGTTATTGTATATAATATTTGACAATCAATTGAATTGAAGGGTAAGAGGTATCACATCCACCAGAAGAAAACTACATTGCACACCATATACTTACAGTAAGTTGGATTGTATTTGTGCTAGGTATGCCAAACAAACACATAACAACAATTGTCATTCAAAAACATTCTCCTTTGTTAGCAATTGTACATATATAGACATAAGTATGTTACTTATTGTGTTTTGATGAAAAAGAAATTGTAATACAAAAGAAGTGGGTGTGGTGGTTGCTGACCCCAATGCTGTTCCACATTCTGGTGGTGACCTACGCTGACTTGGATAGAGAACTGAAGGCCAAGGAGCAATGTTAAGGGTGTAAGCTATAATACTTTCCATGTTGTTATTTAACTTTCTTTACATTTTGCTGCTTCTACACTCATGTCAGAAATGTGGGCCTGGTATTTATGGTTTGATGTAGAGTTTTGGCAAAGGTTACTCTATCTCGAGCATCATGCATATCACTCCACCTTATTCAAAATGGCACAGGATCTAATGCAGTAGGTAAAATAATTATGTGACATCTAGCATTTGTGATGGACTAAAATTTCGAAATGTTTGTGAATCTGTATATTGACACATAACAAATCTTCAAAGGTGAAGGGGCATTATTTAAAATGCTTATTGCCACAGATTTGTAACACTATTTGAATGTTTGCTGATGTGATTCACTCTCACAATGTGAACAATCTCACATCCAATTTACTGCAAGTGCATTAAAATACTATGCACTAGTAATAATGGGATATGTGTCACATTAGTCTGCCTAAATGTAAATATATCCCATACCCACTGAAGTAAGAGAACAGAAATGTCAGAATGTTAATGTAGAAAATTGAATATAAGTATTGTAAGATAATGGATTATTATTTCGTGACCGACTGCCCAAATCAAGCAATAATTAACAACTCTGGTTAGAGTAGACCCTTAAAGTCACTAACTTAAATGAGCTCAACCCGCTGGTAGCTAAGGCACAGAACGGACAGGCTTAACTTAGGCCAATGTGTAAAGTATTTATGGTATAGTAAAACACATATAAAGTCACAACACCAAACAATAAACATCCCAGACTAAATTTTAAAACTAGAGTAAAGTTTCATGAGCAAAATTAGACTACTTGGTGTATCTGAACTGGTATCCGTCGAAGTCCGTCTCAAATTGCACCTAGGCCACGGTCTAATTGGCGCTTTATTTATCTAAATCTTCAAAAATTCATATCTGCTGTTCCACATATTCAATTTTTGTAATTTTGGTCTCATGTTGTTCATTAAAATGTACTTTATCTTTAAAATTTGTTTTGTGATTTTTCATGATATGTTTTTGGTGTTATCACTGTTTTGGTACTCCATAAATACCTTACACATTGGCCTAAGGTTAGCCTGTCTGCATGGAGCCATACTTACCATGGGGTAGAGCTCAGGTTAATTTAGTGTCTTTGCAGGTTCACCCTGACAAGGCTTTTTATCATTCCATCAGGTGGGCAGTCCCCCACCTCAAAATAAATGTATATTTTTTACAACGGCACATAGGTGCTGCAGTCCAAAAGTAGCTTTTATGTTTCCGCCCAATGGTGCATTTTGCACTCATATATTAGGGACTTATCAGCAAGTTAATGTATCAATCAGAAAAGAGGGACTATAGCCTTGTTTAAAGAAAAAGCACATTCACTTTACTCCAAGTTGGCATGGGTAGAGTGTACTGAGTTAAAAAAAAAAACTAAGAATACTATGATCTACCTTTAGAGTTTTTGCTGGGTCACTCCTTCACAAATGCCACATATATACTCTCAGCATTAATATAAGTGCAGCACAAAAAAGAGTTAGAATAAGGGTATCAGAATATCCTTGACATTTCTGAATGAACAAGCAGTATTCCACTTTTGTGACCATTGCCTTAATAATGTTTGTGTGTCCATTAAATTGATTTTGATAATAAAAGTATGTATGTTTGTACCTCTATGATATGTCTAAATCTTTTTATTTTTCTAGGTTTTCTGTAACTGATGTGTGCACATGTGTGTTTTCAGCTACTTCTGGAGCTAGCAAAGGAGACATTGGCAAGACCTCTTGGGAGCAAAAGGAGAGCCGCTGGGAGTTTGAAGGTGGATCTACAAACACAGATGGGGTTGGCCAGGAGGCCACAACATCTACAGACTCTGAGGACTTTGACTAGGGCCAGCACCTTGTCGATGCAGAGAAAACATCCCAGGATGTGATATCTGGTCCTTTGTCTGCCATCACCATAAGTACCATCAGCATCCTCACTCCTGTATCCCCAGAAAGCAGCCAACACCCAGTAGAGAGATGGGCTGTTTTGGCTCAGGCACCTCACCCCCTTCCCCCATACACCCAACACTGGTCTCAGAGGAGGCCCTTGAAGTCTTAAAGAGCCTTTCTGTAGGGCAGACAGCATTGTTGAATGCCATTCAGGGTGTCAGTCAACAGCTGATATAAGTAATCAACATCCTAGATGGCATGCAGTCTGCACTGTGTGCCTTACAGAGAGGTTTGCTTTCTACAAGAGCCTCCTCTTACACCAGTGCTTCCCCCACACCTATACCTACTACTTCTTGTGCCCACATTTGACCCCTGCCAACATTCCCCCAGCCCACATCCAAACACCTGACCCGATTCCACCTCTTACCCCATTGCCACCTCTCATACCATCTCTTCACCTCTCACCACAGTCCAACTGCTCCAACCAGACCCAAAACTCCGAAACCCTCCATCTCCATACTCAGAAACCCACACATGCATCCAAAGCCTCCCATACACAAAAGCCTCCCATGTCCCAAACCATCCTATACACCCCAACCCTCCCATGCATCTACATCCTCCCATGCCTCCAAGCCTTCCCATACCACCAAACCTTCCCATACAGAAAAACCCTCTCATCCCACAAAACCTTCCCAGGCACCTCCATTATCCCATACAATCAAACTCTCCCATATGGCAAACTTTCCCATACCCTAAACTCTCTCATACCACATGCACCTAAACCTCACCATTTCCATTACCCTACTTCTCCAGAACCACCTGGCCCTTCCCCACCTAAACCCCAAAAATATTAAGGACCTCAGTCTTGCCTAAGGAATAGGTGCCCAGAAGACTTCAGCTCCAGGAAAATGGATATCCAAATGAGGAGGAGCGACCCGTTTTTGGGACGGCAAGCACCACGCCTGGAGGAATCTGAACTATTGTTTGCTGGACTTTGATAGGGCACTATTTATTTCCACCCCCTGGACTTTGCTTTTTTCTTTTGTTTCCAGAATTCCCAGAGGATAAATGTTTTAGTTACTCTTATTTCTTTAAATTAAAAATGAAATGTTGCAAAAATAATCTGCTGTTTTCTTCAAGATATATTATGTGTGAAAAACGTTTAAAATGTGCCATATGGTTAATAAATCCCCCTGTTCGGCATGGCTACTCCAGATTGTATTACCTTTTCGTAACACTATTTTTGTTGGTTTGGGGTCATTGTGCACTTTACCCCTGCTAAGAAGGAGTAAAGTGGCTTTGCTCCCATTTACAAATGGTTACATTGTGTTAGCCGTGACTGGCATTTTTATTTTGCATAAACGTCCCTAGTAAATGGTGTAGATAATACACACAGGGCCTGGTAGTTAAATGCCACCTTCAGCACCTATTGTGCCATACTCAAAGTTGGCCTATAAAACATGGTTTAGGTCAACTGTGGTAGTGAAACTGCAGCATGAATAAAAACCTGTTGTTAAATAGTCAAAAGAAATTTTTTTGATAGTGGGTAAACCCTGCTTTTAGTCCTCAAAAAGTCACCCCTAAGTTTATATGTTTGGCTGGAAGGGAGGGTACTCGATTTTTAAAACTGGTACATGTGTGAATTTCAAGTTGCCATGTTCCTTCTGTGATTACCCGTCAACAGCTCTTTACAATGGCATGGCTGTAGCTGGATAATAGAAAATCTGCAAGTACACATTGGAAACATTTATCCCTGCCTTTGGACAGGAAACAAATCAAATAGTCATTGTAAGACGATTTTTGAAATGTATTAAAAATATAATTCATTGTGAATGATAGAATTAAAAAATAAAAATGAAATTGGATATCTATGAAGTTAGCTTTTCAGTGCAAAAGGCTTCTGGGGGATAATAAAGGCTTAGTGCTGGTGACAGAATGGACTAAGTGCGATGTAATTGATCCCTGCTTGGGCATTTGGGTTAGAGCCATGAGCATAATTAACTTGAAAGGGACAGAGGTGAAGTCTGCCCATTCATAATTTAGTGTAATGTGATACATGAAGAAGGGAAAACCTTTGTCCCCAAGGCCCCAACTAGCCAGGCAGCCCCCAAACTCCTTGGGAGTAAAGCTACCCAAATAACTGGTTTGGGGTGGACCCACATGAGATGACTGCTCATTTCAATAATTACACCCCTGATTGAGAATGGTACCATGTGGAAATGTTAGTGGTAAGGCAAACAGGATGTGCTGCAAAAGTACAAAAGCTAGTTGGCCACAAGACACCTTTTTCAACATTGTTTAGATAGGGTCCAGGAGGAACCCCCACCCATTGGTTAGTGTAGATCATAAATGAGAACCCCAAGACACCTTTCTGCAAACACTTTGTGGACCTGCAGAAGATCAGAAGAGGACTGGACTTGCTGTCTGACAGCTGAGAGTTGCCCTGAAGGACTGGACCTGTTCCCTCTTGTACCTAGGATGCAGAAGTGGACGGACTATAAGTGTCAGTTAACTGACCTCTTGTGTGGCTAGAGAGACCTAAAAATATGTACATTTCCTTTTTCCTGAATCAATATGTTGACCAGTCCCAACCGTACCTGGATTGGCTCTTGCTGGTGATCTCTGGTGGAATAAGTCCTGGCACAAAAGTGTTGTCCCTTAAGAAGTAACGATGGGGAGTTGCTCAAAAAACCCTGAAAAGTTGGGACGTAAATAGTTTTTAGACTTCCAAGACCAACGGATCAGTCAGCTAGACACTGCGGCAAAGAAATGTCTTATTTTGATGGTACTTTGTCACATACATTTTCAGGTGGAAGATTTACATCTCTATAAATATGACAAAGTATGATGGCAAAATATTTGACCATTATGAACCCGCTTACTCTAGCCAACCTGGGCTCCATCACGATCGGCCTGAAATGGCACCTAGGTCCCGATCTAACACTTCCATAGACTAACATTGGTGCTTATGCTTTTTTGCCATTATCTAAATTCTCTTCGTTTTAGAAAAAATATATATACACTTTTCAACTTATAGAATTTTCACATTTGGTATCATTTCAAATAAAAAAAAACATTTGTTTATATTAATTTTCATGTTTAGTATTTTTACTTTTTCATGCTCTGAAATTGTAAAAAAATATACTGACTCCCAGAAGTTAATTGCGTTTGCTCTGTGTCCTCCCTACAAGAGATTAACAAATATTTTATATTTTATTTCATGTTGAAATTTATAAAGAAATATTTTTCAATAATTTAGATTTAATAGTTAATTGTGAACATTGAATTTTTTTCAGAAAATGTTAGTTCACAAACTTACTTGAGGTGTGCGGGGTTGTACAAATGACATAGGTTTATATTTATTATGGGTTTGTAATATGAAATATGTGGCCAGACATGATAAATGGCTACCTTGCATTTCAATCTAATTGTTTTTCAAAAGTTGCATCTATTAGCATTAACATTAAAGATTGTGTGTATAAAAGAAACTAAAAAAAAGTATCTTCTGTTTTCTGGGGATTGCATCAAGCAGTCCCAGGTAGAGACCCATGCCTTGGAGTATCAGGGACATGTTGTTCAAGTCGTTCTAATGTTTTTTTTAACAAGGTTTGGCTACTTATAGATTTGTTCTGCCAACTAAGTTTGGAGGGTCAACCACCATCATTACGCTGACGGAAAGCAAACTCTAATACGGTGGGCAGAGTTATGGCTTTACATACTCCATCTGTTGCGTTTCGAATTATGGGACTATGCAGCCATGGCGTTTTGTGCATAATTATACATTTGTCGCATCTGCCACATCATCCATCAGCCATCATCTGCCACATAATATGCAGATTTTAACAAACAAAATTTGTTTCTAGCTAAGATGGGTAAAAGGTTACTAAAAATGCAGCAACACGTGTTGCAGCGCAGTGGAAGGCCCTTAGGAAAGGTTGACTGCTCACTTTTCTGTTGCTTATTGCTAAATATGGGTGGTAAACTGGTCCTAATGCGATGAAACCAATGCCCAGATAGTTATCCAAATGACAAAATAATGAAGTAATACAATGAGAAAATGTGCTGCATTATGCCACATAATTTGCCTTTTCTCGCCGCATGATTTACTCAACCCTGCCGCATAATTTGGCCCTCTCCTGCCGCATAATTTCAGTGGTCCTGAATATAACGCTGTCCACGGAGAAAGAAAAAAGCGACAGAGTCGGTGGACATTTGACGGAATTTCGTCCTTCAAACCCCCGTACTCTAAATTGGACAGATTGACCTCCGTGGCAGGGGAGGGGTAAGCAGATAAACACGTTTTGGGCGGGGCGTACGCATCCGTCGAACTCTAAATCAAGCCTTAATTCATATTTAGTGGAACGAGTTAACCAGACCTTGTGATGCTCCCATGTAAGCTGCTAGAGCAGGGCGTTCACCACGGCCGTTTCTAGGTGTTTTGCCGCCCTAGGCGAGAATTGAAAAATGCCGCCCCCTCCCTTTTACTACCATCACTCTCTCCCCCTGTCATCCAGGCTAGAAGAATTAATGCATTAGATATAAAAGAACTTGTATTCAACATTAAACAATAAAACACATAAAACATTAAATAACTAAATAAGCACAGTTCATGATATTTTATTTCGTTTTTAGATTTTTCTCTTCTAACTTCAATGGTGTTTTGGGTTCTTTCTCTTAATCCAATGGTACCTTCCTTGCCTTTATTTTAGCAAAGTCTTTAAGAAGATCTCTTATGTCAAGCTGGTAAGCCATGTCTTTTTCTACTGAAATTGTGGCTAGTCCCATGAGTCTCTCTTGGCTCATGGAACTGCGCAGATAGGTTTTTATTAAGTTGAGTTTGGAGAAACTCCTCTCCGCACTTGCCACTGATATCGGTAAAGTCAAAAGGATACGAAGAGCTACGAACAAATTAGGAAAACCATTTTCTAACTTGTTTTGGCACAGATAGTTCAGCACATATTCGGGTTTCGCATTTTTTTGTATTCGATGACTTATTCCTGAAAGTTCAGAGCAGAGAGCTGCTGCGTCAATGTCCTTTAGAAAAGATGGGGTTTCTCCAGGTCTACGCCGGGTTAGAGCTGTTTCCAATTTGATACACAAATCCATGAGTTCTTAGAAAGTTTTCATCTTGAGGTCACTTATATTGTATAGAAAACCAAATAATCTTGCAATTTCATTCAACTGTGTGAATCGTTCTTTTACAGAACTAATTGCCGTGTCCAATATTGCAAAATAGTAATTTACTCTGAACTTCTCTTTGGGGTCAGCGATGGGTTCATCTTCTGATTCGTAAACAAACAATTTCCTTTTCCTCCTTCTTATCTCAGGCTGAAAAATTGGCTCAATATTGATTTCTTCAGCTAGCTCTCGAGCATCAACCAAAACTCTCTCAAATTCCATTTCACTCCTCATATTTTTAAATACTCCTCTGTATTTTTAAGCTCATTTACTGTTTTCTCAAGAGTAAAGTGCTTCTCTTGCAGCAGTTTACTGGTCAAATTGATTTGAAATAATATGCTGTGCCATGTTACAACTGCCACAACAAACTTAAATGAAGATATGCTGTTTAGAAGACCTTCAGCTTCAACCTTAGTCATGGTACCAGAAGAGCCTTTGAGAGTTGAATCTTCAGTAATTTCAAACAACGCATCATACACATGCGGTAACTGGTACCTGATGGGAGTTAAGGCATCGATCCTGCTTGACCACCGAGTATCACTCAGAGGTTTCATAGTCAAAGATGGTATATGACGTTTCAGTATATCCCATCGACGTGGAGACGCAGCACAGAATACATACAATCATTGTATAACATCAAAAAAGGCTGTTGCTTCAGGTCAACACGAAGCAGCGTCATTTACCACGAGGTTCAGGGTGTGGGAACTGCAGGGGACATAGAAGGCACACGGGTTAATATCCAGAATTTTCTTCTGCAGACCTATTTCCTTGCCCTTCATATTGCTCCCGTTATCATAACCCTGACCTCGTAGGTCTTCAATTGACAATGACAAGCTTTTGAGCTGATTTCTCAGAACATGACTCATCGATTCACCTGTGGTTTCGGTTAGTGGTACAAATCCCAAAAAGTGTTCTTTTATTTGCACGAGGCTGCTTTCTTGGAATTCTTCATCAGAAGACTGAAATGACTCTGTTCCTGAAGATTGCACGATGTCCACAAATCTTATGATCATGGTCATTTGTTCCGTGCGGCTGATATCTGGGGTGCAATCAAGAATGATTGAAAAATACTTTGGCTTTTTAACCAATGAAATGATTTTCTCTTTGATACCATTTGTTAGCACTTGGATCAGTTAGTTTTGAATAATGTTGCCTAAATAGTGAGCATGTCTTCTACCTTTATTTTGTATTCTCCTGAGATGTTCATTCATAATAGGATCAAACATGGCGAGCAATTCCACAATTTTAAGAAAATTGCCATTGTCATGAGCATGAAGTTTATCACTGCTGCCAAGGAAAGCTACATTTTGTGCACCTAGAACTCTTACAAGAGATATTACACGCTCTAAGATCTGATGCCAGTACTTCTCTTCTTCTTTAAGCTTTTTTGTATTAAGACTATCTATAGTTGCGCCTTGTTTTAGACTTGTATACAGGCCCTTCCAGTTATGGAAGTTGGTAATATGTTCAACACTCTTTTCGTGTGAAGACAGAATCACTGATATGTTATGCCAATCGTTGCATCCATTCAGAGTGAGACTTGTTCTTGAACTTGAATTTCCGCCAAATACGTTGCAGCAAAAACAGAAAACTTTATCGGTTGATACAGAATACTGGAGGTATTCACGGTAAACTTCTTCTCCATTTGGAAGTTTTCTTTTATAATGTACAGCTGAAAACTTCCTTTTTTTCTCATCTAAAGGAAATTTTTTGCTCACTTGTTTTGGCCCATTTTCAACCAAAAGAGTTCTTAATTTGTCTCCACTTGTTGGTAAGTCTTCCCAGGAAGCAGGATCTGAATAATCTATTTTAACACTTTCTTCAGTTATTTTCGGGTGTTTACTTTGATCACCATCTTCATTTTCAAGGTTATCCTTTGCAGTATCCACTACAACGTGTTCTTCTTGCTCTCGGCTGTTAACTTCTCTGTCCTTGTCTGGTAGGCCTATATTGTCATCTTTTTCTGAGGTTGAAGTTGATGCCCAAGCAATTTCAAGAGAACTCTTTGGAGGACGTAGACATTTTTCAATAGACCCGTTCAATTTGGATAGCTCTATTTCTCTATCCGCTTTTCTTTTTCTGTACTGAGCACCTCAGAGTTTTTTCCTGTCTGCCATTTTTGATCCTTTCTAAATTCTACCTGAAAAAATATAGGGCAATAATAATTCTGAATATTGTATATAATAATTCTGTATATTGCATTAGAAAATTGTAACAACATTATTACCGAAAAATTTAAGAAGCCACCGGCTGTCTATGCTATAAAACAGTCTAGGCTCTACATACCCTGCATTACCTCTCCTTTGAATTAAATACGAGCTTTATAACAATCACTGCAAAAAGAGCATGTTTTTGGGGAAAACATAGTTGTTGTCTATTTTAGGGGTTTGGCATCTCAACAAACACTGATAAGCATAGATTTCAAAATATTGGAAAACACTGATAAAACACCACTGAAATTCACAACAAAATAAACACTGAAAACTGGACAGGCTGATGGATGGCTCAGCTTGTGCTCTGACTCTCAACCAGACTCTGCAATGCCTCTCCTCAATAATTTGCTCACCCCTCTCACCCCCTTCCCTCCGAGCAGAGGGGTGAATAGTCCCTGGTAGGGAGCCCCACTACTGCTCAGCATGAGTCACCCAACAAGACATTCAGCGCCGGGAGTCTTAAAGGGGTGAGTGAAAAGTGAGAACATGTCAATTTACGAGAAGCAGAAAGAGTGGAGAGAGATGAGTGACAGATTAGAGGAAGGGTTCAATAGAGAGGTAGCCTACGGAGAATCTCTAGAACAACCTCAAACAGGTGAGGTAATATGTGTGATCATAATAGGTAATGGTTGAAAATCGGTAAAAATAAATTCAGCATCAATATTAGAAACACATTTAACCACTACCTTTTTCACCATTGCAGCAGATAAGTACAGGGTTTGCCCCTAGCAGAATGTGAGGTAGATGGAAATTCATTATTCTACAGAGGCGTTAGTATGAATGCGGTATTGAACCGTAGTATGGGATTTGAAGATTGTTCATATTGCAGACCTATTCTACAGACGCGAATACAACAAGGGTCAGGTTCAGAGTTTGAGCAGCAGAAGTATCATCCTTCCGCTGCAGATTTTGCAACTCTGCATGCCGGCAGAGGGAATGTTGCCATATTTTGACATGCCCCCTAAGAAGGCGTAAATCACCCGGATGGATTTCTGCTAAAATGAGCAAACCTACCTGCCTGCGGAATTTCTAGCAATGGCTGAAAGTCTGTGGCAGAATTTCCACCAATGTGTGTAGTCGCTACAAATGCACCCCTAATGATAAGTTACATTATTTACACCCATATTCCCCATACCATGGACTCGCTGAGGCTCCCATGAGATGAGTGCATACGCAAACTTTATCTTCCCGTTCCTGCCAGGTATACATGGTGGATAATATGGAAGACTTGAGAGGACAGCAGGGCGTGCTTACTGTTGGGGCGTGGGGAGAGCTAGTGAAGAGGGCGCTGCCGGTCCAGGGGAGCAGGGTGGACAGGACTGTGGAAGTTTTAACTGAGGTGTAGATGCTTAAAGTCTGGGGCGGTGAGGCAGGAAGGTTACCATACGTAGGTGCCACAGCACTTGCTTTGGAACTAGCACCCACGGAGGAGTTTGGTATAGTAGTGTTTCACTGTGTTGCTGTGGTGCCAAATACACGTATCGAGGATTTACTGTCGGATCAGCGCAAGCAGTGTAGTTCTTCTACTTGTTGAGCCTTCGGATGAAGCAGGCATCGACACCGTGGCAGAAATACCCAGTGCTGTCACGCCCCTGCCCTCCCCACCGGCCCCTTAAAAGGCAGCGGATAAATAAAACCGGGACCGTGACGCGCAGTGGGACCAATGCGACTCCTACCGGGACCCGCGCGGAGCACCATTGCGTCATGCTCAGTTCTTGACATAGCCAAGGAATCTTAAAGTGTAGGTACGGTACTCGGTATCTCAGAGTACCGGTTTGCTTCTGAGAAGTGCAGGTACTCTCGTACTAAAAGCATTGCATCACTGCTAAGAAGTGCAGGTGCTCTCCCCTTCGAATTAATGAAGTGCGGTTACTCGACGGTGCCTGTAAGTATCTGCCCATTTGAAGCACTGGATGGTGAACAGTGTCCTACGCCCAGCAAGTGTCTTGCGAATTTAAACGTCTTTTACTTCGTTCCCGGAGAAACACACGAGAGTAGATCTGATTTCATATAAGGTGGTAATTTTACCTCTCAGAAGAACGGATGCTCCTAGAAGCGGGCAGGCAACTTGAGGTCAGCACAGGGTGCAACCGTGCGAGCACAGAGGTCCGACTCCGATCGGGTCGAGAGCGAATCGGAAATCGGGGCGCACGGCCCCCGCCCGTGGTGCCAAACGTGACGTGACGTCACGTCGAATTGTAGAACGCGCGACCCAATGCGCTTTCGAGGTCGAAGGCCGTTCAAGGGGATTCCCAAACTCATGTTTTTTGCCGCCCTCCCCCTTTTGCCGCCCTAGGCGGCCGCCTAGTCTTGCCTAATGGTAGAAACGGCCCTGGCGGTTCACGACGCCACTGCCCCCAGCCCGGGCACATGCACAGCAGGGTTCAGATTTAGCATTTTATTACGAGTGAAAAAAACTGAATTTGACTTGACAGGTATATACGATAGGTCGTGGATTATCCAACAAGATATCGCATTGGTAATGAAAAAAGAGAGAATGTATCTATTCTGCCTCCGAGCAGCTAAATACGTGCACTGCCACATTATTTCTACGACCGTCAGACGAAATGTCAATGTCGAGTGTCTACTCAGCTGGTCACTAGATAATCAATATGGATTCTTCATTTATCTGCCAGAGGGAAAATAGCTGACAGAAGTCAGTATCTGACTGCTGGTTCAGGAGACACTATCAAAGACGAAAAGTAGTCCAAAAAGCTGTCTCCCGTTAGATATTCTCTGGAAAGTGCACACTTTTAGGAGCTGCATTTCATCCAGCAGTGGCTTTCTATTTTGGGACTTGATCACCTGTCATTTTCGGTTTTAGGAGAAACCAAGCATCTCCTCCTGCCTTTAGCTTTTCTGCGACAATGAATGCAGTTTAATACAGTTCGAAATGCTTTTGTTTTAGATTGTAATCATTTCAGACAGACACTTGGCTGTAACAAATGATGTGTTTTTACTTCCAAAGTCATTCTTGTGAGGAGCATCTAATTCCAAATGAAGGAACTCTTGGGGGTACATATTAACAAAGCAGCATCCTGTGAGAAACATATCAAGCTATATCTGGAGTGGGTGCTCGCTTCCTCCTTCTCGGTGATTTCTAGGCTCCAGGCCTGTAGGATGAGGTGAAGAAGGGCAAGTTCAAGAGAGAGGAGGCTGGCGGGAGGGCGTGTATACCTGGACAAAGGGAAGTGGCAGACTGGGGGGGGGGAGGGAGGAGGATGACTGGCAGAGTGGGTGGGTGAACGGGTAGGCTGAGATATGAGGAGATAGACTGGGGCGGGTCCACTCAGCCTTTCATCCTTCTTAAGTCGATAAAATGAGTACCGTTGAGTAACAATAAGCATCTGTTATTCAGCGCCAAAACACCCTTTTGTGAACGTGCGCTTTACAAATACACGTTATGTTATGTTATGGTGAGCAGAAAGACTGGAAGGATGATAGGTGGGCTGAGTGGGTGGGTTGAGGGGACAGCATGAAGACTGAGAGGAGAAAGGATAGGCTCAGGGAGAGCCGGTAGTCTGCGAAGAGTGGGCAAGTGGAGGGCAGAGTAGGTAGAACAAGCAGAGGGGAGTTGAGTGACTACCAGTAGACCTGGCATACTAAGTGGAGAGCAGGCGTCATGGGAGGAGAGCAGGGCTAATGGGACAAGGGATAGACTGGGTGAGTGTTAGACGAAGTAAGAGGGTGAGTTGGCTAAGCAGATGGGTTGAGGGAGTGAGCTGTAAGCTGAGGGGAGTGTTAGGCCGAGGGGTCTGGTGGGCTGAGGGATAGGCAGGCAAGCAGGCAGAGGGAAAAAGTGACAGAATCAACAGTGCTAGAAGAGATGGAAGAGTGGACAGTCCGATGACGTGAGCAGGCTACCTGGGAGAGGGCAGGAAGAAGAAACAGACAGGATGGGAAATAGGTAGTCGGAGAGGGCAAGCTGAGGGGGTGAGCAGGCTGGCTAGGTGGATGAGCCGTTACTCCCAGGGGAGAGCGTGTACAGTGCTTAATTTGTAAAACTAAATAAATACGTGCTGGGGTCCAAAGTTTCTCTCAGAAGACCATCACCAGCGTTGCTGAATATCAGGTTTGCCGATAACCAAGGCTGTCTAGTCTCTAGTCATGATATGACCTCATTCCTCTTTAATTCACCTTCCTGCTGCTTTATCTCACTTTTGCAAGTTCTTTTTCATCTTTTCTTCCTCCATTTGTCACTCTTCTCCATCATTTCTCATGCTCCTTTCTCCCTCTTGTGCCTTTCTCTCACTTGCTCTGGGTCAAAGTGACTATAAAAAGTAAACCCTGGTGTCCAAAATGAGTGCTAATGGGCCCAACCGACGATCCAATTAAGCACTGGCTGGTAGGCTGAAGGGAGAGCAGGTATGCAGGGGGGAGAGCGGGCAGGCTTATGGGAGAGAAAACAATCTGAGAGGAGGGCAGAGAGAAAAAACAGACAGAGTAAAAAGTAAGTCTGCTGTGGGGGCAAACGAGGTGGTGGAGAGGAGAGCAGGTAGTCTGAGTGGGAGAATGAGAAGGCTGGGGTGAGAGGAGGACTAGCAGACGGTGTGGAGCAGGCACCCTCAGAGGAGAAATAATCCCAATGCAAGAGTAGCTCTGGCTAAAGACAGCTGCACAAGTGCTAGTTCCACAAGGTAATAGTGGTCTGCACTCACCCTCTAATGGTCAAACTATTCCAAAACCAGAAATACATTAAACCAGAAAAACACACATAAGGGAGTGCCTCAAGAATCTAACAATTGTATTGTAGAGTTTGGTCTCTTTGTTTCTTTTCTCTTTCTTTCACGAAGTACACATAGTTCAATGGTCTCAATATCAATGTACTCTTCCAAAGAAGAATACTTGATGAGTACATTGATACTGACACCATTGAACTATGTGTACTTCATGAAAGAAGGAGAGAAGAAACAAAGAGAACAACCTCTACAATACAATTGTTGGACTCTTGAGACACTCCCTTTTGTGTGTTCGTACCCTCAGAGGAGAGCAGGGAGGATATATGGAGATGTTTGCACAGTGTTAAACCATCTGGGAGAGGCGTTAGCTGAGGGAAAAAGCAGGAAGGCTAAAGGGAATGCGTGCATGCTGAAGAGAAAAACGGAGGTGCAGTGGAAAGAAGTTTTGCTTGGGAGAGTGTTCAAAGTGGGCAGAGAGCAGAAGAGTTTAGAGATTAGCAGGTGTCTTGGCAGATTGGGAGCCGAGTGGGCATGGTGAGGGCAGAAGCCAGAGTGACGGAGAGTGGGCACAGCTTTAGGAGATCTGGGAGTGTGGTCAGTGCAGTGTTGAGGAGGCAGCAAGAGGGCATGAGTGGACAGGCTGCGGGAGGGGAAAGTATACACGCTTGGGTGGAGCAGGGAAAGCAAGGAGGTGAGCAGGCATACTGGGTAGAGAGTGTGCAGGCAGTGGGATGAGGGGGCACCCTGGGAGAGAGTGACCAAAGGGTTATAAAAGCTGTAAGGTGGGTAGGCTGAGGGTTTGAGTGGGCAGGTTGAGAGCAGAGGGGGTAGGGTAAGGTGAGAGCATGCAGGCTGGAAGAGAGCGGGCAAGCTGGAGAGAGCACAGGGAAGCCAAACAGACAGAGAAGCGAGATTACATATTTGGAGAGTGGACTTACTTGGGAGAAAATGGGCAGAGTGAAGGGGGAATGTGTGAGCATGATAAAGGGAGAGCAGACAGGTGGAGGGGAGAGCAGATTGGCTAGTGAAGACTTAGCAGTGGGCACAGTGTTAGAGGAGCTGGCAAAACAGGCTCGATGAGGAGGTGAATGGGCAGCCTAGGGAAGAGCAGTCAATCTTATAGGCGACTGGAGAGGCTGGGACAGAGCAGGCAAGTTGGGAGAGAGCAGCTCTAATAAGATGATTGGAAGGGCAGATTGAAATGGAGCAGGCATGTTGAGGAGGAAGGCTCGCTCAGGGGGCAAATGGGCAGGCTTAGGGGTGAACAGGCAGAGTGAGGGGAAGCAGACAGGCTAAGGGGAAGAGAAGGTTGGTGGGATGGCAGCAGGCTGGCTTGTAAGAGAGAGCAGAATGGTAGAAGAACATGCATATTCAGACAACAGTGGGCAGAGTGGGAGGAAAGCAGACACACCGAGGGAAGAAGCATTAGTTGGGTAGAGTTTGCACAGTGTTAGAAGAGCTGGGAGATTGGGCAGACTGGCTTGAACAGCTAGCTGAGAAGGCGAACAGGAGCACAGAGGAGGTGAAAGGGCAGGCTGAGGAGACCAGGAGGCTGAGAGTGTTGGAATAGGCAGACTCAGGAGGATAGCAGGCAGGCTGAGGGGAGGGCGGGTAGATTGGGGGGTTTGGTAGGCTGACGGGAGTGTTCTGGCTCAGGGAAGAGCTATCAGACTGCAAAAAGTGGGCACATTCTTTCAACAGTTGAAGCATGGGCTGGCTGAGGGATAAAGTGAGCAGGCTGTAGAGCAGCAGGTAGGATGGGGAGGGGCAGACAAGCCTGGGGGTGAGTAGGAAGAGAGCGGGGAGGAGAACCAACAGGCCATGGGAAGAAGTAGCGGAGAGTGGGCACCATGGTACAAGAGCTGGGACAGCCTTTGGCAGTGAGCCGGCAGGTTGAGGGGAGAGTGAAGACTGTTACATAAGCTGGCACGGATGTCTATCTGAGGCGTGAGTGGACTGGTATCAGAATTTGTTTAGGGTCCAATGTGCAAAAAGTGGTTACTGGGCCACAATTGTGGTGGCTGACACCTTTTTCTGTTTCTGCCCCAGTGTCTGACCTTCTACAGCACTGTAAACTAAACACTCCGGAGTTTGCCGCTCAACAGCAAGTCCTCCAAGGCTTCTCAGGACTTAGTGTGGAGAGCAGAGACTCATAGTCATAGTCATCTTTATTCGATTATCTTAAAAGAAACTATAGAAGCAAAACATACAGAATAAATATGCATTTTATAGTCATAAAACAGTAAACATATAAAAGAACTGGTAGACCTAATTACTGCACAATCATATTTTTCCTTAACAATATCACAGACCATAAAAAGCTAGAAATCTTGCAACAAATCACTAAAGAATTCATTCAGTTGTAGAAACAATAGTGCTGGCTGACTTTGTTTAAAGTTAAATTCTGGAAGAATAGGTAAAATGAAGCGTTTACGAGGCAAAGCATAGAAGGACCAAAAGAACATAAGGTGCAAAGTGCATTGACTGGAAAATCTGTCACAATAAATGAATTGAATGAATGAATGAATGAATTTTTATTTATATTGCACAGTTACTTAAAACCATTTGCAATATGACTTACATACAAATATAAAAGAGGATTAGAGTAACAATTGTTTAAAAAACATTCGTACAAAATGGGTTTACGTACAGCATTATAAAAACCGAATAAGAAGATATGTTATATACATTAAAAAAACGGCGAGAGATTGCCAGTTCAGCCTTATTTCAAATTTGATACAGGTACTAAGGTTGGTAGTTAAAACGGCGTCATCATGAGCTAATTGCTGGAGTCTGATTGTTTAACAAACCAGGTTGCCTCTTGTATTGCCCGGCCCCTTCCTCTTCCATAAGCATAAGGCGCAGCTCGGCCATGTATCTCCCAAATCTGGCCAAGTCTGACGGTAGGGTGCAGGAAAAGAGAACCGAGATGGCTTCCTTCACTGTCCGGACCCCGTTACGCAGCCATATGTGTTTTAAAAGATTCTTACGGGGCTGTAGCATACCGGGACAGCAACAAATCAAGTGTAGTAGAGATTCAGATTTAAAGTTACAGATTCTACATCTGGTTTTGTGTTCAAGGGACTTCCACCCAGGGTTTAGTTCTTTAATTGGGAGGGGCACTAATCTGGCCCATACAATGTTTTTTAGTGCTTTCCTTCCCAGTGCTTGGCTGAGATAGGGCTGGATTTTATGCCCTGCATATGATGTTATCAGCCCTGGTGGACCTCTTCCTGTTATATATTCCGCTAGGTCATTTTTATGTGACAGTTGGTAGCATTGTTTATTAATTGAGTTTTTAATGGCCAGATAGTTTATCGTCCCTTGGTCCCAGTTTTCAATGACTAAACCCAACTTTTCCACTGCTTCCTCCATATAACATTGCCACGGGTTAACTGACCCTCCGTAGATCGGCTTCAGCTTGCTCTTTAAGCTTCCGGCTGGGGCTGTTAGTACTTGATAGTAATATTTCGCATGCATTCCCAAACATTCTTTACTTTGTTGCTTCAGTCCAAATTCCAAACGAATTAGGCTGTTGCAAGTGTATTTGGGCAATTTGAAAATGCGTTTATAGGCCTGGCATTGTGCTTTGTCTAACATTGATTCCATTTTACCCGGGAATGCCTGCTGTGCATACCCTGCAGTTGCCCTGATTTTAGCCTGTATTACTTTTCTAATAGGAGCTGTCGTTGGACTTTGCATTAGCTCATTTAGTTTACATAAGGCATAGGTTGTTGACTGTGCTTTGGCCTTCATTTTATGTAGATGTAGCGTTGCCTTGCCTGTTTCACTTAGCCAGCACCCAAGGTAATTGTAGGATTTCGCAGTAGAGATGATTTCTTTGCCCACATGCCATTTCAATAGGGCTTTTTTTGGGAAATGTCCAAAAATTACTACTTTAGTTTTTTGAGCATTTATGATAAGCTCATTTCTTTCGTTGTAATTGTTAAGGGCATCTAGGCCCCTTTCTAGCCCGATTTTTGTGTGGTCCATTACCACTAAATCGTCTGCGTATTGTAATATTTGCAGTTTGTTGGTTCCAATTTTCGGGGTTACGAGACTGGCATTGTGAAGCTTCTTCCCCAGATCAACGGTGTATAAGTTAAACAGTGTGGGGACCAGTACACATCCCTGTTTTAAACCACGATTTGTCAAGCACTTCTTCGTTGTGGTGTTGTCTGCTAGCTTCACTTTGATCCGGGTGTTACTATACAATGAGATAATGGCGTTGAGAAGACCTGCTGGGATATGCCAGTTGCGCAATTTGTCCCAAAGCTTGTGTCGAGGCACCCCATCAAAGGCAAATGAGTAGTCTACGAAGCATGCAAAAACTGGTTATTATTTTTACCGTTTGCTTGCTGGCTTAGGTACGACATGGCCACGATGTTATCAGTTGTGGAGCAGCCTTTACGAAATCCGGTCTGGTAGGGGGGGGAGGATTTAGTTCTCTTTAATCCATCTATAATTCATTCAATAAGGTGCTGGCGTAGGCTTTTCCTTCAATGTCCAAGAGGGCGATTAGTCTATCATTTTTTGGCTCTGTGTTGTCTCCTCTCTTGAAAATTGGATGTAAAAATGACCCTCGCCATGAATCGGGCACCTTTGCTTTCAATCGACATTCGATAAACAGATTGGATAAGATTTTTCCCCAATATACTGGATCTTCTCTAAAGATAGCTCCTGGAAGACCGTTGGGCCCGGGTGCCCCGTCTTTTCTTATCTTTTTTATTACTTTTTCGACGGCGGTACAGTCTTGTTCCACTGAGACCTCCTCATCTGTATTTGCGCTAGCCAAGGGGCAAACCCTGGAGCTTCCAGGGTCAATGAAGCCTTCCTTTTCAATATAAATTGTAGAGACATGTCTCAGCCATGCATCTGCGTGTACAGAGTTGCGCCTGTCTACTTTACCTTTCTCCAAGCTGGCTATAAATTGCCAAAGCTGACGTTGTTTGTGAGGTTTTGAGAGCTCATGTATCGTTATCCAGTCTTTCTCTATTTTATTTTGTTTAAGAGACCATAGCAGATGTCTGCACTTTTTAGATAGATCTTTACATTTTTCCCTTGTTTCTTGGGTTCCTGCAATCTTATGTGCTCTTTTTGCCCTCTTCAGGTTACGTATTATTGTACTTAGTTTTGTGTTATTGTATCTAAGTTGTGAGATGTGCGTCGTCGTTCCATGTGGGCTGACTTTGTAGTTGTTGACAAGTATGGTTTTTAGAGCACAAATCCACCTCATCCAATTATCCACACTGGGTTGGTTTCCAGGATGCTTACTTTTACACTCTTGTTTTTCTTTCCATGCGTTAAATAATGTGGCCTGATGCTGGTTCCACTTTAACCTTCTAACTAGTGTGTGTTCTTCAATCCCTGTTGAATGGGATACTACAGCTACTTGTTCCCTCTGTGTGATACTAGTATTTAGTTCAACCTGCAGCAATTTGTGATCACTAGTTTCGTGTGATTTTACTTCAAAGTTAACTATTTTCTGAGTGAGAAGGCTGCATAAAAAGATGTAGTCAATTGTTGAACAGTTCTTAAATGTGGCCGTATCTGAGTGTTTGGAATCCAAACTTTTCCAGGTTTCATTGGCGGACTTTAAATCATAATTTTGCAGGAAAGAATTGAAAGTTCTCTCAGAGCTGGTTGGACACGACCTGTCACTCATATTTGTTCCCAGATAGTGTAGATTAAAGTCTCCTACAATCACTTTAGCCGATAGCGCATAAGTATGCAAAATCTCCTGTATTAAAGTTGTAATGTTTTTTGTAGCTTCCAATTTCAACGGACCATGTGCGTTTAAGTATATGTTTATAACTAGAATTGAGGAACTATCATCTCTGTCCCCTTTTCCCTCCATTACGAGTGCCTGTAACACGTCTGACTCAATTTTTACCCTTTTTACTGTTATCTGCTTTGCATGTTTTACATTGATCGAGATTCCACCTGATGGTCTACCAAACTGATTATGTTTAGTTGCTAGTTTGTAAAAACCGGCGTAGCCTTCAAGGTGTACATGATCTGTGGCCCAGGTCTCTTGTAGGCATACGATGTCACCTTCCTGCAGTATATTCGTTGCTGTTACATGTTTAAGCGCTTTACGTATGCCTGCCACGTTCCAAGAAATGATTTTAAGATTGGAAAGTAATTTATGGTTACTGTACGGTGTACTAGACACTTCGGATATTATGGGGTTTGCGGTGGACAACACTTGTTGATTCCGTAAGGTATCAATTATGACCACTTGGTCATCAGGAATAAGGAGTGCCACATTGTAACTCTCTGCTTATCCTACTGAATTGATCATTCCTTTGAATTTCCAGTAGCCCATCGTCTTTTACTGTCCTACTTATGGTCATGTCTTCCTGTCTCCTTACTGAAATGGTTAATTTCTTATAGTTTTTGTCTAAGTGTATTTTTGATGTGCCTCTCAATATCCCTTGTGAGTGCTCTTTGACTTTCGTTGTAGGAATTGATATGTTTGCCGGCTCCAGTAGAATTAATGGATACTTTTCTTGTTCTAGTGCGATTACAACAATACCCCAATTTTTAAAAATATCTTTTTCTCTAAGCACTGCTTCAGACGTGCGGTGGTTTGACCAAGTCACTATAGTATCTTCTTTACAGATGTCTTCGTCTTTTGGTTCAAATTGAACCCTAAATATATCTTCACTTTTTATGTGAGAAAATGAAGGTATATGTTGAAGGAGCCTTAGTAAATTCCCTCTGTTCAGTGTATTGTGTCTCCCCTTTGATTTGTACTGTGGTTGAAGAATTGTTTTACACGTGTTTCTAGTGTGGGCAGAGGTTAGTGTTGTGCCCAACACGGGTTCGGGGTGTGGTATTCTTTTCACTGTGTCTCTCCTGGTGCATTGGCAGAATTAGTGTACACAATTTGTTGGTTTTTTGATCCGCCTCCCGATGTTTCCTTAAACAATCCACATTCAATTTTGTCCCTAACAGTTTCATTTGTTGTTTGTACAATTTTCTTTACTACTCCACTGTTTTCAGTGGGCATTGATTCCTGAAACACTGGTGGGTTTGATGTCATGTTTTCTATATGAGGACATTCACCCAAAGAGTTATTTTGTTTTTGGGTCTTAATGAATATCGGGTATAGTTTATTTGATAGTTGCCTTTCCTGGTTTAGAGAAGAATTGATTATGGCCTCAGTAGAGACATGCGTAGACTGACCCCAGCTCCTTCTGAGTTGTGTGGTCTTTTGGCGCTTCAATTGTTTTTTTTGTTTTTTCTTCATACGTCGTGACAGGTTTGAATCGGTAGTGCTGGTTGGGTTTTCCTGTTTCTTTTCCTTATCTGGCTTTCCTCTAGTTACTATTGATTGAGTAATGGTTATTGGGTCCGTATTTATGTTTGTGTTTGAATTTGTACAGTCTTTTTTTGGAGTTTTTTCTTTGTTGATTTTCTCGGTTGTCACAGATGTTCTATTACCTACTATTTGAGCTGATTGTGACTTTAGATCTTCGATAAGGGTAGAGAGCACTTCTGGGATTGATGCCAATTTGTCGATTGTTGGCCCACAGGCGCAATCTGTATTTAAAGTGGTTGCGTATGCTTGGGCTCGTGTTATCAGTTTGTTCAAGTTTGCCAGTTTTTGATCAATCCCTGATATTGTTGTTGCCATGATGTTGAGCACATCCACTTGGACATCCATTTTGTTTGATTGATAGTTCAGTGCCTCAAGTGTGAGTTGAGATGTTTTGAAGAAAATATCCCATATTGTTCCTGAGTCTGTCGTTACTACTGGGTGTGTAATATCAATGATTTGGCCATGCTTGTCCTTTACAGGAGTTTTGTTTAGAAATTCACTTTCGGCTGTTAAGTGATTTTGTGTGTTGTCTTTACTGTATGGGAACCTATATTCCGATGCTTGAACTAGCCTACTATGGGTTTCTGCTCCCTCTCCGCCTTGGTTTTTTTCCTCCTGGTACCTCGTTTGTTGTGGTGTTTTGTAAACTAGGCGATGGTACTATACAAGTCAATGTTTGCGTTTTACTATCGATTTCGCTTATTTCCACATGTTGTGTGAGATTTGAGGGATGCTTGTTGATTTTTACTTGTACCTCAATTGCTTGGTGGGCCCCGGTGCTCTGAAATTGCTCTCGAGATTTTTGTAACGTTTGTTTAGCAGGAGATTCAATGGAATATTTATCCTGTTGTAGTGAGTGGTCTCCGTTCGTCAGGAGTTCCTGGTCCCTAATAGACCCCCATGATTGGTCCATTTGTTCTTTACGTTCTTGGTCCTGCTGGGACCTAGTTAGAGTTGTGGGCCCTGTATTAGTTTGATCATTTTTTGAGTTTATATTCCCTATGTGAATAGATGGTGGGATTGGTGATGGTAGATAATGAACCCATCCCTCCTGCTCCTCGTGATGGGATAACATTACGTCCGCTGGGTCTTTTAAAAAATTGAACTTACTTGGTATACTGATCGATTTTGCAAACATTCTATACACTGGCGAGATTAAAGGATGCGCCACTCCCTCAGATTTTGTTTTGTTGTTCTTTGTGGTTGAGCCTTGGGGTTTCTTTTTCCTTTTTATTGATGGGAGTGTGGCTCTCTCTCGCCCTGACCTCATAGTTTATGTGGAATGAGTCTTTTGCACTTTTTTTTTCTTATTTAATAGAAATTTATTGTGTCTTAAAAGTCGATGTTGTAGTTTTTAACAATGCCGCAGCACAGTTCTTATATTGGCCAGCCGCGGTGATTGCAGTGGACTTATGCCTCCCTGAAAATACTGGTTGTATGTCGAAATGTTTTGTCGGGTTTTTGTCGGGTTCACCCAAAGCTACTTGCTTTTTATTTTTTTTTTATTTTTGACACCACTGCTGCGTGCTGTAGGCTGTGAGCTGTACGCTGTGGGCTATGTCTATGGGCTTTGACCTTCGATATTGTCACAGCCAACCAACACCAACTAACACCAACTCCAGTGATGAAACGAGGAGGCGACAAATGCCCAGACTCACCACTCACCGCCACTCTCTGGTCACCGACTGGTCTTCAATTGCTGGACCTCTGTGTTTTGACAGGGCCCTCCAAGCGCCCTCCAAGTGCAGTCTGACCGGCTGTACTCTGCTGCAGCTCTCTGCACTCTGCTTTCCTGTGTGCTGTGTGGAGACGTGGAGACGTATGGCAGTGCAGTCCGCTGCAGTCAGCTGTCTGCTGTCAGCTACGTGTCAAGCCATGGGATCAGGAGGCGAAGGGGCAAGGGCAAAGAAAGAGGGAAGACTGACCGCTGCCGCACCCCCGGGGCCCCAAGGGAGTCACAGCCGCAGCTCACCGCAACCCACCGCAACCACCGCAATCCTCCACAGCTTACCCCCGACCGCTAATGAAAGCGGGGGGCCGAAGCTGGGACAATACCGATAGTGGAGCGGGAGCCTAGAGCGGGTGGCGTGAGGCATCTTCCTCGTAGCGTCTTCCTCGTCTTCGAACGCCGGGTCACGGTTGCGGCGAAAACACGAACCGTCACAAGGATAATTAGTCCGAACCGCCTACCAGTCGTTACTAACAGGAAAAGTGACTAAACGGTGAAAAAAAATCAAATTTAAAGCATGTTAAAACAAACCTATGCTGACAATTCTGTCTAGCAGTGAGATATGGCTGGACGCCGTCTGTGACCAATGTCATCTTATTTTAGATAATACTGGATTTTCCATTTACCAGGAAAATATTTGATCTTTGAGAAAGGACAGACATTGATTTTTTTAAATCACTTCTACTTATGTTGCACAGGACATTGAGTGTATCAGAATATTCGGCATGACCCAATTTTGTGCAAAATTGTTTAACAAATATGAACCAGGGGAATGCTCCACAGCTGGTCAGCTTTAAACAATCATTAAACAACATACAATATTAACTAGTAAAGTCACTGGTCCAAACTTTGTGCCATAATAAAATTGGCTGAATATTAATCAGGTCAGATAAAAACATGTCCCCAAGTTCTGGCTGACAATCAAAGGTGGAACAACTATTTGGAACGGACAAAAGGTTTCTGAGGAACACATTCTCCAACATCTGGAGATGGGTGTTTTATTAAAGCCCCAGATCCCCACCCCATATAGAACCACAGATACACATTTTGTATTATAGATGGTTAACATTTCTCTAATCGGCGTATTGCCTCACTTGATAGCAAAGAAGTAACACAGAGATAGATTTATTACAATACTGCTGTCTAATGTCAACGGTTAGGGTCCATGAACCACAATCGTCAAATAAAATACCCAGGTAACAAAAGCTCGTGGTGAAACTGAATTTAACATTCTTATCATAAAAAAGTTTTCCCTATATTAACCTTCAGGCCAAGATCAGACATAAATCTGACGAAGCCATTAAGTAGCAGCTGCAGTCCCTATGGAGTACGGTGTTGTCGGCGTAAAGCAGACAAGGTATAGGTCTGTTACCAATCTCGGGATGAGCCCTGCAAGTGCTACTTAGGGCAGACTCTAGCCTTTTAATATACAGGGTAAATTAAAAGGGTGTGAGTATGCAGCCCTGCCTGACCTCTCTCCCTATATCAAAGGTGCTAGTTCATTCACCCCTGAGACCAAAATGTACTCTAGGCTTGCCACTAGAGTATATATCTCTAAGAAGGGCTATAATCGGTGGGTCCACCCTGAGCGCTAATAAAATTGCCCATAATGTATTATGTAGAATGCAATCAAATGCGCTCGATAAGTCGACGAAAGCTAAGAACAAATTGCCCTTCTTCATAACGGTATATTGTCCAATAAGTAAATTAAGATTTAACCACTGCTCCGTAGTACCCAGGCCTTTTTGGAAACTGTACTGAAGGTCAGAGAGAATTTTGTGGGTTTCAGATCACTCTTCTAAACAATTCAGCAGAATTCTCCCTGTCACTTTTACCAAGGAGTTGAGGAGTGGTAACAAGCAGGATCGGCACAATCCCCTTTCTTAAAGATTGGTACAATTACAGGGTCCGACCAGGTTTCAATGATGCCATAGTGGCAACAAGCCCATTATACCCTAGTTAAAATTGGACCCCACAGGGGGGCATTGGCCTTGAACAGATCAATGGGAATGCCGTCTGGGCCTGGGGCTTTACCGCCTTTGCTTCTTGCTATTGTCATATTGATTTTGTCCAAAAAGAAACGTAAATTACTGAAATCAAAGGTTGAAACTTCAGTAGAAGAAGGGTCAAACCCCATTGACAAATGGCTAGAGTTAGAATAAATCTTGGAAAAATGGGCAACCCGCTCAGTCTCATTGATTTCTGACTCCAAACTGGGGGCGCAATCATACTTTAAAAAGGGCCATAGATAACTCGCCAAAAGCAGAGGTATCTTTACACACACTAGTGACGATCATGGATCCCGGGCAAGATTTTTTAATTCATTCTTCCTTTTTTCAATGCTAAATTACAATCTAATCTGCACCTTCTCACCTCCGTGGGACAACGGAGCACCTTAAGAAGGGCTATCTTGAGGTGTTTATGGGCTTTTGAACAATTACCATTGAACTACCGAGGCCTGTCACTGTTTAACTGGGGCTGTATTTTGGTGTCACGATCACTGTTCCTCAGGAGCAGTACCATCAAGAGGCCACCTTCAAGCACCTCCAACTCTGCGTTTGTATAAAGACGGAGGTTCAGAGTGGCTTGATGGGAGAAAGGGAATTAGGGAGGGTAACGCAGGGAGGGAGATCTGGAACAGAATGAGCAGGCCATTTGGATAACTAGTTAGGTACGTCTTAACATATACAACTGACTCGACAACATAGGTAAAGAGGGAGAACCATTACCTGTAAGGAGAGGAAAAACTGCTTCTATGACTCAAGTTAGAATACTGTAGAAGTCTTCATTGGTTTCTTTCTTTAGGGATTGCCTTGGGTTTTCTATATATTGTCAGCAATTATATATTCTCCTTATACAGAATGTTGACAGTTGGTTTTCACAGAGATTTCACAGTTCAACACAGTTTGCTTAGAATATTCCAAGAAACAAGCTTATGGCAATATGTATTGCAGATAATCACATTGTGTAATAATATTGACACAGGAAATCCCCACGATCCCTGTGAGGAATGTCTCAAGACCGTAAGTGCCCAAAGGTGAAAAGTTAGTTAGGAATCTTCTGTGTGTATCGGATGGCCAAGTGTGCTCTTAAAGTTCACCTTTCAATAGCATTCAAGAACTCACATTCATTCTTAAGTGCTGCGAGAACCGGACAATTGCGCCATTGGTCCGTTCTCGGCAGCACAAACCGCAAACAAAAATAAACAAACAGATGACTCCTACCTGCACCTCTCTATAGATAGTAGGCACCTTACTGTTCTCTGAGGCTGTGCCAATGGGGTTGTTCACCTCAGAAGGTCCACAACCAAAACATAGTGTGTTGGCTTCTTAGATTCGGGTCCTCAATACTCCACATCAAGTAGAAGGTGTGGCTTCCCTTTATAGTCACGGTTCAGGCACGTTGACAGCCGCACAAGGAAACACTGAAACTGACAAAGAACACAGTCAGTAACCACTACTGAGAAGACAACATGGAAAGAGGACTAAGGCATTCTATTTATGTCCTCCATGAACCCCTTATTTAGCAAGGTCTGGCTAGCACGTACTCAGGATCTTTGGGCATTGTAATAAGGTATGCATCTGCAGGTATTACAACTAATGTCCAGGTTTACCTGCTCATTAACACCAATCAAATAAGCTACCTGACGTCATTATGCATCTGCAGGCATTGTCGTCATTATGCATCTACAGGCATTATCACTGTGGTTCAGGCTACAACCATTCAATGCCTGGTACCAAGGGGTGTAGGCATGCAGGTAGTCCACTGATGTTCAGTTCAGGTGCAAAGAGATGTAGGCATGCAGGTAGACCACTAATGTTCAGTTCAGGTGCAGTCATGCAAGGACTGATCATGACAGTCCACCCCTCCAAAAATAAGTCTACCCACTTCATGAGGGGGTGGTGGGGGTGTGTGGCATGAAACTTGCGAATTAGACTTGGGGCATGTATTGCATCACAAGGTTCCCAAGAGTCCTCCTCGGGACTATAACCTTTCCAGGACACTAGATACCACAACCTACCTCATTTCTGTTTACAATCCTTGATACTTGGAACTTAGCATTCCATATGATCCCCAGTGAGCATTGGAGAGGGATGTGCTCGATGTTTGTTATTTGCTGGCTTGAGCAGCGACGTGTGAAATACACGATGAATGGCCATTGTTCTTGGGAGTTTTAATGTGAAAACTACGGGATTTATACAGTGAATGATTTCAAAGGGACCAATAAAGCGTGGGTGGATTTTATATATTTTGTAAAATCGTAAATGTCTTGTGGATAACCACACTTTGTCTCCAGGTTGATACAGGGGACCTGGTTTTCTTTTCCAGTCTGTGAATATTTAATCCCTTGTTTTAGTATTCATCACATTTTGACAAAGACGTTGCATGAGATTTGTCATGTCGTGCACTTTGGTTTGCAGGTGTGGGTGAGTATTGATCTTTGTTTTCAACAATGGCTAGAATCGCAGATGGCAACCATGATTGGCAAAGAATAGAGACATCTTAGTAGCTGTGTGATTCAAGTTGTTGTAGGCGAATTCAGCCTCCCATGAAAGGTCTACCCAGGATCGTGGAACGTTGGAAAGATAGCAGCGTAAGTATTGTTTTAGAGCTTGATTAATTCGCTCCGTATGTTTATCTGATTCAGGATGGAAGCTGGTAGAGAGATTTGTTTGAATGTTTAAGACCTTACACCATGCTTTCCAAACTCCGGAGGTGAATTGAGATCCTCAATCAGATGTAATAGAGTGAGGCAAACCATGCAGTTTTACCACATGTTGTAGTAAAAGAGTTACCAATTTTGGCACCGGGGGATGTTTTCACAGGCTACAAAATGAGCCATTTTCTATAATTTATCCATGATGACCAATATGTCAGTTTTTTCTTGGTCTGTAGGCAGATCAGTGATAAAGTCAATAGAAATATCTTCCCAGATATGGGTAGGTGTAGGTAACAGGTATAAAAGTCCTCTTTTTTTAGAATGGTCTGGTTTGGCTCTAGCACACGTGCCACAGTGTTGCACATACAATATTGTGTCTTTCCTCCAACTTGTCCACCAAACTTTTCGACTAACCAATTCTATGTTTTTTGTGTTTCCTGGGTGACCGTCTAGCAGTTGGTCATGACATCACTTGAGAACTTGTCGCTGTAAGCATTTGGTCGGAACATATAGTTGTTTATCCTGAAAAGGAAGTCCGCTGGCATAGATTGTTGTTTATCTTGCTGTTGCCATTGAAGGATTTCGTGCATAGGCATGTGTTCTCGGATCTTTTCCAAAAACTGATTTGACATGATAGATTCCACGATTTGACTCTGAGGAACTACAGGTGGAGCGAGTGTTTAGTCCATTACTTTTTCTGGTTCCTCATAGGGAGATAAAGTGTCTGCTTTATTGTTCGCACGCCCAGGTCTGAATGTTATGGTAAAATAAAATTCAGCAAAGAACGGAGACCAGCGTAACTGTCTTCGTGTTAATGCTCGAGCACACCGCAAAAATTGCAAATTGCGGTGATCCGTAATACACCGTGATTGGGTATTTTGCACCGAGTAAGTAATGACCACATTCTTTAAAGGCAACTCGTATGGCCAAGAGTTATTTTTCTGCCACCGTATAGTTTTGTTCGGCAGGTAAGTGTTTCTTTGACAGGTATGCCGCAAGGTGTAGATGATTGGAAGGTGGGTCTTTTTGGGATAATATGGCACCTATAGCTGTGGCTAATGCATTGGCCTCCACAATAAACAGTTGATTGATGTCGGGATGTTTAAGGACTGGTGCCGTAACGAATTATTTTTCACGTCCTGGAATGCAGTGTCAGCCTTGGCTGTCCATGTAAACTTGGTACCTTTTCTTAAGAGTCTTGTTAAAGAGGTTGCCTTCGTTGAAAAATGATGGGTGAAGTGTCTATAAAAGTTTGCGAACCCCAGGTAACAGTGTATTTCCTTGATGGATTTGGGTTAGGCCAGTTCAGAATGGCTTGTGCCTTTCTTTCTACCGTAGTTATACCTTGGGGAGAAAGGATAAAGCCCAAGAATTCCACAGTGGTTATGTGGAATTTGCATTTCAGCAATTTGCAAAACAAACCCTGTTGGCGGAGGGTAGTCAAACCGGCCTTTAATCATGTTCATGTTCTTGATGTGAGGCAGAGTAAATCAGAATGTAGTCAATATAGACGATGGCAAAACGGTCTAAATACTCATGCAAGACATTAGTCACAAAGAACTGAAATGCCGCTGGGGCATTTCAAAGCCCAAACAGCATCACACAATATTCGAAAAGGCCATAACGTGTCCTGAATACAGTTTTCGATTCATCTCCGGCACGGATTCGCACCAGATGGTAGGGCCCCCTTAGATCGAGCTTTGTGTAGATAGTAGGTGGTCGCACCTGATCAAGCAGCACTGGTATGAGTGGTAATAGATACCAGATCTCAATAGTGATATTATAGAGTGCGCGATAATCGATACAGGTGCATAATTCGCAATTTGCTTTTGGCACGAAGAATTGGGGAGATGCTGCCGGAGATTTGGACGGTCTGATGAAACTGTTTTTTAAGTATTTGCCTAGGTCTTCTCGTAGGTGTTGATGTTTTCCTGTTCAGTGAGAGCGTATATTCCGCTGCATGGAATCTTGCCACCTAGAATTAAATCAATCTCGCGATGGGGTGGTAGTGTCTCCTTACTTACTTCACAAAACACATCTCGAAAGCTATGATACATTTCAGGCAATTCGATGTCTTGTTCAGCTGCTGTGGATTTGAAATGCGCTTTGATGTCTTGATCTAGTTGTTGTTGTTCTGGGAAGCTATCTTGATCCATTTTTTGTACTAAACACTCTAGGGGGCACCATTTAGAATGGAAGGATATGCTCCTCTTTGCCCTGTCAATGGTGGGGTTGTGCTCTGTTAACCATGACATGCCCAATATCATTCCGAACTGTGGTGCATCTATGACATCGAAAGAGAGGACCTCTCTGTGTATGATATCTGCCATGGGACACAACATGGTGAGGTCACTGCTTGAGTGTGTGAATAGACCAGATGTGAATAATGTACCATCTCCTGTCAACACTATCTCGGGCCTTTTTTGTTGTTGTTGTAGTTAGAATCTGTAGTGTGGAGCAATAGGCTGCATCAATGAAATTGCTGGTTGCCCCTGAATCAACTATGACCACTACTTGTTCTTCAAGCAGGTCCTTAATTAAGAAACAAACATTAAGTATTAGGTGGGGGCAGAGGCTTGCAAGGTGTTTGCTATGATTTGTTCAGGAGTCTCTATGTGGTTTCTCAGGAAGTGCTCCTGTATGGTCCGCGACCTCGATAGTTTCCCTGTTTCTTAGTATCACCTGGCCATGGGCCTTTGGGGTGCACTGGACATTCCTTTATGAAGTGCCCTTTCTTTACACAATATAGGCATAAGCTATTCTTGCGACAGGATTCTTTTTCTTCCTGTGAGAGTGATTTCCATAAACCCCTGATCTCCATGGGTTCGCTAACATCTTGTGAAGGAGCATTGTTTCTTTCTTTGGGTCATACAAAGTTTCAAACTCTGGTAGTCGTCTGTCACTTTTTCGATCTGCTAGTCGATGGTCTAATCACAGAGTTAGGCCGATAAGCTCTTCACATCTTCTTGGCTGAGGATCAACAGGTGCTATGAGATCCTTCAGTTTGTCCTGGAAGCCCTGATAATACAAGGCTGCTATTTTTTCCTCAGACCAGTATGATAATCACATTTATTAACACTGTGTAATGATAATGACACAGGAAATCCCCACGATCCCTGTGAGTAATGTCACAAGACCGTAAATGTCCAAAGGTGAAAAGTTTGTTAGGAATCTTCTGTGTATATCAGATGGCCAAGTCTCAAAGTTCACCTTTCAATAGTGTTCAAGAACTCACATTCATTCTTAAGTGCTGCGAGAACCGGATGATTACACCATCGGTCCGTTCTCGGCAGCACGGAGCGTAAACAAAAATAAACAAACTGGCGACTTCTACCTACTCCTCTCTATAGATCGTAGGCGCCTTACTGTTCTATGAGACTGCACCGACGGGTGTGTTTACCTCAGAAGGTCCGCAACCAAAAAGCGGCGTGTTGGCTTCCTAGATTCGGGTCCTCAATACTCCGCATCCAGCTGTGGGCGTGGCTTCCCTTTACAGTCACGGTTCAGGCACTTTGACGGCTGCACAAGGAAACACTGAAACTCACAAAGGACACAATCAGTAACCACTACTGAGGAGACAACATAGAAAGAGGACTAAGACATTCTATTTATGTCCTCCATTAACCCCTTATCGAGCAAGGTCTGGCTAGCGCTTACTCAGGATCTTTGGGCATTGTAATAAGGTATGCATCTGCAGGCAATACCACTGATGTCCAGGTTTACCTGCTCATTACCACCAATCAAATAAGGTACCTGTCGCCATTATGCATCTGCAGGCATTGTCGTCATTATGCATCTATAGGCATTATCACTGAGGTCCAGGCTATAACCATTCAGTGCCTGGTACCAAGGGGTGTAGGCATGCAGGAGGTCCACTGATGTTCAGTTCAGGTGCAAAGAGATGTAGGCATGCAGGTAGTCCACTGATGTTCAGTTCACGTGCAGGCATGCAAGGACTGATCATGACATCTGGTTAGAGTGGCTTTGATACCATCAGAAATCAGGCGAAATGCAACCTTAATATCAATGTCACTAGAGGAAATATCCAAACGTGTCAAAGGCATCCCAGTTGGCGATAACCAACTTATCGAGGCAATTTCCCGGGTTCGCCAGAGACCACTGCAAAGAAGTGCCATTACGAGTTGTTAATACTGAGTTGTCAAAGATGTGTTCAACATGGATATTTGTACAACTGTACTCCCGTCTAACCTTGATGCTCTGGTGAAAATGGTTGCTCATGCGAATAGAATGGGCCATAAAATCATCTAAGACATACTCACAGTTGACTGAACATGGAATATAATCAATAACAGAATTATTTCCCACTCCACAGAATTTACGGTTGAAGGGAATAGGGGAGAAACACAATTCGTTTGAAAAACCAATGTTACATTTTGACATTAAATCATTCAATTTCAGTCAGTAATCACTATGTAAACAATGACATTTTATTATTGTTAGTTGAATTCACCACACCACAAACCATTTTAGCTGGAAAAGAACATAAATGTAAATTAAAATCACTTCCCCACAATATAAAAGTTTCCTTCCTTTCACAGCAACTCTTTTTTTCCAGTTCTTGCTCAAGCTGGGAGAGAACCCTGTTGATTTCGGGGTGGGTATCATTGTTGTAAAAGTCCACAATAATAAGGCTTATGATAGGCAAAATGTCACAAACGATTATCAAAAATTAAGGAGAAGATGATTCGACATACGATAGGGAAACACGTTTGAAACATAGATAGACAACCCCCCTTAGGTCTGCCGGTGTAGATGGGACTGCAGGCTGATGGAAGGTCTTGTATCCGTTAATATGTGTAGGTTCCAATGATCAGGTCTCCTGAAAGCAGAGAAGCCAAAACTTCATGACAAAGTTCATCCAGGGAGAGAGAGGAACCTTAGAACGTAATCCCACCGCATTCCGAAAGAGGAAATTATAGAAACGGGGCAACTTGGGGTCGTGGTCATAGGCTTGGAAACTAGGGGAGCATGGCTAACCATTGTTGTCAATGAAACCTCTGCGATTGACATGGGGGACTCGGGATCCATACACAGATGAGCAACGTGGAGGGTAGTATTCCCGGGCCCTGCTAAAAGTCAATCAGTACCATCCATCTAGGACAACAAAGAAAAACGATTCTGCGTAGTAATTGAAGGATGATGAACAAGAGGCATGACAAAATCCGACCCCCGAGATGGATAGAATTCTGCCTCCAAATTCGGGGGATGGTAAAAATACCACAATGGGAGGGTAATCACTTTTTTGTTGAGAAGGAAATGTGGAATTAACTCTGAGTCTGTTCAAAATAGACTGTACCAAAAGAGGAGATTTAAAAGACGTTACTGTACAGTCACCTGGTAGAGATTTGACTCTGCCAATCCAATTGACCCATCTGACCATTTTTAAATCCTCAAAGAGGACATTAAGCATGCCTGTTTTGTTACCTACCCAGTGTGTTTACTTATTTTTCAGGCTCTCCCAGGATTCGGAACTGGGAAGGGTTAGAGTTGGTACATTCCCAAGATTCACCACAAAGGTGGTAGTTTCTGGGGGAAGATCCAGAATTCTCAGTGGTCCCCTGATCACGGTATCAAATGAAGCGACTTTAGGTTTAGCAGATTGGGTGTTAAGACGCGGGGTCTGCTGAGCATGGTTGCTAGTAGATGGAGTACTAGTGCTCAGTCCTGAAGTGTGTCAGGAAGGAAGATCGTTGCTGCGAGGAATTAAACTAGAAGATGGAGAGACAGAAAGAGGCATAGTGGACAAACTTGAATTTGGCAGTATACTATGCTTGTCATTGGCTTGCAATATTTCAAGGCAACTGGTGGTAGTTTTGTCTACTAAGGTTAGTCTAGAAGACAGAGAATCCAAAGTAGATTTGACAGAAATTTCCGTTGCTTGCTCTAGAGTAAATAAACGGTTATAATCCTCTGCATTGGCTGCTGGGGTGTTGGCCAATTTGCCCTTTTTGGTAACAGTCATGCGTGGCTTAACAGCAGCTTTGGTGATTTGCCCGAGTCCTTCCTGTACTGGACTGGTTAATATAAACAAAGGGGGACCAGGAATTTTCATGTGTTTAAGTGGAGCATGAAAATGATTCAGAGGGAGAAATGGAATTAACTACATCTGAATTGAGCTGGACACACCCATTGACCGTATGAACAGAAATGTCCCCAGGAACTGTGGTGGTGAAGGCAGCAATGTGAGGGGAGCTTTCAATGGCTCCAACGTTACGATTACAAGATCCTAATCTCTGTTTGACAGAGGTTATATCTTTATTGAGGGTGCCCATGACACTTATCAAATAATTTGAAATTGAAGAACTGGGCTTACCTTGCACTTTAGATGGCGGCTATTTTCACTTGCCCATTATATGTGCTGATGGAGGGGCCAAGAGAGAGGGCCCAGTCCAGTCTCATAAGGCCATGGACATGTGCAGCTGGGCCCGGTCTTGGCCCGGACAAGCCCCCCAGGTGCGTCCTGCATCCGGGGGAGCTCCGTGCACTGAAGAGCTCTTCCCCAGTCAGTGGAGCCATCCTCCTGGGCTCGTAATGGTAGCTGGGGGCTGTAGGTCATTTTTTCGTTGGCAGAGTCAACAGAGAACATAGGGTGTCAGGCAAAGTTTTTGGAGGCGACGGATACAGTCATGCTCTTTCGCTCTTTCCTTTTGTTTGCCATAACATAATGGTTAGTGTTTAAGCCGCTATCAGGAGACAGGGAGACCTATACAAGCACACAGGGAAGCTTCTTCATTGCTCCCTCTCCTTCGTCCTGGTAGCAGTGAATTAACAGAAATCAGGGAGACAGCTCATCTGGGTAGTTTTCTTCTGCAGACATATTTTCTGCTCTCCTCTCTCAGCAGCCCAGTCTGGCGGTGGCACCAAGGCAGTCCCACAGCTTCCCCAGCAGCTATCTGCAGACTTTTCAGGTGATGTCCCCTCACCTCTTGGAGATTGCCTGTCAGTAAGATCTGCCCTAGATCTTAGTCATTCATCTGTATGGTAGCCCTCTTTGTTCACTGAGGGAAGTTTCAGACCCAGTTTATTTATAGGAATCTTGCACACAGAGAATGGTGATTCCACTGTCAGGGTCCTGGAGCTTCTCCAAAGTAGTTCTCTATCTTAGTGTATCTCTCCTCAGTATATCAGACACCATCTTTGTTTCAGGATATGGTATCCACAGTAAGTAGTGACAAGTGGTGTCTCAAACTGGAGCATCCAAGACATGACCACAGTCAGGCATGAAGAGCTTGCACCTGGCTTCTGTCCCGCCTGCGCTTCTGGGAGAGACAAAGGAGCAGACCAGACCCTGCCTGAGTGATTCTCTCTGCATGACAAAGGGGACTGCTGTCTGCACTCCCTTCGCAGCTTTCATCAAGTCAAATTATGGTGCTAAGGGAGAGATAATTCGCAGGCTGTTACTAAAAGTTCAGTGCTGCATAACTAAAGCAACCTTATCTTCATCTTCCCACACCTCAATGCCTGATACATAACACAAAGCTCAGGAATTCCAGTAATATACTATTCCTAGTCTAGGGAGGCTGTCACTAGGGTTTTACTAGGACCGATCCAAAATGGACTCCACTGGCCTCAGAATCCCACGCTTGCATTGAACATGGAGTTGCACAACCTACTACCACAAATCAAATAAATACTACCTGTGCACACACCTCACACTCAGAGAGGTTAGCGCAGGGTCTGGACACTCATGGTAGCAGCAATTTACCTGCATATGACTTATAGGAATCAGTTTTCAAGGACAGGAAAAAGGTGTGTCCTGCATTACAGATCAGAAAAACGGAATGCTGCCATTTGTCCTGCATTACAGATCAGAAAAACGGAATGCTGCCACCACAGCTTTAAGATTATGTCCTGGGGCATGCACAGGACTCCTGTGCCTTAGTAAGACATGCTTGCTGTGCCCTTTCTGACCACTGATCCACTTTCTGGGTCTCAGAACCTTTCACACAGTGAAGGGCTCAGCACGTGCCTAAGGCGGTTGTGCTAGCTGTGCACAAAAAATCAAAATACCAGTGAATACTACAGTTGAGTTACTCAGGGCAGCGGTTCACTTCTATAATACTATACAGGAACCATTCCTTTTCTACCAGCCAGCTTTGAGAACAGAAGGTAAATTATGGAGACTAGACAAGCTTGGAGAGAACAGTGAGAACAAGCAGACTGGGTATACTGGGAGGAGAGCTGACAGGTTGTGGGGAGAAATGGCAGCGAGAGGGACAAATGTAAGAAGAGCTGGGGGAACAGGCAGGATGAAGTGATGAGCACTGAACAGAGAGGGGGCATAGTGTCTATCAACCATCAGTGCTATCTTACAAATATTAAACCCTGAGACTTTCATGGATACATAGATGTCTGCAGCATATGCCCTAACTCCCTAACCCGCCTTAAAAAAGGGTCTGTTTGTGACTAATAAAGTAAACCAGAATAACACTTTTGCTAAACAACTATGAGCCACATCAAAAAACAGTTTTGCTCAGTACCATTACATATCCTTGTGGTAAATAGCAAATAATGAAGTGTTTCTCACAAACAACTTTCAACAACAAATTATGAAAGTAAGTTTGAGTCAGCAATATTGTGAGACAGGGCCACAACAACTGTAACAGTACAGCACAACACAAAAATACATTATCTAACCCAATAACTCAGGTTTAACATGTTCATCAACAAAAGAACACAAGTTTTATATAGTGTGCTTTTAACTTTAGGTCAGCAAATGAAGCATATTGATTGCTCACCTACGTCCATAATATGTATAGAGGGCACTGCCTCACCCTGCGCTAAGGTGCACCTTTAACTTGGTGTGCTTGGCACAGAATGGGTCGGTGTGTCTTATTACAGTTAATGCACTGCCCACAGTGCACCAATGAACTCTTGCCTGCCCTGGTGGCAGCACATTTTTCAAAGGTGAACTAGCAGTTTGAAGCAGCTGGTTCCTGATTACACTGTGCAGGCAGGAATGCAACTTGCTTTTGAAAGGGGCGGCAGAGCTGCCACTGCAGAGGGTTAAGTGAGTGGCTGCATCTGCCTGCAGGGAGATGTCTGGGACCCCCGTTTCTCTGTCAAGGGGGTCCTCAGAGGGTGCACTCATTGTGTGCCACCTCTTTGTGGCACGCAGTCAGTGTGCTTTTTGACACCTCTTTTGCCTCTGTGCCTGCATCCGCAATTCAGTGTTGCTACAGAGGCAAAGTGTTTTCTCATTTGCATAAAGGCATGCCCCATGCAAATGATGGACCCTTGAGATCAAGCTGACACACATGTTGCACCATGTCATCTGTATTACAAAAGGAACTTGATCTGGCCAAACATCTACAGCCCCATCTGTAAAACCAATGTGCCCTGGGGGTGCAGCAAGCGGACACACACCATTCCAGCCCTAGCCACTTTGTGCATTATGACCCCTTGGTATTACGAGAGTTATCTTTTTTAAGAGCTGACTAAAAAATCGATAGATTTTGAGACCCACCTTACTAACAAAAACAGTCACTACATCCCACTATCAAATGAGACAAACTACGACCAGAGCAACACACACCCAAAACTATATTCATTTAACCAACTATCCATAAAAGAAAGAAATATCTTAGATTCACCAGATTTCATGTTACCCAATGCCTGCCATATATATTCAAGGGCATTCTCATATCAACCTCTGTCCCCATGGGGGCGCTAGAGAGCCCAGCTGCAAGATGGTCGCACATGTCTGAAGCTCTGTTGGCTGGAGATAATTATCCGCCATTTAACCTAGTTTCCTGGGGACATCGAGACCCTCCCTGACTCATCCTGCAGTCCCAGCTACTGGCCGCATCATTTAATTGATTTTTTACGTGGATGCTGACACCTACAGATGATATTGGCGCCGCCTCTCACTGCGGCCCGAGCTGAGGCCTAAGCTTGAAACTGCAGCTGATTGCGGCCACCAGGCTGTGCACTCGGCTATTCGGATTGCTGGTTGCGGAGTTACCGGCTGCTCCCCCATGACCTTTCCTGGGTGGCACCTCACCTGTGCTTGCTCTTTGGGGATAGGTTTCCCTGCTGTGTGCCGCCTGGACGGCGTGGCAACGTGGTCCCCCCTGTCAGGATTTGAGGAAGCCCACAGCGCGGTTGCTACTGCCCTGGCCTGGGAGCGCTGCATCATCTGGCTGCCTGAGGGGGCCACATCCGGGGAGGGAGGAAGAGCACCCCGGAAGTCTGAGAAGGCAGCAGGAGAGGATCACTAGAGCTGGAGGGCGGGCATGGGACTAAATCTTGGTAGTAATGGCACATCATAAGGTGCACTGACCTCGTGAGCGCTGCATAGTGCCATATAACTACAGTGACCAAGTTGACCCCACCCCTACTTACAGACAAGAGCATATACTTTGTGGCAATGGACTTATATGATGGACTACCTCCCACTACAAGTTGCCCCTAGTTCAGTGCATGGTACCTGCTAAGTACTGGATTTGAACCCGTTATACTGCACAACACTAGTGGGCCTGCTCATGCCCCCCCCCCCAGTGATCTGGGGTTTGGCTGTGCCTGAAACCGACTAGTTTACCCTGCTCCAAAAGACCACAAGGTCGCACCCAACTCTGATTTGCCAATGTTCACACTACAACAGGCAGCCTGCACTGCGCTATTCCCTCACACTCTGCCACAGTTCCCCTACTGACCTGCTCGTGCCCCCTGCAGCACCTCAAGGAGTGACGGGGTCTGAACTCCATACTTGACTCTCGCACTGAGCTGGGACAACTGGAGAAGTGCCTTACTGGTGCCTGAATGCCACTACGTGTTGCAGAGCAAGTGAGGTACTATCTTACCTCCTGTTTGAGCACTAAAACAGCAAATATGGCCCTGCTGACACTGATACGTTGATTGACCAATTACCATTGAGGCTACTAGGTGGGCATCTCAGCGCTGGGCAAGCCCTACATCATAAGATGGGGAAAAACGATGCCAAGCAACTCAAACTCTCATTTTATAACCGCAGGCATACACGTGCATCAGAACTGCCCCCTGGAAATGCATAGATGGCTTCACAGGGCGTGGGTGGACTGCCTCTTGACTAACCCTGCGAAGTGCAAAAAAAAACTCCGCCACGCTCCGCGTAGCTTTGCGAGCAGTGGAGTGCGTTCGATAAATGCCGTCCGCTGTGATTTTCAGTGCCAGGTGCTTGTCCGCACTGTGCAATCATAGCGAACAGCAACATGCACAGCGCAAGCGGGCGCTGGTTCCTTTCTGCCGCTCGAGTAGATTTTTACTCGAGCAGCAGCTTTCTCAACGCGAACGGACGGTTTCTCAACGCGAGCAGTGAGAAATCTGACCGCTTGCATTGAGAAATCTCGCCGGGAGGTTGATTTTCCTCGCTCGTGCTCGCCAACTTGATGTTGACGATCGCGAACGAGGAAAAATCTCGCTGGGAGGTGGATTTTCCTCGCTCCCGTTCGTGAACTTGACGTTTACAAACGGGAGCAAGGAAAAAACTCCGCTCCACAAAGCGGAGTTTTTCGGAACTCTGCAAGCTCCGCATAACGCGGAGTGCGGAAAAATCCTCAAACTCCGTGAGCGGAGCAGAGTTCACCGCCCAAACTTACTCTTGACCACGATAGCTGCACCATGTTTTTAGTTCTGAAGCAGAGCACGACTGCCATCAACACCAAAATCGACCTACTTGATGGCAGGTTCGATTGACTCAAAGAAAATGTCGACAAGCACGATGACTGCATCGTAACTGGAACGTTGCACATCTGACGTTGAAGATGAGCACTCTGTGGCAAGGGAAAAGCTCCTGACTATGGAGAAAGTATTGGAAGTAATTCAAAATAAAAATGAGGATTTGGAAGATCCAGGTGCAAAAATATGTGCAGAATTGGAGTGCCGGACAATAGAAAATGGCAAAGTGGAAGACTACGTGGAAGACATGTTACGCAGCTGACCTCTCTGCCATGCTCGCAGTCGAGAGGGCTCACAAATCACTGTGCATAGCGCCAGGACACCCTAGGGTAACCGTGCGCTTTACAAATGCGATTAACACTGTGTCCCAGACTGCTGCCTGGAACATCACTTAGCCCCATCATCACTCAATTTTTGAATTATCGTGATAGAGACACAGGTTTACAGCTGGCGTGGGAGCGACGATCACTCCACTATAAAGGGATTGAGATTTTCATGTTCCCGAACTTCACTATGTCAGCGCAGGATGGACGGAGAGACTTTTTACCGATCAAGCGTGACCCCCAACGTACTGAAACCAAGTACTCACTCCTGTATCCTGCCAAGCTGCGGATTACACACCTAGGGGAAACTCTCCTGTTCACTGATCCTAAAAAGGCTGCCAAATTTGTCAAAACCATCCCAATTAGAGCAGGAGGATCGCCTTCGAGAGATCGAAAGACTGAAGCTGCACATCTCAGTGAAACTGATTAACCCCATCCTAAGCACTCAGTCCTTATGACACCTTATGACATTTAAGACCATCGTACACTCAGCACTTACCTGCACTTACATGATCCATATGATGTAACATTGAACCCTGTGATGTTCCGCGGTAGCCCTTTGTGGGGCTGAATCAGATGGATAGCAGATGCCTGCCGTGGGCCGCACTCCTTCTGCTTATCTTGCTGCGACCGTTGCCTACTACTTGCTGATACCCCAGGCAGCATGTTGATCCAGCCTCTAATGCCCGGGAGGGCCTATGCTCTTTCCCACACTGTATCTCAAGCCACCCAGCCTTCTTTGGTTGGGTAGTGACTCCTAATTCACTCTCAAAGGATGAGTCCCAGTAACATATTTTTACAATGCTGTTGGGGATTTGTGGGCAGGAGGGATTTGGGTATTTGGTTCATTTGGGGAACCAAAGTGGGTGGTGGGAGGGTATGTTCACTAATGTTGTTAATTGCAAACATTTGGCTGCTAAATGTTTTTGCACTTTCCTAGTGTCTCTCAGCCAGAACCTTTTCTTGATACTGCACGCAGCAATGTGGAGGAAATAGATGCTCCACTGTCACCACCCTAACCACTCATGCAGGCAATTAGAGCTGTAACGTGGATCATCCGTGGCCTAAATGACAGATGTAAGGAGTGCAAAGTCTTTGCATATCTGCAAAGTCACTCTATAGCCATTTGCTTCCTGCAGGAGCTACATCTTACAGAGGGAACACAAGCACGACTTTATGCAGGATGTGTTGGGGAACGACATGTAGCCTATTATTCCAGCTACGTTCGTGGAGTTGCGATCCTCATCAGAAAGGGGCTGCCATGGCGAATGCACCTCGTCGTGTTTGACACGCAAGGTAGATTTGCTCACCTTTCTGGTATCCTACTTGACCACCCAGTCAAACTTCTCTCCCTGTACGGCCCCAATACCGATGACCCACAGTGTTTTGCTGAGGTATGGCGATTGGCCAGTACGTTAGGACCCAGCATGACTCTCTGCAGAGGGGACTTTAATGTGGTACTTAGCCCTGAGATGGACAGATCTAGCGATTCCAGAGCCCCCCACTCCCATGCAGCTGCCTATATCCATCTGCTTATGGAAGACTTTGATCTAACAGATCTCTGGCACTTCCGTCATGCTGGTGACAAGGAAGGCACGTGCATAACCGTGGCCCATGCATCATGGTCTCGTATAAAATACTGGCTGGCATCTCGCGATGTTCTATCCTGGATAGGGCGGACCTCTAATTTTCCAAGGACACTGTCCGATCAGGCTCCGGTCTTACTTGAATTTCTGCTCCTGGACAGCCCCCCCCCTCACACGCATTCACTTGGAAGCTCCCCGCCGGTGCCCTGTGGGATCAGGTATTTCGGGAAGATATCAGGACAGCAGTAGTGGAATATTTTGACTATAATGACAACTCCGATATATCGCCGTCCTCTTTGTGGGAGGCCTTCAAGGTTGTCATAAGAGGGGCGTGCATTGCAAAGCAGGTGGGTGTTACTCCGATATATCGCCGTCCTCTTTGTGGGAGGCTTTCAAGGATGTCATAAGAGGGGCGTGCATTGCAAAGCAGGTGGGTGTACTCTGTGCACTGCGTGGTAAGCCATGTCCCCATCTCTGCATGAAGCCCTCATAGTAACAATCCTTAAACCCGGTAAGGACTCGCGCTGCTGTGATTCATACCGCCCTTTGTCTATGATTAATATGGACAACAAGATCCATGCCAAACTCATTACCTCACATTTCCTCCCACTCCTCCCGACCATTGTACGGGCAGATCAGGCTGGTTTCATACCGTGTAGATCAACGTCTTACAACCTGCTCACCTTTTTTGTGCTCCTCCACACCATCGACCCGTCCTTGCATGTGGCAGCAGTATTCTTAGAAGCCACAAAGGCATTTGACTCTCTCGAATGGCCTTGCCTCTTTGCCTTACTGACACGCCTCAGACTGAGCCCTAAATTTATTGAACAAATCGGTCTGCTATATTCCCAACCGGTGACCCACACATAAATCTAAACCCCCCTCATCAGGGAATTTACTAGATATGCGGGACTGTCTGGCATCGAGGTTAATTGGGCCAAGTCAATCATCTTCCCATTGACTGACGAGACTTCACCCTTCTCCTCGGAATTCCTACTTGCCCGGGTGGATTGCCCTGTTAAATATCTTGGGGTTTGGCTCAGCAGAGATGTTGATGACTTATGGAGGTCCAACTACAGGCACTTGCTCACATTGCTGGACGAGCGGATAGAGGGCTGGCAGTAGCTCCCATTATCGTTAACTGGCCGACTGGCCATTGCAAAAATGATCATACTTCCAAAATTTCTCTACCTTTTTATCAACCTGCCAATTCCCCTCCCATTATATTTCCACCGGCAGCTTAGGTCCCGCCTCGTCTCTGGCTTGGGCAAGAGGACAGCTTCGTATTCCCTGGGAGGTTATGACACTCCCATTTGAACAAGGCGGGTTGGGTGCCCCTGACATGGACTTATATTACTTTAGCGCTCAGGCACAGTTTGCCCACCATTGGCTTTTTCCTGCGCAATTCCTTGCTCACATCGCCATGGAATCCGATCGAGTGGCAATCTGTCCTCTACCGATGGTGATGTTTCTTGCCCCTAAACGACTGCAGGTGCAGATCGACACTGTGGCATGCATGGTGTGGGCGTGGAACGAGCTCAGACATAGGGCCCGCGCTGAGCATCTCATTGCTCCCACTGTGCCACTTATAAGACATCCCTCCTTCTCCACCACCCAGGACCCCGGCACCCACTCTAGAATGCACAAACTGCTCCTCACAACCATGTGTTCCATTTACCCCGCTTTCATTTCGCGACAACAGGCAGTACACTGTGATAATGTTGACTTACTAGACACATTTATATATTATCAATTACGTGCTGCGACCTGCGAGATACACGCACCATTCCCAGATGCCCGCCTACGTTTCAAGTGCCAGAAGCGACTCTCAGTACTCCATCTCCCCACAAGTTAATAACACGACTATATGCAGGAATGCAGAACTCCGCGCCAATAAGATTCCCATTTAGCAAGCATGCATGGGGCATAGACATATCGACCCCTCTTACAGATGAATAGTGCTCTTCCCCAACTATATACTTCACCTTGTCCTTTTCAAATACATCCACCGTCTTTATTGCACTCCCGAGCGGCTATTCAGAATGGGCTTGATTGAGGATGCGCGCTGTGCGTGCTGCTCTGTACCCAACAATGGTTTCCTGCATCTTGCCTGGGATTATCCAGGCATGTCAGATTACTGCGCCGAGATATTTGCGATGATTAAGGATATTGCAGGACACATCCTTGAGCGCACTCCCCTAGTTGCACTGTTGGGCTATGTAAAAGAGGTGCCTCCTGAAGTGGGCAAATTAACTCTGCTCCTTCTACTACTTACCAAGCGCAAGGTTGCGATGAGATGAGTCGGGTGGACACAGCACAATACTGACCTGACGTTGCAGATGCTGCGGCTTTAGCATCTGTCGATAACGCTTAATCCCTATCATGCCCTGTAATGGTACCTGGCCAATGTGTCCCTTATACCAGTGCATGACACATAATTGTTTGATATCCCTCCTCAACTGCGCATACTTCAACATGTAACCACTGAGTGACCGATCTTTTATGTTCCCTGTTCCCCCTTTTTGATTTCTTTTTCTAGTAACAGTAGAATACGGGCCACAATACCTACTCTAAACGCATACTTGCTTTTGAACTATTGTCATTATAAAATCTTGCGATTGCTTTAATCTCTGTATTTCTATGCCATTTGAAATTTAATATAAAGATGTACCAACAAAAAAAACCAAAACACTGTGCCCATACAAGTCATATCAATAAAAATCTATTTCTATAATCTGGAGAATCCCATCAAACTAAAAATATCAAGCAAAATTTGAAGAAGCAAGGACTGGACTTGGAGGACCCAACAAATATGAACCTATTTTAAGCAGATTGTTCCTGTTTATACTGAATGAAATATCAGCAGTCATTCAAATTTCAGAGTTTCTCAATGAAAACAACTTCCTCTCTAACAGACTGGGTTCTGACCTGGAAGAGCCACCAAATCACCACTGATTGCTATTGAAGATGACCTCAAGAACACCTTAAATTCTTGCAGTATATTTTAGAAGCTTTTTATACAGTGGACCACCACACCATAGCTCTAAACAATCCAGGAAAGGCACTGCACTCAAATGTATTCTGTCATGCCTTACTTACAGAACACAGATTATATTGCTATATCCATTGCTTTTACCACCAGCGTCACAAACTTTAGGTACTCCCAGACTTCAAAAACTACACCTCTTCTTTTCAGCAAATACATGACCCTACTTTTATGTCTCATTAACCCCTTTAAACTAACCTCTTATAACTATGCAAATGACACACAGATTATATTGTGAGGCATCAGGATTTACTGATTGTTTGCAGGCAGTTAACTTTTGGACACTACAAAATCATCTGAAATTAAATCCCTCTAAAAAAGAGATCCTAACATGGACTATCAAAAAAGAACAGCCCAACTACAGACTGGTGTAAGGAGAATAGATGTCCTCCTGACACATCGACAAAAGTATAGAATTTGGGTGTAACAATGGACTCCACACTCACTCGAAAGTCAGGTCAATAATGTGACAAAAGGCACCTTCAACACTATGAGTACTCTACACAGAACAGATCTTTCCCTACCTGGGGTACCTCCATAGTGTACAAACCTTTGCAGCCTTAGGGCAGTCATGACTTGATTATGCTAACAGACACCAGGCTTTCAAAATATCTAATTAACAAATTCCAACTAATCCATAATGCTCCTTGGCAATTCTTCGCCTGAACAGACATCAACACATCACCCCTGCATTTAAAACCTTCATTGCAGTTGAAGTGTTAGTGCCTTGGACTGGCTAGCAGGTGCAATAGTAATTTCCTTTAAAGCTCTCTGCTTCCATATTTACTTGACTCCTCTGGCGGAGCTCATCGCCAAAATGGGGATCAAGGTGACATCATACGCGGATGATACCCAACTACTGTTCTCCTTCAGCGGGGTATCAGCATCCACCTTTGACCCACTAAAAGAGTGCCTTAAAAGCATCTCTGCTTGGATGAGCTGTAACTTCTTAAAGCTTAATGCTGACAAGACGGAGGTCTTGTTTTTTAACCAAGCTGTACCCCCCCCCCCGACGAACTTATGGTGGCCAGATGAACTGGGATCTGCCCCCACACCTAAGGACTCAGTGAAGAACTTGGGAGTTAGATGGGACAAAGACATGTCTCTCACTACCCAAGTTCAACTGGTATCTGCGGCATGATTTGGCAAAATGAAAACCATCAGAAAATTCATTGACTTCTTGCCAGAGTCTGCTCGCAAAACCGTGGTCCATGCATTAATCACCTCTCACCTCGATTATGCTAATGCTCTCTACATGGGTCTGCCGATCGGCTTGATCCATAGACTTCAGATAGTTCAAAACGCGGCAGCTAGACTGGTCTGCAAGGTCCCGCTCCGCCAACGCATCTCCCCTCATCTCAGACAACTCCATTGGCTCCCTGTAGCCAAACGTATCGAATTTAAGGCCCTTACGTTTGCCTTTCGAGCATATCTAGGGAAAGGGCCCTACTACTTGAGGAAGAGACTTCGTCCATACCAACAGGACAGATGCCTAAGATCTAACCACAAACGCTACCTCATCACCCCCCGCTTTGCGAAAGCAAGAGGGGTGTAGGACATTCGAGGTGGGTACCTCCAAGTGCTGGAACAACCTTCCTGCCCATCTACGCATGATGCACTCCGAACAAGAATTCAGAAAGGCATTGAAGACATGACTCTTTAGTCGTGATGACTAGAGGTATGCACTCCTCTACCTGTGCTGCTGTCTGCGTAGCGCCGAGACACTCCATTCGGGGTAGCTGCGCGCTTTATAAATGTCTTTATTATTATTATTATTCCCACACAGAGTGATCCCTTGCACTGGTCTTATTTTTCTGCAATCAAAATTCAGATGCTAAAATCCAAGGCAGAACTTCAGTTCCAAAATGGCACTGCTACTTATCACCCTACTTTTCAGAAGAACCTGGATAGGTGATAGCTCGTTCCTGGTAGAGACATGCAGACTGTCAAACTCATTCCCAAGTAAACCATTTAGGATTCAGAAAGTAGTAAAAAACCTGGTCTTTCCCCCAAAAAGACTCAACCTCTCAAACTTGTGAATTTGCGTAAAATAATTTGATGTGACGCCTAGGAACAGAAGCACATGTGGAGCTGAGTAATGCCACTCCTGATCTCATGGATCTAAATCCTGCTGGCTAGTCTTCAGTGTCGTAGAAAGCTAAGCCAACACATCCACTCAATGGATGAAATTACAGGTTATTTACTTACTTATTCCTCCAAAGGTGTGCAGTCCAATTTCATTATACAGTCAGTTGCAACCTTTATCCAACAATCACCACACATAGATGGTAAAAATATGCCTGTTTGTGTTTATCCCTGCTCTATTCCACAACAGCTATGCTAATGCACAATGAGGCTCACTCAATCACTTCTACCTTCCTCCCAAACCGCATGCACCATATTCAACCTTTCCCTTATCGTTCTAACTGCAACCAACACCAAAATACAGTCTTAGCCAATGCATTTCATTCCGATTGAAGGAACTTCCTCAGGGTTGTTAATCGGAATAATACAACTGAATTAAAATCCATTTCAGATTGCCAATGTTAAACATCAATAGTTTACACAGAAATTCTTTGTATTACATACAAATATGTCACGTGTGGTGAATAATAGGCAAGCATTTTCACCATGTTATACTCATTATACCAAGCCTTATGATGTACTAAAATTGGAATTAGAAAAAGACTGATATTTTAAACAATAGATATGAGTCCAGATTTGTTAGGCAATCAGGAGAAATTTGCACAAGAATATATAAGTAGCAACTCTGTCTTATGATGATACCATCTACTGCGTACCTCATATAATATTGCCCTATCTCTTCCAGGAAGTCCAAGCTACATATAACCACATGACTTGAGAGTTGAAAGTTGGTTTGGAAATAGGAACCAGGAGGGTAAGACGCTTAACAGAAGAATTAGCTGGTAGGCATGGCTTATGGTCAAAATGGGTATATTATACCTTCATGTTTTGTAAGACAAGTCAAACCACCAAGAGAATATATTTGGCAAGGCTCAGTCAATGTTACATTTGCAAGCGGAATATTTTGGTCACACCTGGTAGATCCCTCCTGGTCCTAAGGCAGTGAATAAATACTTACCTGCTGTGCGGAGCAGCAGAAACGGGCAAGTGTCCCATTACCACTCCTTCAACTCTTATCTGATAGAGCTTCCGTTTGGAGATAGACAATCAGCCTTGTCAGAGACTGGACAAATTGTGGGTTACCTTCACGCCCCTAAAATAGACAATATAGTGCAAAACATATAAAAAGCCAATACAAATTATATTTTGTGGTATGTATTTCTTCCTATGTAGCCTAGCAATAGCTAATTATTCTGCTATAATGAAAGCTAAAAGACAGAACCACCATACCTTGAAGCCAATGCTGAGCTCAGCTAAGGCCTACAGAAGCTAACGATCGGTTGCAGAATGTGTCTATGTATACCGGTGTTCTTGGAAAGCTGTCTCCCTGGTCTGATCAATCCGCTCTGCACAAAATAATAGAGCATGTTGCTCTATTTGTATCAGTTCCCATTGGGATGCATTAGAAGGATGTTCCTGAAACCATTCCATTTGGTGTGAACGATAGTATGTGAAAAAGTATAATAATTATAACTGCATATATTGTCTATTACCTTGGGCCTAATAAAAAAGGTAGTGGTAGGTACTACTAAAATATGTGACTTACAGATAAAATATAGGTGCACTTTCATAAATGCTAATAATGCATAATCATAGCATTGCAATAACGTATAGGGTATTATGCAACACAAGAAATATATGTAACAGGTCATACAGGCTTGACATAATAGAAAATGATAACTTGTATACTACACCCCAGGACGATATTGGGCCATATGTGATATGTGTAAATGTAATAGTAAATTGCACTTCGGTAAAATGTAAGATACGGTCAAAAAAGCAAAACCCAGCCAGGTAGGTAGCAAGGTGCAAAAGGTAGAATAGCATGGTGCAAAAGCAGGGCACTGAAAGTTGAACAACACCTGTGTGTCCTAATGGGATGTCAGATCTGTAGACAGTGTTGCAATGTCCAAATCAGACGTTTTTAAGGTGGGAGGTACCATTAGCAGTGGTGAACATGAGACAACAGAAGGCACAGATTCCACAGACTGTGCAAACAGAAGACGTGAAGTCACTAAACCTTTTGGCCAATAAGGATTGCAGATGACCAACAACTGGGATGCAAGTGAGTAGATAAGGACAGATCTGTGCCCATGAGCATGGAGGGCGAGACTGATGAGGGCACTGTAGTTTCTACAGTCAAACAAGGAGGGGCACAATGCATCTACACCATGGATGGGCAAGGGTGAGCCATAAGCAGCACCCCTGTAGATTAGCACATGCAATATCCAGCAGACATTCCAGAGCAAACAATATGAAAACACTATCAACGCTGAAAGAGTTCGAACGCCCCTTCTGAAAGTAAAACAGGATAGTTCTCAGTGGTGGCTGGTGCTTGCAAAAAGTGTTGAGAGGCATAAGTCAATAAATGGAATTACACCATGTAAACCCAGTGTCAGTGGTACTCATTTTATCAACCTCAGCAGGAAGAACTGTTGACTGAGCTTACCAGGATTTGAACATGTACCATGGAGTCAAAGACAGATCCTTCCAGTGACTACATTCCGTAGTGAGACGGGGAACTAAAGGGAAGACTTGAAGAGGGTTGTACCTTGATTGACTTTCATCCTCCTGCAGCCTGAGTTGAAGAGTGAAACGCCCTAGGCACATTTTTATAGCGTCTCCAGAAAGAGGAGGAGACTGGGAAGCGACGTCACCCGGGGTCCGAGGCAACACAAAGGCTGTATGTGCACCAGCCCTATTTATGCTACAGACATGCACTCAGATTTGTAGTCAGTGCAGCTGCTGACTGGTATATCTCCTACCCAGAGATATCAACACAAATACACAACAATACTTAAATTGTAAATAGGTAAGCACAAAATACAGTGGTCTCCAGGAGGAGACCAAACCATATACTAAAAAAATGGAATGCAAACTGCAACCGCGACTTCCCCGTTGACTTCTATTGGACAAGCGGGGGTTCCTGGGTACTTACCTTGGGTGGTTCATTGTGTCCCCAGCTCCTCTGAGTCTCCTGGTCCTAGTCCCAACTTTGGTCGCAGTTCGCATTCCATTTATGTAGTATATGATTTGGTCTCCCCCTGGAGACCACTGTATTTTGTGCTTACTTACCTATTTGCAATTGAAGTATAGTTGTGTGTTTGTGTTGATTTCTCCATGTAGGAGATATACCAATGTGTTAGTGAGTGTTGTGTGATAAATCGACATTTTTATATATACACTGTGTGGTTCTTTTTCATTTAACCTACACTACATGATTAAACTGGTAAAACAAGCTGCTTAACACTCCTTCAAGATAAGCCTGACGGCTGCTCTCGACAGCTACCACGTTGAGAGCTTTCGAAGGTTATCAAAGACCAAAAAGATCACCATAAGGGTTGCCTAGATTAGTACAAGGTGCTTCACTTAAATAAGTGTTATGTTAGAAGATTTATACAGCGCATGGCTGCCCCAGCGACGGGGCGTCCCAGTGCTAAAAGATCCAGGACACAAGCGTTGCTGGATGATGAGCATAGAGACTGTAAAATTAGTCCAGGAAGAGACAGGTTTTTATGGCCTTTATATAGGCCAGATGGTTGTCGATATTTCTGATGGACACAGGTAAGGAGTTCCATAGTGTTGCTGCCAGCACTTTGAAAGTGTGCACCATATACTAAGCCAGCCTCCTACAGAAGCAGTCAGGCATGAGCTACATTTTAGTATGCCTCAGCAACTAACTTTATGTATGGCAGAATACTCTTGGTGGGCAGAGCCTGAGCGCTCTCAAGCACCCGCCGGTGCTGATAGTTCTGAAAGATTTTTACAAGTATGTCGACCCCCTGGCAGTCATTCAGAACATCACAGCATTATTGCTCACTTGGATATAATGAAGAGTGATGAGAAGAATTACATAAACAATAATTGCAACAGGAAGTAATACAGTAAAACAGTGGAAGGTTCACTAGTCCAAAGGGCTTGGGAATTGCACCAAAGAGTCATATACAGATGAATTGTTAACACATTTTCCACACTTTTAAGGGTAGGAGGGCTGAAAGGTAGAAGACAACAAGTCCGCAAAATGTGTTGAATATTGAGTGTTGAACAAGCAGCCCATGTAAGCTGCAGAATTGGCAGTCGAGAGGTAATAAAATTGAGCTGCCAAAGGTAAAGGCAATTTTAAATCTTTAATACTGCAATGATGTTTTCTAATTTGCCAGAGTGCAGTGGTGAGAAGGTAATGTTTGGCATGAAAAGGAATTCTTAAGCCCCATGAGGAAGCAGAAAGAATGAAACCCTACAGCATTTAACAGCCATTTCTAGAGTCAAAGGAATTACATAGCTTTGGCTCATCCTACAGCAGGAGAAATTCGGACTCTATATGCAACTCCTATTCTCCATGGCTGAGTGTAACTAAAGGAAGAGGGAGGAAGGATTGTTCATTAGTTGGCGAACAAGACTAAGCTTGGCAAAATCACAGGGACTGTCCACAAAATCACAGGGACTGTCCACAAAATCACAGGGACTGTGCACAAAATCACAGGGACTGTCCACAAAATCACAGGGACTGTCCACAAAATCACAGGAACTGTCCACAATATCACAGGAACTGTCCACAATATCACAGGGACTGTCAACAAAATCACAGGGACTGGCCACAAAATCACAGGGGCTGTCCACAAAATCACAGGGACTGTCCACAAAATCACACGGACTGTGCACAAAATCGCAGGGACTGTGCACTGAAACAGAATCACACAATAAACAAAGGCCTAAAGGTCCGTCACATGCAGATGTGCTTAGGAGGACAAGAACATCATGAAGTTATTAGTGAGGTTCCTTTTATGTACAAGATATGCATTGTGAATAAGCACATAGCCTATGAAAGCGAACTGAAAGCAACCAGTGTAGGGAGGTACACAGAAATCATACCATGGAATAGCGAGACAATGGAAGATTCTTCAGCCAGATAAGTGGGTGTCTTCTTTATGTGTTGGACAGTCAGTAAGTTACAGACAGCTTCTTTTGTTGAAAGTGCTTTTAACCATGGATGGAGATTAAATGGGTCTAATAGGGTTGCTTCATTAAAGAGTGCCCTAGCAAATTGATGTAATTTTCAGTTCTATAGGGCCCATTTTAGTTGCGTGAACAATCACTTTAAACGTGCACTTGCAGAAAAGAAGTCAGGCCTTCCTTTAATAAGTTTAGAGCTGAGGATGTGTTAGGACTGAACATAATTGCCCTTATCCTATTATCAAATGTCTTTCCCCTGGGGGGCGCTAGAGGGTGCGCAACCAAGATGGCCGCACCCGTGTGAGGCTCTGGCGGCCCGGGTATAATTATCCGCAATTATCCTGCTTCAGGAATGAGATAATTCGGCGAGACACCAGCAACAACGCATCAGACTGTGCCTGGGACAGAAAACTGCGATCAGAAGCCACAGTGTCCCACTGGTCGACAAGAAACGGCACGTCCCGCTCTGCCGCTGTGAAAGCGCGGCTTTGCGGCCTCGGGCGCAAATCGTCAGAAGTGACCCCGGAGCTCTCTGTTGGGACAACGCAGAGCGAGCCTTCTCCTTGCCCGTGAGCCTGGTGGAATTGTGCGGCTGGTCAAAACACCCACTGCTTTGCGGGCTGGCAGAGGCCGCGGCCGGAGTAGCAGAGAGCGCTCGCTCCTGCCTTGGGAGCCGGCGGCCGTGCCAACCTCGAGCGTGGCCCCATGAAACAGAGAAGGCCTGATCCGGCTGGCCTGCAGGTACGCGCAGCGGAGACTGCAGAATCAGGCGCCCTGCGGAGCTGTAGAGAGGGACACAAGCCACCCGGAGCATAGTAGGCGGCGGGGAAGGCACACCCTTGCGGTGAAAGGACACGAACCAGCATTGCAGATGAGAAGGCCTAGTTGAGGCCTAAGCGAAGACGTGGGGAGGCCCACTGGACGGAGGAGGCCTGAGCTGCACAGCGGGCAGGCACACGTGGTATTGCACAGCAGGACTGAGAAAGCTGCTTTAAACTGCACTGCACACGAAAGGACACAACGCTAGCACCGGGGGTAATTGACCCCACCACAGGACTGCAAGGCACACTCCCCCACACGGAGAGGAAACACGCAGTAGGGGACAAATGAGGAGGCCTAGCTGAGACTCGCTCACATACTGAGACCTGCTGAGAGCACACAGGCAGATACACAAGCATCCGTGCAGCCCTCTTATACCAGTAAGGACAGATTGCTAGCACTGCTGCTGACTGCATACCCTGGCAGACCTCGCAACTGGCTGGAGGCCCCCCAACCTGACGCGACACCTCTGCCCTCACGTCATCGCGCCCGCGGATAGAGACCCTTCATTGCTGCGAAGGGGCACATAACGGAGCAGGCTGAAGACAACCCATTGACTTAGCAGCACTACGCCCTGAAACGCCTGCAGCGCCACTCTCTACCCGCAGGGGGGCCCAACACGAAGGGAGCCTTCGACTAATCTGGGCCCCCCTAGATACCACACGGCCGAAGCGGCCCCGCGACGGAATTGCGGACCTCTGTGTCCATTGAGGCTCCTACAGGAGGGTGCGGATAAGCTGCGACCACGCGCGATGGGCAAAACGGATCCAAAACAGCCGAAACTGAACTTTGAAGCCTGCAGAACGCCGAGACACCAATGCGACTCCGAACAACCACCCAAAGGGCAACATAATGAAGACATGCAACCCGCGGAGGATGACCTAAAAGCGCTGCTTGTCACCATGAAGCACAGTTTGGTCTCTATAGAAGCCAAAATGGACACTATGTGCAACAGACTTGACCTTATGGCTCAAAAACTTGAAAAACACGATGCGCGCATCGAGGAGGCAGAGCACAGAATCTCAGACTTGGAGGATGCAGTGACCTCTACCTGAAAGCAGATGGCACAAATGGACAAACTACTAAAGGTCATAGCAGCTAAGAAGGAAGACCTTGAGGTGCGCTCCTGACGCAACAACATCCGCGTTCTGGGAGTACCAGAGAGTGCCAACACGGGCAAAATGGAGGAATATATGGAAAAGATGCTGCGTGGACTCTTTGGCCCGGAGGCTTTCTCGGCCCAACTGGTGGTTGAGAGGGCACACCGATCTCTGGGCCCCAGACCCCCCCTGGGGCGCCAGCCAGACCTATTATTGCCAAACTTCTTAACTACAGAGATCGAGATACGGCTCTGAGGCTGGCGAGAAAGAAATCACCTCTAATCTACGATGGACATACGGTGGCTTTATATCTGGATTTTACCATCGCTGTCCAAGAGGCCAGAAAGAAATTCGCACTGGTGAAGCGGAAGCTCATGCAGGCACAGATAGACTATGCCATGTTGTATCCTGCACGCTTGCGGGTTACTCATCAGGGGAAGCAGTACTTCTACACCAACCCACAGCAGGTGGAGGACTACCTGCGGAAACTGAAGAAACAAAAATCGAACCTCGAAACTGATGATCCAGAGACTAGAATATCCTCTCAGTTCTCGGATAACGACTGACTGTGTCTAGCGGGAGATGTGCCGTGAGTACCAGAACCCGGAGATGAGGAATCAAAGCGTGGTGTTTACCGAACTGGTTAAAGACTAAATGTGATCTATATAGGCATAGGACAACCTACTTAAATGTACATGATTGAATAGCATCAATTTTGAAAATGAGTGAGCATGTTACACTGAATCCCGGGCGCCCCGCCCCCTCTGATTCTCACACCACAGAGGAGGGACAGCGGGTAGACACGCCCTCTGACGCTACCCCACAGGGTGAGCCCCGAGCTTTAGTTACAGACGTTAATGAAAAAGTTTTTACAGAATGTTCTTTTGGGTGGGGCGGGTGGGAATGTTCTTTCACGACAAGTTTGGAATGTCGGTGTGGGAGGGGGGATGGGAAGGGAAAGGGCTTTGTTTCAATACCCAGCAGCACAACATATATATGAAATAGAGTTCCAGAGCGACGTACAACGCATATTTACTGGCATATTACACGACACCTTCAGACCCGCCCGCTGCGCAGTCGACAGGGGAGCGCGCACTCCTTCTAGACAGAGAATACGAGGCAAGCCATTCCTATCAGATGCATAACCCTGGCGCGAACCCCCAGATACGCTTATTGACCTGGAACATTCGGGGGCTGAGAGACCCAAGGAAGCGTAGTCAAATAACAGCGTACCTAGATAGACACTCAATTCAGATTGCGATGCTCCAGGAAAGCCATCTAGACCCCAAGAAACCACAGAGATTCGCGGCTAAATGGGCGGGTTATAGCTGCTTTGCATCCTACTCTACCTACTCGCGGGGCATGGCCATATTAGTTCACAAAAATACCCCATATGTGCCCGCAGGCATGATATCGGACCCGCAGGGCCGGTTTAGCCTGACGTGGGGAGCGCTTGCATCTCACTCGGTGACTCTAGTCAGTTGCTATGGTCCTAACATTGATGACCCCATGTTCTTTGCTACACTATGGGGGAAAAATGTAGATATTGGTTCTGCACATGTGCTGTGGGGTGGAGATTTTAATATCACTCTGAACCGGACGCTGGATAGGTACAATCCACAACCACACCACTACACCCGCTCCCAATGCGAAATGGGGGACATCATTAAAGACTGTGGTCTGCTAGATCCCTGGAGGTATATGCACCCAGGGAGAAGGGAAGGCACATGCCACTCGGCCTTGCGTGAGACCTGGTCGCGTTTGGATTACTGGGTGGTCACTAGAGGACTTAGCACATGGCTAACGGGGGTGGAACACTTAGCACGCACCTACTCCGACCACTCCCCTGTACTTATTTGTATATCGCCACCAACCACACATACTCCATACATAAACTGGCGCATGAATCCCACCATGTTCTTAGACACGGCATTCCGAGCCGAAATGGATCAAGAGATGCAAGAATTCTTTCAGCGAAATCTGGGTTTGATTGAATATGCAACAACGGTGTGGGAGGCGTTTAAAGTTACGGTCCGACGGCTAAGCATTGCAAAGGGAGGAAGGGTACTTAGGGACTTGCGACAGACGCTCACTCGGCTAGAGAACGAACTCAAGCTAATTGAAGAGGACATATCGCGATCGCCATCCCCACAGAAATACATTGAGCTTAGGGATAAGATAACTGAATACCGAGAGGAAGCAGACAGGGAGTGTCAATTTAGAGGGAAATACTTTAAAGCTCATCACTATGGGGAGGGCGAGAGGCCGGGTAGAGCACTAGCCGAGTACATACGTAAGCCCAGATTCTCGAGTCACGTGTTAGAGATACAAACTACGGAAGGGGGAAGCGCTAAAAAACACATCAGATATTCTCCAAACATTTAAAACTTTTTACGCCGCACTATACACGTCGGCGCGACAACAGCTGATATCCCTACAGCAATACCTGGAGCCTGTCACCCTGGGGTGGCTAGGGGACTCGAAGAGGGAGTTCCTGTCCGCTGAGTTCGAACTAGATGAAATTAGAACCGCCATAATGCAGCTCCGGTCGTGCAAGGCTTCTGGGCCTGACTGTCTGCCTGCCGACTTCTACAAAACATATATAGAGCACCTAGCACCAATACTTAAACAAGTATATGATGAAGCCTTGGAATTAGGAGAGCTGCCGCCATCCATGAGAGAGGCCACCATAATCTCCATACTTAAACCCGGGATGCCAGCAGATGTCTCCTCATGAAGGCGCTGTTGCTGCCTGATCAGGGGGGTTTTGTGCCAGGGCGCGCTACCTCTCATAACTTGCGCACTCTATTCGCGGCAATGCAGGATATGGACCATGACCTTGAGGCGGCGGCGGTATTCCTAGATGCCACCAAAGCGTTTGACTCGTTAGAGTGGGACTACCTATTTGGCATATTGCGGCGAATGGGGATGCCGGAATGCTTCCTTGCCTGGATACGGTTGTTATATACACGGCCACGTGCAACGGTTGTAATAAATGGCGCCAGTTCGCCCTGGATTGATATCACCAGGGGCACTGGACACGGGTGCCCGCTGTCGCCGCTGTTATTTGCCTTGGCTGTCGAGCCCCTGGCGGCCAGACTCAGGCAGCTACATCGCGAATGGGATCTGGAATACCCCACCCGACATGTATTAATCTCGCTATACTCGGACGACATCACGCTATTTGTGCGAGAACCCCAGACCAGCCTTAATCCGATCTTGCGAGAGTTTATCGCGTTTGGTGAGTTATCAGGGATTAAAATAAACTGGGCAAAATCTCAAATGTTTCCGCTAACCGATGCGGTGCGCCCTTACCCCTTGGACTACCCCATAGAATGGTGCCCCAATGAAGTTAGATATCTGGGAATAACAATAACCAGAGATGGTCCAGAACTCTTGTGTGCTAATTACGGGAGGGTGATAGAGCACATCACGGAATCCGTGGAGAGATGGATAGCGCTACCCTTATCTATGGCGGGAAGAATCTCCCTAATAAAGATATTGATCTTACCCAAGTTATTGTACTTATTCATTAATATCCCTCTCTCACCGGGGTCGGCCTTTTTTAAAACTCTTAAAACCCAGATAATACGCCTTGTATGGGGGGGACGGCAACCCAGACTGAGGTGGGAAACGTTGACACTGCCATTTGCACAGGGGGGTTTCTAAGCCCCTGACTTTGAATTATATTATCTCAGCGCGCAAGCGCATTATGCGACCTATTGGTTCAACCCACCCCGCTTCATGCCACACCTGGCAATAGAATAATATTACATGCAACCAACCCCACCATCTGGATTCATAGCAACACAAATCCAGACGCGGGAAGTGTACTCCACCACGGTGAAGTGCACTGTGACTGCATGGCTAAAAATCGTGAAACGACTGAAAAAAGGAATGCTGTATTCTCCGCTGATCCCAGCGATCCGCCACCCTGCCCTAGAGGTCACACGAGAGGTGCAATGTCGCCGACTTCTCACTAGGATGAATATAGTCCCATGGGGCGATCTTTATATAGGCGGCACGTTCCACACCAAAGAACAGTTTTTTGCAAATAGGGAACCTGAGCCGATGGATCTATTTATGTATAATAGGCTAAGACAGAGTGCGAGGGCTGCAACCCCTGCCTACCCTGACGAAGCCCCCACGATGGGCCCCCTGCATAGCCTCCTCCGGAACGCGAACTCCGCTCACGTAGTATCCCAGATATACCACGCTACACAGAAAGAAACCAGTTTACACGCGGGGACCGCTAGAGAGCACTGGGAGCAAGAAATAGGGGAACCCCTGGACGCAAAGAAATGGCAATATTGCTGCGAACAGACGGGCATGATATCGGCCAACAGTCGGCTGAGAATTATTCATTATAAATATCTTCAAAGACTCTATTACACCCCGCGAAGCAATTTAAGTTAAAATTACGTGACAGTGATGCCTGCGATAGGTGCGGACAAGGAAAAGCAGACTTCCTGCATTTGGCATGGGAGTGTGCAGAGATTAGAATATACTGGAGGACGGTCTTAGAGGCGTTATGGCGCATGATCACGATAACAATCACGTAGACTCCTGTAGTTGCTCTCCTGGGCTACACGGCAGATATACCCCCAGCATATCGGAGATACACAGCACTGGGCCTTTTCTTAGCTAAGCAGAGGGTGGTATGCAGATGGGGCAGAGGGAGGGCGCCCAAATTTAAGGATTGGGTCAGTGATCTCCTCCTATGGCAAGAACAGCCATAAATATATGCAGAACTACTGCCCACAGCTTTGAGGCCAAGGGATATCTGGGACCCACTGCGCGCATACCTGCTTACAAACCCTGAGGCGACTGGCGACACTGAGGAGCCCCTTACCTCTACCGATTAGATAAGGCAGACCCGGAGATACCAAACAAGAGACAAACACCCTCAAATGCATGAATCCCCCCCCCCCAAAAACAAAGAACAACAAAGCGCGTGCTCCCCGAGGGTTGGGGCCAGGAGGCAATATGCGAAGACACCCGAGACTATATCACTATTTCAGCGCGAGACGGCACTGCCCCGTCACTTCACACACACAGTGCAGACTCTATTCTGAGCAGTAAATGCATAAAAATATAAGGAGCAGGCGAGTGTTTATGTATGCCAATGTTAATGGAACTCTTGGAAATGTGAATGTACTGCATGTATAATGTATGCTGCAATTAAGAAATGTTAATAAAATAAATAATAAAAAAAAAAAAATGTCTTTCCCCTCATTGGGAATGCGCATACCCACTCACCAACACAGCTTAGTCATGGTGAAAAGGTGGTATTGGAGACTGCAGCAGCGGGTTTGCACGCTGTTGCGACAAGAATGTCCCTATATACGGGCATGTCCGCACCTGAGTAATTTAAAAACAAATGAAACTGGTATCCTGACTTTTTGTTGCCCTAGCTAACAAGCTAATCTAGTGTGTGCACTGAGACCTTGGTCTGTCCATGATAAGGCAAGGTCCATAACCTGTTCTGTGTCCTAAAGGGGTGCACTAAGCCTGACCTGTTTCTTGAAGGCTTTGCAGCAGATCAATTCACTTTTTGACTCCACCACCCCAGAGAGGAGGAGATTAGGCATGTACATCTTAACACCAAGTAATATTTCATAAGATGTATGATTCTGTAAGACATCTCTTGACAGTTAAATCAGCTGCGCATTTCTTTTTGCATGAATGTATTCACTTCTGTGAGAAAGGGTGGACTGTGAGCTGACCCAAGTTAACTCATCCGTTAAGACAGATATCATTCACCAGTGCTGTTTCTATTTAATTGATTTAGTTTTTAAATCAATGAATTTATTCATGTGCCAATGTGGTAAGTCTCATCACCAGCAACAGAGTTTCTGCATGAGTGTTCCCATGCCAAGGCAAGGCCTTACTACACTGGCGATGAAGGGTGACCGGCTTCGGCACAAACTCTGAGACGGCCACCGGAGAAGACTGTGCTATCAGCCTTTCATCTTTAAGGGTGAGAAGCTAGGTCCACAGCCTCAGGCATTGAGCAGTGCAGTAATATCAAATGTGCACACATCCTGCTTTCCAAGCTATCTGTCTAACATTCACTGCCACATGGTGCAGGAGTGTCCCTTGGCCCACGCACACGCCCCTTAAAGTATTTGTGCCAGCGAGCAGGAGCTCTCCAACTTGAGTCACAGATGAGTACATATAAAAGAATATTGGAATGCAAAATGAAAAAATAAAAAGAGCACATTTAGGCACACCCTACAAAGACCACATTTAAAAAAATCAAAGAAAAGGAGTAGAATGTAATTGCTTGATAAAAGAGGAGACCTCTATTACACCCTAGCAAACAAGTATTCCATCCTCTGGCAACATGAAACCACAGTGTGCAGCGCCTACAACAGAATAACATGGCATACAAAGCAAATTACCTTTAAACCGGTCATTCCCACAAAATGGGTGTGATGATCAAGGAGAAGCAGGAAACACACAGTGTAATGTCCTAGCAGTCCCACCACCTGCTCAACCAGGGTTGGACAAAGGGACAGGGCAGGCCTTCACCTTGTGCACCAAATAGATGGCAATTCGATGTGAGAAAACCATTGCCACCCTCAATGGAGCCTTTGGCTTGCAGATGACCCTTCAAGAGGTTCAAAATGAGGGAAGCCTGCCAGAAAGAAGGGTTATGTTATGTTAAAGAAATGTGTACCACTCATGGCTTCCCATACAAGGGCTTTCCGGTGCGATTGATGCATTAGTCAATACGCTGGGACCTTGTGGCCAAGCCCCAGTAAATCATCCCACCTGTGTTGCAGTGTGACCATGACGTGTATTTGGACCCACGCACACTCCCTGCATAGGATGTACATAGGACACTTTTTTTAGGTCTCGCAAGACAGCGCATGCGCTGTCTCGAAGAGACATGTTGTGTTCACTCTGTGGGATTCAGCCCGCCCATAGGCTTACCATTTGCTCTCTCCATTGTCGCTCTCTTATATCCTGTGTCCCCATTTGTCCATGACATGCATGCATCATGCCTCTTCTTGTGTTTAGCCCTCCCCCAGAACATGGACCAAGTACTTGTGACCATTCACTGCTCCCGTTTTAGGAGCTACTTTTTCCTTTGTGTTTGAGCATTCCACACAAGTGCTTGTGTTTTTACAAGCTCCTTGTTCTCCTCCCACCCGGGCTTCATTTCAAACTATGTATAGATTGTTAAACTGCACTAACTGCAAAGCAGCAAAATTACAAGCTGGTGTTACGTTTTTTATTTTTTGCAGTTGTATTTGGTGCGAACTCGACCCGAACGTATCGGAGAACTTTACATGAACACCAGTTGCATTACAGACAAACACATTCTTTTTTCAGCACGGACCAATTAAGTGATTTTCCCCAAATCACAGAATGTTGAGCCTTCTGCCAAGGCTTGAACCCAGTCCCCCCGCTTCAAAGTCAGCTGCTCTAGCTCTTACACCACATCCTCTCCCAACAGAATATAAACTTCGCAGTTCCCCATTTTTTAGGTATCGCAGTTGGAGATTGTTTTCATTTCTCTTTTTATGCCTCTCCCCATCTTCTACTGCTCTTTTGTGCCTGCTAAACAGAAGATAAATCTGGCCCAGGCCAAATTCTGCCTGCTTGCCTCTATCACTTTCAGAGACAGCAGCGCTGGGGCTTTGGTGCGTGTGTGCACACTCATGTATTACTTCAGGGAAAAAACTGAAGTGGCTGCCATATGCCTAGGAAGTTTTACATGACTTTCAGCCATGCTGAACAGCCGTGCAGCTATTCAGCATGGCTACAAGACATTGACAACACCAATAGCTCTCGGATTGAAGCAACCTATTGGCTTTGCCAATGCTTGTTTCATTTCCTGTGCTGCCTGGCTGCAAATACCTCAGGAGCAATCACTAATTATTCTTTTTGTTGAAACTATTCTTGACTGGGAGGCAGTGTCTGGGGTTCAATGGAGTAAAGCGGAACCTTCACACCTCATCTCTAGACTGAGCTATCCACCTAGAGAGCAGATACATGCTTGTGTCGCTTCACAAGTGTCAGGAGATAACCCAGGATTTGAAAGTGGTTTATTTTGCTTTCTCAAGCTCTGACAACATGTGGATATTCAAGTGTTCTGTATGGATGCTAGATATGTCTTTCTGTGTATGTGTAATAGTTTTAATAATAAGTATTTATATAGCACACGGTACAAACAGAATGTTTTTCAGCACTTAATAAGTGTCTATTACCAACCTTAGAATAAGGAAAGATAGAGTATCTCGCAGATTAACTGCAGCAGTAGGCAGTGGGTGCATAAGTCCCAGTGCTGCTTTAGTGGGTGTATAACTCCCTGTGCTTTTTTGCCATGTTTATAACCTGTGACTTGTGGCTTACCAAGAATCTTAGAAATAAATACATTAAGCAACTAAGATATCCTACATGCAATTCAAATCTGCTACCGCTATGCCAAGCAAGCACATTATCCCTCTACGAGTATACAAACATGTTACCAGAGATGGCACGTATATTTCTCTGGTATATGCATTAACCAGCTGAGCTATCTTACTCTTATTATATATGGAGGCTTGCTGAAATGCATGTAGATGTCTGCAGAATATCCCTTGAGCCCTGCTTTATCCTACAATGCAGTTAGAGACACATTACAGTAACACAGAACAACAGTTTTACAATCACATTGTCTCCATCAATATCTTTGGGTGCTGGGTGTGTAGAAGTAATGCATATGTACTGGTATGCCATAGTCGGACTGTCTTTGGTTCTGCTCTACATGAATCCACAACTTTTTGACTCTGTCCCCTTTTTGCTACAATCCCATCCTTCAATATTATTAATTTCACTTGTTTATTACTACTAGTTGAATGTGAGTTTTGGAAACCAGCTTTAAGCCTAACTATTCTTAGTCATGACCTAAAATTCAAGAGAGTATAGCAGCTAGAAATCAATCTTTTCCTCTTACCGTATAATTTGTAAAGGGTAGGGTTCGAGTATGGGTGTGCATCAAGGAGATATTACATCTGCAAACCTTGTTAATTAATTTGTATATCAGAGTGAACCCCCTCAGAGGGGAACCTTAACTGTTTTTGCACATTAGGTATTCCAAACACCAATTTCTTTTTTTACAGAGGGTTCTTATGTCCTTATGCATGAAATCTTAGTGAAAAGAGATCTTACGAGACAAATGTGCAGGGCACCCTGCTAAAAGAAATAATGGAGATGGAAAACAAATCTATGAAGTGTTTTACTTTTAACCCTCTTTGAAGGCAGTTGCCATGCAATTACTGGCCTAGGTAGAGGTTTATATGAGAGAGCAAATTCGCATGTCTTTGAAACCAATGTGGACTACAATTGGACTGCAATAGAAAAGATTAGCCCTTACAGAAAATATAGAACAGAATTATAATTTGAGTGAAATCATTGTGAACAGCAACAGAGCCATCTTAGAATTATTACTCTTCACATTTCTTTGAAGAGTAGACCACTGGGGAACCTCATTGGAAGCTGTATTCCTCCATGACGGGCATATACAAATTAGAAAAGCTCCCAAAATAATGTACACAAAAAACTGATTGTCCTGAAGAAGGCTGCATTGAAACTACTTTAATGCCATTATCTACAGATTTTATATCATGGTCTTGTGGGCAACTCCTCTCAAACTTACACTCAAAAACCGCTAGGTAAGTGATGAGTAAAGACAGCATTTGATTTGTATTGCACATTTTGGTCGGTTTATGGTTTCTTTATAGGGTTTTAATTGTATTCAGATTGCCCCAAAAATATTCAACTGATTTTTATCAAGTTCAATGATTTCCATTGATTTTATGTAGTCTATTTGAAACATTTTGGTAAAAAATAAATACGACAAACTATGAGACTGATTGAATATAATCTTTTGTGTATAATTTGGAAGATAAATGATGAAATATATAAGATGAAGAAATCAAAAAATCTTTCATGTACTTATTTGGGGGATAAATGATGGAATATATAAGATGAAGAAATCAAAACAATGCATTTAAATGAAACCTTAATTTCTCATTCGTAGTCAAATCGTGGTCCAAATTCTTCTCACAAGTGATAATTTTGGATACCCTAATTCCCTGCACAGACAAAGTAAACAAAATAGTAAGATAGTAATTAAATTTCCCCTAATAAGGAATACCAGGTGGTTGGTTTCATTAGAGCAAGATAAATCGTACAATTCAGTTTCTTTCTCTGTGTAATTCTTTAGTTAATGCATTTGTTGCTTATTTTACTTGCCTGCACGCTTTTTGATGGAACACACTTGAAGCATAGTAGTGGAGACAGTTATTTTATCGTCTGCCATGTTCACCTGCGAGGAGGAGAGGGAACCAACATCTGAACCATCCATGAAAATAGAAAGGACAGGAGACACATGTTGTGGGATTAGATGCAGTCTCAGAATTCTGGGGCAAACAATACATAGGCATAGAACATGTGCATAATCTAGCCTTCACATTTGCATAAATCTGTCTCCTCACCATGGGGAAACATACATCCAAACCTTGTATTTCAGGGATCAGTGCTCCAGATCACTAACTATTCCAGCATTAGAGAATGAAGAGATATCTGTCTTAAAACGTCTCCACCACAAACAGTTTTGGTAGTGTCCCTCCAGATGGCAACTAATATCCATCTTTATGTGTTCTCAAGACATTTAATTAAACATAAATACAATCTCAAAGAGCAAACTATATGCTCTATCATAGACTCTAAATAATCACTACTTAAACCTACATAGAAATTATGAAATATATCAAGTAGACTTGCCTACAACAATGTACAGTTCTATAAACAATATACAAAACAATATACATAAATCAGATACAGCAGTCTAAAAGAAGAGAACAGCATAAAAAAACACATCAAATCAGAAAATCATTTATCACTGACGTCATTGAACACTGACCATATTAGCTTATAGATCTCTAAAATTTTCCTTCTTTAACCCTACATTTGAGAGCGAAGGAAAGAGAGAGAGAAAACAGTTTTTCACAAGCAGAATTAAGTCATGAAGAACTTACAGACAGATATCTGTTGAATCTAATTAAGAAGCAGGAAAAAACAATCTGATACTTCACTTCCAAGGTGAAGAAGCAGTGACAATAATTCATCAGTGTCATTAGGAACAATGAGAAAGAGATGAAAATATATTGGTAGCAACACTCAAAAAGGCTTAGGAATCTAAGAAAATGTTAGTGTCACGTTGGTCTGTCCTCAGGATTGGTTTGTTGCTCAGAGTGGTCCACCTCCTGATATCCCCAAGCCTTAGTAGCCGTTATGGCACAGGTCAGTGGGAGGATCAAGCGAGGGAAGGAAAGGAAGGGGACAGCAGGGAAGGAGACCTATGGAGAAAACAACAATCGTAAATATCATACATCCACCTCCGTGTCACATGCACTACTAATATGAAATAACAGTTCCTAAGAGCAAGTTCCTACACCTGTAAACAAAAAGAAGTACACCCATAAGCGTAGACAGTAACTACTTCGTTGTTGTATAGAACCTGTTTCTTTGTTGTGGCTGCAATGCGGGAAACAGGGAATAGAACAGTCATACCAGAAATCACATTACAAACATAGAACACAACTAGATGGGTACAGATACCCCATAACATACACAGGTTTTCCTCTTAGCAACCTACCCCTTTCTAGACTCCACTAGGCGTCACAGGGAGCGAGCGTATTCCAATACCACTCTTTGAAGTCCCTGTTAAAGATAGAGCCAGAAAACAACCAAACCATAAGATAAGAAGAACTACTGAAAGCAGGTTCAGACAATATCACTATTATGCCATAGCGCAGCTCCTAGCAATGGTTTAAGTGTCACCAGGATCCAGGAGAACTCAATGTTGGTTAGGGTTTAACCGAAAGTGTTCCATAAACTAAAAGAAGTAGTATAGTAAATAGCTAGACGTGAAAATTCAGCATCGCTGCTCTACGGTATGTCACGGTTTATGAATAACAAGGTACAAGGCGGAGTGACCTGAGCAATGTCACTGCTGAGACGAAAACTAGGCTTTTTATGGCACGGACAGGCGCACCCTTCTCCGCACGAGCGCAACGGCGCTCTCCAACGGAGAATGGGCTACGAACTAAACAAGAGCCTTGACTTGAGGCAGAGACCTTTCTCCGCACGAGCGCGACGGCGCTCACCAACGGAGAACTGGATGCTGCCAGGAACAAAGTTGATTACGAGTCGGTGCGTAGCAGCCTTACCAGACCTCACGGAGTTTCGACAGGACGCCAACACACCTCCCTGGAAGAATTTCCGGCGCCTTGCCTGACGTCGCGTCGATCTTTATAGACGTTCTCCGCTGCCGTTGAGGAGCGCATGGCCTCATGGAACCTGTTGTCCTAGGAGCTGTCTGCAAGTATTATCCTTCAGTTGTTGAGCGCTCTCGACGCTATGCGCTCGTAACAGTTAGCAAAACTATGAAGTGGTTACCTGAAACAAAAAAAATAACAAGAATCACAATATCACAATGATGTTAATGATTGTGATGTCATCAGGGTTACATCACTTCCTTGGAAAATTCAAGGTCAAGGGTAATATGATGCCATTTCCTGTGATGTCATTATGCTCAAGGGTGTGTTATGTCATTTCCGCTACCCCTGGCATTTTGGTGACTCAATGATCATGATGGCTATTCCCTAAATCTCTCCTTGCCCCTTTGAAACAGCCCTAATTTTGCTACACATCTGATCATTGGCTCCCGAAAACTTGACCTATACGTCCAGTATTGTTCTCCCTGAATTGTCTTCCCATAGAAGTGAGATTTTTATTCAAGATGACAAGCATAATCCATAAAGCTAGGGCATGTGCAGTACAAAAAAGCTATTCAGTAAATTGTTCATCTCGTAAGGCTTACATTCACTCGGAAGTGCTGACTCTCTCCTAGGAATACCAGCTTCAAGAAATTAAGCATTCTACAACAAGCTTTTTCAGGCAGCGATCACAGAGCGTGTAACTTCATCACCCCCTACGTCAGAACCATTTCATCTTACAGTGCCTTCAAAAGAAACTTAAAAGTACTTCTATTCCAGCACCACTTCCAGTTGGGAAGTCATGCTGGCTGACTGCGGCAGAGCTGGAGATCTGGATGGAAAAAGAGTCTTGAGTTGCATAATGATTGATGTCTTAGAGAGGTGTAAGTAGTGTTTCCCTTTGCATGTCACCATTTCTACAACTACTCTTTTTATGTTATCAACTGTTACTTATGACCTGGCTGTCCTTTTGTATTCTTCAGTTTACCTGCCATACAAAACAATCATTCTTAATTGTATGAGCTTGTGTGGGTTTGAGTCCAGGTTGGCTGGGAACATTTTTAGGAATTTGAGTGTATAAAAGCATTACCAAAAATGAATATTTTCATTAATCAACAGTGCAGCAGGTGCACCACCATGCTTGGTGGAGCAACATCAGGATACAGAACAGGCTTTTGGGACCCCAGCAATGGAGAGAACTAAGCCTGTAAGCTCAGTGTCACTTTAATTCTTAGAATCATTCTTGCCCTTGTTCCGGCATGGCTATGCTCTCTGGAGGGAAATCCGACACCTCTGGAGAGGTCAGACAGCAAGAGTCTAAGCCAATCTTTGTGAGCACGTGACAGCCTAGAGCACCTTTTTATGTATGCTGGAGAAGTCGCTACTCTACATGATGAATTGGCATTGCAAGATACAAATAGTTAGTCCAATGTCTAGAACTGTGTGGTAGGTCAACTAGCTAGGGGCGAGATGTACGACCATTTGATTTTGCAAGTCTCTAATTGGGATTTTTTTATGCTGATGGGCCGTTTGCGACCGGTAACATGCTTCGTACATCTGGCCCCAGATGAACAGTGTAAGGGGAGAGTGATCAGCCATGGACGGGTTAAGAAAAACTATTCAAGAACAAAGGATAAGTCATAGAGAGGAGATATACAAGGAATTCCACTTCCTAGGAAAGCACATAGGTGCATTAGGGACAGCTTTTATTTTGGGGATATATTTTGACATGTTTTCTGGACAGCTGCATCCATTATCTGTTCTGTGAGCTTTTAGATAGTTTACATACGTATTGACGTTTTGTGTGACTTATTAATACATTAATTTAAATATATTTCTCTTATTTAACTTCCTGGAATGTCACCTTTTCTCGATGTCTTGATTTCAGAAGCCATGTCACATCTGGGCTTTTTGGGCAAAACTGTGAAATTTATTTGCATGCCTAATGCTAAAAAATCTCAGGAAATTATCCTGTTTTATGTTTATCAGTAGGAGGGTTGTCCATTTGAAAATTATGCCTCTGAGTACAAAAGGCATCCAAGATATCAGCTCAGTGCATTGCACACAGAATCTCTAAAGGCACACTGTGCTAGGTTGCTAGAGCAGTCATGCGGCAGTGGCAAACATTAAGTTTCACAGTTCCTGCAAGCCATTTTCTACTCAAACCAAGTTTCACATATTTCTCATCTAAAAAATGCCTAGTAATGTCCCCTTCAACCAAATTGTCAATTATAATACTTCAAAACCCTTCTAACAAGTTTGAAATGTAAGAATTGAGTGTGATTATTATGTGGAGACCGTCCTTCACCCATGCCCTAGTTTAGGACAAGACAGACACTGAGAAAGGACTCCTGAAAGTAATATTTTATTGGGCAAAAAAGTGCCATGAGCAAAGACTGTCAGAACGGGGGAATCGTATGGGTTGAAGCATATTGGCAGGCAAGAAGGAGGAAATGGAGTCATGTACCGTAGGAGAAGTAGCAGGCAGATGATGTGGAGTAGAACTAAATGAAGGTGCTGCTCCTCTGTGTAGCATCTGTCCCCTTTCCATCAAACGTGGGTTTTTTTCAAAATGTTCAAGATAAATGGTATTCAGCAAGTCTTTGAATCCAACTTGGGGGGTACCGCTTAGCTCATTTTTAATACATTGGATTTTCCCCAAGATCCCCCCACTTCTTTTTTATCCTGCTTGTTGCATCCCTCCTCATGTGTTTCCTGTTACAAATATTTTCATATTATCCTGCTAGGGACAGCTCCCTGAACCAGCTCGCTGCATACTATACTATGCTATAGAGTGGCTTGCTCTGTAACACTGTGGGCAGAGAGTTATCTACTATCATTAGCAGTAATCCATATCAAGGGTCTGGACAATTCTGGGGTAGATCTCTTGAGTCGGATATTTCCCTTCTCTCAAAAGCTGCGCTTATCTTGGACAAGCTTCAGAGAGATTTGCCGAAGGTTTGGGAACCCCTACATGGAAATGTTTGCTACCTCTGGGTTTCTGTAGCAAGGAGTTTGGGGAGTGGGTGCGCTGACCTTGAAGTGGCCAAAAAGACTTCTGATTGCCTTTCCTACTTTCTATTTGATACAGAAGTTGCTGTGGTAGATTCATCAGGAGAGGGCCCTCGTAGTAGGGGTTGCTCTATTTTGGCCCAGGAGAACTTGGTTCCTTCTCCTGATGGAGCTTGCCCTTCAACTTCCTTGGATTCTGCCTCTTTCCCCTCTGAAATCTTGTAGCCCAGTTCTTCCTCTTCATCTCAACTTTTCGGTTTGGAGGTTGAAAGACTAAATCTTGAGAAGCAAGTTTTGCCTCTGCATATAATTGATGTGGTTCTGAAATCTAGAAGACCTTCAACTCTTTCTGCTTACTCTAAACATTGGGAGGATTTTGATGCATGGTGTTCTTCATGACAGCTCTCTTCTATGTCCTGTTCTATAACATTTATGCTTCAGTTTATTTTAGATGGCTTTGGGAAAAACCTATCTCCGTCTACCTTGAGATCACAGTGGTATGATATCAACGCTTTTCATAACAGTGATAATATAATCAGAGGCAAAGCCTTTTGTGTCTATGATGTTTAAGAGTTTTTCTGTTTCCAGACATGTTGCTCATTCTTCAGTTGTTCTTAGGATTTGCCTCTGGTACCAATAGCCTGCCAAGAGCCTCCCTTTGAACCCTTAAGCATGGTGGATTTCAAATTTCTCTCTTTTAAAGTTTTCCTTTTAGTTGCTATCACCTCTGCCAGAAGGTTTGAAGAGCTGTCTGCTTTACTCTGCCGTCCTCCCTACTTAACATTCTCGGATGATGTGGTGGTGCTGAAATTGGATCCCGCTTTTCTGCCTAAGATAGATAAGTTGTACATTTCATTCCTCTCAAGAACGTATTCTCCCTGCTTTCTGTCCTTCTCCATCTTCTGAGGAAGAGCAGATGTTAAACTTGTTGATGTTAAGCGCACTCTGTCCATTTATCTTAGCAGATACAGTGATTTCAGAAAAACTGACTCTTTGTTACTTTTGGCTTTCCTTGGAGAAGAAAGAAGGCATCCAAGATAACCTTGAGTCGCTGTATTAAAGAGACTATTGGACTTGCTTATTTGAATTGTAACCTTCTTCTAGCATCTTGGATTGCAGAGCCATTCAACAATACTAGTTGCTGCCTCTTGTGCTTCGGAACAGACCTTAAAATACTACAGGTTCCAGGGGTGGTCAAAAGAATTTTGGTGAAGGAGTATTCCAGTCAGTAGTACTGTAATTGTGTTGGCTTTGGTCGTGATATCAGCAAATAAATCACTGAGGTGTTGCATTATATCTTGATCATTGGTGCAATTTTACTCTTATCAAAGGCCTGTTCTTATAGATTTGGTATATCTCATAGGTAAATAAGTGGGCGGAGGATGAGTGACGTAGAGGTGATGCTCTGATTACCAACCAGTAGACATCATTGCTTTTAGCCCTTCCTGTGTTTGGCCCAGTCGTTATATGCCGGCCACCCTTCCTGATTTCCAGGCCTTTGATAGAGGCTTTGGATTACAGGAAGTACTGGGGGAATACTACTCTCTAAAAGTGCCCAGTCTGAGGGTGGGTGGGGCTGGTGAGAAATTTCCTGTTTTGTTTCCTGTCCTGTGAGTGGGTGACATTCCTCATTTGTAAATTGACTGGGCGAGGACGAGTTGGACTAAGAGTAAGAAAGATTACCTGGAATTAATCGGGGTAGTACACTTGTGGTAATAAAGTGTGTTATTGGTAATACTACATAACTCACTCTACGAGAAGGACTCTGAACATGGGCAGAAAACAGGGTCAGTCCCCAACTAAAATTGGGCCTGTTGGTCCCAAATATATGAGGGGGAAAAAGGGAGAAGAAAGGAAAGGGCATAGCAGAAGAAACAAAGAAAAAAAGTCACCCACAAATTAGTGCCATGCTTCATCATAGGGCCGCTGCGACACCCTGGCGTAGACCAACGTACAGGGTGGAGTGCAAAAGAAAAACTATTTAGATATATATAAAGACAAAAGAAAGAATTACAGAAGTAGGGATCCCTGTTGCAGACAAGAGAAAATATTAAAACTGTCTAAGTAGGAACCTGACTCCTTTATTGTGGGTCCTGCTTGGCAGGATAACAAAGGTTTTTTTAGGGGTATATGAGAGAAACAACGTCTCCATTACCCTATCTGCTGTATCAATATGTTGCCCTGAGTGCCTAACAGTATTGTTGTCTGGATCCCTAATACTGATTTTTGTTGTCACAGGCAAACACAGAGCATGTGTGTGTCCAAAGATATAGGCCTGTGTCACGGATTGTGGTCTTGTTGGACTGGGAGAGGCGTCCAAAGCACTACCCCCATAGTAGTGGAAGGTTACTACCTTCATGTGGAGTTAAGCAGCACAAGCATGGTGGTGGCTGCATACCATGTAGTGATCAATAGGAGTGAACAGGCACTTTTTAACTTGTGTCACTGGAGTGAGGCCTACTGGCTCACTCACAATTTAAGGTTCAGCTGCTGTGTGCTTAACTAGCCCTTTGGCCTATGTCAGTTAGATGTAAAGTGCTGCACAGTGCAGGAGAGGTGAATCTGCTCTGGTTGTGTGTGTGTTTGGGAAGGGTACAATACAGTGATAGAGCAGTGCTGTGCTTTACGTGCATGGTGAGTCCACATAATGAGGGTATGTGTACCTGCAAGGGATACAGTACATAAAGGATGTAGTGCTGTGCAGTGCATGCATGGTGAGTGCATGTACTGGGTGTCTGTGTAGCTGTGAGGCGTACAGTAGATGAAGTGTGTAGTGTTGTGCAGCGCGTGTATAGTGAATGTGTGTACTGGCTGTATGTGTGCCTGCAAGTGGCAACACAGAAAGGCTGCAGTACTAAGCAGTGTGCACAGAGTGAATATTAACTTCTTTCTTTTTCTTTTTTATCTCCACTTTGAAAATATTTTATGCTTCAAGGGAAGAGGTAGCTCCTAGCTAGGAGCTACAATAACATAATGCCTAGCCCAGTGCTTCTCCTTTAGTTAAAAGAAAACACTTTAACCTTACAACAAAATTAAATACTACACAGTTCAATAGGAATGCAAATACAGGGTGGTTATCTCAGTTACAATCTTCAGTAAGACGCTGTCCATCCCTTTCAGTATTCTCTCTTCAGTCCCCAGTATGCTGCAGGTATAGGCATTGATTAAGCACAGACGAGAACTGCTTCAAATACCTCATTGATTAAATGAGAAAGACAGTTCAATGTGTTCTTATCCCTTGTGTTTACTTAGCAAAAAGTCATAAGTCCATACGGCAGACTCATCTACACATTCTAGTCTCCTGTTCTGGTTCCAGGATAAGCCCTGCTTTTACCTGCTGGACAGAATTGCAGTTCCGGCGCTGCAGCAGGTCCAGTTTACGTACCCGCCCTGATAGGGTCAGTTTGTCCATGGCAGCGACCTTGCCTTACAACAGGGACTTCTGGATGACTTCAGTGTGGCAGGCATCTGAAGCAGTGCTCAGCAGGGGTGGCCTCCATGGAGTTGATGGCCACCTTTGCTGAGTGCAGACAGAAGCTCAGCTTCGGCATCTGCAGCCTCTGGGCTGATTCATCCGTGATGGTGTGTCTTCAGCAGTTGCAGCCTGCTGGCCAACTAGGGCTTTTTTTGCTTTGGCGGCAACATGGCTCCTTTTCCTGACATTGGCAGTTGCAGTACCAGTCGCTTGGGCTAACTGCAGATTTCTAAGCAACACATTGATGCCTGTTCTCTCAAAAGCCTTGGTGCAGTTAACACAGGAATCACTGAGAGAGACTGGGGGACCCCAACACAGCATATATCGCTCCTGGCTTCACTCTTCGTGGTGGTCACCTTTCTCTGGGTGCTCCTGCCATGCAGTGAACACACTGGGTTCTTCAGCAAACTCCTTCCCTCTATCAGCAGGCAGGCAGGCTTCTACCCTCCAGAGTAGTACCGTTCTTGGTCAGAATGAACTTGGAACTGAACAGGGGATGTGGATCCACTCTCTGAGGCTTCAGGACAGGTTTGATTTGGTTCTCTTATCAATGCCATTTTGTGGCTCTTCCTCAGACACAACCTTTGTGTGAAGTGATAGCTCCCGCAGAAAGTATCAATGAGACTGGGTCCAAGCAGAATATCAGTCTTCCTGGAGCAGTAATCAGTGACAGGTAAAAGAGCAGGACTTGCCTAAAACTTTCTCACCTTGAACAACAGAAATTGTATTGCCAAACCTCACTCCTACCATCTAACAAATGGAAGTGCTCAGGAAGAACTAATCAGTACTTTTTGCAAGCAATGCCCTCGTTCAATTTCTAAGGGAAGCCCTGTCTCCATCCTCCTTCATTTCAGTGTCTGGGTCTTCACACTCCAGTAATATGAATGTAGGCAAAACACTTCCACTGTATGGGGAAGCTGTCATCCTCCATCTTGTGCTACACTAAACCAGGGCCATCCAAAATGGATCCCTCTGGCCCCAGTACTCCTACACATATCACACACAGAGTTCTCCTACCATACAAATGCACTAGCCATGCACACGGAGACTCAGTGCAAGCTACCTGAGGTTCACATGACAGTGGAACTTTACACAAAAGGGGTCAGCTGCTGCTTACTCTCTGACACAGAGAAAATGGTCTGATCACAAGAAAGATTAAAGAAAGACGGCACACTGGCACCACAGCTTTATGTGTCTCAACCCGGTCATGGGCAATTGTCCAATGGCCATAGTGAGGGCACGCCAGAGCTAAGCAAAAAGTCATTATGCCAGTTTCACATGCAGTCAGGCACTCAGAGCAAGGGTACACAACTGTTTACCATGCAGGTGAAATTCACGTCCAAACATCCTGGATTACAGGTGTAAGCCAAGAGTACTTCCAGAGTAATCCGGGAGTACTACAAGAGTGAAAGTCACACCTACTTGTAACAAAATCTTTGCGTATCGGCCCCATGTGCTGTTCAAAGGACATTTATGTGTATGGGGCCTGATTGAGACCTGAATACAGACAAAATGATATGGGGGGCGTCATATAATTGTATAATTACTAAACATCTCTTTGTCCAATAGTATTTACACCACTCATGTCTTCATTACAGTTCACATATTTTTTAAGTTTGAGGCTCAGAGAAATAATGTTTTTGCCTAGAATCACACGATTGTTCCCTGGATGCAGCAGCTGCGATTAGGCAAGGGCCTCTGTGATACTAGGCAAGCAACTACTAAGCCATTAGCCCACATCCAAGGCATAAGGCATCTTGCATTTGAATGTCAGCGAAACGCTTTGGAGGGAAGGCAACTCTGAAATTTCAGTTAATAGTGTAAATGTTTATTTCATCCTCGGATCTCGTTTCGTCAGAACTCTGCTGCCTTGACATCATTAGCATAAATGCAGGTGCAAATACGTTTACGTTCCTTGGAGGAGCCCCACTGTGGGACTCGACCCTTTCAGATGGCGGGCATCTGTTCAAATAATGTGACCGGGCCCAGTGACATGAATGCTGAGATATGAACATCTGCCCCAGAGACCACGTGCCTTACAGCAGATGCTTCCGCCTTTGTTATGCAGATGGCTTGTGTGCTCAGCTGAACTATGAAGAGCGCGAGCAAGTTTGACAGAGACATGGCAGGTGCTGCCTGAGATGGGAAAGTATGGGGTGCAGACCGTGTTTGATGAAATACACATTGAAATGGTCTCTCACGTACTAATTAGTTTGATGTACTAGTGCGCCAACACCTAGGGGATGCTGAAGCAGTTCAAATAGTGAAGTCATGAAGACTGAAACAAACAAGCATTTACAAAGCCAATAGGTATGGTTTTAATATATTTAATGTGCCAGCACGTGTAAACACGAATACTGTTTAAAACGTTCCCGAATGCCAGATTGGCTTTGCCAATGCTGGTGAAAAAGTAGCTAAAAAAGGTTGCTTTCTGTATCGAGCGCATTTAGGAGATAAAGAATTGAAGGTGACAAACAGTGTGATGATTGGGTGTATTTTTCCAGTGCAAATAGTCCCAACTGAAGCACTCTCTGGGATGTGTAACAAACACCAAATAGTAAATAGCACTGGGTGAGAGAGATGCTCCTCTGGGTGGAGCCAAAGCCCACTCTATGCATATTTTAAAGAATTGGTAACAATAGATTAACTGACCGCTGCCCTGTCAAGCTGGACCTTAAAAAAAAGTACCCATCTCTCTAATTTCTAGCAGCAAGCCAGTGCAGTTTCATGCTTTCCGCATCTTCCCAGGTGATGTGTAAATCTGTCTCTAGAATGTCCTCTGTTCCACAAGAGAGAGCCACTCGGTGGTTTATTTGTATTCCCTGATTACATGGCCTTGTAGTAAGTACCTTAACTTGATGACTGGAAACGAACCTTCTAAAATGCTTAGGATCTAGTGCTCAGTTTTTAAAGGTGCTTTTTTAAAGTTGCTATAACATACAGTTCCCCACAGACTACATTTAATTTGTTGCTGGTGCATTAGGGGACTATGAGTAAGAGTTGCCAGTAGTAAAGTAGGTGCACTTCGGGTGTTAAAGGGCCTGGCGAAGACATCACCTGTCCCATTAAAGGGGTACAGAATTATTATGACTAGTGCCTGAGACATACAACAAAAGGCCTCAAAAGTACTTTTCTGGCTTGAGAGAGTTTCTTTAACAAACCATCAAGTCCCTCATTCTGAGTGGCCTTGTACTTTTGTGCGGTAAATCCGCATAGGAAAGTACTGATACCTCACAGTGCCTTTTTCCCCTTCGAGGTGTTGCTTTCCTATTCTAGTTGTTCCGCTATCGAGCAGTTAGTTATGAAGGAAGTGGCCCGATTAGGGTCACCCGCGTCACTAATGACCACCACTCGGCCTTCTGTACCAAAGAGTCGGTCAGACAGTAGAGAATACAAACCAATAACTGTTTATTAATATACACTCAGAGCGGAGCCCGGTCTGCCCAGTCGCTAGGAGTGCTGCAGAGAGGACTGAAATCGACACGCATAAGGATACATTATGCACATTTCGTAACTGGGCTAGAACACGCCCACAGTGGAAGTTTCAGCATTCCTATCGCTCACAAAGTATCCCAATTCCAAGGTCGTTCCATTCGGGCCCGTCACCAGACTAGTGGGAGAGGGCCTCTATCTAGTGAGAAAGGTATGCGCTAATAGGAACAGTGTACTCATTACGGAACAAGTCTAACGTGGCAGAAACGAAACTTATAGTGGAGCATTTCTCGGAATTGAACTAGATCAGTTTAGAACAGCCTAAAATGGCGCCTGAAAAGAAAATGGCGCAGCGAATGCTAATTTACATAGGGCAAGCGCAAACATGAACATTTCTATTCTAACCAACCCTCCTTTTAGCATGAGCTAAAACATTTTCTAATGGCAACAAGAAAACAGGAAACCATAAACAGTAATACAAAGTCACAATAACAAATTCTTATGAGCACTCCATATTATCAACATCAGGGAAGGAAACTGTGAGGAGGGAAGAATTCTCGAAAATGCCCTCATCTATATTTATGAGATCCTCAATTTCTTTCTGCACCATAATTGCAGCATTGGTATCATGAATCGATATTTTCCTTTTAGGGGTGAGAATAGTGGTGCAATAGGAGCAACAAAAGGGAAGACACTGAATAAGAGCACAGCAAAGCACCAATATCACAATCAGATAAATCACTTTTTCAAGAATCCAGCCCCAGCTACTAAAAAGAGACCAACTCCAATTTCCACTTTCCATTCCCTTGACATTCTCGAGGATGTCTAAGATGTGTTTGGTAATATTCTTTTCCATATTCTTGATCCTGACTATACACTGGTCTCCTGCTACCACGCATACACCACTACTCTTGGCTAAAATAAAATCAACTGCGTTTCTAGTCTGTTCTGAATATATTTGCATACTTTCCAACTGAGTGGTGATGTCGCGTAAAGCTGCTACTGTGGTATTAGACAAAATTTGCAGCTTGCATCCAAAATATTCTCTAGCTTTCTCACCCGAGCCATAGAGGTACCACCCAGAGTGAAAATGGATGAGAGGATGTATCCAAAAATGATCCCCTTACTATAATTATTGACTTCTATAGCGGTCACTCCCTCACAGAATTCTTTAGTCAAAGTTCTTTTAACCCAGCGTACATTAGATTTAGCATATTTACAAGGCACACCTAAAGGCAACACCATCCCAAGAGCTACATCGTCTGTACCATTATGGATGTTGGAATATGTACCGTTAGACAAAAAGTAAAACCCCGGGTGTGCATAAATCGGCCCTTCATAATCTACTGCAGCATATCTAGTGTTCATTCCGAAAGTGCTCGGATCTTTGTCATTCATCAAAGGCATTGTATTTTTGTACAGCACTATTCCAGAACAATTGATATACAAAGAAGTGTCTGTACTATTCACAATGGGGCAACAAGCAGGATAATAACCAGCCTCCCGGGTAACTATCAATTCCTTGTAATGCCAGCCCACCAAAGTAACATTCTGTTCCTCCATATAAAAATTGTCACAATATGTATTGTTATCACAACCTGGATAACCTATTCCCAGTGGCTTTCTATAATATAAACAAGGTCCTGGATAGCTTAAACCAAAAACTCCCTTCACTTCCATAAATTGGGGTGGACGGGTATATGTATAGTTTATGAGTTACAGTGGTATGTAGTCCATAAACTAGTGACAGATTCAGTGGGGTAACCAGCTGTCCCTTTTCCAAAGAATCTCTTGTGCGTGTCTAGAAATACATTACTTGGGGCTGTTCTTCTGTTCCTTTTCAGGGAAATAACCTTACCCTTGCTATGTAAAGGCATAGTTTGATCATTTTCCAAAACCCATGACACTCCACACATTATTATTATCAGCAAAACCAACAGAACAACACATGCTATTTTCCTTTTCCCGGTCCACACCATATCATGCTGAGCAACAAGAATCATTGGCTGCTCTTCCTCAGCAACCTGTCTGCCAAAGGGATGCATAACGAATAATAAAAAGGGGGGCAAAAATGCAAAAAGATATACAAGTTCCCAGTGTCCGTCAGAGCCTCACTGGTACAGGCTCCTATCGTCCAACAAAAAGTTGGCACTCTTGAGCACCGGCGGTGGAGCTTGCTCTGTCCTAAGCTCTTTTAATGTATCCCACGCCGATCCAGATGGTATACCTTCAAGGTATACTTCGGTCTTCCCTAACTAACGTTTGAACAACTAAAATAAAGTAAGCAAAAATTCTACGCTAATTTCAACTAATTCCGTTGGTACTGTAACTCAGTACTAGCTACCTTACACAGTCCATCCCTAATCTTTTTTCTCCTTAGACTCGGTATCCCTCAGCCGAGGGCGCAAATTGTACCTGGTAGCCCCAGGCACCATACGATCAGTGAACAAAGGCTCTTGGATAGCTTGTATTTCTGGGGGAACAGCCTTGTTTAACACATCCTCATTTTCTTTATCCGTTTGCGTTCACGTTAGCTGGGCATCGCTGAAAGGGACAAACCTGGGCACCTTTTTGTACTCCGTGTCCCCTATTCCGTCTTTGACCCACTGGTCATATGGTAACGGCAAGGGAATCCTGCGGCAGTGGGCCATGTGGACCCAGTTCTTATGGCCAGCAACCTTCACAGCAGTATGTGTCACCAACAGAACCTGCTCAGGACCCTTCCAGCGTGGCTCCATACTTTTCTTCCTCTGGAAGTTACGCAGCAAAACAAAGTCGCCAGGCTGGATATCGTGGCCGGGTCCCTCTGGTGTAGAGGGTAGGGAGTCCCACACCTGTTGGTGAATAGAACGTAAACTTTCTGTTAACTGGCCAAGTTAATCAAGCAACACAGGGTACTCAATATCAGAAAGCTTACGAGGACGCGGGACGCCCCAGACATTTGCCGGGCGCCCGAACACGACCTCGTAAGGAGAAAATCCTGTCCTAGAATGAGCTGTTGTTCTTGTCAACAAAAGAGCTAATGGTAAAGCATCTGGCCATTGTAACCCTGTTGTCTCCTGAATTTTTGCCAGTTTCAGTTTAAGAGTACCATTGTACTTCTCAACCAAACCCGCTGACTGTGGATGATTGGCAGCATGAAATTTTTGTTTCACATGGAGACCTGCACAAATCAATCTAATCACTTTCGCATTAAAATGACTTCTGTTGTCACTCCAGATAACTCGGGGCAAGCCGAAACGAGGAAAGAACTCCTTCAGGAGTACCTTTGCAGTCGTAATGGCTGTGTTATCTTTAGTGGGGTAAGCCTCAACCCATTTACTGAATGCACATACAGCCACCAAAATGTACTTAAGATTGTTGCATCTCTCTAGTCCAATATAGTCCATTTGAAGGACTTCAAAGGGAAAAGCGGGTGGTGCAAAATTACCAGATGGTGTCGGAGTACCCTTCCCTGGATTATGCATCATATAGACCATGCAATACTTTACTAAATGCGCAGCTGTCCTCGAGATATTGTCATTCTGCCATACAGGGGCTAGCAACTTACAGATGCCTTTTGCACTAATATGAGCTGGACCATGTGCCATGGTAACCACAGGAAGAACATATGCATCCGGCAGCATCCATCTGTGCTTCCCTGATTTATCAATCCAACATCCTTCGTCATTCAACTGTGCTGTACTTTCCTGCCATACTGCTAATTCTTCTATCGTGGCTTCACTTTGTATCTCCTTTACACTTTCGAGGGTATCTTCAAACTTGACAACTTCAGGGACCCACCTAGCTGGACCCACTACAAACATTCTTTTCATCTTTGTTCGAGCCGTCTCCTTAGCTGTCTGATCTGCAAAAGCATTTCCTCTACCCACATCATCAGTAACCTTCCTGTGAGTACTACATTTAATTGTGGCCAATTTCTTGGGGAGCGTTAATGCAGACAAAAGCCTCAATATGAGGTGCCCATGCTGAATCTTGGTGCCATGAGAAGTAAGGAACCCTCTCTGGGCCCAGAGTCGCCCAAAATTATGCGCGAGCCCGAAGGCATACTGGCTGTCTGTATAGATATTGACAACCAGCCCCTCACTCAATTCACAAGCTCGAATAAGGGCAACAAGCTCAGCAGCTTGAGCCGACTGATAAGGGACCCGTGATGTCTCTACTACCGTGCGCAACGTAGTGATAGCATAAGCTGCAGTCGTGATGCCATCTGGTAGTTTGAAACAAGAGCCATCAACATATAGTTCTCCTTGTGGGTCAGATAAGGGAACATCAGTCAGGTCTACCCGTGCTTTCGTCTCTTCTTCCGTCCGGAAGATACAATCATGTTTGTCAACTGCATCATTCTCAGAAGGGAGGGTAGTAACGTGGCTGGATTCAGAGTGGCACATCTTTTAATCGTAATATGCTTAGCAATCAATGTCAATTCATAGACAGTAAGACGTGCACTGGTGAGGTGGTGTGTCTTTGTCTTATTCAAAAGCGTATCCACAGCATGGTGTACCATAACTGTGAGGTCAGTATCAAGTACAAGTTCAGCCGATTGTCTGATGGAAATGGCCACAGCCGCCTCTGCTCTCAGAGAGCTCGAAGGGGCTCTTGCGACTGGGTCAAGCACAGCAGAAAAATAAGCACAAGGCCTCTGCTTATCCCCAAACTTTTGTGTTAGGACAGAAAGCGCACAACCAGCAATCTTGTGGACATAGAGCACAAACGGTTTGCCAAAGTTAGGTGTGCGGAGCAGTGGAGCTGAACAAAGCGCAATTGTTAATTGCTAATAAAACTGCTGACATTCAGGCGTCCAAGGCAAAGGCTCATGCACTTCTTTCGTTGTTAATGCAAGCAAAGGTTTGATTAGTAGTGAATAGTTAGGTATCCACTGGCGACAGTACCACGCTGATCTACAGGTATCTGAACTGGTCCATCACCCTGTCCCTGGCTGTCCTAGCTACAAGACAAACCTGTCACCTCATCCATATCGTAATCATCATGATAATACTGTCCATCATGAGGGTCATCAAAGTAATTATTGTCAGAGCGACCCTGTGATGCCGTAACATTCTGAGCTCTATCAGTCCCACGACCTCTTCCACCAGAACCTCACCCTCTAGGAGCTGCAACTTTCTGTAAAAGCACAGGGCACTGGCTACGCCAATGACCTTCCTCCTTACAATACGCGCACTGATTTGGCCCTAAAGGTGTCGTTGAGGGCTGCCTGATGGTACGTGGAAGCTGTCTAGAAGGACCTCCTTGTCCCCTACTATTTCCCCTAAACGCTTGCTACAACAACACCTTCGTTTTTAAATCCTTATGCTTCTTATCAGACCTATCCTTTTCCTCCTGATCTGGGTGTTCATAATACTGGGCCATATTCAAAATAACAGAGGGGGAAGACGTGGATCAAGTACTCTCAGACACCTGTAAACGGGTTGTAATTTCAGGAAGAAGGTTAGAAACAAACCTGTCAACAAACAATCATTCCCCTTCCCAAGAGATGTGCCAAGACCCGCGGGCCATATCTCAACCTCCCTTAATGCTCTGTGGGGTGCCCTGATACTGCACCCTAGGTGATCGCTCCCCCTGCCTTAGAGACCATGCATGACAATCTATAGTTCTAATCTATTTTCCAGAAGAAATTACTCTCAGCAGATCCTGTGCTTCCTCAATACTAGTGAACATGTGAAACTTGCCTTTCACAAGCACACGTAACTTTGATTGCTGAGCTATTGAAGCCTGCGCGCCCTGAGCCTTAAAAAGATATAGCAATTTAACGAACTCTTTACGCCTGCGTGCGGCTGCTACTGACATATCAGCAAAAATCCGGCAGCTAGAGACCTCATTGATCGCAAATTGCCTCTGCTGGATTGCGTTAGTTAGAATCTTTTCTTTAATACAATAGTCGGCAAAATTAATCAAGATTGTGCGTGAAAACTTTGAGTTTGGCAACGGGTGAGAGGGGACTTGATGTGCCCTTGTTATAGTGAGATCACCAGTGAATTCAGGCAAGACATTCTTCTTGATAAAAGTCTCCACCCATTGAAGTGTTTGAGACCCCTCACTCCCCTCAGGCACCCCAACTATACGTAAATTGGCACGTTGAGAATGATTCTCGAGTTTACTCTCCAGGGTGACTTTTTCCTTTGTTGCTTCATTTACTTTCTGGTGCATAGTGCTCATTTGGTCTTCCAGCTGTGCAATCCTAGACTCCGCTTCTTGTATTCTAGCTGGAAAGCCAGCCACTGCGTCCTCAATCTTTCCGAGGCGTTGGTGAATGGAGGCTATTTCGTTCACTTGAGATATCTTCATTTCTCTTATTTCCTCTAAAATAAGATTCAGCATGGTCTTTATGTCCATTTGTTGGATGGTGTCTTTTTCCGGCACCTGTTCCATCGAGTTATATTGCGCTTTCCCATCTTTCTTCTGGTTCCTAGCTTGCTGTCCTGAAATTTCCGATCCTCCTTTGCTAGGAGACTGGGGCCGGGGCTGAGGCTGATGTTGGGCTGGCTGCTGCGGTGATGTTAAATCTTGTGAAGGTGCCTGTAGCTGAGCCTGGGCCGGTGGCAATGATGGTAATACCTGACCCTGAGGTTGGAAATCCATCATGTACTCTTTACATTATGAAGGAAATTCTTTGAGGCTTTTTCTTCTAAACTAGCTACTTGACGAGAGAGTGATTGCGCAATTTGAAAAGGACTAGCCAAAGCATCCTCAGTAGACTACTCCGAAGGTTTTTGTGATTTTGCCGGTGTAGACCGAGGTATTTTTCCTATTGAAAATAATGGAAAATCTTTAAAGTTTTTCATACTGTCCTCACTAGCCTCTGCAATTAAATCAGAAGCATGTTCTACCTCTGGTCTTATTTGCTATTCTGGTTCTTCACTCCTTTCCTTCTCTGCTCCTGGGTCTCTCGTTCCCACTTCCTGATGGAATTCTGGCGACTCGTCTTCCAAACTCTCAAAGCTTGAGTTTATGCCAGGTCGCTTTAAATTATACTCAGCTCTAGCCGCGGTTGATACAGCCTTTGATTGGGCTAACTGTGTTTTAGCTTTAAGACTTGCTGCAGAGTCAACTTTAGCCATTAGATTTGACTGCTTCAGATGTTTTCCCATTTTTTCCTTTAAAATCTGGGAATCTCTTCCTGCGACCTTACTCATCTCTGAGCTAGGTAGTTTTCTGAGCCCAGCTTTATATTCAAATTGCCTATGCCCAACTCAGCTCCGATCTTAAATTGCCAGGGAAGAACTGGCTCTCTCCGCCTAGCCCTTTAGATCACATCTAACAGCTAAAAAGAAACAAAACGAGAGCGCCGGACCAGAGCCAGCTATCAATCTCGAGGAGACCAGGCCTCTGGGGTCAGTGTCCGGTACACAGTCAACTAGCCGCCGTTCCTCACTGTGAGCAGCGCCTCTCCTGCGCTCTCCACAGATACAAGGATTGCAAGATTGACAGGCTCACCTTCTCATTGACACTCGCCACCGCTGAGCATCCTCCTTTCTTCCTCCAAACTCAGACGTCAGCCATCAGCCGCTTTCAGCCCCCAGATCTCCTGGATGTAGTTTAGCAGCAACAAATCGCCATTAACATTAGTCCAAGTAGCTGTGTAGGGCTTTACTTCCTTCAAAGCTGCTGTAGGAGAGTAGGATCTGCTTCACATGGGTACCCCCACTTTTTGCTGATGCTTCACTGTTTTTCGACTTTAGTCTGGCTGGGGCCCTGCTAACCAGAACCCCAGCCTAGCTGCTTCCTCTCTAAAATGGTTTCCATGTGCCTTAGGCACATCTCTGATTGGAATCTGGAGTGCCCTTATAAGTCCCTAGTATATGGTATACTATGTACCCAGGGCATAGGTACCTCAGAGGCCTGCCAGGGGCTGAAGCATATATTATGCCACCCCTGGAAGGCCAGCCAAAATGACACCACAGGTCTGCTACTGCAGCCTGGGTAAGGTGGTGCATGCACCCCTTACTGTGATATAGGCTACCTATATCACTACCATTGCACACACATATAAACCTATAAGTCACTCCTATGGCAGGCCTTAACAATCCTGAAGGCAGAGTGCTTGGTTTTTATGTGAGAGGGTGCCACTGCATGAGCAGAGCCCCTCTGCAGCGTTCGGAGTCCCTCCTCTGATGCTGTTTGTGGTACAGCCTGACCATATACTCTTAAGTGCATTATATCCTCGCGGTACAATGCTAACTTTGGACTGGCTGCACCAAAACATGTCGTGTTTGGTGTCACACATCTTGGAATACTACCCCCCGCCAATCCTGGCGGCGGGGGTAGCATTCCACCCTTCTAGAGGGAGAGGCATGTACACACCGGGCAACCCGGTAACTTCTTTCCAGAGCCCTGGCATCACAAAATGGATGCCGCTGCCACAGACACGGGTCTGGCCTCCTGCTGCTGACTGAAACTCCGGCAGGGGAGGCCTGGACAATAGGTTTCCTGTCGAAGGGAGGTGTAACCACCTCCCCAGACAGGATAGTGTGTATTGGGGCTGGGCGGGAGCACTCTCTGGTGCTTTGAAGTCCTGCACTGGGGGCACATTTGGTGTCCCTGTGCATATGCCAGTTCAAACCGGTTGCAGGGGCTACCTGCCCCTGCTCTGGCGCGAAACTGGACAAAGGGAATGGGTGTAACCACCCCTCTTCCCTGACCCTCCCATAGGTGGGTCCCCAGAGTATGTCCAACCCCCTAACTTAGTATAAGTATGGGACCCCAGTCCTTAGGACTTTAGATTACCCTGGACGAAACTCTGACACTGAATCCTGGACCTTCGACGCTCTACTTGACAATTAGAGGACTGAAGAATCTCCCTTGGGGTCAAGGAGTGACTCCCCTGCTTGGCAGGCACCTAAGAAGCAATTGTCCGGTCTGCATCGCTGAAGCTCCCGCCGGACGCCGAAGTCTTTGCATCACCAGAGGTGGATTTCCAGACTTCCCCGAGGCTGCCCTGAGTCCCCAGCAAAGCTGAGGCCCGTAGCTGTCGTGGGTAACGTGGAACCATGACCCCTGGACACCGAGCACATTTGCAAGTGCATCCTCTTCCTGGTCTCCCATGAAGTTGTGCTTTGGGCTCCAAGTAGCCCCGCCTCCAGCACCGACTGCACCGAAGATCACTGGCCTCCACTCCACGAGTGTCCTGTGAGCCAGCTCCAAGTGCATCCACTCGAGGCTCCTTCACAGTCGCTAGTCCGTTGGCTAGTGGGCCCTCCTGAAGGCTACTCTTCTTCTGCTTGGGCTTTCCTGGTTGCTCCAGAGGTACCCTGACTTACCCTCGCTGGGTGAGTCCCCCAGACCTTGCCGGTCTGCAACATCGTCGTTTCTTTGTTTCTTCGAGACTTGCTGTTACCAAGGCTTGTTGGGTCCAATCCGGTCGCCGACACCGCAGCAATTGACAGACGTCGTGGGACAGCTCGAATCCAGCTCCTGGTTGTCGTCGACGCCTCCTGGACCTCGTGGCTGAAGAGTCAAGACAACCGTCAACCTACCTGAAGCACCCGACATCGGTGGGCATCTGCTCATCGCCTTCCTGGTCACTGGCTAGTGACCCAGACTCTGTCCCCTCTGCTTTCAGGTTCTTCAGATCTTCGATCCACCTTTGGATCCACCCGAACACTTTCGACTTGGTCGCCAGCAGCACTTTGCAGCAGATCGCCATTGAAAACGACGACGAAACCCGACCCCGAAAGGCACCTATGCACCCGGCTCCCCTGGGTGAGGTAACTCGAGTACTCCGGTGCTCCCGTGGGTATAGACTCTAGAACCACCTAGTTCTAAAAGGGTTTGCTCCAAGTCCTCCTCTAAGTGTCCTTTTTCTTTAAAACTCCAACGCGACATTCCCCATAGAAGTCAACGGCGGCTCGCGGCTTTGTTCTCACACTGCACGCGTCCCCGTGGGTCCCCTGTGTCACTACCTTGGGTGGTTCCTTGTGGTACAAGCATTTCTACAGGCTCTAGGCCTTGTGTCTAGCTCAGTCGTGGTTCTTATACCACTTTATTGGTATATGGTTTGGTACGCCCCTAGGGCTCAAACGTGTATTTGTGCTATTACTGTTGATAACTGACTTGTAACTTATGTACTTCGAACTCTAGCCTCATAAAGAGACTAGAGGGGTGTGTTTAAGACTAAATACATATATTTTATATATATACCTGGTGTGGTCCTCTTTCATTTGGTCACTCAAGAGATTATAGACTGGTAAAACAAGCTGCTTTACATTCCTTCAAGACTTAGCCTGAAGGCTGCTCTCCATAGCTACCACTAGGATAGCTTTCAATAAAGGTTGTCTTTAACCTATCTCCAATAAGGGGTTGTTTGGACTGGTGCAAGGTGCCCACTATAATTAGTGGACAGCATATACCAGGCCAACTTCTCACATTGGTGGCAGCGGTGGGATTCCAGCTTGCTATTGTTTTACCAGATAATCTCAATTGAATTGATCAACTGAAAACCACTAAGGGTACCTTAGGTACATATAAATCAAGCTTAGGATACAGTAAGTTCTGCTGAACTTAGAGTTGTGTGTTAAGGGATAGCACACCCTTTCTACAACTCAAGAGAGTTTAGTAGGCCACACTAGAGTAGGTAGTGCATACACCACACCACACTAGTAATGTCTTCACTGCCAGGAACCAGTGAGCTCCTGCCATCCAGATATGACAACCTCACATTCTTGGAATTGAGAGAGTTGTGCAAAGTTAGGAAGTTGAAGACAGGCAAAAGTGCCAACACCCAACGTCTCCTGGAGATGCTTCTGCTAGAGGATCTTAGAAGACCCATAAGTTCTGAAAGGGTAGGCAGAGAGGGTGGGGCAGAAGATGAGGGAGGGGCCAGGGATGAAAATGCCCAGGACCTGACCTCTGAAACTGGCCAGGGGGATGACAATAATCCTGACCTGGAAAGTGCAGCTACTCCTGAGGAAGAGGAGGAGGCCCAGAATGACCTCCCCTTTGTCCCCCCAGGAAGAGTTGTGAGTGTGCCCAGAAGGACTATATCTCCTTCTCAGGAGTCTAACCACTCTGACACCTCAGTAGGGACCTCTGTCTCCTCTCATGGGAGGGAATCCTCTCATGACAGGAGAAAGAGACTGATTCAGTATGAGCAAGCCCAGCTTGAGCTCAGAAAACAGCAGTTGGCTATAGGCAGGGAGTCCCTAGATCTCTACAGACAGAGAAAAAAGATGGGACTAGAGTCCCATGGTGGCAGCAATTTCCCCAGAGATAGGGAAAGGTCTTATGACCATAGAAACCTGAGCAAAATTGTCCCTCCCTACCAGAGTGGGGATGACATCCACAAGTGGATAACTGCACTGGAGAGGGCCTGTAAAGTACAGAGGGTCCCTCAGGAGCAGTGGGCAGCAATCTTGTGGCTCTCCTTTGCAGACAAAGGTAGAGATAAGCTCCTCACTGTTAGAGAGGAGGATGCTGACAATTACAAAGTCTTGAAGAGTGCTCTGATTGATGGGTTTGGCCTAACAACTGAACAATACAGGTTAAAGTTCAGAGATACCCAAAAAGCACAGACTCAAGACTGGGTGGACTATGTGGATTGTTCTGCTAAGGCTCTGGAAGGTTGGTTGATGGGCAGTAAGGTATGTGACTTCACAGGATTGTACAATCTTATCATGAGGGAGCAGATTCTTAATAACTGTCAAAATCAGCTGTTGCATCAGTACCTGGTGGACTCTGATCTGACCTCTCCCCAAGAATTGGGAAAGAAGGCAGACAAATGGGTCAGAACCAGGGTGAGGCAGAAGGTACAGAACCAAGGTGGTGACCCTAAGAAGCAAGATTCTAAAAACTCTGATAAGGGTGGGGAGAAGGGTAAAGACCAGAAGTCTTCACAAGGCCCCCAAAATCTTCTTCAGGTGGGGATTCACAGTCTAACAAGGGAAAAGGCCAAAAGAAACCATGGTGCAAAGTCTGTAAGCAAAAGACACACTGGACCAGTGATTGCACCAAGTCCAAAGACTCTATTCCAGCCCCCACCAATGCCCCTAAGGCACCTGTTCCCCCTAGTGCAGTTACAATTGGTGGTGGGAGTACACAGGCCAAGGGTTTAGTAGGGTTGACCCTGGGTAATGAGGTGAGCTCTGGCCTAGTCAGAGAACTCACTCAGGCTGTCCTAGTCTGTGATGGAGGCATGGATGTGACCTCCTCTATGAGTCCCAGTAATCTGGGCAAGTACAGGCAACATCCATTAATCAATGGAAAAGAGGCTTTGGCATTTAGGGACACAGGGGCGAGTGTCACCATGGTGACACAAGACCTTGTGGATCCTGGGCAGATTATACTTGGTGAGATGTACCAAGTGACCAATGCTAGCAATGTCAGAACAGACCATACTCTGGCAGTTGTTAACTTCTCCTGGGGAGGGGTAACTGGCCTTAAGAAGGTTGTGGTGAGTGCAGACCTACCAGTGGAATGCTTGCTTGGCAATGATCTTGAAACTTCAGCTTGGGCAGAAGTGGAGCTCAGGACCCATGCAGAAATGCTGGGGATCCCTGCAGATGTGTTTGCTGTGACCAGGTCACAGAGCAAAATGTCTAACACTGAACAGGCCTTGGATCCTGGAAAAATGGACCAAGTGCCATCCAAGAGGAGGAGTAGTAGGGTTAAGGCAGTGCCTTCCCCCTTGGCTCAGAAGGAAGATCAGTCTCTTGAGGGGGATGATCTCAGTCCTGAGGAAGGAACTGTCCCAGAGGAGCTTGAGCCTGACCAGGTTGAGTTCTTGGGGACAGGGGGCCCTTCCAGGGCAGATCTGAGCCAGGAGCAGCAGAGCTGCCCCTCTCTTGAACCCCTCAGACAGCAAGCTGCTGCTGAGGCTGCTGGGAATGCTAGTGGTCCCCATAAAGTGTATTGGGATGATGGACTCTTGTACTCAGAGTGTAGAGACCCCAAGCCTGGTTCCACCAGGAGGTTGGTTATACCTCTAAAGTTCAGGGGCTTCCTATTGACCCTAGCCCATGACATTCCTCTAGCAGGTCACCTGGGCCAGAACAAGACTTGGGACAGAATTGTCCCTCACTTTCACTGGCCCCATATGTCTGAAGACACCAAGGAGTTTTGTCGCTCCTGTGTAACCTGCCAAGCCAGTGGGAAGGCAGGTGGCACCACAAAGGCCCCCCTGATACCACTACCTGTGGTGGGGGTTCCCTTTGAAAGAGTGGGGATTGATATTGTTGGTCCCATGGATCCCCAAACAGCATCTGGGCACAGGTTTATCCTGGTGGTGGTGGACCATGCCACTAGGTACCCAGAGGCTATTCCCCTTAGGACCACAACAGCACCTGTGGTGGCAAGAGCCCTCCTGGGAATTTTCTCGAGAGTGGGCTTCCCTAAGGAGGTTGTATCAGACAGGGGTGCAAACTTTATGTCTGGATACTTAAAGGCAATGTGGAAGGAGTGTGGAGTGACTTGCAAGTTCACCACACCCTATCACCCACAATGCAATGGTTTAGTTGAGAGATTCAACAAAACCTTAAAGGGCATAATTAAAGGGCTCCCAGAAAAGCTCAGGCGAAGATGGGACATACTCTTGCCCTGCCTTTTGTTTGCATACAGGGAGGTGCCTCAAAAGGGGGTTGGCTACAGCCCTTTTGAACTTTTGTTTGGTCACCCTGTCAGGGGCCAATTGTGCTTGGTGAAGGAAGGATGGGAGTTACCTCTCAAGCCCCCAAAGCAAGACATAGTGGACTATGTACTTGGTCTCCGCTCCCGGATGGCTGAGTACATAAAAAGGCAACTAAAAACCTTGAGGCTAGCCAGGAACTGCAAAAAGCCTGGCATGACCAAAAGGCTGTACTGACTGTTTACCAGCCAGGACAGAAGGTGTGGGTGCTGGAGCCAGAGGCCCCAGCAGCTCTCCAAGACAAGTAGAGTGGACCCCATACCATTGTTGGACAGAAGGGTGAGGTTACCTATTTAGTAGACCTAGGAACACCCTGGAGTCCCCACAGGGTTCTCCATGTCAACAGATTGAAGCCAAATGTGGACAGGGCAGACATGGGCTTGCTCATGGCTACTGATGAGGGACAGGAGGAAGAGAGTGACCCACTCCCTGACCTGCTCTCACAGAACCCTGATGATGGGTCAGTGGACGGTGTAGCCTTGGCAGGCAGCCTCACTGCTCAGCAGCAAACTGATTGTAGACAAGTGCTCAATCAGTACAGACATATGTTCTCTCTGACTCCAAGTCAGACCACCTGGTGCCCTCATGAAGTGGACACTGGGGACAGTCTGCCTATTAAAAATAAGATTTATAGGCAACCTGACCATGTCAGGGACTGTATCAGGACAGAAGTCCAGAAAATGTTGGATTTGGGAGTTATTGAACCCTCAGATAGCCCTTGGGCTAGTCCAGTGGTCCTTGTGCCAAAACCTCACACCAGTGGTGGGAAAAGAGAGATGAGGTTTTGTGTGGACTACAGGGGTCTCAATGCAGTCACTAGGACTGATGCCCATCCAATACCTAGGGCAGATGAGCTAATAGACACTTTGGCCTCAGCCAAGTATCTAAGCACATTTGACCTGACAGCTGGCTACTGGCAGATCAGACTAGCTGATGATGCAAAGCCAAAAACAGCATTCTCAACCCCTAGTGGACATTATCAATTTGTGGTAATGCCCTTTGGTCTGAAGAATGCACCTGCCACTTTTCAGAGGTTGGTGAATACAGTCCTTACAGGTCTGGAGGCCTACAGTGCAGCATATCTAGATGATATTGCTGTCTTTAGCTCCACCTGGGAGGATCACCTGGTCCACCTCAGAAATGTTTTGGAGGCCCTGCAAAAGGCAGGCCTCACTATCAAGGCCACCAAGTGCCAGATAGGGCAGAGTCAGGTTGTGTACCTTGGCCACCTTGTGGGTGGAGGCCAGGTTCAACCACTGCAGAGCAAAATCCAGACCATCATGGACTGGGTTGCTCCAACCACCCAGACTCAGGTGAGAGCCTTCTTAGGCCTGACTGGGTACTATAGGAGATTTGTCAAGGGGTATGGATCAATAGTGACACCCCTGAATGACTTAACTTCCAAGAAAATGCCCAAAAAGGTTCAGTGGACAGCTAGCTGTCAAAAGGCATTTGATGACCTGAAGCAGGCCATGTGCACTGCTCCCATTCTCCAGAGTCCTGACTACTCCAAGAAGTTCATTGTCCAAACAGATGCATCTGAATTGGGGGTAGGGGCTGTACTGTCACAATTTGAATGATGAAGGTCAGGATCAGCCAGTAGCTTTTATTAGCAGAAGGCTGACCCCTAGAGAGAAACGTTGGTCAGCCATAGAGAGGGAGGCCTTTGCTGTGGTTTGGGCTCTGAAGAAGTTGAGGCCATACTTGTTTGGTACTCACTTCCTTGTTCAAACAGACCACAAGCCCCTCCTATGGCTAAAACAAATGAAGGGTGAAAACCCCAAACTGCTTAGGTGGTCCATTTCCCTACAGGGGATGGACTTTACAGTGGAACATAGACGTGGGAGTAACCATGCCAATGCAGATGGACTCTCTAGGTATTTCCACTTAGAACATGAAGACTCAACTGGTCAAGGTTAGTTTAATGTCCCTGCGTTTGGGGGGTTGTGTAGGAGAGTAGGATCTGCTTCACATGGGTACCCCCACTTTTTGCTTATGCTTCACTGTTTTTCGACTTTAGTCTGGCTGGGGCCCTGCTAACCAGAACCCCAGCCTAGCTGCTTCCTCTCTAAAATGGTTTCCATGTGCCTTAGGCACATCTCTGATTGGAATCTGGAGTGCCCTTATAAGTCCCTAGTATATGGTATACTATGTACCCAGGGCATAGGTACCTCAGAGGCCTGCCAGGGGCTGAAGCATGTATTATCCCACCCCTGGAAGGCCAGCCAAAATGACACCACAGGTCTGCTACTGCAGCCTGGGTAAGGTGGTGCATGCACCCCTTACTGTGATATATGCTACCTATATCACTACCATTGCACACACATATAAACCTATAAGTCACTCCTATGGCAGGCCTTAACAATCCTGAAGGCAGAGTGCTTGGTTTTTATGTGAGAGGGTGCCCCTGCATGAGCAGAGCCCCTCTGCAGCGTTCGGAGTCCCTCCTCTGATGCTGTTTGTGGTACAGCCTGACCATATACTCTTAAGTGCATTATATCCTCGCGGTACAATGCTAACTTTGGACTGGCTGCACCAAAACATGTCGTGTTTGGTGTCAAACATCTTGGAATACTACCCCCCCGCCAATCCTGGCGGCGGGGGTAGTATTCCACCCTTCTAGAGGGAGAGACATGTACACACCGGGCTACCCGGTAACTTCTTTCCAGAGCCCTGGCATCACAAAATGGATGCCGCTGCCACAGACACGGGTCTGGCCTCCTGCTGCTGACTGAAACTCCGGCAGGGGAGGCCTGGACAATAGGTTTCCTGTCGAAGGGAGGTGTAACCACCTCCCCAGACAGGATAGTGTGTATTGGGGCTGGGCGGGAGCACTCTCTGGTGCTTTGAAGTCCTGCACTGGGGGCACATTTGGTGTCCCTGTGCATATGCCAGGTCAAACCGGTTGCAGGGGCTACCTGCCCCTGCTCTGGCGCGAAACTGGACAAAGGGAATGGGTGTAACCACCCCTCTTCCCTGACCCTCCCATAGGTGGGTCCCCAGAGTATGTCCAACCCCTAACTTAGTATAAGTATGGGACCCCAGTCCTTAGGACTTTAGATTACCCTGGACGAAACTCTGACACTGAATCCTGGACCTTCGACGCTCTACTTGACGATTAGAGGACTGAAGAATCTCCCTTGGGGTCAAGGAGTGACTCCCCTGCTTGGCAGGCACCTAAGAAGCAATTGTCCGGTCTGCATCGCTGAAGCTCCCGCCGGACGCCGAAGTCTTTGCATCACCAGAGGTGGATTTCCAGACTTCCCCGAAGCTGCCCTGAGTCCCCAGCAAAGCTGAGGCCCGTAGCTGTCGTGGGTAACGTGGAACCGTGACCCCTGGACACCGAGCACATTTGCAAGTGCATCCTCTTCCTGGTCTCCCACGAAGTTGTGCTTTGGGCTCCAAGTAGCCCCCGCCTCTAGCACCGACTGCACCGAAGATCACTGGCCTCCACTCCACGAGTGTTCCGTGAGCCAGCCCCAAGTGCGTCCACTCGAGGCTCCTTCGCGGTCGCTAGTCCGTTGGCTAGTGGGCCCTCCTGAAGGCTACTCTTCTTCTGCTTGGGCTTTCCTGGTTGCTCCAGAGGTGCCCTGACTTACCCTTGCTGGGTGAGTCCCCCAGACCTTGCCGGTCTGCAACATCGTCCTTTCTTTGTTTCTTCGAGACTTGCCGTTGCCAAGGCTTGTTGGGTCCAATCCGGTCGCCGACACCGCAGCAATCGACAGACGTCGTGGGCAGCTCAAATCCAGCTCCTGGTTGTCGTCGACGCCTCCTGGACCTCGTGGCTGACGAGTCAAGACGACCGTCAACCTACCTGAAGCACCCGACATCGGTGGGCATCTGCTTATCGCCTTCCTGGTCACTGGCTAGTGACCCAGACTCTGTCCCCTCTGCTTTCAGGTTCTTCAGATCTTTGATCCACCTTTGGATCCACCCGAACACTTTCGACTTGGTCGCCAGCAGCACTTTGCAGCAGATCGCCATTGAAAACGACGACGTAACCCGACCCCGAAAGGCACCTATGCACCCGGCTCCCCTGGGTGAGGTAACTCGAGTACTCCGGTGCTCCCGTGGGTATAGACTCTAGAACCACCTAGTTCTAAAAGGGTTTGCTCCAAGTCCTCCTCTAAGTGTCCTTTTTCTTTAAAACTCCAAACGCGACATTCCCCATAGAAGTCAACGGCGGCTCGCGGCTGTGTTCTCACACTGCACGCGTCCCCCGTGGGTCCCCTGTGTCACTACCTTGGGTGGTTCCTTGTGGTCCAAGCATGTCTACAGGCTCTAGGCCTTGTGTCTAGCTCAGTCGTGGTTCTTATACCACTTTATTGGTATATGGTTTGGTACGCCCCTAGGGCTCAAACGTGTATTTGTGCTATTACTGTTGATAACTGACTTGTAACTTATGTACTTCCAACTCTAGCCTCATAAAGAGACTAGAGGGGTGTGTTTAAGACTAAATACATATATTTTATATATATACCTGGTGTGGTCCTCTTTCATTTGGTCACTCAAGAGATTATAGACTGGTAAAACAAGCTGCTTTACATTCCTTCAAGACTTAGCCTGGAGGCTGCTCTCCATAGCTACCACTAGGATAGCTTTCAATAAAGGTTGTCTTTAACCTATCTCCAATAAGGGGTTGTTTGGACTGGTGCAAGGTGCCCACTATAATTAGTGGACAGCATATACCAGGCCAACTTCTCACAGCCGCCGGCCGATGAAATACTTCAGCTCCCTGGATTATGCGTCTCTCCCTATGGAGGACCCTATAGAGGACCCTGCCTCCACTGCCACTGCTTCTCCTATTGCCAGAAGGAGGAAGGAGCCCTGGTCACTGGTGGCTGTGCATGATCACTCCACATCCCCTCTAGGAGCCCTCGGAGCACACCAGCATGAGTCAGAGCTGCACCGTCGCTGGCCCTCAGGGAATCCGCAGACAGCGACCCACTCCATTCACCAATTGAGCTGCATCTTCATCAGCCTCTCCACAATGATAAAAAGTTCAACATTTTTCCTCTTAGAGGCCCCCTAATCCACTGTTCGACGCCCAGCCCACTCCTGCATCGCCATCTGTCCTCAGCTCCACTCGGTAGCTGCTGCTCATAGCTGACGAACTCCAGGCAGGCGTGAGGCGCGCACGCCCCCAGGGGATCATCCTGGCGTGCCTGCGGTGCCTCCAACAAAGCCGGCCGAGGCAAAGAGGCTTTCACTCATGGCCTCACCAAGCCAACGGATGGGGGTCAGAGCACACGGCGAAGTCAAAGGCAAAGTCAACGGCCCGTAAATCAGAAAAACCAGCCGAGCATCCACCTTCGTTTCAGTCCGTCCGATCCGGAGCTGAGGTACGTGCAGGCTCCATTGCAGGGGAAGGGGCAAAAGGGATCACCTGTGGGTACATGTCGGCGGGACTCGCCGTAGCCATTCCTCCGAGTAATTGCTTAATAAGGATCATATTAGTCAGTGTAGAAGTAAGGCATTATCCCAAGTTTCAGCCATTCGCAGATTATATAAGCGTTGCGGGCAAAGGCATTTTGCCCATATTTTGGCAGTTTATAAGATTAAAATTCCACCTTCACTGAGCTATGCCTGTGAAGTAATGGAAGAGCAGTATTGGTCCTTTTTTGAGACGGCTGAAGGGCGTATTTGTTGCCACACCTGAAATTTGAATTATTCAGCTGCACCTTCGGTCCTCCGGCTTGAATTTGGGCTCCTCTCTACGAATGTGTTTGCCATGGCAGCTGTTCGAAGGTGGGAGAATAACATATTGAATAGTGAATTGGGTTGCATTAAAATATGAAATCTATTATAGTTTGAATGGAAGAAGTGCTGTCTTCTGAAATTATATGAATGCTCAGGATATGTTTGAAATTGGTCAGAGCAAGGTGGCACCACTCCCAAAGCTTATTTTGAAAAATCTGATAAAAAAACTATCTATGAAGTAAGCCAGAAAAGGGACATTGCACTTTGTGCTCAGCATGCCCAGAATGAAATAGTAGTAGAGAGTAGCATTTGTAAACAAGCATTAGAAATGCAATAGGTCTCGCATTTTTTAGAGTTAGAGCTATTGGCGCTGTAAATGGCAATGTCTTTTACCATTGTGCTATGTTGTGGATGTATATGGTTTGAGTGGAATTGTTAGTTGTGTAATTGTGTGGCGTGGAATGGTGTGGAGTGGGTTTTTTTTGCATGTGAACTTTTACTTCCATCAAAACCAGTTGCAAAATCAATCATAAGAAATCAGCAGTTTTTTAAAAGAACGTGCTACGTTTCATATTTTTGACATGAATAAATAAACACTGTAGAGATTAAGAACAAGTAATTTGTTCTACCCTTGTTCTTTTTTGTTGTTGTACTCTATCCGCGGTGAGGAATGGAGTAAGGCACTTTAACTCACACGACTCACCATATACCCTGTGTACAAACCACTGGTGAGACACCATTTGGATGCATTAGGCGATTTTCTCAGAATCACAGAGTTTGGTGAAACATAAAAGTGAGGATTGAAGTCTAAGTCCTTGGGTTTTATAGCTAAGCAGCCACGAGGATTCATCTCTGTGGCAGTGGACAGCTCACTCCGTCCCTCCATTCCGGAGTCGTGCTTGTGCACATGCTGCAGGAGGTCCTGAACCAGGAGTGCTTGTGTACACAGTGCTTGGCAGGGAAATGCTGGCAAGAAGCATTCCCTAGGCAAGGCACCGAACGTGGAAGGGCAGGAGCCTAGTAATGTCAAATGCACACTTACTTGATTGAAGCCACAGGGCATCAGTGGCCAGCTAAAGGGGGGCAGACTTCAGGAGTGGTGAAGTGTAGAACAAATTAACACATGGTGAGATTGCTTGTAGACCAGTAGGAGGGCTGAGGTGGAGGCCAAGGGAAGGCCACAGTGGGCAGAAAGGGGAGGTTGGGGTAGAGAAGAAGTGGGCAGACGAGATGGAGAGCAAGGGAAGTGACAAGGCAGCGTCCAAAAGAAGGGAGAGGGTGGAGGGTAAGGAGAGAGATAAAATGTGGAGCCAAATCAAAGACAGAAAGAATGGCGAGGAAGGAGAGAAAAGTGGATGAAAACAAGGGGAAGGGAAGTGGAGGAGAGCATTTCTGGTGGCCGAGGCTTATTTGCAGTACTCCTCCGCCTGTCCCTTATACTCCAGCCGGTATTCCTGTGACATGAGGTTGGCTTGGTAATTGTCCTTTGGCCCCTCCATCTCACCTTGAGCAATGCATCAGGCCAACAATAAATGAAGGACAGAGCATCCCAGCACCTTTTCTCACAGGACGTAACAGACTCACCCAGTCGCACCAGCTTCCCCCGCGCTTTGTGCAAAGTGATTTTAAACACTGGCTGGCCTTGGTTTTTAATCCGGGGTGGAAGCAGCTGCTGCACTTCAGGGGAATTCTGTTAACGTGCTACAGAATTGCTCATACACAATCATGCACTAACACGCCAGGCAACACTTTGCATGCTAGGATTTGTATTTCTTTATTTTATGAGTAGTATTTCTAAGAAACAAACCTAGTGCTGAAGGACAGCCAAGCGCTACACAAGCAGCAGGAAACTGTGATAATGTGATGAGGCAGGGACATGACAATCAGTAGGGTTACAAAGTTGCATAATAAATACTCAACCCTCTAAGTCCCAGAACACAAAGTGATGCTGGCTAAGACATCATGGTGCCAGATGGCAGCTATTATTTTCACAGACCTGCGAAGTCATTTGTCGAAGTGCTTCTTGCTGTTTGAAGGCGTGATAGCAGAAGTGGTCAGACACGCTTTGTGCAAAGCATTTCCCTCTGACAGGATGTGGTGTGGGTCGGTGGGGATGTAGGCATGGTGGATGTTGCACTGCCCATCATGTACATTCTTAAGGTCGTTCTCTAACTCCAATCAAACGCTTAAACCAGATGAAAGTCATAATGACACTTGTGTTATGTAAATTAATCGCACAAAAACAGAAAACAAAAAACGGGAGCCGGAAGGAGCAAAGAATAGGCAGCAACATAACACAAAATAAGCAGGAAAGTAAAAGATAAAGTTCAGCGCTATCGAAACGGGCGCCACGCTGAGAATAAAACTGTTCCAATTAATCAAGAGAGCTGCTGAGGGCTGCTCGTCTTGCACATGATTTAATGCCCAGAGGAACAAAGAGAGGCAGGACTAGTAATACTGTGAGGCACCAACTCTTCTGCCAAGGGGTGGGAACTGCAGCGTGGTGCTGGCGCCAAGAGAGAGAGTGGACATCCTACCATATTCCCCAGTCCTGCGAAGGTTTTTTTTATGCACTCCTGCCGGAACAAGTATGTTAAGAGTGGAAGGCCTTACCTGAGCCCCGGCTCTGCTGAGATGGACCACAACCGGCGAAACCTTGTGAACTTTGGTGCCGCCGAACACGCCGCAGCCGGCCAGGAAAACAGCAACCTTCTTCCCCATGGCGTGAGTGCGCGCCAGCACGCACAGAGACAGACAGACAAACGGAAGAGTGGTGTGTGCACATCACTTCCTGTTTTTCATAGTGGGATACTTTTGGCGCATGCGAATAACGTAAGTTAGCGCGCGCATGTTAATGCGCACTATTTAAAAAAAAATAAAAAATTAGTGTAATGAGATTGTAGTTAGGCGGTGCTGCTTCCGTAATAAACGGAAGTTACGTATCGGATCAAGAACCAATAGTAAGCAAGCTAACAAAAAAAATGGAAAAGTTAACTAATGGCAAGCGGGGAGAAATTACCCAGCAATAGGCGGAGTTTCACCACGCATGATATAGATTACTAGATGTCTCGGAGAGACAGCGCATGCGCGCTGCCTAGGCGAGACCTAAAAATCACAACCATATGTTCTATGGAACCTTTCCCATGCTGTGCGTAGAACTATTTGGTTACTAAGGTTGAACATGCTTCAGTTACAAAGTATCACTGGATCCTGGGAAGGATTATCTATGGAGGAGAGGCTTTGTGATCTTTGTTGGAAATATGTCCAAGATTTAAATCATGTGATATTTGTTTGTCCTCTCCTACACTCTTTGCAACGGCAATTGCTAAGACCACTGTTCATTAAGTATAACATAACTTCGGTAGCAGAGGCTTGGAAATGTCTCTTTGCACCGCCATCAGAAATAGTTTGTTCAAAAATATTTAGATTTTTAAAATATTTCTTAAATATGTTTTAGATATGCTTGTATATTGTAATTCTATACTAGCTGTATTCTGCTTTGTACTTGTGGCATAGGGCATTTTAGACCAAGGTCAAACAATAAAATCCCCTTTGGCAAAATCCATCACTCTATTCTCATATGTTCATGTCCATAATCAATAAATATCACCAAAACATAAATGAAACTAAAAATGAGTAAGTATATATACTCTGTGTGGGCCAAATTTATTTGAGCAATTTAATGTATATACTTTTCTTAAAAAAACAATACATACAATTTCATTATTAAAAAACAACAATTTATTCTATCTAGTTTAAAAAAGAGCATAAAAACATCCAAATTATGAAACAAATAACACGGTATCCACAAATCAATAAATCTTCATTACACAGACAACACAGTGGGAGAACATATTAGACAATTGTATCATGTCATTAAGCAGACACCAGTCTGTATCAGATCATTTGTTTCCAGTCGGAATATTGTTTATGTTTGATTTTCTTCGACTAACAAATGTCCCAAAGATCTAGCATTTCAAGATTTGCAAAGCATCGACGCGTTTCGGTGGGTATTAGAATTTGATAGCCACCTTCTTCAGGAAAAGCAATATCTCCCAGCCACAGTTTGTTCACTTAATTTTCCACGATCAAAAACTCCTGGCAGACCTCACAAGAGTTTAGACAATCCAAAGATGAAGGTAAAGGCTTATATGTATATGCATATGTCCCTTCCAATTTTTCCACAGGGACCTGTCTCTTTCGTCCTGTCAACCTCTATCACAAATATGGTTAAAAGGGTGATGTCCAGCACCTTGGAATTGGTTATAAGGTCAACACCCCCGGAAAAGTTCTCGGCGGAGGAAGCTCCTTTATCCTTAAAGATTTTGTACAGTATAAATAAAAGTACTGCATTAGTATTGTTCTGTAAGGCTGAATGTATTGTATAAATAGAAGTACTGACTTACGTGTTGCACTGTAAAGCATTTTGCTTCACTTATTTGCTGCATTGTATTAAGGTTGTAAACTTTTTCACATTCCTTAAGAATTGTTTATAATGTCTAATTGATTCAATTGTGCATTTGCACTTTTTCTGACCGTGGGGCATTTTATTTAAAGTAGAGTATGGTTGTACGCGTAATGGCTTTACTTTGTATTTCATAATTCTGTATATTTTACACTGTATGAATTTTCATTTATAAAACCTTTTCTGTATTTATGTGGACCTCTTTGAGTTCCAATCATAATAAAAATAAAATACTGAAATGCCTTACTAATGTTTATTCAGGATGGTCTGTCCCTCCATAGTCTTAGGAAACTGACGCAGCGGCTGCTTGAAGCATAAGGTGGTGGAATCATATGAGCTGCCACTGACATCCTTCAGAGACACAGTGCACAATATACATGCAGCCAATCAATAAATCACTCAATATTTTCTCTACATTGTCTCTGGCCATGCACAAGCCTAACGAAACCCCTCATTAAGAAATGAACCCGTTTCTGCCCATTAGAGGAAATATGAGCTTGATGTGCGCCTTCATTCAGCTATATTAACCAGACATCCTTTGAAGAGATCAGTCTACAAACAGCTGCAGAACTTTATACAGTTGAATATCATCTTACACTGTATGCAGGTGGAGATCTGTTCAGGACACAGCACAGAATCAGTAGTGGGAGCCTCTCTAGACAAACTCTGCTGTGAATTGCATTGGTACACTTAAATCTCTCAGCAGTTTTTGAAACCATAGACCACCTGGGTCCGCACTATAAGTTCAGCACACTGTTCCACTTTGCACCTAGGCTCACTATTGTGTGTGCACCTGGCGCAGACTGGCTCAGTGCTCAGAATCATTGCAAATGAGCCATTCCCTTCCATGTCTGCACTAGGAATTGCGCATTACTAAAATCTGGACTGGCTGTTTGAAGCTGCCGTTCCGCCTGGCCTGCATTTGAAAGGGGGACAGAGATCCACCTTCACGCGGGAGCAGTGAGTGACTGCACCCAACTGCAGGGAGCCCTTTTCCTCCCATTCTAGGACCTCCCTTAGGGGTGCACTTACTGTAGACAAAAACAAGCGAGTTAATCATGTGTGGAGAAAAATGCAAAACAATGTAGTAAATTGTAAGGATCTACTTTACCCCTTCACAATTATGCACTACACAGGGTTGGCTCAACTCTGTTTATTTTGGGCAATATGCAGAAGAGCGCCGGGAAACACGTCCGTGCCGCTCCGATATCGGGCGCTAACTTCGCGCCCAAAATGGCGGCCGCGCTCGACGTCATCGCGCCTACGCGCGACCACTAGAGCGCGACACTACATATCTCCCTTCTTTATCAAACACACAAAACATAACAATAGGAAGGCAGTCCCAGAGTCTCTCGGCCAGGAGTTACTTCACTTCTCCCAAATCATAGTCTCTGTATTTGGCAGGCCTTACCACGAGTCTCCCTGCCCTTGTACGTCTTACCGGAGTGGAGGTGGATACTTCTCCCCTTCCATCTGCTCGGCTTGCCGGCGTTTCTCCACGTCCTTTAGGGCTCTCTCTCTCCGGAGTCCTGCTATTGTCCTCCTGCCCTTCCTCTGTTATTGGATTATCATTCTCGTCCTGCTCCCCCTATTGCCTTCTACTCCTTGGTCCATCTCTTCTTCTCCTGGGGCTGTGTTCCCTGCAGGCGAACTTTGTTTCTCTTGTGTCATTGATCTTTCTTCTTTGTCCCACTGTAATATCTTGTTGCACTTGGACATGCGATCTTGCGACCAGACGTTCCCATCACTGAGTAAAGCAGCTCTGTTGTACACCTGTTCAACTTTCAGGGGCAGGCTGTATTTGCTGTCTCCTTTCCTCCTTAACTGGGCAAGTTTGACTCTGACCCATTCCCCTTTTTCCAGGGACGTTCCTTTCACATTGCGTCTCTTATTGTACTGTTCTGTGTACGTTCTCTGGGCTCTCTCTAAGTTGTGGTGCACGACTGCCGGGGACCATTTACTCGTGACCGTTTTTCTTTCCACGCTAGATTGTCCTTCGTGAACGGCTCACGTCCTCTTAGGATTTGGAACGGGCTGTATCCTGTGCCGGTTGGTGTGATTCGGTAGGCCCACAGCATACTTCTCACCTCCTTCTCCCAGTCCTTTCCCATTCCTATGGCTGATTGGATGGACCCCATTATTACTCGATTAAACCTTTCTGCAAGACCATTCCCTGCCGGATGGTAGACCGATGTGTGCTTGATTTGGATGCCGTTTCGTTCCATGTACCGGTTCCACTTCTCTGATGTGAATTGAGGTCCATTGTCGCTCAAGATGGAACGAGGAATGCCCTCTCTGAGGAAGGTAGCTGTAAGAAACTTCAGCACTGTCTCTGTGTCCATCACCTCCTGTATGTCCAGTTCTGGCCACTTAGAATACCGATCTATGAGAACTACCACGTATTTTGGGTTCCCTTCCGCATCCAACACCGGACCGAGAATGTCTATTGACAATTCCTCCCACGGGTTGGCTGGATTGTCAAACTTCCCTAGTGACGGACGTAGTAACGTTTGTGACTTGTCCGCTCTTTGGCACTGATCACATTCTCTTACATGTCTCTCGATTTGACTATCCATTGCAGGCCACCAGTACATCTGTTTGGTCCTTAACTTCGCTTTTACGATGCCCAAGTGCCCTTCGTGCAACACTGCCAGCAGGTGTGGTATCAACGACCCTGGAGGGATTACTCTCTCCCCTCTAAACAGGAAAGTTCCTTGGTCTCCTACTGATAGCTCTTCCCTTACTTCGAAGAATTTCCTTTGTTCCGCTTTCAGGTGCCTTTTTCTGGCCACCCTTGTATGATGAATGCCTTGATGTCTTCGAGGTCCGTGTCCCTTTCGTAGGCTTGCTTCCACTCCTGCCCACTTATCACCTTCTCCTGGTCTTCCGTGAATGCCACTCTGACTTCGTCCTCGTCCGTACTTGCGGGTGCGTCCTCCATGGCTGAAGCTCGACTGAGGTAGTCCGCCACTTTGTTCTTGGCTCCTGGGATGTATTCCACATCATACCTGTAGTCTAACAATTTCAGGGTCATTTTTGCGATGCGGGGTGTGGCACTTGCGTGCCCGCAGGACGTTAGTACCTTTACAAGGGGTTTGTGGTCCGTCCGGAGTTGGAATCTTGTGCCCCATAGAAATTGGCGGAACTTCGACATGGCCCATACCACAGCCAGCATCTCTTTTTCTATCACGCTGAACTTCTGTTCTGTGGATGACAATGTCCTTGAGGCAAAGCTGATGGTCGCTTGCTCTCCGTTCTTCCTTCCCTGCATGAGGACTGCCCCTAGGCCTTTATCACTCGCGTCTGTGGTTAATATGGATTCTCCATGCGGATCATAACCTTGCAGGGGGACCGCTCTGCTGACATCCTCCTTGATTTTCTGAAACTCTCCTTGCGCTTCCTCTGTCCACTGGAAGGCAGTTTTGTCTCGTACCAGTAGTCGCAGGTGGTGTGTCTTGGTGGCGAAGTGTTGCACGAATTTGCTGTAATATTCGGCCATCCCTAAGAATGATCTCACTTCTTCCTTGCTTGTCGGTGCCGGTGCTTCGCATATTGCTCTGACATTTGCGTGTTTGGGTGTGATGCCTTGGTCACTAATCTCGTGACCCAAGTATGTGACAGACGCCATCCCTAGTCTGCATTTCTCCCATTCGGCTGTCAGGCCATTCCTTTCCAAGACTTGTAACACCATTGCTAGCTTTGTGTTATGGTCGGCTTGGTCTTTGCCCATCACCAAGATGTCGTCTTGGAAGTATTGTACTCCCTCTATGTCCTTGAATAGTTTGTGCATCAGCTTTTGGAATACCGCCGCTGCTGATGCCAATCCAAACGGCATCCTGCGGAATTGGTAGCATCCAAATGGCGTAATGAAGGACGTAAGTTTCCTGCTCGTGCTGTGCAGTGCTATCTGATGATAGGCAGAGGCGAGATCCACGGTGGAAAACCATTTTATACCTTTCGTCTTCGCCAGCATTTCGTCTATTCTGGGTAACGGGAATTTCTCAACCACTATGCACTTGTTCAATTCGCGCAGGTCCACGCACAACCGAACCTTGCCATTGGGTTTCCTCGCTACCACCAACGGGGCCAACCATTCCGAACTGTTAATTGGTTCGATGATCCCTTCTTCTTCTAATCTTTGCAACTCCTTTTGCACTGCTTCCCTGACTGCTAGCGGTATGTTCCTCACCTTGTGGGATACCGGTTTGGCGTTTTCCTTGAGTTCAATTCTATGTGTGAATTTCGCTAGTTTACCCACTCTGCCTCCGAATACTGTGGGGAATTCTCTTTTCATCTTATCGAAGTCCGATTGGTTGTCTGCACTGGTCATCAGGACTTGCGTATCCCCCCCTGGGTTCAATTGTATGCCCAGCTCGCCCTGGTCCATCCATCCCAGGACGGAAGGCCCTTTTTCTGCCACATATAATTTGCACTCCGCACTGCGGTTCTTGAACTCAAATCTCAGGACTCGATATCCCACCATCGGGATGGGTTCTCCTGTGAATGTGACCGGACGTATGTCTGGGGGCTCGAGGTGTGATCCCAGGCTGGGCTTGAAGTTCTCGGTCCACACTGTCCTTTGAATGATGGTAAATGGAGAGCCGGAGTCCGCCACCATCTTGATCTGAACACCTCCCACGACCATATCACAATGTGGTTTCTTGGAGCGACTTCCTTCTATGCCTAGAACTTGTCCGTCGATGCACAACACATCGTCTTCCTCTTCTTCACCTTCTGCACCTCCCTCGTCGTGTGCAACGTACTTGACTGTTGGCCGCTTCACCTTGCGGCGACACACTTTCTCATAGTGTCCGACAATTCCGCAGTACATACACTTGGCTCGGAAGGCCGGACATCGCCTGTCATTTGCCGCGTGGGATGGACTGCCGCACCTGTAGCACGTGGTGGTGCCCTCCCTGTTTGATTTCTGTGCCTGTGTGTATCGTGGAGTCCATTTACTCTGGGCTCTCCCTTCCGCCTCCCTTCGTTTTCCTCTGTCCGGCGGTTCTAATTCCGTGACTCTATTGACCATGGTCCGCTCTGTACTTTCTTTTTCGCTGCCTCAGCGCATCTCTTCGACAGCTCCGCCTTTTTTACCATGGCTATGACGTCCTTCAGTGTGGCGTCCCCGTTAACCCACAGTTTGTCTTGGATCGCTGTGTTCTTCGTGTGCATGACAATCTGGTCTTTGATAAATTCGTCGTGCAAGGCGCCAAATTTGCATGTGATCGCCAATTTCCTCAACGCTGCCACGTAGTCATCTATGGACTCTTCTCCCGCTTGTTTCCTCTGTTGGAAGGTGTATCTGTCGATGGACGTGCACACTGCTGGTCTGTAATGGTTGTCCAGGTCATCAATCGCGTGTTGGTATACGTCATCGTCTGCGGCCAGCCGTTGCGTGGGGACTAGGTTCTGAAAGACTCTGATTCCTTCCGGGCCTAAGTTGTGGAGCAATATCCTTTTCTTCCTTTTGCTGGGGAATGCCTCTCCACTTTCGTCTTCTAGGGCCTCTAGGTAGTTCCTGAAGTACTCCCTCCAGTCTTCCCATTTCATCAGAGGTTCGCCAGGTTTCGGTAGGAAGGGTATGGGCGTCGTGAGTGTAGACGCCTGCGCGCACATTGCGGCGTTACCTTCCGGTGCCTCTACGTTTCCTCTTGGACTGCCTGGTGTGCCCGTGCTCCTGGGAGATGTGTGGTCGTGGTGGGGCCCCTGGGCTCCCCCGTCGCTGCGCTGCTCCACCTCCGCCAGGGCCGTGGATGTCTTGTGGGATCTGGGCTTTCGCCTCCTGCTCCCCTGTTTTCCACCCTCCTATGTATTGGGGCTGTGCGCTCTCCTTAATCACCACTACCTGTTCCGGTGGTGCTGACTCGCAGTAGGACCGTCCTCTGCCACGCTCTCCCGTTTGCCTCGTCTCCTGTGGGTCCCTGTGTCCTCTTTACTGTACTCATCGTGGTTCGTTTTGTTTTGTTTTTTTCGATTTTTTTTTTTTTCTTTTTAAATCACGATCTCGTCGCCACTGTAAGGATCTACTTTACCCCTTCACAATTATGCACTACACAGGGTTGGCTCAACTCTGTTTATTCAAGTTTTGGGCAATATGCAGAAGAGCGCCGGGAAACACGTCCGTGCCGCTCCGATATCGGGCGCTAACTTCGCGCCCAAAATGGCGGCCGCGCTCGACGTCATCGCGCCTACGCGCGACCACTAGAGCGCGACACTACATAAATATCCTTAAAAAGGGTTTATTACAAAGCTAAATTGTTCAGAAGCCAAGCTAAAAACGCGTCTTTTGTGATAAGAATTCCCTACCCTTTATTGAGAAGGTGTAGGGAAGGCATGCAAACTGTCAGTACCAAAATTATTTTTCCATTATTGGCCACTAGAGGCCACCAGTTCACTAAGAATTTTCAACCAAAGGGTTATCACCCTGGGGCTAAGCCAGCGGTCTTCAGTCAGACTGGTTCTCGGTGCTGACGTCACACGTATTTCACATTTCTTCTTTCAGGAATATCGAGGACAGTTTCCCGTTGACCCAGTCCACTTTCAGGAAAAGTCGTGAGCGTGTGCCACACTAAACCAGTTCACGCCACATAACAGGGTACTCACTGGGCATTGTTCCCTCTAGTACTGCCGGTTAATTGGGCATCCAGAGGTGTAGCTTTTTGTAGCTGCCTCCATGTGCAGCTTCAAGGGGCGCAAAAAGTCCCTCAGTAGTCAAAATCATGTTCCAGGCAGCGTTAGATGTCTGTGTTTCCCTCTCGGACAGTCTGGTTACAGTCATGGACACGTCCTTTCTAGCAGGAGAAATCAAGTGGTTGGTCTAGCAAATTCCAAGTATTTTGTCATGATCCTCCAGAGGATACTGCTCTTTGTCCTTCTCTCCTTTAAGTCTTGAACAGTAAACATTAGGTGACGCTGCTAAAATTGAGTTTCTGTTCAGACTGACCAACTCTCACATAGGACTAGTGTGTTAAAACAATATGTCCTACCTCACTAGATCTCATTTTCTTTTGATAGTGATGCTCTTGACATTTGATGAAAGGAATGACATGGAGAAAGACTTAGATTAGAATGTAAATTTGAATTTCTCAGTGCTTGTTTTGTTTTGTGTTGTCATGTTTTTACTAAGCCCAGCAATCTGAAGAAAGCACTAGCTAAAAGCACACATTTATTTTGATCTAAAAAATCATAGGTTGGCAATGTAGGCCCTGGCACTAAAGGGAACTACATTTTGCGTGGTTGTGCTACTTGTGAAAGGGCAAGATGCAGCCACTCACAGCGAAATTACCCAATTGCTGATGTGAGCTGTCTCATGCTATAAGCTGAATAGGCGAAACAAAAATGTCAATGACACAGTAACAGATCAATGAATGGAGAGGAATGGCTGAAAGCCCTATACATAAGTATATTATTCACATAATATCGGCAACATCATAAGGTCTTGGCTAATGCCAGCCCTAAGAACACTGGAAAAAACCAAAACCCTGAGTAAAAAGATTAGTGCAAGCATCTTTTCAGTACCCAAAGAGAGGTCTTAGTCATTTCTGGAACTGGCATTTCTATCCATTCTTCTAGCATATTAGAGTAGAGCCTTTCTTTCTTCAACTTGTTCAGCACTTTGGTTATCTTGACCGACTTTAAGCGTCTCCGGTTCTAGGAACTAGCAAAGTTTCCAGCCCTGGTCTAATGCTGGCTTTTTAAAAGCTAACTGAATTGTACTTCATCATTCCTAAAATAGTGCTTGTTCTCAAAATAACTTTCGCCATGCTTCTCTATACCAAAATTTTCCTGCCTACAAAAATTCCTCATTTCGCTGTTAACCTTCCTACATGCTCCATCTATAACTGCTTATATGAATGTTCCGTGCCGCAATAGGCATCAGCTCAGTGCATATAACTGTGGTCCCTTCCCACAAGGATTTAATTTTCTTTAAAACATGGTTCATGTTCTCTAAAAGAGTTGGAGCTTTAAGCTGAACCAAGCCAAGCCATTCTCTCCTAGGTGCCCTATCAGGACAACCTCTTCCTTTAAACATCTTCATCAATTGTGGCAGCAACTCGCCTGGGGTATTCCCCAAGTTTTGCATCAAGAAACCTGTATCCAACGGTTATTGAAACCAATCTGTCTTCCACATCTCCTTTCTCCGCCTGTTTAGCTGCCCATTTTGTGAAGGAATGGCCACAGATCCACACTGACACCGCTTTAAAAGAAGGTCCAGCAATACAACCTAAAGGATAAACAAAAACATGTTAAAACAACTGCTAACATATTACTTTGTAAACATGCCCGTGGTTATTCCACAGTCCATTTTTAACACTCTGAATACTATACTGATAAATCTCATCTGGGGCACAGGCCGCAGACGAATAAGCCTGCGAAAGCTACAATTGGATACCCGAAGTGGCGGCCTGGGTGTTCCTGATTTCAGGGCCTATTACTACGCCAGCCAGCTCCAATGGCTATCGTACTGGACGGCGGGAAGGAATCTGCAGGAGATTGGGTTTACGACACATAGGTTAGACCGGGGCGAGCTACACTCATTACTGTTGCCTGGCGCCAAGATTCCTCCAGATAGCCCTCCCCTACTGAAGACTGCCCTACAGTGCTGGAAGAAGGCACTATCATACACCTCCCCGGCGACCCCTTTCGCCATGAACATCCCCCTCCTGGGTATTCCCATACCACACGGCAGACTCACAAAAACCAGGATACAGGACTGGGTGGACACAGGGGTGGAGGACATCGGAGCGTTCTTTGGGGATGGCACCATACTTGATCATGACTCTTTTCTGCAGGCCACGGGCGCATCACCACGCTTATACTTACTACACGCTACAGTGTCACATTATATTAGGAGCGCCTGGGCCCCACAGCGGAGTGAACCCCCACAACATAACCTAGTACACCTCTTATATAACATGGGAACTGGGGGACACCTGGTACGCTGGCTATACACAGGCATCCGGACACATGCAGCAATCACACTCACGTCCCTTAGAACGCAGTGGGCCGAAGACTCAAGTGTTGAAATTACTGACAAGGCATGGAAAGATATGCTAGAACACCCCAAGAGAGTATCGCGTAACGCGAAGCTAAAGTTTATTCAGACGATGGTCCTGCATAGATCATACCTTACCCCTGTGAGGATTCATCGCATGTTCCCGGACTCCTCCCATTGCTGCCCCCGCTGCAGGGGAGATAGGGCTGACTTCCTTCACATGCTATGGTCTTGCCCCTGCCTCCGGGAGTTGTGGGTGGGAGTCCGACACGCTCTAAACATAGTTACACAGCTCCCGGTACCGGACGACGCCCTGAATTGCCTCATAGGCCTCCGCAGGCGCTCAGGAGTGCAAAAGGTGCGGTTAAAGTTCTTAGACTTGGCCCTCATCTTAGCAGTAAGAACCCTCACCATGAGATGGAAGTCCCCCAGATGTCCCACGGTATCCATTTGGCGGGCAGACATGCTTCAGTGGGGGAGAGCAGAGGGTGCGGCTCTTCGTAGAGAAGAGGAGAGAGGACTGCGAAAGCAACCCATTTCGATGGACTGGGAGGCTATGCTGATCGAACTAGAATCACTCGACTTATTACCCCCACAGGATACCCTTACCCCATAAAACACAATGTCGCTCATATATAGGTTCAGAGACCCAAACCCACACATTATAACCCACGGACACTACAGTCCTGCGAAGATTACACCTATAAAGAACCATATTGAATATCACGGAAGCTGAAAATAGACTGACCAGGAGTCGGGGTGGGTGGGCTAGGGAGGGAGGGGGACGCGATGGAATAGGTTCGTTTTGTTAATTGACGTAATGGAGGCTTTATACTGACACTATTTATATTGAAATTCTAACGTTTTAGTAACAACGATGTCATTGGAGATCATTGTCCTTGGAGTATATATGTCACACAGAGTGAAATCCACGGAATCTGTATGTAATATATATGCTGTAACTACCACAAATACAAAAGACTGCCTCTGTAGAATACTCCTTGCAATGTACAAAGTAATAAAGTCATCAATAAAGTCTGTTAAAAAAAAAAAACAACTGCTAACAAACAATACATCGCCAACCATTCTGATCACATGCATCTTTTGTAGCAATTAGATTTGTACCTGGCCAAGCTCCTAACAACACCCTGCTACCAGCCCCTGATGAGGGCTTCTGTCACCACCCAGCTCCTAAAAGAATGTGTCCCAAACTCCAATGCCAACAAACCCAATTTCAACAATGCCACCCTAAGCATTATTTAAAACTGACAACCGGATAAAGACTTCACATCCTCATGAACAAATATACCACCCTGCCTCTCCAAACCCACCACTGCATATGCCTGCTATCTTGCTTCAGGACAAGTTTCCCCGCCCGAGTAACCACATAACTGTAACAGCTTGCCAATTGCTCTCTGATCAGTCTTATTCTTTCTCAGCCAAATCTCCACCCCTCTACCACTCACTTTCAGTTCAGATCTCAACAGACCCATATTCCCTTTCAAACTTAACAGCTCTGGCAGCCAAAACACCCTAAACAACCATGGCATAAGTAATTCAAACAAAGCCACATCCGCACAATCACTAGAAAACATAGTAACAAGTCAACCATTCTAGGTGTCCCCAAACGTCTTGCCCCTTGACCCATCCCTTCAATATCTTTCTTTCCATCTCATGGCTGACAGCTCGTATCCCTAAAAAGCTTCCCATAAAAGGGTACCCTCACCAGCTTACCTGCTATTGTTAAAGAAGACAAACCTTTCTCAATAAGGCTTAGAATATAATTCATATATCACAGCAAATGTGACAGATAGTCACAAATTAGTGTATCACACCCTTAGTTTTCTATAGGTTAAAACAATTATGGAAAAAGACACCTCAATGTCGAAGGGTCTGCTGTTTTGCTTGTGGTGCCAGCAGTACTCTGCCATCAAAAAGCTGAAACAATCCAAGGTCTCCTAACTTGACCCTACATTCTGTGAACCCGCTATTAATTTTGTCTAAGTAATAAGGCCCATCACTTTTTTTGTTTTGAATAATCTTTATTCATTTTGTGCTAAAAAACAACATACAGCTGTAAATACGACATAGTGAAATACGTATTGTAGTACATCTCCATTTGCATTATTGTGCCCCCTAGGTGGGGGGGCGAATCGCCATATCCATCATTACAGGTAATCAATAGCGACATTGATTCACTTCAGAGGTTGTCCACAAACGTTGCTGTACAAAGCTGTATCAAAACATGATATAAAGAATAAACATAATACCACCTAACTAATGTGCCTGTCCTATGGCCATCATAAATATGTTACCGCTAAATGCGCCGCTTATGTAGAGTGCAAACTACCAGGGTCCTGCTGTGGTGGGTGCTATAATGGGAGTAGAATTGGGGAGGGGTTATACAGTGCAGATGCCGTGTTATGTGTAGGTGCCGTCGGGCCAGGCCGAGAGTGTGAGACAGCTGTGTCTATTTGCCACGTCCGCGTGTGTGTAGCCCAACACTCCACTCGTGTGTGTGCCGTAGTGTAGGTGTGCGGGGTGTCTTAGGTGTAACATCCGGTTGCGACGACAGTGCTACTGACACATCACCCGTTATCGTATGTACCGCAGAGGCTAGCTTCTATAGTGATTACGTATTGTTGCCAGTCTGCAGGTTGCGCCCGAGACATTGGGCGTGAGGCTTGAGATGCCTGTGTGTCATGTTCAACCACCAGGGCACACCGAAGGGCAGTCAGCCAGTGTCTAGTGGATGGGCCCGTCGAGGACTTCCAGGCCATAGCCAAGGAGTGTTTGACCAGACCCAATGCCAGGTCAAGGAATTTGTTGAGCTTCTTACGGCGTGCATTCCGTTTTGTGATGCCTAGCAAGTAATGTGCGCTCTGAATTGAAATTGTGGTTCCGGTTGCAGCTGTCAGTATATCAGATACTTTCCCCCAGTATATTGTGATGTGTGAGCACGTCCAGACCATATGCATAATGTCAGCGCCCGAGTCATGGCACCTGGGACAGATATCGATGGAGGTCGGGTACATTCGCGCCAGCCTGTGCGTGGTTAAGTATGTGTGATGTAAATAATTGAATTGCGTGAATTTCAGTCTGGCATTCATTGAGATGGTCTTGGGGTTTCCCACGCATTGTTTCCATTGCTTGTCTGTGATTTTGGTAGAGAGCGCAGTTGTCCAGTATTCGCGTAATGTGGTTAATGAGGGGGCTGTGTCTGCTCTGAAGGAGTTATAGATGACCGTGATGGCTTTCCTGCCTGACCCATGTGTCAGTAGTGTCTGCAAACCTTCAGAGGTTGGTGGTACCGTGCTGATGTCCCCCCAGATCCGCGTTGCCTGTTGTGTTAGTGTCGCGTAAAGAAGGAACGTTCCAGGTGGCACACCATAGTCGTCCATCAGAGTGTCGAAATCGCACAGTGCGGAGTCAGTTAATAAGTCTCCCCATGTTGTCAGGCCGGCTGCCTGCCATTCGGCCAATTCCGGGCGTTTTAGGCGGGTATATGACCCTGGAGACGTCTTGATAGGGAGGTCTGGGGCATACGGTGGGGGGCGGCATTTAGCTATTACATAGTTCGACCAGAGATTACGGGCTGCCTGTAGCAAAGTGCTGTCCTCAGTCCTCTGGAGCTGAGTTTTAGTGCCTGACAGCCACTCAAGCAGATCAGATTGCGATAAAGGCCCATCACAACCTGACACTTCAGTAAAGTACCACTGAAGAGATGAAGTGAACTTTTCAAAAAGAGAAAAAAAACTAAAGCAGCCCATAAGCAGCACCTTATCAACATAATACATGTCCTGGAACTGAATCCCCAGCAACTCATAGTCTGCTGCATGCATTGCCAACAGCCGAAAAGCCGATTTCATTTCACACAGGGCCATGAAAGCCCCAACTTCTGCTCTCTTAACCACTTCAACAGCATCATCAACAGATGCATAGTGAACAGAGAAGAGAGTGTCAGGCATGAAATTGGTCACAACAAGTGCTAAATCTGAATCTACCTGAACTGTTCCTGTTTGTTTTTTCGGCATCACATATATTGGTGAAAGAAATCAATCGCTCAAGTGCCAGACATTGGTAGATCCCTTCATCCTACCCTCTACACTTTTCCAAAACCACCTTGGGATGCTCTCTTACTGAAAAAATGTTTTCTGCTCATTTCCTACCCCTGGGACCTTCATAACCTAACTTAAAATGTTTGTCAAACCTTCCATCGATGAAATGGCCTCATCCTGACTGGGGTAAAGCCATTACCAATACTTTGGTACTTCCACATTAACTGGAGTATGAGCCTTTCCCATAGCATCCTAACTCCCCTTACCCTATCTTCCTGTCTATCCTGAACCCCCTTGGGTCCCCTGAACCCCTGTACCTCTTTGACTGAAACTGCATAACTGCAAGTTTCCCTCTATGTTAGAAATTTGGTTTCTGGTTGGCAGAGGTATGCACCCTGTCCAACCAGGAACCACAATTCTAGTCAGTGTAAGTCAGCTATACACCCTAAATTAACCTGTGCTCACCCTCTGATAGCTTGGCACAGATCAGTCAGGCTTCACTTAAGAGGCAATGTGTAAAGTATTTGTGCAACACTTCAAACAGTAAAAATGTGAAAACACCACACAAAAAGACACCACACCTGGTTAACAAATAAAGCTTAATTTAATGAAAAAACAGGACCAAAATGACAAAAATCCAACAGGTATAACTGTAGTTATGAATTAATAAAGAATAAACTGAAATTTAGTGCTTAAAAGCATAAAGTGTCAACCGGGTCTATCTGGTCGCGCTAGACCAGGACAAATCCAAAAGTTCAGGCTGACCACGATGGAGCGCGGGTCGGATACAGGGACCAGACTTGGCCTGCTGAAACAATACCTTGGTTCGCGGTTGCGTCGAGGATGAGATGCGAGGAGCAAAGGAGGTGATGCATTGGTGTCGATCCTTAGGATGTAGGTGATGCGTTGGCTCCAAGCCACGCAAAGTTGTAGATGTATTGGGAATGAAGGTGATGCGCAGCACCGTCAGGGATGTGATTTCCTGGATCCTCTCAGCAACGACGATGCGCCAGCTTCGATGGAGATGCGCCGGTTCCGAGCGTCACAACAGCGTAGATATGTGGATTTCTGTTGGAGCAGCACTTTATATCCACTTCCAAGGGCCCAGGACTGGATTGGCAACACTTGGCAGGCAAGACTCACAGACGACAGAGTCCAGGTTCAGTAGCAGGGTGGTTAGAAGTCTTTGATATCTCGGAGAATTCAAAACAGGAGGCAAGCATACAAACCCTTTGAGTTACTTTGGTTCTGGAATGGAGAGATGCAGGTCCAGTCCTTCTTACTCCCAGAGAAGAGGGCAGCAGCCAGCAGGTCAGCACAGCAAAGCAGGAGTCCAGCAGTGTGGCAGTCCTTTCAGCAGCACAGCAGTCCTTCTTGCTGGCAGAGTATCCACAGGTCCAGAAGTGTACTGAGTTGGTGGTCTCAAAGGTCCACTACTTATACCCAGTTGTGCCTTTGAAGTAGGGGAGACTTCAAAGAAATGTCTTTGAAGAGCACAGAGGCCCTACCTTTCCTGCCCTGGCCCCAGACTCACTACAGGGGAGTATGCAGCCCTTTGTGTGGGGACAGGACACAGCCTATTCAGGTGTCAGCTCCTCCCTCCGATCCTGCTCAGGATGGCCCATCAAGATGTGGATGGCCCATGCACAAAGCCCTGCTGTCACCCACCCCATACATGTATTCTGAGACAGGAAGAAGATACCAAATGGCTAAAGTAAGAAAATGCCAACTTTATAAAAGTGGCATTTTCAGAGTTACAATTTAAAATTTGACTTCACCATAAGTTTTGATTTTAAATTCTGATTCCAGAGAAACCAAACTTGTGGGCTCCATCTCTTCCCAGTTGGAAAGGTAAGCCCAATGTTATCCTATGGGAGAGATAGGCCTTGCAGTAGTGAAAAAAGAATTTAAGAGTTTTTCCACTACCAGGGCTTGTAAAACTCAAAAGTACATGTCCTACGTTTTAAATACACTGCATCCTGCCCTTGGGCTGTCCAGGGCCTAACTTAGGGGTCACTTATATGTATTAAAAAGGAAGGTTTGGTCCTGGCAAAAGGGTTAACTTGCCTGGTCGATATGGCCATTTAAACCTGCCCACACAGGCTCTGCAAAGGCAGGCCTGAGATATATTTAAATGGTTACTTAAGTGGGTGGCACAATCAGTGCTGCAGGCCCACTAGTAGCATTTAATTTACAGGCCAGGGGCACATGTAGTGCACTTTACTATGGACTTATAAGTAAATTAAATATGCCAATTGTGGATGTGCCAATGTTACAATGTTTTAAACAGAGAACACATGCACTTTAGCACTGGCTAGCAGCGGTAAAGTGCCCAGAGTCCTGAGGCCAGCAAAAATGAAGTCTGCAAAAACAGGAGGGCTGAAGGCAAAATGTCAGGGGAAACCCTGGCAAGTATTACAGGTCTAACACTCTACATATATACAATAGAGCAAACACATGATTCATCCCCTTTTTCCATCATATGACATACCTGGAGTCAAAACCGGGGCCTGCACTGAAGACTCTCAGTCCGCCATCTGCTTCCGAGACTCCCTTCCTTTATGAACCATGTGCTTTGCACGTCTCTTTCCTGCAAAACACCAACCAAATTTGCCCACTTTATTATATAAATTTGCCTCTACTGGCCCTGCAAAACGTCTATCTACCAGTGCCATTCCTCTTGCGTCTCACTCCCTCTAGGTTCACTCATGGTTTTTGTGCAGCATAGCACCTTAATAAGTATTTGATTTATGTTTCAAAATGTATGTCTCAGCATACCTGGATATAAAGTCCCTGCTTTATATCCAGGCTTGGACAGCGCGCGCATGGCAGCCTAATTGTGCCGCTCCGCCGCCGCGGTCCTTCTCAGCGAGCTTAATGATCTGAATGACAGGTCCCAAAGACACCCGACCCAGTCTCCGACACCGGAATACCTGCGGAGCCGCTCCGGGAGCAATTCCTTGACTTCATGCTTTCCTGAAGCACTTTTTACCGTTTGTTGATCGCCGCAGATCTCCGCTTCACAAAATGGCGGCCGATCTTTCGTTACCCCGGCAACGTCGGCGGTGGGGATGGAGCAAGGAGTGAAGCGCTCAATTCTCAAGGCCCTCCGGTGAGCCTCGCATTTCATCAGCTTACCGACCTATTCCAGCGGCATAGTGAAGGTGTGTGCATCTTTCTTTCAAGAGGCTGACCCTTTTATCGGTTGCCTGACCTGAAAATGGCGGGCGGATAAAAATATGACATATCTGCTCAGCTAAAAAGGGCTTACACACACAACTACTGCTCCTCTATGCCCTTAGGATAATATTGCTAAGGAATCCACAAATGATGCTAGCTTGTAGTGGGAATGTCGATGTTCTGGAACCTCACAGAGATCTGCCTGACCCTAAAATGGCGCCCATACATGAGGTGATTTGAGCTCCTGACCCACTCAGCCCAACTCAGCCTGCTTGTTTTCCTCTAGGGATTCTGTCAGGTCTCTATTGCTCCACCAGGTTACAACAACATCCTAACTCATCTACTGTGCACTGCCGTGTGCTGCTTTGTATTAGGGGGTGCGCAATAACCTTAACCCAGCCCTATCCATAACATAGACTCTCTAAAACTGGCATCTACCCAGCGCCGCCATACCAGCTTTCCTGCTTTTAAAACCATGGCAGATAAAGAACCGAAGCCAAACAACAAGCGCACCAAATCTGAACCACTGTTGCCAGACTCACCGTTTAGAGGGAAGTCAGAATTTAATAACACCATGGACATGATCCTTAAAAAGTTAGAGGAGGTACATGATCTCGCCAAATCCACCAAAATCAATACTGATACGATGCAACTGGAACTGTCCGCGATCAGATCAGATCTGACATAACTAGCATCAATGCTAGAACATCGGAGGCAGAATCTCGCATCAGCACCCTGGAAGACAACTCTACTGCTTCATCCAGAGTCGTAAATAACCTTTTGTCTACCACTAAATCCCTTCAAAGAGAAGTTTCTGATCTTGAAGACTGGAATCTGGGCATCTTTAACCTACCGGAAGGTTCAGAGGACTCAGCAGACTCCTGTATTAGCTTCATGGAGAAGTGATCCCGCAAACAACAGGAATCTCTTTTAAAAAGGAATTCGAGCTGGAAAGAGCACACCGTGTTCCCTCCTTCAAGTCTACAAGCAGGAGCCAAATCCGTCAGATTGTCTGCCGACCACTAAGATATCAACACACAGAATTAATCCTCAACTATGCCGCAGTAACAACCATATTTTATGGAACAGCCAAAAAATCTTCATCTCGCAAGATTATTCGAAATCTACGATGGAGACCAGAAAAGGCTTCCTAGCCCTGCGACCCAGACTGAAAAACTTCAACATACAGTTTTCGTACATTACTCCGGCTAAATTCAAAATTCTGGTAGATGGAAGACACCATATCTTCAGTGACCACAGAGATCTGCAGACTTTCCTAAATGAACGTGAGGGTGAGAGCGGAGGTTCTGTAATGGACACACATCCGGCACCGTCGACCCAGCAACGCTGATTAGTCTAAGTATTGACCCAAACGGTTCTCATTGTCTTCGTCCATATCCTTTTGTTCTGGTGGGGTTAATTGTTTGACTCTGGGGTCTTGTTTGGTACACTGCAGCGCTTTGCTATGTGCTGTATTCCGCCTATCTGTGTCACCATTTGTAATATGAGTAGGCTTGCTAACCATTATGGATCAATTAGTGTTCTTTGCTTGGCGCTATATAGCGCTCTGTTCCATCAATCTGCTGTTAACTTCTGTTCCACTACTATATGCTGTTACGTCACCTCTGTTCTCTGATTTGCTGATTTGTACGCATTAAGTGGGCTCGTTAGCCATACTTTTATTTTTTAGTCATGCAGGGTTTCTATCTTGCAGGTCTGGTTTAGTATTCATCGCTACATCAATCATCGAGCGAGATATAGACATATATGCGTGCTTGATACTAAGCTTCTATCTAGAATCCTTTCCTGGTGTATTGGAGAAGCTTGTGATCTAATACTTAGAGTTGGATCCTTTTCGTTATTACAAATATAACAGCTCTGCTGTATACCGCGGGGCTAGCTCCGCAAACCTATCGCCAGCCTCACAGACAGGTTCTGGGGTGGGTGGGGAGGGGAGGAGGGTGATTGGGTGTGGGAGGGGGTTATTATTATTATTCTTTATCCTAATTTGCATTTGTATTTATTTTTGCTTGTTGCGTTCAGTGATTTCTTGCTTATAAATCTCTTGTTCTTCTCTGGTTCACGTCCGCCTCTACAGACGAGCATTACCTCTATACCGTAGCTCCTCTGGTCAGTCCTTCTTCATTAACTTCCGGGTTCTGTGCCTCGGGATGCCCTCAGTTCCACAGGGGCTCCGTACTGGGCCTTCTCTCACTCTCATACATGTTGACTTACTCCAACACTATATTCTCATAGGTAGACATCCTCATTATAAGTATCCACACATACTGATATGAATCTGAAAATCGCATCTCTCAATGTTAGGGGTCTTAACCATCCAGTCAAGCGGAAGAAAATTGAAAACTATCTGTACAAACTCAAAGCAGATGTGCTCCTCCTTCAGGAAACGAAAGTATCCAATAGGGAAGTGTCCTCATTTGGGAACAGCTGGCTCTCTGACGTCCTGTGCTCCCCGGCCATTAATAAGAAGGGTGGGGTAATTATGTTAGTCACAAAAAAATCTGACCTCTCAGTCGACTCTCACACTACAGATGGCAAGGGTAGATGGGTCCTTACAAAACTGTCTAGGAATAATGAGTGCCTTCACATTCTAAATGTGTACGGTCCTAACAACGATAATCCAGATTTCTGGGATTCACTAATTCCGCATTTACACCAAATACCATCCAACTCTCTTATCATCTTAGGTGGCGATCTCAATCTCCCAATGGACTTAACACTAGACCGTCAGTCCAACTCAGTACTGCACTCCCCTAGGTCACATAAAACATTTCTCAAACTTTGTGACAGATTCAACCTCCTTGACTCGTGGAGATTACAACACCCAGACACCAGAGACTATACTTTTTACTCTAACCCCCATAAATCTCATTCCAGGATCGACTACCTATTGATTTCCAAATCATACACACACCTTCTAGACCAGACAGACATCTTACCCAGACTACTTTCAGACCACTCGACTATCACCCTGTCCCTCTCGGGTAGCAAAGCAAGAATTTCCAAAAACATTTGGAAATTCAATGATGAATCTATCAAAGACACAGCTTCTAGAACTACTATTGAAACAGTGATAAAGAACTATCTGAGGGAAAACTGGGTGCTGGAGACTTCTACTACACACTGGGATGCACTTAAAGCTACAGTAAGGGGCTCTTTAATCGAAATCCAAGCCAAATTAAATAAAGCCCATTCCAAAGAGCTAGACAATCTAGGAAATGAGATTAAAGCACTAGAAGCCGTCCTCATTTCCGGTTATGATGCACATACTCTCTCTATTTTAACAAACAAGAAATATGAATACAATAGATTACTGAGCGAAAGAGCAGGGGTCTGGATCAATAAATACAAATCTTTAAAACTGTGAAGCCAATAAGGCAGGGAAAATTCTGGCTTCCTACCTAAAACACAAACAGAATCGTAAGGGTATTAACTCACTCAAAGACAAGAATAACATTCCTCACTCCGTCCCTGACAAAATAATTGAAATCCTTAAGGATTTCTAAACATCTCTTTACAAAGAAGACTCTGTGTCCACGGCAGATGAAGGTAGATCTTACCTTGAGGAATCAGCCCTCCCATCTATCTCGGACCAGGACAAACTGTTACTGAGCGCACCAATAACGCTGGAGGAGGTGAATAGTGCTATTGACTCACTTAAACTTAACAAAGCTCCAGGCCCAGATGGTTTCAATGCTAAGTTCTACAAAACATTTGCCCCCGAACTTTCATCTACTCTTCTTGCCCTATTCCGACACTTCTCAGACTCAGGATCCATTACCGGTTCAACCAGCGAGGCCACTATCTTGGTTATCCCAAAAGAGGACAAGGACCCTCTGTTGGTGAAAAACTATAGACCGATTTCATTAATAAACTTAGATGCTAAAATCTACGCCAAAATACTGTGTAAAAGACTGGAACCGTTGTTACCATCTTTAATTAATCACTCTCAAGTGGGCTTCATGAAACATAGACTCTCAAGTGATAACACCCGCCTTCTTTGTCACATCATTGAGAAAGCAAAACTTGCAACCTCAGATACTGTAGCCATCACCCTTGACGCCGAGAAGGCTTTCGATAGGGTCTCCTGGTCCTTTCTCCGAGAAACCCTGTTGAAATATAACCTTGGTGACACCTTTACGAGAATGGTCATGGCATTATATAGTGCCCCCTCAGCTAGAGTACGTTCGGATGGTCTCTTATCCTCTGCCTTTAATTTGGAGAGAGGGACCCGACAGGGTTGACCCCTTTCCCCATCACTTTTCATTTTGACACTAGAGCCCTTACTGCTCAGGATCATAGCCTGTTGTATTCCTCTTAGGGTGTCCATACACGGGCTTTCCTGTATCATGTCCTTATATAGGCACAATTCGCCCTGCCCTTATATAGGCATGAAATCCCAGTCCTTATTTAGGCATTAAACCGTGCACTCCAAATACAGGCATGGTCTCCGACATCCGTCCACCCTAACGTCACAACGAGTTCTTGAAGAACAGACCCTTAGGCTCCCGGAGTTTCCCTAGCACAGGACTATTGATTTCTTCAAGGACTCATCTATTATGCATGAACCGTTATACCTTAGGGGTTCATTCATGACGTCTTCCGCTGTCCGATTCACGTCAATGCTAACATTCTGAGGTACCTCTCAGGTATAAATATACCTTCCCTAGCCCTTGTAAATCAGAGGAGACCTCGACTTCAGAGGAGCCCGTTTCCGGGCCTGACGCACTGAGAAGACGCTGTCATCCCTGCACGCAGAGAATCCAGCTTCCAGTGATCTGACTTCCCTTGCGGGGTGTTGGAGTTCGAATCTGGCAAGAGATTCCTACCTCTCTCATTCTAAAGGTATGGAGCTGACTAGAACCTAGAGGGACTCTTGGCATACTTGGCATACTTGGCATACTGAGCTTAACATACTCTTAGTATACCATAGTAAGGAATACTTCACCTACTTCATACCTCTCCCTACACCTAGGACAGGTTAGGTACATTGGGGTAGAACTAGCTTAGAGACGCATCGTATGAGTACTCGCATTCTTAGTCTATGTTATTTATGTAAATGCATATATGCTAAAAGATAATGCTAGCGCAGTATTATTTATTTCTACTGCTTACGCTGTACATTATTTATCTTGCATACTGTCTTGTGATCATAACAGCACATTTAACTTACACCAGAAACAAGACTGTTCAATAAACCTTTTATTGAAATGCCCGTCTATTCTTTCTGTGTAACTTTGAGGAAAACTAAGTATGCACGACTGAGCTGAGTGAAATAGTTATCTATTGTTTCTACGACTCTGGGACACGTTCTGATTCTAAAGGGAAACAAAGTTGTCATGTTTTGCGGCTGCCAGAAACTACTCCCTTCTTGTTTGTCAAGGAGTTTCTAGTGGCCTCTGAGCTAGCTGGCACAAGTAATTAAGTTTAATATACTCGATAGGGACATACTGACCGTAGTCCTATGTCAAACCTATAGGGGATATTATTCCAATGCGCAGAGCCTATTAGGGAAATAGGAGCTACACTAGATGGCGCCCAACGTTTGGTAAGGCGGTAATTTAACGCTAGATACTGAGTAACTCAGCCGTGCTTTTTCTCTCAGAGACTCCTACCCATATACTCCAAAAGACGTCTGGAGTGGGCAGGGTTAAGTATCCGCCACGGCTACATAGGGAAGCACCCTATATATTAGCTGCTTGGTTTGCTCAACGTTGAAGGATACACTGTTCCAAAATATTGTGCACCTTATCTTTGTTTCCTTGAAACTTGTTCTACATTTTTCAAAAATAACAAAATGTCCTTAAACGGGGACGAAGCCACTGGAAACGGTAGAGCTGTGGCTGATCCAGCCCAAGCAGCAGTTTTTAACATTACCGGTTTAAATGAAAGCGAGGAGGGTGTTATAGACATCCATCCAAACTTAAGAAGAGCCATCACTCTAAAACTCATAAAACATGGCCTACCACCAAGAGGAGGTAGAGCAGTTTTCGTGATAGAGGCACACGAATCCTTTCAGACAGAGGTATTCTATTCATGGGTAATATTTCCTGAATCCAATCCAGTTACAACAATGTTTCACTTCTACAAAGAAGATGATCCACCAGAGGAATACATTCCTTTCGAGGATATTGAAATTCCATTAACATACCAAGAGCATCAGCTCTGGTTTAAAGGCGCCCTAAAACATCACAAAAACATTACCAGGCTCGGTCCACTAGGTAGACCAGGAGCAACATGGCCGATTCTAGCCGGCTATACACCTCATCCCGACATTGAAGAAATGTCAGACGAGGAACTACTTACTCAACTTACAGAGTTAATAAAAATCTACAGACAATTAGTCCAATATGTCATGCGGACTTTCACAGTCCAACCACCATTGACACTTCCAAATCAAACTCCTCACCAGGGTAATACACTAAAAATTACACCACAGACTCTATACGCAGTCATGGGTAAAATGCCCACAAAACGTGAGCAAATTCCATTCTGGATAGCTCAAAAAATTACTCAAATCGAAGCAGTATTTCCAAATACTAGCCCGTATGAGAAACACAGAATACTAACAATCAGTTTACCGATGGGGATCACACCACAAGTGGAAGACTGCACCACTTGGGGCTCAGTCTCTGCTGCCATCTATACTAAAACACATGGCATTCCGTCAATTGCGGTAATACCTGATGTCCTGAAACAAATTCAAAATGAATACGGGGCAGATCCTGCTCTAAATTTAGGTATGAAATTACTGAAAAATTTCGACCAGGTCTCAACAATAATATTATCTAATATTAAAGGGGAGGCAGCAGCAGTGGCGATCCGCCCAAAATTAAGGGAATTCGATGTTATAGAACATCAGACAGAACTACCCAGAATTATAGAACAATCTTATGCAGAATTAGGCAGAGATAGTTTGGGTGGAAGACCAGTGAAGCCGAACCTATCTGAAAGTCCTGAGAAGGACTCTATTAAACAAACTCCTACATCTTCTAAAAAGAAGTGGGAGACTAACAAACAAAATTCAAATGAGAAACGTTCTCAATCCCGAGGTAGGTCTCCTCAAAAGGAGCCCTCTGAAAGGAGGTATAACCTCAGGAATAGGGATAATTTGAGAAAACCTGACAGGTATCAAGATACTGATACACGTTCCTCTCGTCCCTTTCAGATCTCATCACAGACTTCGGAAAGAAGAGGACGATCAGAACATAGAGAAGAACGCGTGAAATCGAAAGACGAAAAACACGCTCCAAAAAATAAAGCAAAACCTCAATTCTCCAAAAAGAAAGTAGCAGGTCTGAAGATCAGACATGCCGAGAATACTGAGAACTCAACTCAAGAACGGAGAATGGGCTCAGACAATGCTGGACAGTGCAGCAGAAGTCACAATAGCTCGCCAGAACCTGAAGGAACTTCTGGAGATAGTGGACTTGAATGAATACATTACAGTTGAGACTGTAGACACCAGGGTTAGTACTCCACAAAAGTTATATGAAATAACACTCCGGATGGAGGGAGACATACCTAGACAGGTGAAAGCACTTTTTTGGGAAAGACTATCAAGGGACTATGACATACTTCTAGCAGAAAAAGACTGGCCACCACAATTTGTCAGGGAGTGCCCACACGGCGAAGACATTATTATGCCTGCCTTCTCCAACCATATTCCAATTCACCTAAAATATACATATGCCAGGAAATGGGCAGTGGCCCAAGCCCCAGCATTATATAAAAATCATGTAGGATGGGATGAGGACTCACCTCACCATAAAATACATCTGAAACATGAACCAACTGCACAAAGGCAGTATCCAATAAAGCAAGAAGCTAAGAAACAGGTCAGGGAGATCTTAGATCAACTTGAATACCAAGGGGTGATTGAAACATGCACCTCCTCAATGAACAATCCTTTGTTTCCTGTCTCCAAACCAGACAATACATATTGTCTAGTTTTGGATTACAGACACCTAAACACTTGTTCTAAAACATTTGCAGTGCAAAATGCACATAGCACAGCATTAATGAATAACATTGTGCGTAAAAAATACAAAACAACATTAGACCTCTCAAATGGTTTCTTTTGTCAAAACATAGCACCTGAAAGCAGGTACTTAACAGCATTCTCCATAATGGGGACCCAGCGTCACTTTTGTCGACTCCCACAAGGGTTCAAGAACAGCCCAGGTTTATTCTCAGCGAGGGTAACGGAGTTACTACAAATTTATGACAATGAGGCATTGTCATATGTCGATGACATCTATCTGACAGACAATGACCTGGAAAAACACTTGAACAGGGTAAGCACCATTATACTGGGCTTCGCCTCTGAGGGCTACAAGTTCAACTTTAAAAAGTCTCGAATTGCCCATCTCAATGTCCTATTTCTAGGATATGAGCTTTCAAGTGAAGGCAAGAGCTTGGCAGCTAACTTTCTAGAGAAATGTGCGCTGCTCCAACCTCCAAAAACGCAAAAAAACTTACAATCCATCCTGGGTTTCCTAAATTTTGGAAGAACATACATGCTAAATTACGCAGAAAGGGTTAAACCTCTCTACGCATTAATCAAACCTGATTTTTCAATCAAAAACTGGACACAGGAACACACAGAAATTTTGTGTTCACTCCAGGCTAACATGTTAGCAACAAATCACTTACAAACACGCGTAAGTCAATGCAATTTGGTGATCCGAATAATTTCGGGTCAATGCGAATTCACCTACTTAACCTTCAATGAGGGTGAGAAAATACCAATCGCATACAAGTCTCATTTGTATACACAGGCGGAAATGCGCTTCAGTTCAACTGAAAAATTCTGACAGCAGTTCAAACTGCTGTAGCAAAAGAAAGAGCCTTAGCCCAAGGGAAACGCATTATTGTCGTAACCCCGGTACCAGCTTTAGAAGCGGTCACAAAAGCAAGCATTCCAAATGCCAAAGCATTACATCCAAGATGGATATAATGGGTTAATTCTCTTGCTGCAACAGATGTTGAATATGTTTTTGATCCCGATTTAAAAACACAAGCATTCCTGCAATATGAACAAGAATGTCCTCTGCCCACTGAGATTCTGCCTCTCAATCAGTACGAATTCATAATTTACACTGACGGATCCGCACAGCCCGCAACAGGGAGTAAGCAAGCTTACAGTGCAGCGTGTGCAATCGTTAAAGGTCGCATGCGAGATGGCATCTTCAGACCTATGGTCACAAAAACTCAATCTCTAGGAGATTGTACAGCTCAGCGAGCTGAACTACAAGCATTCAAACTGCCACTTGAAAGTACAGATTGAGAATTCCCCACAATGATAGTGTGCGATTCCTTTTACTGTGTTCAGTCGTATAATGAATATATACAAAACTGGCTTGAAAATGGTTTCAAAGATGCGAAAGGTGGCACAATAAAGCACAAAATGCTTTGGGAACAAGTAGTTCAGTTGAAAAACGAACTACCAAAGGCTCACGTGATCCACACACTGAGTCATCAACGTGATGGCGTTCACGTTGCAGGGAATTCATTGGCTGACGAAGCCGCAAAGGGGGCTGTTCAGACAGCTTCCGTAGCTGCGATCACTCGTTCAAAAACGAAAATAGACGGTGAGATAATGTTGGCTGTCAATGCTTCAAGCAAGGGCAGCAGTGCAGCGTTACCAAAAAAGTTTCCACTCAAGTACTCTTATGTAATTGATGCGAACAACGTTCCTTTTGCTCGAATCCCTGGAGTGGGGGATAGGGTAATTCCAAACAAGGAACGCAGATTAGGACTAATCCTAGCAGCACACGAAGGGATAGCTTCTGCCCATGCAGGTGTTTCTGCAACAGTATCTTTACTCAAGCAAAGATATTGGTGGCCTGGCATTCGGAAACAAACTAAAAACTATGTTTTAGAATGTGATATTTGCCAACAGATGAAAGTCTCAACAGTGAAACGTCCTGCGCAGACACCCCTGTTAATTTCAGACAAACCATTAGCTTGTGTTTACCTGGACCACTGCAGTCCCTTGCAAAGGGACGGTAACTATAAATATATCATGGTTGCAGTGGATTCATGCTCTAGGTTCCTATGGATATGGCCTCAGCGCTCGGCTGACGCTCGAACTGTTATAAAAGATTTGCGAGTCTTTATCGGCACATACGCAATAGGCACGCTACATTCTGACCAGGGACCTGCGTTTAGCTCTCGGCCTTACAAAGAAGCCATGGCCAGTCTGGGCGTTGCATTACGGTACTCCTCTCCATTCCATCCTGAGGGAAATTCGGTTGTGGAAAGGAAAAACCAGGACATAAAGCAGTCTATAACAGCTAGGGTATTAGGTTCGGGTGATGGGTGGGCCAAACATCTTTATGGGGTCCAGCGCTCATTGAACAACCTGCCAAGAAGTTCTCTAGGGGGGGTCACTCCATATGAGGTCCTATTTGGGACAAGAATGTGGGTACCAGATCTCGATCACGTAGGCACAGTGGTGGAAAATAAAACGTTTGATGTCAAAGATCGTTTGGCTGTTTTACAGGAACTGAATGAGTTAAGAACGAAACAAAGCAACGTATTCCTGCAGCCAACCACCACTGGGGAAAAACCGGCGGTTCCAGCAAGGCCTGTCTGGATTCCAAAAGTTGGGGATCTAGTCAGAGTAAAGATTGCGGACAAGAAGGAATTTGGACCTTCTTACAGACAACCAGTACCTGTCCTAGCAGTTCAAGGAACAAGAACAGTACTTCTGCCGCCCCTTGCTGGAAGAAAGGAGAAAAGATTTGTGTCCATCGACCTCATCAAACCACAGTATGTGGCCAATACTAAATAGTAGGCCTCGTGGACTCCGACCTAGTAGCAGACGCCCTCCTCTTGCTACTATCCAAGAGGTTTAGACTGAAAGACTGATAACCATCGAGAATTCAGCTGTAACAGATGAAGGACTGAGCAACAATGCAATGGAACTCATCCCTCTTGAAAACCAAGTAACAGTTCGTCCAAATACACCTGTCTACACCAATGTAGCAAGTGATCAACTGGTTCCAGCGATTTCTACAAATCCTGATGCAATTCCAACAATTGACAGAACTGCTTCTGGCTATTTCATTAACTTTGATACGTTCTCAGAAGATCCGAGTGAACCTGAAACGACGCCAGCATCATTAACATTCAAGCAGCAAGTACGAGACTTTCTTCACTTTCTGAAAAAGACTTATTTGGTTTCTCCATGGATTGAACTCTGGATTACATCTGGACTTTTTGTTTTCCTGCTCTGGCTAGCTTTGGTTACAACAGTGAGCATGCTTATAAGTGGCAGATACATCCATGTGAACACTGAAGGAAAAGACGTGAACGTACTTTTGAAACCTCATAAATCTTCCATTGTGAAGAAAGAGACTTGTCATCAGTGAACATCACAGCCGTTCCTATACAGGATGGTATAGTGTGGGACAAAACAGATTTTGATATCTTCGGCCCGACGGAACAATTGAACATTCCACATTTGTTTAAAATTTCACTAAGTGATCTAATTTCGTCCAGTACCTATTCTGATGATTGGAACTTTGAGACTGTTAACAACATAATGTTTGACCTAGAAAAATCTGCTGCATTTTCTAAAAATGAATATTTAGAGGGTTCATCAGACTTTGAACAGCTGTATTGCTATAACCACTATGGTCATCATTATTTGCATAAATCTGCATACCCAAGAAATGTGTTTATGTTTAACCAATGGGAGCATTGTCCTACACCACCACAAGGTAGTTCAAAAACATTTGCTAACAAGTTTCCATATTTTTCAGGTTACAATACATCTGATCCAGAAACGTTTTACTATAAAAATGTAAACAAAACAGGACTGAAAATTATGTTAACTAATACGAAACAGATTTACTCTGCAGCATTTATTGCCCAGCTGTCTAGACAGGGTTTCGACTTATGGAAAGACACAAAAACTGTGTGGGGTACTAAAGATTGGCAAGTGCAGGGACTAGAAGCTTTATTTAGAGCCTGTATCATCCCTGAACAAATAATGTTTTTGAATGAAACCGTCCAACAAACATCTTGTCTTGGATTAGCCAAGATAAAAGAGATGAAAACACCTTCTGTACCAACACCTGCAAGTGATAACAAAACACAGGCAGCGGTGACAGTTGACAATATACTACAACTCAACAGATCTAATCCTGATTGGAGAAAATGGTTGATCTGGCCCACAGACACGAACAACTGTCAGGAAAGATTCCTGAATAAAACTCAGGGCTTTACTATTCATAGGCCAGACCCAAGATACGTCCAAAGACAGCATCCGGGGGTAGTAACAACATACAGTGTAGGTAAATTATGTCTCGATTGGCTTCAGAAATCTACACTACAGGATGTGAAACAACACTTATCCTTACTTGCAGAAAACGCAGACCTTAGGGAATTCTTGCTTGGACCAAGGAAACCGCGTCAAAAACGTTTCATATATGCCGGCATTTATGCTGCCTATAATGAAGCATGGAAAGTATCACAGATGGAGGCCGCAGAACGAATACGTGAACTTGATCGTATTAATTTAGAGAAAACCCTCTCTGTGGTCGACAATGGGTTAACAACTTTGTCCTCCAGAATATATTCATTGGATGGCATTGTATCCTCTGCTATCGACATACTAGAACAAGACTTGGCGATGTTACAGCAAGGCCAATCTCAATTACGTTCTATTGTGTTATTAAGCTGGACGCTGCAATCTTTGCGTGCGGGCTATGTGCCTTGGCGTTTCATCAACACGTCGGCTCTGTTTGCAGACTACAATCTAACTGATAAACAGATCGAACTGGCACAAAGAGGAGCAAAGTATACAGTGCTGAGCATTGAAAAATTGGAAAAATTACCATTCACAGTGGCAGAAAAACCAGCTACAGAATGGCTCATTCATGGCAAAATAACATTACCTGTGACTACTTTTCAGTTTCAGTATTGCCTCAGACAAATGCAAGCAGGCAAATATGAAAGGTTGGGTAAGGAATACATTAAGACATCTTGGGATTTACCGTATACATATAGATGTTGGAGTGGGGATCGTGAAGTGTTTCTGAGCGGTACACACTGTAAACGTGCACTGAGTGGTTCACTTATATGTCAGGACATTTCTTTACACGGGGCTTGTAATGGTTCTGTGGCAAATTTGTCTTGCCATCAGCACGGTACACCAGCTGCTGTGATTAATCCAACGTTTGGACAACTTTCTTATGGGAGTTACCTCATGTTGAATGATCAGAGTTGCTGCGGCATGTTGCCAGGCATCCCGTATCTAGTAACGGTCAACTCCAGGGTCACTTGCTGTATGCAAGTATTGTTTGCCCCAATAGACACAGTCAGGGAGTCGCCTCTGTGGCCTTCGCTGAACGTCTCTTTTATAAGATTTGATACTTTGAGCAGAATAAAAGCCATGCTTTTACAGCAAACAGTGCCTTTGACCTCGGCCAAAGAAAGCTATGATCTACAAGTAGCAAGGACTTCGGCTGAGATACAGACTTTAATACGTACAAACTGCCCTATACATTTCGTGGAAATGATAGGACGTATCTTCAACATGTCTGATACCACCGGAATTGTACATGTATTTAAGAGCATCTCCTCCGGTCTGTTAGCACCTTTCCAGGCAATACTCGGAATAATCCCGAACTTTGCACATTCGGTGTTTGGTGGCATACGATTAATTCTAGCACTTGTTGCCGGAATTCTATTTCTCTTCCTGCTATTACGCTATGGCCAGCCTATTCGCGGACATCACTCCGAGCGAAATGGAAAAAGCTCTCCTTGAACGAAAGTGCCGTGAGCGAATAGTACAGCTTTTGGGCATGACTCGTCTACGGGACCTGAATACCACGTGGTTCCTGTCATTCAGACCAATCTGGCAAGATTGCATCTTACCTGTCCTACGATGCCTGCTATGCGGTGAAGAATGCGTGTTGGACACCTGTCTAACATTTCCATCAGCAACGCCAACGGATGTCGATACTCTGCTGGTCCCGATAACGGCCCATGCTCTGTGTTGTCCCCAGAGGCTACCAATCCTGATGTCAGCATTCATTGAGATCTCACAGTCGCTTCCGGCTGCTGCTGAGGTACGAGAAAGATCTACAGGCACACAGGTAACAACGGACGCGAACATTGCTGCGGCAGCCTCTGCTGAAAGCGATGCTTCACATCTCTGTGCAATTAATCTACTACACGAGGTGTTCCAACTGACACCAACTTCAGTGGACGATGTTTTGTCTACAGAAATAGATGATCTCATGTTTACACCAGACCCGTAAACTGACTCTGATTCAGCATACAGTGTTCCAGAGATGCAGTAACAATTTGGCCTTCATATTTCAAAAACTTGGAACTCTTCCAAAATTGAACTTTTTCCCATTTTTTCGAACTAAAATGGCACTTCAATCTGCTTAAAGTAGAACTAGCCTTATAGTACAGACTTCGCGGTACTTCCATGGACACTTAGTCATCTTGTGTGTCTAAAACAGTTAATTAATTTTCATGACATGAAATGACTTTGATTTTGAAAAACTTATCGATCATTTTCTGTCACATGTAAATATTACTGCTTATTTCATTCAAATTGCATTTAATTTCGAACTTTATGCCTGAAATGAAAAGCATTGCTTAATATGTACAGTACCTTTTGCATTTTACTATGTTTTTTAATGCTTTTAAGAAATATTTTTTAATATGCGGTACTCCATTTAATGTTTAGCATTTTAAATGTTTAGCATTTTAGTATTATCGTACACACGAAAGTGGAGTGGGTGTTGTATTCCTCTTAGGGTGTCCATACACGGGCTTTCCTGTATCATGTCCTTATATAGGCACAATTCGCCCTGCCCTTATATAGGCATGAAATCCCAGTCCTTATTTAGGCATTAAACCGTGCACTCCAAATACAGGCATGGTCTCCGACATCCGTCCACCCTAACGTCACAACGAGTTCTTGAAGAACAGACCCTTAGGCTCCGGGAGTTTCCCTAGCACAGGACTATTGATTTCTTCAAGGACTCATCTATTATGCATGAACCGTTATACCTTAGGGGTTCATTCATGACGTCTTCCGCTGTCCGATTCACGTCAATGCTAACATTCTGAGGTACCTCTCAGGTATAAATATACCTTCCCTAGCCCTTGTAAATCAGAGGAGACCTCGACTTCAGAGGAGCCCGTTTCCGGGCCTGACGCACTGAGAAGACGCTGTCATCCCTGCACGCAGAGAATCCAGCTTCCAGTGATCTGACTTCCCTTGCGGGGTGTTGGAGTTCGAATCTGGCAAGAGATTCCTAACTCTCTCATTCTAAAGGTATGGAGCTGACTAGAACCTAGAGGGACTCTTGGCATACTTGGCATACTGAGCTTAACATACTCTTAGTATACCATAGTAAGGAATACTTCACCTACTTCATACCTCTCCCTACACCTAGGACAGGTTAGGTACATTGGGGTAGAACTAGCTTAGAGATGCATCGTATGAGTACTCGCATTCTTAGTCTATGTTATTTATGTAAATGCATATATGCTAAAAGATAATGCTAGCGCAGTATTATTTATTTCTACTGCTTACGCTGTACATTATTTATCTTGCATACTGTCTTGTGATCATAACAGCACATTTAACTTACACCAGAAACAAGACTGTTCAATAAACCTTTTATTGAAACGCCCGTCTATTCTTTCTGTGTAACTTTGAGGAAAACTAAGTATGCACGACTGAGCTGAGTGAAATAGTTATCTATTGTTTCTACGACTCTGGGACACGTTCTGATTCTAAAGGGAAACAAAGTTGTCATGTTTTGCGGCTGCCAGAAACTACTCCCTTCTTGTTTGTCAAGGAGTTTCTAGTGGCCTCTGAGCTAGCTGGCACAAGTAATTAAGTTTAATATACTCGATAGGGACATGTGACCTTAGTCCTATGTCAAACCTATAGGGGATATTATTCCAATGCGCAGAGCCTATTAGGGAAATAGGAGCTACACTGTAAGCCAACCCAGATATTGCTGGAGTTTCTTTCAATAACTTGAAAATAAAAGTGGCCGCATATGCGGACGATTTATTAATCCTGTCTGAAGACGTATCTCACTCAATCCCGGCCTTACTAAAGTCAATAGAAGATTATGCCCGGGTGTCCGGATACAAACTTAATAAACACAAGTCTGAAATCATGGGTCTGAACAACCTTTGTACTAGGGATCGGTTCAAATTCACGGGTCTAGCTTGGCAACCCCACTACATTAAATACCTTGGTCTAGAATTCAATGCGGACTTGTTAGAATCACTCTGCCACAATGAAAAACTAACACTAAAAAAAATTGAATCGGTGATGGAGGGATGGAATCCCAAATTTATCACTTGGTGGGGCCGTATCGAGACCATCAAAATGATGATCACACCAATTGTCAACTATCTGATTAGTATGCTACCCCTTGTTGCATCGGAGGAGTTCCATTACAATCTGGACAAAGTTTTAACAAAATTTTTATGGCAAAACAATTGTGCGAGAATTTCTCTCAAGAAATTACGTCTACCTGTCCACCTAGGCGGCGTTAACCTGGCCGATTTCAAAAGTACCAAACCGCCTACTTAGCCAGACAAGGCTCCCTTTGGCTTTCCCCTCCCCCTGACTACACTCCCTCCTGGCTATTAGTCGAAAAAGAATTACTTGGTGTTCTTCACCCTATCGCGCTTTTATCCAGTAACATATTACCCCTTACCTCAGGAAAATACATCATCTCCAATACAAAAAGAGCCCTGATAAAAATTGATAAACTCCTAGAGACACCCCTCATTCATTCTAACATGATATCGCTGTGGAACAACACAAAGATCAAAATCAAAGGGAAAACCGTATTCTGGAAATCCTGGGCATTGAAAGGCATCCACTTCCCAAGTCAACTGGGCTCCTTGAGTGCCCCTCTCTCCTTCAGAGAATTTAAACAGCACTGCAACCTTTCAGACATAGACTTTTATGACTTTCTTAAACTCAAAGCAAGCCTGTCCAATTTAAACCCCCCATATAAAGATCCCTCCATCATCAAGACGATAATGGCCTTTAACAAATCAGGCCACCAAGCCTCTAAGTTTTATCACCTCTTATTACCTAATCCTCATCCTCCATGAAGGCTGTATTAGAAAAATGGAATAGCCATGGAACCAGCCTCCCGGATAAGCGGAAACTTATCTGGAACTCAGTCGTCTCCCACAAGATCTCCCCGGCACTCTCCCAAACTAAGTATTGGCTTCTGCATAGGTCCTTTTGGACGCCGTCAAGGCTTCACAAAATGTCTCTTAAAGATAACCCTCTATGTTGGAACTGTAATGCTGCTACCGGGGACCTCTGTCATGTTCTATTCTACTGCAGTAAGGTTTCCTCCTTTTGGGACAGTGTGTTTGACTTTATTTACACTATCTGTGGTATCCGCCTTAACAAGGAATTCCTATCATTAATTCAAGGCTTTCTAGACCCTCTAATCCAATCACAGAATGATAGACTCTTAGTGGACATATTACTGACATCGGCATGTAAGTCGATACTAGCCAACTGGAAAAACACATCCGCCTCCTCTTTTAAGGCCTGGCTCAACTGGATCTCTTTTTTAAGAGGCGCAGATAATATCTCTCTTCAGAATTCTCCCTGGAAACGTCAAAATAACAGGATATGGTCATTTCTGGACACTTACTTCTCTTTGACAAAACCTCCCTGAACCCCCATAGATCATGGTCCACCCCCTTCCTCGTGCTCTGGGCGGGTGTGGTCTCCTGGTTTTGGATGTTGGATTAAGTCAAGCACCCACACATGTTTGTCACCAGTAAATGTGTTAATCTCTGGTTGTATTCTCCCTATGCCTGACTGCTGGAATCTGTCCCTATTATTGGACGGTAAGAGGCTCTTCAGTGAACCACTTTATAATTTCCTTCTGGTTTCCTTTGTATAACGGCAATACTTTGTATATTATATATTGTTTTTGCTTTACATTTTGTTTGTTTCCTTCTTATGAGAGAATCCATAGGGCATCATCGGACTCTGTACATGTTGTCTGAACATTTGGTTTCTGGCTACAACTCTGTATGACAATTGTTTTCCCTTTCTTTGTTTTGTCTTGCTTTGTTTTTGAAAACCTAATAAAAAAGCTTTTGAACTGTATAAAGTCCCTGCTCTTACTGGCCCTTGGTTGCAGGTAGAGAGTTAATAAGAAGGTGCAAATCAAAATTGAAATTATTCATCACAGCTAGACGTCAATTATTTGGGAGTCAATGATGAGATTTTTAGATGTGTTTACAGGGTTTTATTCAAATTTTTTAGTAAGTATTTCTTTATTAATCATCAATCAATTGTTTTCAAATAACAATACAGAACATAAAGCATAAAGTGGTTCGATATGAAAGAAATCCCTATTCTAAATATTAAGATGTGAAAAGTATCTTGAACCCATAAAGAGTTCTAAAACGAGAAGTGAAAGCATAAAGCTTTAAGCAATTCAAATAGCACTTCTCATAAAGAGAGGTTCAGGAAATTCAACTGAGTCTCAGAGATATAGCATAGATTCTGCTCAAAGCATAAAGCTTCAGAGTGTAGAGAGCCTGGGTCTTCAAAGGAATAGAAGCTCAAAGCATCTAGAGCGTGTGGGGAAGAGAAGACGTCTGTCTCTAGTCTAGGAACACACACTAATATAACATTTTGATATCTATTACTAAACAAATGTTGCAGCAATCTGTAATAATGAGGTCCGTGGCCAAGGTGTAGTTTCAGATGGATTTATTGAGTTGTAGTTACAAGTTGTGAAAATCCTATAGATCAGCCATAGTTACATGTACATCAGTAGTAGCAGCCCCACCTGGAGCAGCCTCCCTGCTGCTCAGCCCATCTTCAACTGTCAACACAGATGGAGCAGGGGTTCGAAAAAAGAAACCTGCTTGAATTAATACCTCCATAATACATACTAACAGTAAGTAGTAAATTAAACTAACGTGCACCTTACACAAACACGTGGGAAATAGCTCTGCGCATGTATACACTAACGAGAAATAACATGTGAAAGAACTAAAATCGTATTTACATTATGCTTTGAAAAGTAACGAAAATAATGCATGACTAGGCCGCATGTGCATTTCGTAGTTTGCATGTTGCACTTTGCTTTAAAATAATAAGTAATGCTGTTTTTTGCTTAAGGCTTATGCTAGGTAACCCTAAATGAGGAATAGTGCAGGTAGGGGGGGTAAACAGTGAAAACTACATTGTCATGTAATTAATGAATGTTCATTTTCCATTCGCTATAGTGGGCTGGATGAAACTCCATTTTGCTTATATTGTCCGAAGAGGGAGGGGTGAGCTGAAGTGTGAATCTGATCTGTCAGAGGCAAGACAGACGCGCTGTGCACAGCAGAAGAGATGTACGAGTTGAAGGCCAATGTGACGATTGTCTGCCAAATGATGAAATCAACCGTGGGACCAGAGTCCTATTCTGCGGACGTTGTCAAATTTATGAATAAAATTGTTTAAATGTATCTTGTATAAGAAAACGTGAGAACGACTTAAGAACCAAACTGTGAGAAAGGAAGTAAAACAATAAATTGACTAAATTGTACGTGAGGTCACTGTGGTGTGACAGAGACACCTCCAAGGCACTCCAATCATCTGTCTAGTTTTGAAAATTGTCGCAACTGATGTGGGATGGACATATGGGTTTTAGGGTATAACTGGGGTGTCTTTAGGGGTGTGGTTAAGTTAGGCTGACTACAGAGAGAGAGAGGGAGATGCGTCACTGTCTGTCGGTTTGCAGAGAGGCCTAGCTGTTCCTGTCCTGTCCCGTTCCTGTCTGTAATCTTTGTTCCCTGACTCTACTCAGGGAACCCCCACCATCACCTTGGCCAGGGTAGTGGTTTTCTACAGACCGTTAGGTTTGTATGTTTCTGACTCATACAGACATATTTCTTGCAAATGTATTTTTGTCTCTGAAACTTATGTCTCTTCGCCTATCCACTCCGTCATAGATACATTGAACGTATTATTTAAATGAAACTTTTGTCTCTTCATCTATACCCTCTGTTAGGTGAATTCTGTTTCGCATTTGAATTTGCTGAAACATTTGTCTCTTAATCTATCCACTCCTCCATGCAAAATGTAATTGCTTATATGATGAGTTTGTATTCATTTGAAGTTTGTTGATGCTTATCTTCCTTTTGTGAGTTTCATTATTTGCATTTTTGACCATATGCAATGAGCATTACCACGTTATTTTATGAGATAAAGTTTTATTAACTTTACCGAGAGTCTGTGGTTATTTTTTTTGACTGAAAGTTCGTTGGAAATGTCTTATCATTATCATCAACTATTCAACTAATTGGTCCATCGACCAAATAGAAGGAAAGTTGATACATGAATTAGAATGGTATATATTGAAAATTCATTCATGTATTTTAGAAGAGAAAATATTGAACGAAAGTAAATTGACCCCAGCGCATCAGGGATTCTGAGTGAATGTGTATGGGCCATTGTTCTGTGATAGTATTGAGTATTGATCCCTGATCAGGTATTGACCTTCGCGCTGGATCAGTTTCATGGTAGCAGAGGACGGTTTATTTATTGATTAGTTTGGTAATGATTATTGATTATTGATTATATGTTCTGAACATGAAAAGTTAGCATCCTGTTTTATGTTGTCTGGAAGTTCAGGTACGGAGATACCTGAGGAATCCCGGGAATGAAATTTAGCCTGAAGTAGGCAGAAGAAGAGTGTGGTAAAGAAGACACACTGCAGAAGTACTTTGTCTGTTGTAATAATACCTAAAAGCTACGGAGGGCTGTAGGTGTTATATTAGGGAAATTTTGTATATAAGTAGGGTGACTGAAATAGCGAAGGGTCCGCTTCTGAAACTCTAACCTTATCCCCAGGAGAGTAACAAGACCTCTTTTCACGCCAAAAAGTCCTCTTGCAAAATCTTGGCTTTATCCCTAGAGGAGTAATAGGTCCTCCCGGAAGCTTGTTTGAAGAGTAAAATAACGCTGGTCGTTATTAGGACTCGTAGTGAGAAAAATCTCTTGAAGGGTGAAAACTATCTCTTCATTTAGTGGAACAGACAAGGTAGCATTGTTTTTGTGTTGTTACTAACAGAAATTTCGATTAAGAAAAACTTAGAAAATATTGCCGTAAACTTTTGTGAAGGGAGGGTCAGTAGAAGGAGTAATACTCATGTCAGAAAAGGCCGCGCTGGCATTGGTCAGGCAGCGGGCGTGTATTGAGCTGTGATTGGTTAGTTGGTGTGAGCCGCGCTAGTATTGGTCGAGACATTGTTTACGTAGCAGGGTTCTGATTTGGTTGGTTAGTATGAGCCACGCTGGTATAGGACGAGAGCTGACAAATAGAATACGTAGAATTACGGAAGGTTTTCTTTGTTTATTTTGGTGAGGTACATTAGCGTAAAGGTTTAGAGAAAAATTAAGCTGTTAAAGGAGATAAAGAATTTTTTCAATAAGGACAAGCATCTTGTGACTAGGGAAGGAATTCCTATTCCACCCTCAAAGACGCCTGCTTCTTATATGATGTTGGAGCGAGGATATCATACGTGTATGTGGTTAGAGAATTGGGTGGAATATACAAAGGACGATGGTGTCATAGCTTTTCCACAGCATGGTACGTTTAATGTAAGGATATTGCAGAATCTGAGAAATCGAATGAATGCACTAGAACCAAATCCTAGATTGACGCAATACGAAGCATTGGAAGAATGGAAAGTTGAGGCATTTGAAAGAGAGAAATATAGAGGAGGTAACAGAAGATACAGGAATTGGATGCATGGATATCCTTGTGAAAGTAGGGAAGAAAAGTTGAAAAGATGGAGGAGAGCTGTAGTAACAGAAGGTTTGTACCCAGTTTTAGTTGCTGATGATCAGACAGGAGGAAAGTGTGAGGAGAAAAAGAAGAACATAGAGACTTCCAGTTTTAGAGATGACCTGAATAATTCTGAGGATGATGAGTTGTTGGAGGAGATGATGACTAAAAGACCTCCGCCTTATGAAGAAAATTCAGGAGAAGTAACCCTGAGTGCTCCACAGATGGGAACTCCCTTGACTCTCCAGGTTACTGAAATAGCTAGAGTAGTGCGAGAAAATGAAGCAAATTTGTTGAATAAGGTAAGACTAGAGCAGGTTCAGAAAATAAATCAGCTAAGCCTGAATTCAGAAGCACTGACAGTACCAGTAACAATTGGTCCCGTAGTTCCCTTGTATGGGAAAAGACAGAATTTGTCAAAAGTACATTCATTGACAGTTCCGAGAAGTGGTAACAGGAGTGGGGTGGTAGCGGTAATGAATGAGAAGGGTCAAGATGATCAGAATACCACATTGTTAGATCTTCTGGTTTGTGAGTTGATAACTGAGACCCCTCAAAGAGGTATACAATTAGATCCGAGGAGAATAGGGCCAAATATTATACCAATAGCAGGGAGTTCAGTAGGTCCTTCACCAGAAGAATTGAATAATTGGATAAAGGAAATGACAAAACCGAAACCACAACCACAGAGTATTAATGTGAGTCAATTAAAAGTAGATTTGGAAGAAATGATTAGGGACTTTCCGAGATGATGAATTTTTGTTTTTATGCAAGAGCATTACCTGGAGAGCAAAGAATATACATGAGAAGATATCCGAAGCTGCTAGTGAGTATGGAATAGACATAGAAAAGTCCAAAGTGTTGCAGAAATCATACAGATTGGCTTTCACCGACAAAGACCTAGAGAGTTTGAATGCACCTGGAAAGAGATTGCAGATAAAAGAATTGATGAATATATTGAAAAATGGGGAGATGTAGATAGATGGAAAAATAGATGGACTAGAAAGAAGGAAGAAGCAGCTAGTAAAGGAGCATCCATGTTTCCATTAAAAGAGACAGAACAAGTTGAAAGGGTGTGTCTGATGAGAGAAGTACCCGGTGGTGGATATGTTCATGTTCCATGGTCAAGACAGGATATATTGTCTTTCATGAACGATTTTCCCAGGTTAAGAGAGAAACCAGTTGAATGGTACAAACAGGTAGAGAGGTTTGTGAAAGTCTCGAAGGTTTTGCTAAAAGATTTAGATGGGTTGTTTGAGATTGTTGTTCCAGCAGATTTATGGACAGAGTGTAAGATCACGGTTGATTGGCCAAAGGAAGAATATCCTAGGGATCCTAAAACAGGTGCACCGTCTGACGAGGTGATGAACATGTATAATCAAGTAATCACGTTTCTAAAGGGGAAAATTTCCCCTAAGGAAACAGATTGGGTTAAAATTGACAGAACAACCCAGGAACCAAAAGAGTAAGTACATGCCTATTATGAAAGGTTGTTGCAGGTATTTAAACAGTATAGTGGATTTGAGAATATTGGAGACAAGGATATGGGACATTTTGTGTATCGTTTTGTGTTTGGTATGAAACCAGAAATTAGTAATATGATTCAACAGCATTTGATTTGCTGGCAGAGCAAGACAATCGATGAAATTCTGAGGTATGCAAAGTATTGTAGTGATGATATTGAATCACAACATAAAAAGTTAAAAGAGAAGATGATGTGGGCACAGGTGAAAGTGGCAGACCAGCAAGAGGCGAATAATAATCCTCAAACTGGTATTCACATGAATGGTCAGAATCAAAATGGCAGAATTCCAGCGGAGGTAGAGGAAGAGGAAAAATGAATAGAGAGGAAGCTATGAAGAAATTTCCTTGTCATGCGTGCGGAAAGCTTAGACATTGGAAGAACGAGTGTAGATCTGCTAAAAAGAATAACGGGGCAAATCAAAATGTAATTCCACAGATGCAGAATGAGGTGGGTGTAAATCAACAGCAGCAGCAGCAGATAGTTACTCCACAGTTACAGGTGCCACAAGCTCCCATGCCAAATAATGTGAATGCTCAAGTGCAGAGGTACAGTGCGAATACTGGATTTCACGGAGGTGACCAAAGTGGTAAGAATCAAACTGTGCAAATGGTTCTACAATATTGGTTGCAGTGCAATGAGAATGATTCAGACTCATCTCAATGACGGTGCCTGAGGGGGGAGGAGGAGTGCGTGCTTGGCGCATCCTTGGCGGTAGATCAGTCAGGTTCATTTGTTGATGGAAAAGTGGAAGGGAATGACATTACATTCTTAGTGGACACTGGTGCTACCCGTTCTACTGTGAGAGCAGCAGAAATTCCAAACCTACCCCTCTCGGGATAAACTATCCAAGTTGTAGGAGTCTCAAATAAGCATATTAGAATGCCAGTTACAAATCCGATAGAAGTTCACATTGGTAACTTCAAAGACATGCATCGGTTTGTGGTATGTGACTCGAGTCCGGTAAATCTCTTACGTAGAGATTTACTATGCACGATGAATTGCACCATCTATTGTACGCCAGATGGTATTGCATTTCAGACAACTGATGAGGATGTTGAATTTAAAATGATGTTAGCGAAGCAAGGAACAGAGGTGGATGAGTTGTATTCACTTCTTACAGAAGAAAGAAGAAAATTGGCCTGAAGAATTAAAAAGTGCAGTGAGATCAGATGTGTGGGATTTTTCAGGAAAGAAAATTGGCTTAATGACAAACATAGATCCCATTCAGATTACAGTAAAAGATGGTGCTGTATATCCAAACACCCCTCAGTACAAAATGAGTCCAGAAGTAATTGCAGGAGTCACTCCTGTAATCGATCAAATGATTGAACAGGGAATTCTGAAAGAAATACTGAGCAGTCCTTGTAATTCGCCTATCATAGTTATTAAGAAACCCAGTGGGAAATATAGAATAGTGCAGGATTTAAGAAAGATTAATAAAATCGTAGTGCCCTGTTGTCCAATAGTGCCAAATCCAGCAGTGATACTGTACCAGATTCCCTGTGATGCTTAATGGTACACAGTGATTGACTTGTGCCAAGCCTTTTTCTCGATTTCCTTACATCCGGAAAGCCAGTATTTGTTTGCATTCCGGTTCGGAAACCGTGTTTTGGCATGGTGCTGACTTCCTCAAGGGTACACAGAGAGTCCCTCAATCTTTAACCAGATGTTGAAAAAATGTCTGGAGACTTTGGTTATGCCAGGAAATTAGGTTTTGGTTCAATATATTGATGACCTACTGGTGGCATCAAAGACACGAGAAGCATGTGTGACAGACACAGTTGCTCTATTGAACCATTTGGCAGAAGAAGGACACAAGGTGTCCCCAGCAAAACTACAATTTTGCAAACAGGAAGTCCAGTACCTAGGACACAAAATAGAAAAAGGAGTTAGGAAGGTGACACCTGAAAGAATTAAAGTGATCAAACAGATGAATCCACCCAAAACTCAGAAAGAAGTACGAATGTTTCTGGGAATGGTTGGATATTGCAGGCAGTGGATCAGTGGTTTCTCTCTGATTGCAAAACCTCTACAGAGGTTGACACGGAAGGATGTGAAAGATCCGATTGATCTGGATGATGAAAGTATGGAGGCTTTTGTAAAACTGAAAAGCAGTCTTTGTCATGCACCTGCATTAGGAATGCCAGATTATACAAAGGATTTTGCGTTGTACTGCTGAGAGAGATGGATGCGCACTTTCAGTCCTGACTTAGAAACATGGTATGGCACGACGTCCAGTAGCATATTTTTCTGCTACTTTGGATTCAGTGGCTGCAGCATTACCAGGATGTTTAAAAGCAGTAGCTGCCACTTGTATGAGTCTGGAACAAAGTGAAGCGATTGTGATGGGATATCCAGTGAAGGTGTATGTTCCGCATTCTGTTGAGATTCTTTTGACTCGTACTCGTACACAGTGCCTGACCTCTAGTCGGCTGACTAAGTACGAGAGAGTGATTCTGGGTGCTGGGAATGTGACTGGTGAGGTGCACAACTGTAAATCCAGCAACTCTGTTGCCGAATTCTCGTTGTGAGGAAGTGAGAGAAGAAGCGGATAATGATTGTTTGGATGTGACAGAACTGTGTACCAAGCCTGATATAGAGGATGTTCCCTTGGAAGAACCAGACTTTGAGATTTTTGTAGATGGGTCATGTTTGAGAAATGGAAAAGGTGAACTATGCACTGCCTATGCTGTTTGCACCATAGGGGGAGTTCTTGAAGCATCCTGTTTAAAAGGGGTAAAGTCCGCCCAAATTGCTGAGTTAATAGCTCTAATTAGAACGTGCAAAATTTCCAAAAGCCTGAAGGTAACCATATTCACTGATAGCCAATATGGGTTCGGGGTTGTCCATGATTTTGGACAGCTATGGCTGCAAAGGGGATTACTGACTTCTTCAGGTTCCCCTATTAGGAACAGCAAAACTGTAAAATAATTATTGGATGCTTTGCAATTGCCCAAAAGAATTGCAGTGGTCAAATGTGCCGCACATAAATCAGGAGATGATTTTGTGACAAAAGGCAACTGATACGCCGACCAGATTGTGCATTTCTGTGCACAAAATACTATGGCTTTGAATAGATCAATTGAAAGGGGAAATATCGAATGCCATCTTATGTTTACCACAACATTTGAAACTTGGGAAGAAGTTAGGCAGATACAGGAAGAAGCAAGTGATGAGGAAAAGGAAAGATGGAGTAATACAGGATGTAGAAAGAGAGCAGAAGATGACCTATGGGTCTATTTTGATGAGAGACCAGTCTTGCCAGATTCTTTGCTTTCCCATATGGCCAGAGTTTACCATGGAATTGCGCATATTGGAAGAGATGCAATGATCAGACTTTTCAAGCAGTCATGGTATAACCCAAAGTTCGGGTTTCATTGCAGAGAGCCTTTGCCAGAGGTGTGTCACATGTCAGCAGCAAAATCCAGGCAGAAAGACAGGTGTTAGTTGGGGACGAATTGGGAGCGCAGGAGGACCATTTACCCGTCTCCAACTGGACTTCATCGAGCTTCCCCATGTAATAGGCTGAAGTATGTGCTAGTTGTTGTCTGCTTGTTCTCTCGCTGGGTGGAAGCCTATCCCACGAGAAGAAATGATAGCCTCACTGTAGCTAAACTGCTTTTGAGAGAACTGATACCTAGGTTTGGAATTCCAGTCACTTTAGAGACAGATAGAGGAACCCATTTTAATAATGAGATAATTCGGCTGATTTGTGCAGCATTTAAAATTGAGCAGAAGCTGCATTGTGCCTATCGACCCGAAGCATCTGGAGTGGTTGAGCAAATAAATGGCACTATAAAATCCAGGTTAGTAAAGGTGTGTGCATCCACATCACTGAAATGGCCTGACGCTTTACCTCTTGTACTGATGAGTCTAAGAAGTATTCCTGACAAAAAGACGGGATTGAGTCCTGACGAAATTCTCATGGGAAGAGCAATGAGACAAGCATACATACCAGCGAACAAATTGATGAGTATATCTGATGATTATTGCAGAGGATTGGCTGACCTGGTACGTTCTGTGTCTCACCAGGTTGGAGAAGATGCCACTACAACACAGCAAAATCAAGCTCATGATCTGAGTCCAGGTGAATGGGTTCTCGTCAAGAAGCACGTGAGGAAATCGTGCTTAGAACCCAGGTGGAATGGACCTTATCAAGTTATACTGATGACGACAATGGCAGTGAAGTGTGGTGGTTTGCCAAATTGGATTCATGCGAGCCATACCAGACGAGTCCTAAGTCCACTTGAAAGACAAGAAGAGCAGTAACTGGTAAAACAAGAACAAAGACCAGTGGTTGAAGTGTGTGAAGCTGATGAATCTAGAGTGACAGATTCTGAAGAACAACCAGATGATGAACAGCCGAGCACAAGTCAAGTAAAGTGGGCACCTGATACTAGGTCTCAAAAGACTGCTGTTGAGCCAGAAGAAAGTGAGTTCACAGCTGAACCAGAAACAAGTGAAACTGCTGTTGAACCAGAGGAATGTGAGCTCACAGTTGAAAGAGAAATTACTGTTGAATCGACAGAAACAGGAGTTGCTGACAGTCAGGAAGAAGAGCAGAACAAAGAGAGGCCAAATAAAAGAACCTGTGAACCAGACACAGAAGGTGAAAAAGTAGTTCAAACTAAGAAACCAAGAAAAGGTGATAATTGGCCAGGTGGAGTGAAAGGACTGAAATGAGAAGAAAGTCAAAAGGAAAACCAGAACAAAGTAATGAGGTCACAAGTCAAACAGAACAAGAAGAGTCAGGAGAAGAAGTAAGAAAAACCAGGAGAATAAGAATTCCAAGCAGAAAATACAAAGCACCAGAATGGACCTACGTCATATTGGAAGAAATTGAAAGTTCTGATCCAAGTGAAGAAAAAGACAATTCTGACACTGAACAAATTGATGAAAGCAAATTTAGAACACCTTAAAAGAACTGTGAAAATTTAAATTGTAAAAATTGGTGACAAAAAGAAAAACTGAATGACTCAGAAGATCAAAATAAAATAAAATAAAAGAAGGGGGTAAAGAAGAAAGCCTATAGGTGTAGGAATACTTTTTTTATTTTTTTTTATTGGTTTTTAAATTTCCAAAAAAACAGCTTATTATTACGTCATGACATTTTCTGAATACATAGTAAAAAAGACCACCTCAAATTTTTGGAAAGACAATAAATAATAGATCATAATTCATTCATAGACATACAAAAAATATCCACATAGCAGCTCAGATTATATAATATAGCGGAGTTAAAGTGTCTGTGCAATAAATAGATTCATAATTACCAATTTACTACTTCATCAAATTACTGATCGGGGCCCATAATTTTTGCACAAACTCCCTTTTCCTTCTACCCTTTAACATATAAACTGAAGATTCTATGTTGTAAATGGCCAGCATCCTAGATCTCCAATTGGACAAGGTAGGAGGATTTGTGCTGATCCATTGAGAGGTTATGCAAGAGCGAACAATGGCCATAGCAATAAACAGGAACCCTATCTCTGATCTATTTCTTTTATTTGCTTCTATACTGTCTACTAGCCCTAAAATAAATAATGTCAGAGTAATTAAAACCGGGAAGCCTAAGATCTTAGTTAAAAAGGCCTCTAGTTCCTGCATAAAGATATCCATTTTCGGGCAAGTAAAAAACATGTGTAGAGTATCAGCAGCAACTAGATCACATGTGTGGCATTTTCCTCCCCTTCCCCCTTTCACCCATTTAACTACTTTTGCTGGAGTATAATATAGATCAAAAGCTGACATATAGTGTTGGCTTCTAAGACTCCCTGTTAATAAAACCTGATTTGCAAGCTCCAATGAATCCTCCATATATATTGCATCCTTACCCAGCCTATTTTCCCATTTGCTATTCTGAGCTTCCAAATCATCCGGGACAGATTGAATTAAGTTTTGATAGATCTTCCCAATCCTGGACTTGTTCCTGATTAACTCCACCAAGGGAATCCTTTCTGAAATCCCCTTTATCCTACTCTCATTATTGCCAAGAAAGCTTTGTATCTGTAGAAATTTGATAAAATCCCTTTTATCCACCCCAAATTTTTCCTGCAAATTCAAAAAAGACATAAGCTGACCTTCACTACATAGATCACCAAGGTCGTTAATTCCTTTTTCCCTCCATCTAAAAGTAATTTGATCCTGAAAGATTGGTGGGAGTAGGCCCGGCGCAAAAAATGGAGTATATGTATTTAAATTTGGAATCTCTAATTTTCGCCGCACTTCAATCAATCAATCAGGCGTTTGTTATGCGCGACTACTCACCGGTAAGCGTCTCAAGGCGCTAGGGATAGGGGGGGTGCAGGTTCCAGTCCATCAGGGAGGGGGTCTGTCGAAGAGCCAGGTTTTGAGGTTTCTTGCGAAGATGGGGAGCGATGTTGTCTGTCTGAGGTGGAGCGGAAGGTCGTTCCAGGCTTTGGCCGCGAGGAAGGAGAAGGAGCGGCCTCCCGATCTGGTCTTTCTGGTGCGGGGGACCACAGCGTAGGAGAGCTGGGCTGATCATAGGGTCCTTTGGGGTGCGTGGAATTTGAGTCGGCTGTTCAGATATGCTGGTCCGGTGTCGTGGAGGGCCTTATGTGCGTGGGTGAGTATCTTGAAGGTGATTCTAGCCTCGAGAGGGAGGCAGTGGAGTGTGCGCAGGTGCTGCGAGATGTGGCAGTGTTTTGGCAGGTTGAGGACCAGTCTTGTGGCGGCGTTCTGGATGTTCTGTAGCTTGCGGGTGAGGTTTTTGTTTATTCCGTCGTAGAGTGCGTTGCCGTAGTCGAGTCTGCTGGTGACCAGGGCATGAGTGACGGTCTTTCTGTGTTCGAGGGGGATCCATTTGAAGGTCTTACGAAGGAGGCGGAGGGTGTGGAAGCAGGAAGACGAGACGGAGTTGATCTGGCGGTCCATTTTGAGCTCAGAGTCCAGAATGATTCCCAGGTTGCGTGCGTGGTCCGTGGGGGTTGGCGGGTTTCCGAGGGCGGGGGGCCACCAGGTGTCGCTCCAGGCGTCTGAGTTTGGGCCCATGATGAGTACTTCTGTTTTGTTGGTGTTTAGTTGTAGGCAGCTGTTTTTCATCCATTTTGCGACGGCTTCCATGCCTTCTCGAAAGTTGTGTCTGGCGTGTTGGGTTCGTTGGATAGGGAGAGGATGAGTTGGGTGTCGTCTGCGTATGACACAATGTTGAGTCCGTAGGTTCTGACGATGGGGCGAGTGGAGCCATGTAGACGTTGAAGAGCGTCGGGCTGAGGGAGGAGCCCTGGGGGACTCCGCAGGTGGTAGGTGTAGGGTCCGAGAGGAAAGGGGGGAGTCTGACATGCTGCATTCTGCCAGAGAGGAAGGAGCGTATCCAGTCGAGGGCCTTGTCCTGGATTCCTGCGTCGTGGAGTCTGCGTATTAGGGTGCGGTGAGAGACTGTGTCGAACGCCACTGAGAGGTCGAGGAGAATGAGGGCTACTGTTTCTCCTTTGTCCACTAGGGTGCGGATGTCGTCTGTTGCGGCGAGGAGGGCGGTTTCCGTACTGTGGTTTTTTCTGAAGCTGGATTGGGAGGAGTCGAGGATGTTGTGCTCTTCGATGAATGTGGCGAGTTGGCTGTTGATGGCTTTCTCGATGACTTTCGCTGGGAACGGGAGCAGGGAAATGGGTCTGTAGTTTTTGAGGTCGGTGGGGTCCGCCGAGGGTTTCTTCAGGAGTGGGTTGACCTCGGCGTGTTTCCAGTCGTCGGGGAACGAGGCGGTAGCCAGGGAGCGGTTGATGGTGTGGCGGACCATGGGTGCGATGGTGTCGGTGGCTCTGTTGAAGATGTGGTGGGGGCAGGGGTCCGTGGGGGCCCCTGAGTGGATTGACTTCATTATCTTCAGTGTGTCTTCGGTGGTGAGGGCTGTCCAGTTGTCAATCGCTGGTCTCTGGGTGTCGGGGGTGGTTGGTGAGGGTTCAGTGTGTTGGTTGTCTTCGTCGAAGTTGTCGTAGATGCTGTTGATTTTGTGGTGGAAAAAGGTGCTGAGTTTGTTGCAGAGGTCCTGTGAGGGAGGGATGTCAGTAGACTCGCTGGTGGGTTGGGCGAACTCCTTGATGATGTTGAAGAGTTCTTTGCTGGTGTGCGCGTGGGTGGAGATTCTGTCTTCAATCGCTTTTTTCCTTGTTTCTCTGATGAGTTGGTGGTGGGCATTGGTGGCGGCTCTGAAGTTGTTGTTTTTTTATAATAACTAGGTTCAAGGATCTTGACCAGACATCCCTTAACTTCCGACCCCAATCCTATTTCATATATTGTTGGTCTAGCCTCCTCTGGGATGTCTGCTTTGTCCCCCACTAAAAGGATACCCATAGGTTGCAACATTCCCGCCATATATAAATTGAAAAAACTGGGAGTTGCCCAGCCTCCCCGTTGTTTTGGGAGGTTCATCCATTTGACCGCTCTTCTTGGTTTACGGTACCCCCCACAAGAATCTCTGGCAAATCCTATCACTCTTTGCTAGGGTGGAAGAGGAGAATTGTAACGGAACCGTCCTAAAAATGTATAAAAAGTTTGGGAGGACCGACATTTTAATGACGTTACTACGACCACAAAGAGAGAGGTGAAGATGATCTAGCCTCTCCAATTTTTTACTCACATTATCCATTATTGGACTAATATTCATATCAGGTATTTTTTCTATTGCAGCTGTGATCCTTACCCCTAGGTAAATTGCCTCATGGACAATCGGGAGATCTAGCGTCTGAGCAGGTCCAGAGCATAAGATTTGTGTTTTTTCAATATTCAATTTATAACCTGAAAAGGTTCCAAACTGTTCTGCTAAAAGCTTTACCTCTGGAATTGCCGAAATAACATCTGTTGTAAGAACTGCGATGTCATCAGCATACGCGAGTGCTCTATAGTTGATATCACCGACCTTCACCACCTTAATATTAATGTCCAGCTCCAATTTTTGTAAAAAAGGATCTAAATAGAGGGCAAAAAGCAGAGGTGAACACGGGCAACCCTGCCTTGTACCTCTGCTAATATTAAACTCCTTTGAGTTCTGACCTGATATATGGATTACAGCTTTTGGAGAAAGATATAATGTCCTGATCGCCTGAACAAACTCTCCACAGAACCCTTCCATTGTAAGGCAAACCACAGATATCGCCAGGAGACCCTGTCGAACGCTTTATTGGCGTCCAACAGGGCTACCCCCAGCGGGGATTCCGTGGCCTGAGCCCAATCTGATAAAGCTATAACCCGACGTACATGGTCTGTTGTATCCCTGCCAGGAATAAATCCATGCTGATGAGGAGAAACTAGAGGAGTAATGACCTTGCCTAATCTAGTTGCAAGTATCTTGGAGTAGATTTTGCTACCACAGTTTATGAGTGAAATAGGCCGATACGATGCTGGTATCAGATCAGATTTCCCCTTTTTTTTAAAATACTACTATAGCCGTCTTCTGCCATGAGCATGGGGCATATCCCTCTTGAGCCTTTTGGAATATTTGCAGAATCTCCTGCTGACAAGATTTAAGAAATGTCCTGTAGAACTCCAGGGGAATACCATCAGGGCCAGTGGCCTTACCAAGGGCTAAAGAATTTAAAGCTGTTTCTAATTGTTGCAGGGTAATTGGTGATTCAAGAATTTCATTTTGTGCATCTGTGACCACCTTCGTTTCTAGATCCTTAAAAAATGCTGCCTCGAGCCCTCCATCTAATGGGGTCACCTCCCTCAGTGTATAGTTGCTCGTAATATTTTTTAAAAACATCTAATATTTCTGTTGGGGATTCTTGAGTTTGATCTAAATGGTCTTTAATTTTGACGATTCTGTTCGCTACCTCTCGTTGTCGTAAGCGTTTTGCCAGGATCCGCCCGGTGTTCTCCCCTAATTCATACTGTTCCGCCCTATATTGTATATATTTAGCAGCCACCCCTGAACAAAAATGTTGATGTATTTTTGCCTAGATAATTGAAATTTCCTCCTGGCACTCCTCCTTATTGAGCCCTTTACTAACTCTTCCCATGAGTTCCAGTTCTGCCATTTCTAGCTGCTTGAACCATTTCCCTATTTCATTCTGCAGAGCTTTCTGTTGGGACATGGAGAAACGTAGGGTCTCACCTCTAATCCCTGCCTTAAATGTGTCCCATACTATAGTGTCGGTAGATGAACCTCTATTAAAATGAAAAAATTCAGTAATCCATTTAGTCATATGGTCCAGGTAAAGTTGATCACACAAAAATGTTCTTTCGAAAGTCCAAGGCCTTTGAGTCCTAGTATCCCCAATAAAAAAACTTCAATTACTAGAGCATTATGATCAGACATGGTCCTTGGATAGCTTTCTACTTTAATTATTTTAACTGATTGGTCAGAAATAAAAAAATAATCCAATCGAACTAGCTTATTGTGGGGGCCGAGTAGAAAGTAAATCCTGGCTCCATTGCGAAAAATTCCTTCACCCTGTTAGGCGATTTTAATCTTCATTTTGAAGCACTGGATGCACCCCCCATCAAAAGATTACAAGATGATCTGGAGGATCTTCAGTTTACACAACTGGTCTCCACTCCCACTCATGATAAAGGACATACGTTGGACCTTATATTTTCTAATGACCCCCAGGTCGCGATATCAGAGGTCATCCCAGTCCCGTGGTGTGACCACTGTCTCATCCGGTTTGGGCTACCTAATCCTGCTAAACAAACTAGGGATAAGGGGGAATCCACGATAACCAGGAGCTGGTCAAAGGTCGACACAGATGCGTGGTCATCTACCCTAAAGAACACATTGCCCAACATGGATGGCAGTCCAGATGAGGACTTCAAGAAATGGGAAAACTGGATTAGCCAGTCTCTGGAGGTGTGCGCCCCACTAAAAAAAATGCCTAAACAAAAACATCAGACCAGAAAAGCACCATGGTTCAATGAACATTTGCTATCATTGAAGAAGCAGTGCAAGAGATTAGAAAGGGATTGGAGAAAGGACTTCAAACCCGAAAAAACCCAACTACAAATCCTCTATCAGATGCTACCGTAAAGAACTAAGACTGGCACAAGCTAAATTCTACGAGGAGAAAATCTCCCAGGCACTTAACTCCCCAAAGGAACTCTTCTGAGTAGTCAAAAATCTGACCACTCCCCAAGAAACCAACGGTCCTCCAATGGCCACGATTGAAAGATGCAACTTAATAGCTTCTTTCTTTCACAAAAAACTGGCGGATATTTATGGGCTCTTTCAGAACTCCACCCAGCCCGCTCAAGAAGAACCCCACGGGAATAGCGTTCCAGCCTCCGCCACTCATTTTCCTCGACTGGAGGATGATGTGACCCTTAAGCTGCTTAGGTCCATCAAATCAGGGTCCCCATTAGACTCAGCGCCCCCGCACGCTATTCTCAGGGTGGCTGAGGACATCCTTTCCCCCCTGGTGAAGATTCTTAATAAATCACTTGACACAGGGTCGGTCCGTAGTGCATGGAAGCATGCCATAATAAGACCCATCCTAAAAAAAAACCCAGCTGGACCCAGACACACTCGGTAACCTACGACCCATTTCGCTTCTCCCCCTCCTTGGCAAACTCCTAGAAAGGCACGTCAACCAGACTTTAGTCAACTATCTGGAGGAGAACAAGCTGCTCCACCCCATGCAGATGGGTTTCCGCGCCCTTCATAGTACAGAAACAGCGCTCCTGGTAGTCACCGAGGAACTGAAAGCCATACTAGACAAGGGAGGGTCAGCCGCCTTAATACTGCTCGATCTCAGCGTGGCATTTGATACCGTCAACCACGCCATACTAAAAGACAGACTGAGAGAAATAGGTATCCGGGACAAGGCGATGGAGTGGCTAAGCTCCTATCTGGACGACCGGTATATCCAAGTGATGGATCATGACTGTCTCTCAGATAGCCTACCTATGAATTTGGAGTACCTCAGGGCTCCTCCCTGAGCCCCACGCTTTTTAATATATATGTCAGACAGCTGGCCACCATTATGCAGGAGTTTGGCATAGTAGGAGTATCATATGCTGACGACACCCAGCTGATTGTCTCTCTGTCTCAAGACCACAACCAAGGCAACATGCAATTGGGTCCCTGCCTAAACAAACTGTCCCTTTGGATGTCAAACTGTTACCTAAAATTGAACGGCAAAAAAACCGAGCTCATGATCTTAGGCAACAAAGCCATTCCCAGGCCACTGAACAACTGGCCGTTGTGTATGGGCAATCCCCCGGTGCCTAAAACGATGGCAAAAAATGTAGGCTTCTGGTTGGACAGCTCTCTCTCAATGAGCCCACAGGCCAATAAGATATCTGGTATCTGTTTTGGGCTCTTGAGAATGCTCAGAAAGATACTGGACCTTATACCGGAGCAGCTTAGGAAGACCGTTCTGCAGTCTCTGATAGTCTCACATCTGGACTATGGGAACTCTCTCTACTTGGGTTCACCCAAGTATGTGATCAAGAGGCTCCAGACGGTGCAGAATGCAGTGGCCAGGCTCCTGCTCAACATCCACAGACACACCTCAGCACGAGAAGCCCTAAATCCACTACACTGGTTGCCAGTAGCGGCAAGAATAAAGTTCAAATCCCTGTGCATCGCCCACAGGGCGGTAAATAATAAAGGCCCAGAAAAACTCAGACACCTAATCTCGGCGCATGTCCCCATCAGACCACTTAGGTCCTCTCATCTACACCTTCTCCGTACCACCAGAATTAAAAAATCTAGATGGGGAGGCAGATCCTTCTCACACCTGATTCCAAAATTATGGAACGAGTTACCTCAGGACCTCAGAGGGCTGCAAAATGAAATGGCATTCGGAAAAAAACTGAAGACCTGGCTATTCCCTCTAAAACTCTAATGGGCTTCTCCTCCTATCACAGCTCTCATCGTCAGTGCGGGGAATCCTTAGGGTAGCCATGCGCTATATAAATCCCAAAATCAAATCAAATCAAATCAATTGACCTATACTCATACCAGCTATCAATCAAGCCCTGTTCTCTCACTAAGCTTTGCATAGCTTTATACACTTTTTCTTTCCTACCCTGGTATGGTAAGTCAGCATTCAAATTAAAACTACTATCCAAATGAATGTTAAAATTTCCACAAAGGATCAAGGGGCGTGGCCATATGGTAAGTTCAATTCTTAGAAAATTTAGTATGTCAGGATCATCTAGGTTAGACCCATAAATGAAACATATCGTGATAGGGTCATTACCAGCTATACGTTCAATTCCACTATAGCCCATCGTCCCAGCTTATCTTCTTTAACTCTCTTACAGAGACCCAAACCATGTTTTGCGAGGATTGTTACCCCCCTTGTAGTCGTTCCCTGCCAAGTACATGCTAGGATATTAAAACCCAAATCCCGTAGCCACCCATGCTTGTTCCAGGGTATATGAGTCTCTTGAAGACAAGCAACTTCAATCTGCATATATCGGAGGTATTTAGTAAGGTTGCCCCTCTTTTCCCTATTATTAAGGCCGCAAACGTTTAAAGAGCAAATTCGAATTTTACCCATTATCCTTAAATTGAAGAATCTCCATATCATGTCTCTTCATCAATAACATTAAATTATGAAAATTCATACAGATCATTTCAGTCTTCCTTAAGCATATGTAAACATCATGACATATATTAATCAACAAGTGCCTTAACCTTTGCTTACCCCCCTTCCCCTGCCCTCCCCCCTCCCCTGAACCTCCCTCCCATGCCCCCCCACCCCTTGTGTCCCACCACCCTTCACTAACGGCTAGACCAATCAGGTCCTGTGATGAGAAGGGAGCCCTCCCTCGTGCCCGCTCCACTCAAAAAGAAACAAAGAAATATCAAAAGAGGCCCACCACAAGAATCATATCCAGAAATCTCCCAAAAGCAATTTTTTTTCGCATGCAAAGGGTCTACTCGAGAGTTTGTAAAGATTCATTAGCCTGAATTTCTGATGAAAAGAAATGGGGGATTTCCCTCCAAATTACTTTAAGTTTGGCCGGATTCAGTAGAAACACCTGCGCTCCCTTATTCTGGAACGGCTGTATTAGCTGACGAAGTCGCTAGCGGCGTTCTACTGTTGAGTGACAGTAATCGGGCCTTACAAAAAAAGTATGACCATTGAAGGATCGTTGTCGATCCGGACGGGCAAGATCATAAATTGCCTGGCGGAGAAGAAAGTTCCCTACATAAATCAATATAGCACGAGGTTTATTCCCTGCTGATGATAAAGATTTCCTCTGTTTAAATGGGAACCTGTGAGCCCGTTGTATTTCTTGAGCCCAGTCCCAATTCCCCAACTCAGGCAATGCTCTTTTTAAAAGTTGAACAGTAAACTTTAAAACGTCACCCCCCTCAACCCCCTCTGGGATGCCAAGGACCCTCAAGTTATTGCGTCTCATCCGATTTTCGAATTTCTCCAGTTTCCAGCGAGTGTCCGACATTTGATTCTCCAGTGACACTGTCCTCTCTTTATGGGTTGAAGCTTCATTTTCCAGCGCATTAACTCTGCTTTCTACTTCCTCCATTCTTCCCAGAAAATCAGAGCAAGTCTTTGAAATCTACCGAATTGCCCCTTGCATATTCCTACACGCTGTCTGGACCCTCCGACTCTCAATGTGCGTTTCGTCTCTATGCGCCATAATGCTTTGGTATATAGAGTCAAGGGAGGCAGGCTCAGCTTCACCTGACTTGCTTCCAGCTTGGGGGGTGTTGCCTTCTAAATCTGGAGAGATAGAGTAGTCCCATAGAAGACTTCGAGTTTTCTTCTCCTTTTTACTACCTCTGTTGTGAGGATTTTTCCCCTTTTTAACTGTGGTGGCGCCGGCTAAGGTTTCATCTTCCCCCTTATTAGACTCGCTGGAATCTGATACCTGACCCTGACTTTCTGAGTCAGACCAATCCGAGATATCTGATAGGGAGAAAAACTTATCAGCAGCTTCAGCCTCCGCCCCTCGAATACTAGCAATTTCTTCTTTTGGCCCATCCTGTTTGACATTAGGGCCAACTGGTTGAAATATTTCATTGCCTGCCATAGTTAGTTCATCATTATTCTGTTGCAAAGATGATTCCTCTTCCCCACCAAGGCTCCCTGAGACCTGCCCTGCCATTTGCCCCTCTCCGTTATGAGAAATTAGAGTTTGGCTCACCTCACAGTCCAAGGGTGGCTGTATCCCAGACAGAGCGTCTTCCGTCTGGGGAAGACTGCTGAGACCAGCATTTTGTGATTGTGGGGCCAGGCTTGTGGGGGAAGGTTGATCTTGCATCTGTGCAGCTTTTCTATTAGGGACCTTGCCTGAATCCTTCACACTGGTGCGGGGGGTTTTCTTGAATAATTTCGGCCAGATGCCTTCCGTTTCCCCTGGTGGGGGTCCTTTCACTGCGCAGCCCTGCTCCGCTTTTGCTATGGGCTTCTTGGCTAACGCTCCAGCCTCCACGCGAGTTTTTGGTGTTTTTGTTTTGGCTGGTCACATTGCTTGCACTGGAGCCAGAGAGGTGCCACGGCAGCTCCGGTGATGAAAAACAGCTTCCGCCAAGCAGCGCGGGTCAAAATGCGTGAAGCCAGAGCCGCCTGGAGCGAGCGGGCACCTGCAATCTTCGTGAATCGTTTCGCGCGGCCGACAGCAGCGATCCCTTCTCCCCAGAGCATACCACCGGTGGGCTGGAAAACGCGGTACGGAGCGGTCGAGCTGGAGGGCTCCCAGCGGCCGCGATTAGACAGCCGCCATCTTGCCGCTGATCTAGGTGTAGGATTACACCATTATTTTTCCTGAATTTTATTTTATTTTTTAGTGTTCTTAAGTTTAGATAAATTTTATTTTTATAGAATACAAAATGGCTAAAGCAGAAGTGACTGAACGTCCAAAATCTAGTCTAAAACGTAGATGTATTAAAGCTTGCTTATGTAATGTCTTGTTATTATCATTTATGTGGATATTACTAACTGTCCTTGTACCTATTCTAATGGTAACTAATGATGGAAACAATACTAATGATGTAACAAGAGAAAGGATGAGTGATGTCACTAATGAAACTCCTAATACTAAAATAGAACCATTGGATGGAAATATTCTCCATCATGATAAATCAATTAGTGATTTCTCGTTAAATGTGTTTACTAAATTGTTGTATGAGTATACTGAAACCATGAATGTGAGTGATTGTTATGTGTGCATGCGATTACCTTCATCTGTCTCAGAGGGGGTGACTTATCACCACCTACCTTTAACATATGGTGTGTCTTGCAGTATTCTAACCAGCCTATTTTAGGTGACGGGGAAACTCGACTACCACTATTCTAATATAGATTTAGTATTTTCAGAAATACCGGTTATTAAGGAGCTAAATAAGGTTTTAAGTAGCAAAAATGCACGTTATATGGGAGAGTTCTTCCATATCCCCAAAACCTTAGAATATGCCTATAGAAATAACCTGACTTGTAGTTTGCAGGTGGAAGAAAAGATTTTTATAGAAGTGGTAGAAGATAGAAGAGGAAGTTTCCAAAGAAAGGCTGCTGAACAGAAGTCACGGGTACCACCGTGGGCTTTTAGAGAAGGAGTTTATGAGAAAGGCGAGACATACGCTTCAATGTTCCTGGACTGGTCCCAGAAAGGGAAAATATGTTTGCGTAGAACGAAAACTAACTATAACAATTATTTCATTGGTAGTAGTGAATGTGAGCATACTTTCAAAATTACTGGAGGTTGGGGATTAAATGGTGAAACTGATCCTGTCTTTCCAGGAGTTTATTATGTGTGTGGTAAGAAGGCCTACTACAGATTGCCTGCACATTGGTATGGTAGTTGTTACTTTGCAATTGTTTTTCCTAAAGTCTACCATTTAGACCGAAATAGTAACCAACTAAGTGAAATAAATCATGGACTAACACGTAACAAGAGAGCAAGTTTCTCAGAAATAGTAGGTGATATTTTTGGTGCACTGATACCCTCAGTTGGAGTCTTCCTGAATTTGCACAAAATTCGAAAGTTGTCCACAGTGGTTGATCGTTTATCAACAGATACTGCTGGTGGGTTCTTGATGATTGACACCGAAATGGTTGCAATCAGATCAATGGTTTTGCAAAATAGACTTGCCCTTGATATCTTATTAGCAAAAGAGGGTGGAGTCTGTGGCATGTTGAAAATCCAATACTGCTGTACCTATATCCCTGATAAAAGTAAAGGAATTGAGGGATATATAAAGAATATTACGAAATTACATGAAGACTTGACCCAAGTGGAGGTTGATGGTGTTTGGGAGAACCTTGGTAAGAGTTTCTCTTCTGTGAGTAAATGCTTTTCTACCTTTGGAAGTAGTTTATTAGGGAAAATAATAATGCCAATTGTTTCTGTAGCTATAATAGCCTTAGTGATAATAACGACATATAAATGTTGCAAGGGTAAAAGTAGAAAAAGAGAAGTGACAGAATCAAAGAATGAACGTAGAGCAAGAAAGAGACAAAGAGAGGAGATAGAATTAGAAGACATGAAAGAAAAATACTATGATATGATGAAAGATCTAGATGAGGGTGCCATAAAAAGAGAGAAGAGTACTGAGTTTTAGATAAAATAAAGATGGCACTCGGTATGGTGGGTATGTTATGATGGCTCCTGAAAGCCATCAGAGGGGGGATTGATGGAGCAAGGGTTCGAGAAAAGAAACCTGCTCGAATTAATACCCCCATAATACGTACTAACAGTAAGTAGTAAATGAAACTAACGTGCACCTTACACAAACACGTGGGAAATAGCTCTGCGCATGTATACACTAACGAGAAATAACATGTGAAAGAACTAAAATCGTATTTACATTATGCTTTGAAAAGTAACGAAAATAATGCATGACTAGGCCGCATGTGCATTTCGTAGTTTGAATGTTGCACTTTGCTTTAAAATAATAAGTAATGCTGTTTTTTGCTTAAGGCTTATGCTAGGTAACCCTAAATGAGGAATAGTGCAGGAAGGGGGGGGTAAACAGTGAAAACTACATTGTCATGTAATTAATGAATGTTCATTTTCCATTCGCTATAGTGGGCTGGATGAAACTCCATTTTGCTTATATTGTACGAAGAGGGAGGGGTGAGCTGAAGAGTGAATCTGATCTGTCAGAGGCACAGAGGGGAGATGCGTCGCTGTCCGTCGGTTTGCAGAGAGGCCTAGCTGTTCCTGTCCTGTCCCGTTCCTGTCCCTGTAATCTTTGTTCCAATGAGCATTACCACGTTATTTTATGAGATAAAGTTTTATTAACTTTACCGAGAGTCTGTGATTATTTTTTTTGACTGAAAGTAAGTTAGAAATGTCTTATCATTATCATCAACTATTCAACTAATTGGTCCATCGACCAAATAGAAGGAAAGTTGATACATGAATTAGAATGGTATATATTGAAAATTCATTCATGTATTTTAGAAGAGAAAATATTGAACGAAAGTAAATTGACCCCAGCGCATCAGGGATTCTGTGCACAGCAGAAGAGATGTACGAGTTGAAGGCCAATGTGACGATTGTCTGCCAAATGATGAAATCAACCATGGGACCAGAGTCCTATTCTGCGGACATTGTCAAATTTATTAATAAAATTGTTTAAATGTATCTTGTATAAGAAAACGTGAGAACGAATTAAGAACCAAACTGTGAGAAAGGAAGTAAAACAATAAATTGACTAAATTGTACGTGAGGTCACTGTGGTGTGACAGAGACACCTCCTAGGCCCTCCAATCATCTGTCTAGTTTTGAAAATTGTCGCAACTGATGTGGGATGGACATATGGGTTTTAGGGTATAACTGGGGTGCCTTTAGGGGTGTGGTTAAATTAGGCTGACTACAGAGAGAGAGAGGGGAGATGCGTCGCTGTCCGTCGGTTTGCAGAGAGGCCTAGCTGTTCCTGTCCTGTCCTGTTCCTGTCCCTGTAATCTTTGTTCCCTGACTCTACTCAGGGAACCCCCACCATCACCTTGGCCAGGGTAGTGGTTTTCTACAGACCGTTAGGTTTGTATGTTTCTGACTCATCCAGACATATTTCTTGCAAATGTATCTTTGTCTCTGAAACTTATGTCTCTTCGCCTATCCACTCCGTCATAGATACATTGAACGTATTATTTAGATGAAACTTTTGTCTCTTCATCTATCCCCTCCGTTAGGTGAATTCTGTTTCACAGTTGAATTTGCTGAAACATTTGTCTCTTAATCTATCCACTCCTCCATGCAAAATGTAATTGCTTATATGATGAGTTTCTATTCATTTGAACTTTGTTGATGCTTATCTTCCTTTTGTGAGTTTCATTATTTGCATTTTTGACCATATGCAATGAGCATTACCACGTTATTTTATGAGATAAAGTTTTATTAACTTTACAGAGAGTCTGTGATTATTATTTTTGACTGAAAGTAAGTTAGAAATGTCTTATCATTATCATCAACTATTCAACTAATTGGTCCATCGACCAAATAGAAGGAAAGTTGATACATGAATTAGAATGGTATATATTGAAAATTCATTCATGTATTTTAGAAGAGAAAATATTGAACGAAAGTAAATTGACCCCAGCGCATCAGGGATTCTGGGTGAATGTGTGTGGGCCATTGTTATGTGATAGTATTGAGTATTGATCCCTCAACAGGTATTGACCTTTTTCTGGATCAACACTCACACCAGGCACCCAAGCATTCCACACATGTCCATCATTCCACACAGAACACTCACACTGGCTGAGCAGCGAGGAACCAGGTGCATAGGAATAGTATAAACACAACAACAGGATATTACACAATCCAATCCTTCAGCTAATAGTGGCACGATGTCTTCATGGGAACGGATATCGTCCACCATCTACGCGGTCTTGAAACAAAGACACACAGATATTAATTGTTATATGTTTCTGGGAAGGTCGAAAACTATCCTTTTCTATTATACCATTTTTGTTCAGTACATTTCATAATTAAACTCAATGTCAGTAAAAATGAAAAAAGATAAATTGAATTCATAAGCATTTCTAACTTAACACGGCCAGATATGGAAGCCTAGCACTCCCATTTTATAAAAATGCTCTATCAGCATCAACGATCTCCCCATCCTCCAAATTCGTGATGTCGTCTTCATAAGCCAAGACCGAGTCCTCATGTACATCCTAACCCTTGTCGTGGCAGTGGTCCAGGGGATAAATGCCAATTCTGAAACAAACTTTTCAAAAAACGTAAACGATTTGTCTGAGCACAGCTCTGGTTCCTTTAGAAAACCTGTCTGGATTTTTGTTTAAAAAAAATATCTTTATTTAAAAGCAATCACAGACATGGTGGCCTGCTTACCCAGCTTTCCACCATCCCTCTGATGGCCGACCAACCTCATGAATATTAGGTAGGTTGGATTGCGACCCACTCCGATTCCTATTCATACATAGGTCAGTTCGCAAAATAATTTAGTGCTGGCAAAAAGTCAGTACGCAAATTGTGACTGCTGTTTGCAACTACATTTTTTAGTACATCTGGCCGAAGGACTAATACCAAGCAGAGCCCAACAAAAGTTCAATCTTTCTAGATTTTATGATGAAAGCCATGTGCATGACATAGAAAAGTGGTGCCACACTGTAAGTCATGTATTTAGTCAACAACTCTAAAACAAAATGTGAGATTTCAATTCTATTGCGACTCAGGCCTTCAATGTGATGGTGCTCCTTGTACTTTGGAAGGGCTGCCAGATCTTTGTCATCTCCGAATATGAATGAGGAAGATCAAAGAGGGATGATCTAATCCAGTACTTTCTTCTCTTTCAATGGCTCACGTTTTGGGCTGAAACCCCTCAAGGGTCATATTACCAAAGAAGGAGCCATGCTTGTAAATTCTGATAGTGCTGCGTGCTTGAAAACTGTATCCAGGTGCGGTCACTCTTGACATGCAGGTCAGTTCATATTTCCGAGAGGACGTTTCCTCTGCAGCTCCATCTTGTTGAACTTGATGCATTGACCATCGTCATCTTATCCAAAAAAAAGAAAATGTCTGTCTTAAGGATATCATCAATCTTTGCTATTCTTGCACTACAAGTTGTGAGTAGTAAAATTGTGAATTCTTCATCCAGGACGTGTGTTGCTTGAAGTCGTTTTTTAACTAATTTATCAAGACAGGACATACACAAGATTTTTTTTGTAGTTTTATATAGGCAAAGTTAGCGTCAGAGCATTAGAGCACTATACATGAGCATCGCATGGCGTTACATATTTTTTAGGTACTTTACAAAAGTACCAGACTCATACTTTTTTAGGCAAGGGGAGAGGGAGTGATTTTCATAGTATGTTGAGCCAAGGCCGGATTTGTACCTGGTTCTTCAGTTCCAATGTTGGTAGCTCTGACCGTTAGGCTACAGATTAAGCTGCGGTCCCAAATGGGCAACTTATTAGGAGCGAGTGTTGTCAGACCAAAGGATAGGCTTATTGTAAACATGGCACATGCCTCTGCATCAGCATTGTTTCCTTTAGGGGGCCCTTTTATCTGTTTGCCTCTGTGGTCATCATTTCATTAATACACTTTTCCTCAACGTTGCAGCCCTGAGGATTAAAACAATACACGGCTGAGCTTATTAAAACTGACAATGCAAGGCATACAGCAATAAAGTAAGAGACATTCTCATGCGGGTGACTGATCTTCATACAGGATGCCATATTCTTTCGCATATCATGAAAATAAATGGTATATGGTGCTGTGGATGATAATATTTTGCAATCAGAAAATCATGCTGAGACTGTATTGCATTTAGCCCTCTTTATTAAGTGCAATCATACCAGTTATGTACCATCCAGAAACATTAAAGGGAAGTATATATATAATTTTTCCTGGTTGCTTGGGTTGCGCAATAAGATCATTAGTTAATTGTAGCACATTGTATTTGGTTTACGAATTGCAATGTCCATGTAAGTTATTATATGTTAGAAGTGCTAAGCTTCAGAATTCCACAATATTAGAGCCATTTGTAATATGGATGGCAGTAACCCTGCAGCTCTTCATTTTAGTTGAACTCTGAGCTACTCCTTCACCACCACTGGTTCCCCGCACCAGGATGCCTCTACAGTGAAAATGTGCTAGGGATGCAAACAGCCCGAAGCCCGGCTAGTAGCACTGGTCAAAGTGATAACATAGGTCCAGATGTACGATGGGTTTTAGTTTTCATAAACTATCTGAATCGGTAAATTAGGAGGTTGGCATACACTAAAACCCCTTTTTCTGATTACTAAACACAAGCAATTCGGAAAACGTTTTCTGACTCATTAAATGTGTTTAGAAAAGGATACCACCAAAGGGGCATTCCTTCCAAATGCCTGTTTGGTACCCTATATTTCAATGTTTTACCACTGTAATCTGGTTACAAATTTTTAAAAAGTTACCACATCCCAAACTGGAGTGGTAACTGGTTTGCAAAAGTGAAACGGTTCCTTCGGGACCCCTTCTTCTTTGTGATTGTGAGAAAAAAGTTTATTGGTGGTAGACAGTGGTCCTCCAGGGGATCAATGCGAGCACTCAAACAAGCTTTTCAAAATATGTAAACTTGTTTTTAAACACAGCCATGGTTCCTTTAAGGATACAGGGCAGCATTTTTTTTTTAAACCTCTTTATTTAAAGGCAACCAGAGACATGGTGGTATGCTGACCCAGCAGGCCAGCATCCCTCTGATGGCCTCCAATCTGAGTGGGTCGCAATTTGCAACCTACCTCATAAATATTAATGAGGTAGGTCGGATTGCGACTCACTCCGATTTCTTATTTTGTGAAACGACCTATTCGTACATAGATTGGCTTGAAAAGTAATCCAGTGGTTGTAAAAAGTCAATACGCAAATTGTGACTGCTTTTTGCGACCAGATCTTTAGTGCATCTGTCCCATAGACTCACACCAAGTAGAGCCCAAAAAAACATCGCACTTGCTAGTTGTTGAAATGAAAGCCCCTTATATGACATGGAAAGGTGGTGCTGCACTGTAAGTCATATATTCAGTCAACAACCCAAAAGCGAGATGAGAGATTTCCATTCTATTGCGATTTAGGTCTTCAGTATTATGATGCTTCTTGTGCTTTGGAAGTGCTGCTAGATCTTTGTCATCTCTGAGTATGAAAGAGAAAGATCAAAAAGGGATGCTCTAATCCGGTCATTTCCCTCTTTCAGTGGCTCCTGATTTATGAACTGTGCTGAAACCTCTCAAAGCTCTTATGACCAAAGTAGGAGCCCAGCTTCTTTTGTAAATCTTGACAGTGCTGTGCGCTTGACTACAGCATCTAGATGCAGCATTACGCCAGCTGACCACACTTGACATGCACTCTCAGTTCATATTTCCGAGAGGATTTTTCCCCTGCAACTCCATCTTGTTAAACCTATGCATTGACCTTTGCCATCTTATCCAAAAACAGGAATGTTGGTCAGTCTTTAGGATATTTGTTAATCTTTGCTCTTCTTCTGCTTCAAGTTGTGAGGAGTAGAACTGTGATTTCTTCACTCACGACATGCAATGCTGGAAGTATTTTTTTTTTAACTAAAGAGTCAAGATTGGACATACACAATATTTTTTTGTAGTTTTATATAACTGAAGTTAGCCCCAGGGCATTAAAGTGCTATACATAAACGACTGATGACATCACACATTTTTAGGCACTTTACAAGAGTACCATACTATCTCACACCTTTTTTTTTTTTTTAGGCAAGGGTGATTTGCATAGAATCAGAGGATGCCTCTGAATCCATCCGTCAGGTGGTAGATAGAGGAGATACCGCCGCTTTGCTGCTATTAGATCTGAGTGCAGCCTTTGATACTGTGTTACACAGTTTGCTTCTTGAGCGGCTGCATAACTTTGGAATTGGTGGAAAGGTCCTGCAGTGGATAGCCTTCTTTTTACAAGACCCTTCTTTTCAGGTGGCACAAAAGCCCTATTCATCTAAGATGTTTCCACTGCAGCAGGGGGTGCCTCAGGGCTCGTCTCTGAGTCCAACACTATTCAATTTATATATGCGCCCCCTGGCTGACATAGTTGAGCGTCATGGCTCTTCTATCCTGTCGTATGCAGACGACACACAGCTGATAATCACTCTGTCTCAAGATGCTTCCAATTTTGCGCTAAAGCTTCACGACTGCCTGACGTAAGTGGCTGAATGGATGAGCCTCAGTTGCCTCAGGCTTAATGCCGGGAAGACAGAGGTGCTCATCCTTGGCAAACAACCCTCAATCTGGTCAACAGCTCGGTTGCCTGACTCCTTGGGTACTTTACCCATTCCCAAGCTGAAAGTAAAAAAACATCTGGTTTGATTCAGAGTTATCTTTTGATAATCAAATCACGAGTTTTGCAGGACAATGTTTTGGGATTTTAAAAATTTTGACAACAATTCTCGCTTTTCTGCCAGAAGCAGCCAGGAAGACAGTGGTCCAGTCTTTAATTATGTCTAGACTAGACTACTGCAATGTCTTCTATCTTGGGGTGTCCCAGGCGCGACTAATGAGATGTGTGCAGAATATGGCAGCAAGGCTATTGTTAAACCTGCCTAGACGCTCTTCCTCAGCTTTAGCTCTGGCACAGTCTTCTTTAAAGCCTTGTGTTACTGTTACAACATTCTTAACAATCAAGGTCCTAAATATCTTCGTTCACTGATTACACCTTATGTAGCCAAAAGGAATCTGAGATCAGCGGAAGCCTTTCTGGCATGCATACCTAGATTTCAAAGAGCCCGTACTGGAGGTGGTTCCTTTGTGTACATGGCAGCAAAAATTTGAAATTCGCTCCCTCTTCAGCTCAAGCACGAAACTTCTGATGTCTCCTTTAGTAAGAATCTCAAAAATAGGTTTTTTTTTTAGATCTGTCTAAGTCAGATACTGCTATTTGTTCTGCTTCTATGTCAGGACTGAAACCTCAGTGCTGGAACACGTCAGTTGACGTAGCTATGCAGTTTACAAATCATATTATTATTATTATCATTATGTTGATCAGAGGTCGGGACTTAACCTGGATCCTCAGTTCTAATGTTGCCAGCTCCGACCATTAAGTCACAGATCAAGCTGCAGTCACAAATAGGTAACCTACCTGGAGCGACTGTTGTCAGCCTAAAGAATGGGCTTATTGTAAATAAGGTGTATACCACTGCACCACTATCGTTCCCTTTAAGGGGCTCTTTACCTGTTTGCCTGTGTGATTATTATTTCATTAATACACTTTTTCTCTCAAGGTTGCAGCCCAGAGGATTAAACCAGTAGATGGCAGAGCTTCTTAAGACTGACATTGCAAGACATACAGCTATAAACTAACAGTTAGACTTGCTCATGCGGGTGACTGAGCTTCCTACAGGATACCATATTCTTTCGTATATCATGAAAATAAATGGTGGACATGGAGCTGTGGATGGCAATAATTTGAAATCAGGAAATCATGTTGAGAATATATTGCATCTAGCTCTCTTTATTAAGTGCAATCATACCAGTTAAATACCATTCAGAAACTGTGATGGGCAGTATATATAATTTTGTCCTGGTTGCTTGAGTTGCGCAATAAGATAAGTATTACATAACCCTGGACAGAACCCAAGGATTATCAATGTTTAAAAAAATCGATTGAGTCCTAGCATGCCCGTATCCCCCACAGCAAGAAAAAAGGCTGTAGCCTTACACTATGAGCCCGGATGAGCACAATCCACAGTAATGTGCTTCAGTATAGCGACAATGGCATGACACTTGAACCTAATAATTAACAAACAGAAGAAGTGAAGTTGCGTTATTCTAAGTCTCATTGAGTGGCCTATGTTGTCTTCTAAATAGCATTTCTGCGCCCTTAACACATAAAAGGACATTACATATTTCGTTGATTGCCTTTTGCTCAAATTCAGGATGATCAGCAAGTCTTCAGCATAAAATCAATTGGGCCAAAATTCTGGTCTCAAGCTGCAGGAAAGAAGCAGAAGTACTTATGTTCAATTTTTGTTGGGGCAGAGTCTAAATATTTGACTCAGGGGTTCGAAGCCACACAATCTCCATTTTATATGTGCCTCCAAGCAACTTCTTTAAGTTAGCCAGCTGTTGCCGTCCTCATCGGGCAGCGTTATTTTCTGTAAGTGACCATGCTCACTTTATCTTGTGTTATACGGTCAAAGTTGAGAATGTTCCAGAACATGTTGCACTGTGCTCTGTCCAGCCAAGACTTCAGCTTGCTTGGAAAAGGTATGAGACCATGAGTGAAAGAAGGGTGAAAGTTAGCTTTGATAACCTTTATGATTGTAGAGGCAGATGGACTCCTAGTTATGCATGTACCATGCAATGCGCATAAATTAGTGATGAACATTTTATTTAAAGCGTTATTAGGTGATATCTAGGTGACAAGAAGTCAGACAGCTAGACACTCAAATAGTTATATGTACAAGATGCATGTACAGTCTCCATGCCAGTGCCAATGTTCCACGTACATCAGTCTTTGACCTTTTGGAGAAGACTAAGACCTTTGATGTGCTACTGTTCAGTACCAGTTTAAAGGCCTTGCTATTGGCTGCCAAAGTGTCCAGAGATCTTTGTAGCCTTCTGTGTGTGCAGATTAACACTTAACACTCTTGTGTCATCAGCGTCCTGCAGAACCTGAAAATATTGGTAGAGTGACCTTAGCCTTAGCCAGGGGCCGATCCAAGACCACAGTGTAAATCCTAAACAAATATGGGGCCAGAAGACATCCCTGCATAAGACCCTGCTGGTATTAATGCGGTCAGATAATTAATATCCATTGATGCGTTTTATTTTTATCAAGAATATGGTGCCTGGATCATTCTGCATACATTTTTATCAATCCCCCAAGTAATAACCTGGTCATAACAGACCCCTATCCACACCATGAAAAGCCACGCTGTAGTGATACAAACATACAGCTATCGGACAGAAAGAATCCTATTTGATAGAACAGGAGGGGAATGTTTTGGCTTGCCCACTCTAAGGCCCCCAATACTATGCAGCAGAGATACCAGAGGTTTGCAATAAAGTTTACCAGCCGGTATGTCTGCTACAAAGTCCAGCCACTACGAGTTTTCCCCCCAAAATGCAGAATATCCTCTTGCACCCGATTTAACAGGTGTTTTTCTTCTTATCGCTGAATAAAATACTGATATCTGTGCGCGGTCTGAGCAGGTGGAAAATGTCAATGGAACTGGCGGTAAAGGGAGGAGGGTGTTAAAAGGGGGGCAAGAGTGAAGGGAAGGAACGCTGGTGGCTGTCTGGGATGAGCATATCTGCTCCTTCTGGATTGGTGCAGGCAACAGGTGGGGCTGTGAGGTGCTCCTTGCCACAGCCCTGTAGCCTCTCCGAGAGGCCTAGTATCTCTGGCACGGAATTATTGGGTTCAGAGACACTCATAGGCCCAAAACAGTCATTTTTTGTTTGAATCTGTTTATTGAAATTATACATTTTACAGAACAACAACAAAGCCATCGACAGTTAGTGCGAAATATCTCATAACACACAATGACAGTAAACAAGGCCGCATAAGAAACATGACATGGCAATGAGACAGAGGCAGATCACCGGGCGAATGGCTCATGATATTGCAGACAGATTCATACATATTGATAATAATGAATCAATAATCGTTTTACCAAAACAACTTAATAGGCCACCTGGCTTGGCCACCCAGCACTTCTTTTCACATCTGCCATCACTGAAGGTTAGCATGTGACGTACCCAGTGTTGATGACTTCAGAAAGTGTATACATGGAGGGCATCGCTATGAATAAGGCAGTGAGTAGCACCCAATAATGGCAGGGCACGTGCCTGGGGCCCCCACCACAGTGTTAGCGCTATCATTGGACTTGTGTGCTCGATTAGACTGCAGGTCAGATAGAATAGTATCCCAGTAAGTGGCGATGGGATATCTTCTCAGCCCCAGTGAGTCTTCTCTGTGCAGAGCTATGCTTTTGGCTTGTGCCCAATTAAGCATTGATCGTTCCCAACCTATGAGCAGTGAGGGTTCAGAAGATCTCCATCTGCGTGTGATGAGGCGCTTGGCCATTATAAAGCCCAAGTCTAAGAAACGGGAGGTTACCCTGTGTTTCTTGTTTCTACAATACAATCCCAAGAGACATATTTCCCACTTGTGCAAATATGGGCGCTCAGTGCATGCAGATAATCCGGATGTGATGCTAGTCCAGTAGTTATGTAAACTGGGGCAGGCCCACAGCATGTGTAGTAGGTCAGCATCTATGAGGGCACAATGCGGGCAAGCTGCATCCACCGTGATATAAAACCGGTTCACCTTGGCAGGTGTGAGATAAGCCCTATGTACTATGTAAAGCTGAATAAGCTTAAACTGGGTATTGGGCAGCATATGCTTTGGGCCCTCAAGTAAAGCAGCCCTTTCCATATTGGCACATGGGCGTGCTAAGTCCACTTCCCAGCGTTGCCGTAGAGGGAGAAGTTGTGGAATAGTGTGGGATCACCGGATTCATCAAACCAACGTATGAGGTGTCTACCCCTATTCATTACATGCAAATATTGGATAGTGAGATGAATGGTCGGTTCATTAGTCAGATCTCCCCAGGAATATGCGATGTTACATCGCATGCGCTACAACGCATGCGATTACAATGCGGTCGTTACAACGACTGCGTTGTTACAACGCAAATCATTACATCGCAAGTCGTTTCTACGACTTGCTGTAGGGGGCTTGCTGGACTTAGGAATAGTATAATTTACTATTCCAACTCCAGCGTGTGCAACAGTAGGGAAGGTGTTGGAATAGTAAATTATACTATTCCTTAGTTTAGCGCGCCCCCTACAGCAGGTCGTAGAAACGACTTGCGATGTAATGGCTTGCGTTGTAACAACGCGGTCGTTGTAACGGCCACGTTGTAATCGAATGCCTTGTAGCGCATGCAATGTAAACGCTGTTTCCCCTCCCCAGTGATTGCCTAGCATGGCAAGCAAGAAATGGCCCAAAAACAGTCATAATTGCAAATTGCTTTATTTCAATTAATGGTCTGGGTGAATAACGCAATTCATAATGAGGCTCTAAGTCCTCCAAAATTAGTTTTGCATAGTCTCAGGCCTCAACATCCAGAATTGCAATGAGGAGATAATTAGTGGGGTACTCTATGCTCCCTTTCTTGAAAATAGTATGGAGTGTAGAGTCTCTCCAGGAGTCAGGTAGGGTTGTACATTGAAACACCGCATTAAATAGTGGTGGAAGCCATTTTATCCTGGTCTGTATGGCCAGAGGTGTAGCTTGGCCAGTAAGATTGGGGAGTGTGAGCTTTAGATTTTCCAAGAATCATGCTAGCATATAATGTTAAAATACATTATGCGACAAGCAGGGTGAAAGAGGAAGGCTAAAAGGGCAGTGGAAAGGGAGGTAAATGCGAATTGGTAGGGGTACTGAGAGAAAAAACTATATTTTGTAAAATAACTAACACTTTTGAAGGCTTACAAAACAGCGTTGTCTGTGTGTAGGTAAAAATTCCTTTTGAAATCCGACACCTCACCATTCCTTACTAAAAGCACCTGTACTCAACTATTTACCATAAAATACATTTATTGGGGGTGGGGAATTAACACTCCAAACACTCCCCTGATGCTACGCCCCTGTTTATGTCGTTCTTCAAAACTAAGATACGGTCTGGCACACCACTCTGCCTGCAGCAGCTATACAACTATGGATTCAGTACTATCAATATTCGGCCCAGTCATTTAGTTTAAATTGAAATTACCTGCCATTACCTCTTCAAAGAATACATTGATTATGTTTACATTTCAAAATGATTAAAAAAACGCTGTGTATTTGTCTTCTTTAACCCATGTGTGAATATTTAAATATGGGTTTATAACAAGCAGCCATGGTTTCCAATTTGTTCCCTATCTTATTGCTAAACAGACATATCACATGAAAATATAAGACATTTTGGGGCATATTTACGAAAAAAAGTGTAATGCACATAGTAACTAAAGTTGCTGTATTACATTGCACTAGGGGGAGAGTGTTGGTCAGAGCAATATTTTCTGTGTCTGAACTGGGGTGGTGAAGTGAACTAAGGAATGATGATGGATTCAACCCAGATCTGTGACTGGGCGAGAGTGTCTCAAAAGTTTCAGCGCTCCGTCGATCATCTCCTTGTGTTTGCTTTGTTCACCCTAAATTGGCAGAGTATGCCCAGACGCGGGTCCCTTGCTCACTTTGCCACTGGATTCAAACTAGCCTGGCAGATGAGGGATGTTACCCTGAAACCGGTCCCAGGATGCATGTTTCCGGTCCAGGGAACACCTGGCTTGGCAGCTCAGGCTGGACTGTGTTTGCTGTGAGTCCTAGTAGTCATTGTCCAAGGCTTAGCCTCAAAAACAATTATTTTCAAGAACAGAGGAGATAAAGGCACATTACATTAAACATTTTGCCTATTGATTCTATGTCTCTTTCACAGACCTAAATGGTACCTACATACTGTCAATAAGAGGCCTTGTAAGTCTTGCAAATGTGTACATAAAGTTTAACATGATGGACATACATGATAGCTACAGCTAACTCAAATGGACAGCATCACTGAGCAACTGCTAAATAGAATTGTAACAACGCAAACGCTTACAATTTGCCTTCTAAATCTAGTGCTTGTGTTCAGCCATATGAACTACAAAACATGCTGAATGAGTAGGAAAGCAGATAGCAACTAAATATGTCAGGTTTTTGCTGATGATGGTCAGGTTGTGTTGAGGTCACAGCACACTGAAATGAATGTTAACATAAAAGCCGGTACGGATAACATATCTAGTTAGCTTTGAGGGTTTTGAAATTCCTTTCCCCTAGTCATGTTAGTTATATTCACATAAGTTAGCATAGTGTGACTAACTAGTGTGCACAGATTCTTGTGTTTGCGGCCTACTAATTTACGCCTGCAGTATAAAGGCCCGCTTGGCTAAGGTACCTCCATCTTGGATTTCGTAATCATTGCCTGTTTGTATTTCTGTTCATGTTAGGCCTAGACATGAAATCGCTTGCTTCAGCAGAACACTGCCTTTTGTTATATTCTCTGTCTACATGTCCAAGGTTACAGCTGCACTCGCTAATAAGGGTGAGATTGTTTTTACATTCCGATGGAGACACTTCATGATGCTCCCACGTTGGTAAGATGCTGGGATTCGACTAAGCGGCCTTGGGCCGCTGATAACACGACCCACTGGCAGGTGCAGACTCATCTCTCTGTACCTCCTTTGTTCGAGTCTGGCTCTGGCCGGTAGTTTTCCATTGTGGGCGTGGCCAAAGTCCCCCGAGAGGTTTATCATGTATTAACGAGTGTTGCGTCTTCAGTCCTCTCGATGCTCTCCCTTGGGTGAGGTTCTGATGGGGCTCCTCTATAGAGATTTATGCTAATAAACGTTTGTTGTATCTTCTCCACTGTCTAACCAACTCTTCATTTGGGAAGGCAAAGTAGGTGGTAATAACCCGCGTAGCTGTAGCATTCTGCCACGTCCTTCAGATGGCGCCCGAACAGGGACTCCGCTTTAGGGCCCCCTTATCTGTAATCAGATCGTAGGGGCCGGGGTGGTACTTGGTCGGACAGGCGGATCACGGGCCCCCATGTACAAGACCGAGTTTGGTTCTTACAGCTGCTCCCCGATCGGGCGGATCCCCGGCTAGTGGCCCTTGACCGGAGTCCTCAAGGCGAAACCTTGGAGATGACCGTTTGGTCCGAAGAGTTGGCAGTGGAGAACAACCTGTGACCTGTGTGCACCAGGTGAGTGATTTGATTTGTGGAAATTGGCGCCATTATATGGTGGGTCGGTGGACCCTTGAGGAACACAGAGTGCGTGTGAGCAGTTCACTGGGCCGATCGGAAATTGGCTATTTTGTGTAAAAGGGTCCGGGAATGCTCACAGGTAATCTGCCAGATCTTTGGTGAATTTATGGGAGACTTTGGGAAAGACACACGTCTTCGGAGAGGTCCGCGGCAAGCTCCGGAAGGCTCTGGGAAAAGTCTGCAGCAACTCTAGCCAGAAGGGTCCCAGATATGGTCCGGGGAGGGCTTCGGAATGATCCGAGGACGGTTAGTGGTGTAAGTCTGTTCTTTCCGGCCTCCTGGGTAGTCTATGGACTGCTGTGTTTTGTTTTTATCGGTCTGGGGCTGAGACCAGTCCTCTGGTGTAGACATGAGCCGACGGGCTATGTCCGGCATTGTATTTGTATGGTGTAGACACGTGTTCTGTATTGCATAGACACTAGCCAATGGGCTGGGTCCTACACTTGTAATGGTGTTCGAAACTGATTCTGGTCTTGTATCTGACGGGTCTGTGGACTCGAGTATGATGTCTAGGAATTGTTTTTTTTTTTATGTGTCGTAGTTGTGTGTTCTAGGGCGGTGTAATTCGGAGACCAGTATAGATGATGACGCGGATGTGGTGAGTGCGTGAGAGCCCACAAACGGTCTCCGGACAGTTGATTTTCATAAAGGAGTGATCGTTGTTGCTTTGATTATCTTCATGATTGTGTGAATTGTTCGTATATCAAATATTGTGTTTGTGCTTAATTGACAATGCCTTGTTTTAGTAAATTGGGATGTTTTGGGTGAAGTTGTCGCTCTGCTGAGGCGCGGTTGGAGGAGCGCCAGCCCGCACCTCCGGAGGGCACACCGAGTTTCGATATTTATGTCAAACATGGTATTGCCCCTATTATGTTTAATACCCTGTGGAATAAATATACTAAAGACAATGTTGAATTGCAATGGCCGCTTACTGGTTCATTCGATGAACAGAAAATAAATTACTTGCAGGACAAATTGTTTTCTAGGCGGAGTCGGCAGTCAATGTTTGATTCCTTGAGGGTCTGGCAGAAGGAAGCCAAGCAGCGACGTTTGAGGGAGGAGAAAGTGGCTAGGAGAAAAGAGACACAGACCATTACACAGAAGGCAGTAGCTTACGACAGGGCAAAAACAGAGAGAGGGATAGAATGTGAAGATAGGAGGTTTCGGTTACAGGTGAATAAAAGCTATGTTACTAGAGAGGAAGGAGAGGAATTGATTGAGGACCTTTTAAATTCCCGCTCACCGCCGCCATATGTCCCACAACGAATATACCCTACAGCTCCTGGTTCCTCTGGTTTAGCTGTAGGGGCAGTTCTTCCCGACACCCACGATATAGCTGCCTTGACCCCCCATCCCCGACAGGGAGCTGATGCCCCTCTGCTCGTTTCCTCTCCTTTTTCACCTTCTTTACTGGATGCCTCTGGGGAAGGGCTTGGTTCTGTATTTGCCTCATCCTCTGCGAGTGTCACTCCTCAGTCAGCGATGCAGACCCCCCGCGCGTGGACACCCCGAAACCGAACAATTACTGATGCTGGATCCTCTGAGGAGAGTGCTGATACGTTCAGCGATAGGAACAGAAGAGAAGCAGGTTGTGGCGAATCAGGCAGCTCAGTGGGCTCGGCACCCGATTTATAGTGTAGAAGATATTTGGAGTGTGATGAAGGATTATGAGCCTTTTATGCAGCAACACGCTCTTAAGCACATGTCGATCACTCTGATTGAGTTGTGGGAACAGTGTTTTCAGGGAATGGCACCACAGATTATTTATGACATACGAGACAGAGTGTACATGACGGACATGGCCCCGAATGAGGTTTTTAGTAATGTAACTACACTGGCGGGTTATAGAGGTCGATTGCATCAGAAAGTCCCGTCTCTAGGGGTCCAGCACACTATGAGAGAGGTACACCCCATCTATCATCCAGAGGTTTCGGAATTGCGTGACGCCGCAAATACGGTAATCAGACAGCGAGTTGATGCTCGATTCCAAGAACAATGGGTTTATACCCCTTGGAAGAGAAGTGAGGTTCTTTCTTTGAAGAGTCAGTTACCCGACCCGAGGAAGAACCCGACTGCATACTATAAGGAGTTGACGGAAGCGGCCTCTTCTACCATAATGACGTTAGCTGACATAGAGATATTCTTCGGTTTGTTGGTACCAGTTGATATTTGGAGACAGGTACATGATCAGGACCATGCGCGAGAGTTGGGTGGAACATGGGATGAGATCAAAGCATGGGATAAGGAGCGAAAGCCTGGTGAAAAACCGAGGGCAGAAGTACTAGCCTTACCAGGACGTATCATCACTTACATGCACTCCCTTATCCCGCCGAAGAAGGTGGATTGGGATAAGTTGACAGCATGCCGACAGAAGAAAGACGAGAGTGTGTCTGATTTCTTTACCAGGTTCGAAGGGGTGTTTTTGGATTTTAGTGGCCAAGACTTGGCACAGGAAGGTGGGGTTCGACTATTCGTCAATAGGTTTGTCACCAATTTACTTCCTGAGATTGCTGCTCGATTGCAAGCAGCGGAGAGTACTTGGACAACGTCCACCACATCAGTGATACTGAGTATGGCTCAGTACTACGAACATAGAGAGAATGAGAATAAGGACAGAATGGAGAAGAAAGCAAAGGATTTAAAGACGAGGGTATTGTTACAGCAAGTGGCAAGAGGGGGAGGTAGAGGACGTGGTTCAGGTTTTGGCCCTCCGGGGTCCCAGATCCGGTGGAGGTGGTGCTTCGAGAGCGCCTCTGGGATTGAACCAGTGCGCCAACTGTAGAAAGGAGGGGCATTGGAGGAGCGTGTGCCCGGAACTGCAGTCGAGAGGAGAGAATGAGAGAGGCAGAGGTTTTGGAAGTAGGGGGCGCGGAGGTATGGGACGAGGAGACATGCACAGGGAAAATACAGGAGGAAATAGACAGAGCGGGAATTATTTTGATGGTACAGGGGGACGCCAGTACTGTCATGATGGCTATAACATGGATGACGTGACTGGATTTTCACATGGCTAGGATAGCCAGGGACAGAGCAAGGGACCAGTTCCGGTACCTGTAGATCAGCAAGGACCGTATGTTACTGCAGATCTGCAAGGTTCCACTGAGAAATTTTTAGTTGATACAGGCGCTATGAATAGCTCTGTTTTCCATTCTCTGGTCCCAGGGGCAGCTCTGTCCGGCCATAACAACATTTCGGTGGGTTTTTCAGGTGTACCAGTTGTTAGCCCCATCTCTAAACCTCTTTCTCTGACGCTTGGTCCATATACAGTTGATTCACCGTTCTTGTTGACATCACACTGTGGGGAAAATCTGCTGGGACTGGATTTCTTGAAAAGGTTGCATGCGACTATACATTGTTCTCCGGACGGTGTTTACCTTACTGTAGGTCCGCAAGTTGTCCTTGCCAGACAATGCTTCGCGAAAGACGATCCTCTTCCCCCTGAGTTCAATGAGGTGCCACGCGAGTTGTGGGCCACGGGTGACACAGATGTGGGGTTACTGAAGATTCCACCTGTCTCTATCAAGGTGAAGACTGATGCCAGGTTACCTCGAATTCCCCAATATAAAATTTCACAGGCAGGAGAACAGTCCTTATTGCAGATTATTCAAGATTTAATACAGTCAGGGGTCGTGGAGGAGACAGTATCGAATGTGTGCAATAGCCCTATTCTTACTATTCTGACTCTTCTGACGTCATACCAGACGTGTACTGTTTTGTAATAGACCTGCGAGAGGTTAATAAAATAGTGATTCCTCAGTATCCTGTGGTATCTGACATCACCACTATACTGACTATGGTCCCACCGACTGCAAAGTTCTTCTCTGTTATAGATTTAAAGAACGCCTTCTTTAGTATACCAATTCACACAGATAGCCGTCATCTTTTCGGATTCTCATTATCTGGCCGCAGTTTTAGATTCTGTCGTGCTCCACAAGGGTATACTGAAAGCCCCAGTATTTATAGTCAAGCCTTAAAGGCACAATTGGATTCCTTGGAACTCCCTTCTGGTAACGTTTTATTGCAATATGTGGATGATCTGTTGGTTGCTTCTGATACAGAAGAAGGTTGTAAGGCAGCCACAGTTACATTATTGATGCATTTGGCACAAAGTGGGCACAAGGCGTCTCTTTCTAAATTTCAGTACTGTCGACAGGAGGTCACCTATGTAGGTCACCTCCTGTCGAAGGAGGGTCGCAGACTAACACCTGAACGTATAGCTGCAATTACTAATATGTCTGTTCCTAAGACCCAACGCGAGGTACGCGTGTTTTTGGGTATAACTTCCTATTGTTGTCAGTGGATTCCTAACTTCTCCCTACTAACGAAACCCCTTCTTTACCTTACCACTAAAGATGTGCATGAACCTTTGCCTTGGACACCTGCATGCCAAGAAGCTTTTGACCAGTTGAAGACTGCGCTTTGCTCTGCACCTGTGCTTGACACTCCTGATTACCAGAAGCCTTTTATGCTTTACGTACATGAGGCGGAAGGTTGCGCGCTCTCAGTGTTAACAGGGGTTCGGAGGTAAGCAGAGACCCTGCGCCTACTTTTCTGCCATTCTTGATAACGTCGCCAGAGCGCTCCCAAGCTGTCTGAGAGCCGCAGCGGCTGTTGCGGTGTCTATTAGACAATCAGCAGGGCTCGTTCTTGATACTGACCTCACAGTGATGGTACCGCACGCTGTGGACACATTATTGAATAAGACAAAGACACATCACCTCACCAGTGCACGTCTTACTGGATATGAATTGACACTATTTGCTCCACATGTCACTATAAAACGGTGTGCTACTCTGAATCCAGCCACATTACTACCCCTCCCTTCGGGAGAAAAGGACAATGATGTGCATGATTGTTTGTTTCAAATTGAGGAGGAAACTAAAGGACGGGTAGACCTGACTGATGTTCCCTTATCTGAACCCCAAGGGGAACTATATGTCGATGGCTCGTGCTTTAAATTACCGGATGGCACCACCACTGCAGCATATGCGATCACCACACTACATATAGTAGTTGAGACTTCCCGGGTCCCCTATCAATCAGCGCAGGCAGCAGAGTTGGTCGCTCTTCTACGGGCTTGTGAGTTGAGTGAGGGATTGACTGTTAACATTTACACTGATAGTCAGTACGCCTTCGGCGTGGCGCACACATTTTGGGCGCCTGTGGGCAGAGAGAGGACAAAAGATACAGCATGGTCCGTTGATACTTAGACTGTTATCGGCACTGACACTACCTGAGAAATTGGCTATTATTAAATGTAGTGCACACAAAGCTGTGGTGGACGATGTAGGCAGAGGGAATGCGTTTGCGGGCCAGACAGCCAAAGAAACAGCGAGATCGAAAATGAATAAAATGTTTGTGGCAGGGCCAGCTAGATGGGTGGCAGACAACGGGATGTTCGAGGATACAGTGGAAAGTGTGAGGGACATACAGAGTGAAGCGACTGCAGGTGAACTGATAACATGGAAGGAAAAGACAGGACGCATTGATGAAAATGCTTGCTGGTCTGACTTATCTGACAAACGCAGGTGGTTACTGCCTGATGCGTACGTTCTTCCTGTAGTTACCATGGCACATGGACCGGCACACATAAGCGCGAAGGGCATTTGCAAATTGTTAGATCCGGTATGGCAGAATGATAATATTTCTAAGGTTGCAACACATCTGGTGAAACACTGCATGGTTTGTCTGAGACATAATCCTGGAAAGGGTACCCCTGTCCCGGCTGGTAATTTTGCCCCGCCTTCGTTCCCTTTTGAGGTGATTCAAATGGATTACATTGAAATGGAACGTGTCAATAATTTGAAGTACGTCCTAGTGGTGGTTTGCGCGTTTAGTAGGTGGGTGGAGGCTTACCCGACGAAAGAGAATACAGCCATAGCGACAGCAAAAGCACTTTTAAAGGAGTATTTTCCCCGCTACGGTTTGCCCCGAGTGATCTGGACTGACAACGCAAGTCATTTTAATGCTAGAATAATGGAATATGTATGCAAAGGCTTGCAGATAACACAGAAATTTCATGCTGCCAATCACCCCCAATCCGCAGGTCTAGTAGAAAAATATAACGGTACTCTTAAGCTAAAAATAGCAAAGATACATGAAAGCACAGGACTAAAGTGGCCCGATGCTTTGCCTTTGGCATTGTTGTCTACGAGGGTGTCAGCACACTCGAGGACTGGTTTATCACCCTATGAGGTGATTTTTGGGCGTCCTGCTAATGTATGGAGAGTCCCGAGGCCAAAGAAGTTTTCTGAAATAGAGTATCCTCTTTTGATCGATTATTTGTATGCCTTGTCTAAAGATCTTCGTTCTGATCATCAACAGATATCTGCTGCCTTACAGCCACTGCCAGAGGGGCCCGGACATCAGATCCAACCTGGAGATTTTGTAGTCGTCCGCAACTTCCAGCGCAAGTCCAGCCTGGAGCCGAGGTGGTGTGAGCCGGTCCAGGTACTACTAGCGACAAGAACAGCAGTAAAGGTTGAAGGTCGGAGGAACTGGGTGCATGCCAGCCATGTGAAGCGTGTGCCCCTGCCATACGATTCGTGGGTAAAGGACGGGATCGCGGACCAAGAGGGAGAGCAGATTCCTCGCTTTGTTCCTTTTTCTGATGCCCGGTTGAGAGGGGCGCAGACCGACAAAGAAGGTGAAGAGGCTGTGTTAGAGGTGACCCCCTCTGAAACAAGGGTTGCTTCGGATACACCGGGTTCTGTGCATCGAGCCCCTGAGTCCCGATCCCCAACTGAAAGTGAGCCTGCACCTCTGTTTGTTAATCAGGAGGTTTCCGGGCGTGATAGGTACAATCTGCGGCCCGACGAAAGCACAGTGCGCCAGCAGGGCAATACAGGAGTTAGGGAAGGACTTGAGTTCAGGGAACGAGTGCTGTGTCCCTGGCGCTTGTTAGATTAGAGTGAAGAATACTGGTGCATTGCCTGAGACACTGGACAGGATCGTTGAGGGTATTTGCCCCGGAGGGTGGTTGCCCTATCATGAAAGAAAGCCTTTTTCCTCATCTCTTTTCCTGAGTTGCAAGCTGTGCAGCTCCACCGCGGGAACAGTGAACATTTGATGAACGATAGGAGCCTGCCTGTGAGGCTCAGATGGACACAGGGAGAAGACTCCCCTCTGGCTGGTTGTACAGTGGCTCCAATTCTTTAACTACTTTTTAGCAATGTACCCTTTTGGTCGTCCCACTCCTGAGGAGGAGCAGCCCTTTGCGGCTCCTCGCCCTAATTCCCATGGTCCCGTTTGGTCCACCTGGTCCTTCAAGACTAAAGTAGTATTTGTGTTGATAATATTGCTTTTTCTGTTATTTGCGTTAGGAATATTGCTTTTTTTGGGGGTACAGCATCCTGTGCATACCCTGAAAGGTACTACTCCAGCCCCAATGGAACATGCATTTCTTACTTTGGCCCCGCATAAGGAACGACACAGACAAACGTACAGTCAGAATGCATTCATTCAGATGCTTCATCAAGTCCACAGCATTACCAATGTTACGGAATGTTGGGTGTGTGGTCTACTTCCTTCGGTCATGCACAGAAATGATTTACTGATCTCAATGCCTCTGTCATATTTAGGTAGTTGTGAGGCCTGGTTCCAATTACTCTCTATGGTCTATAAGCATTATTATGCAGACACAATGAAGATGATGCAAGCTGATTATGAAGCAGTTCTGGAGTATATAGTGGTACATCAGGGATATACGCCAGGGCCAGATGGAAAGGAGGGTACCCTACACCCTGATGCATGTATGAATGTATTTACAGTCCATGAAAATGTTACTTGGTTACAAAATGAAGTACTGGATTTCCAAGGATTTAATGTCACTGAATATTTTAAATGTTTTCAAAAACGCAATATCACTGAAGATAAGGCTATGCCTGTTCCTGTAATTAGTTCAACAGCGAGCTTCTGTGTCCAAGGGTCAGGGAATGTTTCTGTAGGATGGAGTCATTGTAATTATACTTATCAACTAAATACGACTTGTAGCCCACCACTACTGACACCTCCGAACGTGTACTTTATCTGCGGGGAACATGCTTATACGTGGCTCCCCGGGGGGTGGTCCGGTCAATGCTATTTTTCTTTCCTCCTGCCTCCTGTTTATATTGCTCCGCCCACATATCATAGAGATCATAAGTTGCATCGTAGGGACCTTCCTGCACACCGGGTTAAAAGGGTGATAAATGCTGATGACAAAGATCAAACAGATACTTCTGTGCAGCAATTCATAGATATCATGAAGGGTATTGTACCATTCTGGGGTCCCATATTCAATAGTCGCAATATACGTCGCCTTGCTAGAGTAGTAGAGGGTGTCATCAACACCACTGCAGAGATATTAACGAATATTACAGTTGAGCTCCAAGCTGCGAGACTTGTTTTGCTTCAGAACCGTATGGTTTTGGACGTTCTCTTAGCCGATAGGGGCGGAGCATGCCGCGTCATCGGGAGCAGTTGTTGTATATATATTCCTGACTCTGCTCCGACTGTTAATTTAGCAATCCAGAAGTTACATAGAATTGCGTCTGAATTACATGAGGATAATCTTTCCTGGTCTTTGACAGGATGGCTTTGGAGCCTATGGGCATCATGGGGTTGGAAGATTCTCGTAGTTCTGATAGGTATTGCAGGTGTTATCTTCTCCTGTTGCCTTTGCATCCATTGCCTTCCGGTGTGCTGTACATATTGCATAAGTAAACTCACCCCTACTGTTCCATTGCCTAAGACTGATACTAAATGTTCCCCTATGATGCTGCAAGAAATACAGTCACTTATGCTTATAGACGAAGGTATATTTGAATGCTGAACATGTTGTTTTGATGTTTGTATCCCTTTGTTTTGCTTTCCCTGATAACTCATTTATGATGATGCATATTTTTTGTTAGACGATACAGACCCTGCCGGATGGCCAATAAAGGCTTCGCACTAGTTAGCCTCCTATGCTAAAAGGAGGGTCTGAGGGTTTTGAAATTCCTTTCCCCTAGTCATGTTAGTTATATTCACATAAGTTAGCATAGTGTGACTAACTAGTGTGCACAGATTCTCGTGTTTGCGGCCTACTAATTTACGCCTGCAGTATAGAGGCCCGCTTGGCTAAGGTACCTCCATCTTGGATTTCGTAATCATTGCCTGTTTGTATTTCTGTTCATGTTAGGCCTAGACATGAAATCGCTTGCTTCAGCAGAACATTGCATTTTGTTATATTCTCTGTCTACATGTCCAAGGTTACAGCTGCACTCGCTAATAAGGGTGAGATTGTTTTTACATTCCGATGGAGACACTTCATGATGCTCCCACGTTGGTAAGATGCTGGGATTCGGCTAAGCGGCCTTGGGCCGCTGATAACACGACCCACTGGCAGGTGCAGACTCATCTCTCTGTACCTCCTTTGTTCGAGTCTGGCTCCGGCCGGTAGTTTTCCATTGTGGGCGTGGCCAAAGTTCCCTGAGAGGTTTATCATGTATTAGCGAGTGTTGGGTCTTCAGTCCTCTCGATGCTCTCCCTTGGGTGAGGTTCTGATGGGGCTCCTCTATAGAGATTTATGCTAATAAACGTTTGTTGTATCTTCTCCACTGTCTAACCGACTCTTCATTTGGGAAGGCAAAGTAGGTGGTAATAACCCGTGTGGCTGTAGCATTCTGCCACGTCCTTCAGCTTGTGTAGGTAGAAATTTTAATGAGATCTGTAAACTGGTCTCACCCCCACCCCTGAGTCAAATTACAACTCTGCGTGACCAATGGTCAATGCATCATTGATGGTGCCAGCAAATGTAGTAGGAGGTACCAATGCTGCAGGTCCAAGCAAGTTAATTGAGCAAATATGTTCCCAGCCTGTTGCCACTGCAGCTGCAGAGGGAAGGATTCAACACTGATGCATTTCCAATGCCATAGCACTATGACAGAATGAATTCCCGGTTGATTAAAAAAAAGCATTTAGCAGAATTGGTATACGCTAGTCAAATGGGTATCCAAGGGAGCCAACAGTACATTCATGTCAGAAGACACTCCCTTGGCAAACCGAGACACAAATCCACAGCCAATTCATACGGGCACGAAAGACAGCAGAACACAGGTTGTAGGCAATGATGCCACACTGGCCTAAAGAACAGAAACCAATTTCGTTTAGCTCCAGAAGCCGCTCTGTACTGAAGCACTGAACCATATGTTCACGTCACAGCAGCACCAGTGGCAGTGACTGATCCATTTTGTCTTCAACTTGGACAACCATAGCTGGTTTCCTACAACACAAATGCAGTCCCCGCTGCCAGGCGAATCAAAAGCAGTATGCCTTCACAAAAGTTTGTAAGTTCGTTATGAGCAACAGTTGGAATTACACAGACCTGTGTCTCAAAGTAGCCGACTACACCAGAGATAAACAAGTTTAAATAAAGTGTAAGCCTACCTTGCTATTCCACATGTACAAGATACGAGGAACCAGTTCCCCTACATGCTGTGCCAAGTAGGTCGGACGTTCCGTATCTCTCTTGGATGCAGACGTTCAAAATTGTAAATCAAACAGCTCTCTGGTGTAAGTTGAGGCCATAACTATTTGGAACAGCATAATGAATGTAATCGCACAGACCGTTGAGTCAACTCCCTAACATGTCGTGCAGGTGCAGAAATTAACTTGTGTACACCAAGGCTAAGTTTTTTTTAACTCAAACTACATAAGTAAAGGGAACTCACTAACTACTGACAGCCTTGATCGTGAGCCAGAACTTCAAAGTCTTCCGAAAATGAAAGTGAAACTCAGTCGTTTCAAGTTCGCATAGGCACAGCCATGATTTCATGACATGTTTGTCACCTACGCATATTGCAAATCCAAGTTCAGTGTTCAACAGTACAGACTTTGCCCAGACAGCAGGACAATTAAACCTTGTGTATGAATCACAATTGGTTTGTACATACACAACTCATCAAATGTAGGTGTATGCGCGTGCACATTAACATTACAGCCAATGTCTTTCAAGTAAATACCTGTTTTATGTGATTACATCAAGGAATACAGAACACATATACATTACCTAAATGTAAATACATGTACACATTCATTGTAACGTGCAACATATGCCACAATGCTTTTGGAGTTTCAAGGAGATTTAACTGAATCATGAAGGGAATTTGTAAACATACCTTTCCGATATATCACATCTCTGTACAATTGCATGCCTCCATTCCCCCTTAACATCTCACATGATACACAATGGCCACATAAGTACCAGTCCAACAAGATCAACATAAAACTGTGCAGACCAACAGAGTGTTGAAGGAATGTGAGGCACTCACTTGCTTGTCTGGTGAGTGGTACAGTTTACTGTAGTGGCGGAGGACCACTTCCACCAGGGTTTCCAGTTCCCCTGGGTAGAAGGCACAGCTCATGATGGCTCACAGAGATGGCAAACAGCAGCTGGAGTAGAGGAGGTGTAGATCGGAGCAGTGTCAGGAGGCAAGTGGAGTGTATTGTTAACCTCAATGTATTTGTACACAACATGGGCGGTCTTAGCCATGCACGGACACCGCCATTGGTCCATGACTTTCAAAATTCGCCAATGTGATACAAAGTATTCAGCTTCCGCGTGCGAGACTGCCTTTCTCGTGCCAATATCTGGTAGAGATTGTTGTTTTTCGAATGTCTGTGAACCGACACCAGGCAGTGGCCATCTTGTTAGCTGTTATTTTTCAAATTGCAAAGGCTAAACTAAGGCTTGCAATCCAAGTAATTTTTTTTTAATGTTTTTCAAAATTGAGCTGAAAATTGTCATGAAAGGGGCGTAGCTGACAGGGTTAATATCCTGGCTTCCCATCTGACTACATTATGGACTCATGAGTGACTACTATAGTGTGACTACACATTTGAACTTTGCTGAGTGAAATTCCAACATGGAAAATCTCATGGATGATTATGTGACCATAAGAGTTTGGCAACTACAGTCACTGCAGATGCCAATTGTACAGAAATGTAAAACGCTAAAACATGATATTGTCCATTGCGATTATCTCTGTACGAAAACCACTACTGAAGGCACATGAATCAATAGGGTCTGGAATCACAGAGTTCTCGGAGAATACGCCACAGAGACTCTGAGCGTTGGTGCCATGGCACATAGGCACCTATGTGTAACAGCCAGAGTGTGTTCATACAGACAGATTCGAACAAGGACTGCTCTCACCACAAGCATGTCAGCACTCGCTGGCCCGAGTGTTAGGAGGACCCTGGTCAATTCAATGTACAAGTATAAGCATGTTCCAACATGGATTCAGAGGGGGTACAGCTTGTTACTGGAGGGAGCAATGCTGGGTCTGCCACTAACAAAATCATACATTTCATATAAACCAGCAGTGTGTCGAACCACAGTAACGCTGGCAGCTATTTGGTCAAAAGGGGCCACCATGTGACACGTTGTTGTGTTTATCGATTTTTGAGTCTGTATCCAACGTTCCACATAAAAAATCATTGATGTAGAGGCCCGATGCTTGTGATATGGAGTAAAACATTTCAAAGGTGTTCCAATACCCAATTGTCTGATACAAACTGTGAGATTTAGGGCAGAAAGGGTGCTTCACAAGTGTAGGATTTAAGCTCCGTATTTGTTACGCCAGTCACTGGAATCTATGTCAAGACAATTGTAATTGACACTTGTGCGAACATTGTACAGTATGTAGAGGGTATCTAGTACTGTCCAGAGCGTTCACAGTACAGGGGAAAATGGGTCAAATATGATACTTTAGCCCATTATCAATGTGAGACATTGATTGTTTCTAAAGAACATGTTGACAGTCAGACCACCATTTGGGTACCTGTCTGTGCATACAGAGACTGTTGCATATAAAAACTACCAAATAATGTGCACAGTTGCAATGTGAACCCCATGCACATGGTGAGAGCTCTACACTCTCCTATCTGACATGCAAGTCATGAAAATGTGGACAGTAGTTATGACTCATCAAACCATGCAAAGATTGGATCTGTGACACAGGCAGATCAGCGATGTGAAAATAGTCTACACCTGTGTGCACGTGCAGACTGTTGTACTCTGTCAACATGTGTAATGACAATGTATCTAGCACATTTAACTGTGATGTTTGTAGACCACTAACATCTGCCAGATATGACATCTGATCATAACCAGAGTAGCAATTTCAAACAGGTCCTCATTGTCATGATAACCATTACACATAAATAACACCATTCAGAGCAGCCTCATTCCATGTGTGGCAGCATGTCAATCCACGTAACATGTGGACCTCTCAAACTGTTTCCATTCATTATTGCCATTTACGTATTCAGTCACCTATCTGTGTTTTCCGAACCAAGAACACACATGCACAAGCCTGAGATGCCAAAAAACATCACAGAGATCCAGACTGTCGAAAATTCTGAGGACAAACCAAGACATCACACTTGAGTAGTTATACAAATAAAGATATGTTCATATCAACACAACTATATACAAAAATACGTCAGGCATCACATTGTGATATGACAATAAGGCCTGGTGGCAGCTCAACAGGAGACATGCCACTTCACTTGCCAAACAAACACTGTCTGAACACACTCCCCAATCATATGGGTTAGGTAGGCACCTCAGGGATAGAATAGTGACATGTGGGCTAGGGTTTGGAATGACTGGGCTTGGGCTTAGTAGGGGTAATTTTGGTTTGAGGGGTGGGACTTTGCCCTGGGAGTGCGTTTTTTGTGAGTGAAATGTGTCCTGCCTCTCTTCCTCTTCCTGGGAGTGAATTTAGGATGGATAGGGCGTTCTGACAAAGGATAGGGGACAGGGATGGAAAAAGCAGGCCTGGGATGATTGAGGAGTGGGAGTTGTCCAACAGGGCAAAGTCCACGGGTCAAGAAGAAATGGTCACAGTAGAGGTTGAGGGTAAATCATAGCTTGGGTCAGGGTGGGAGGAAGAGGAAATTGAGGTGTCAGCTGCTTGTAAAGGTGATGTGGATGGAGGTGTAGTGTCTGTGCTGATAGGTGGTGGTGTTGCTGGCTATATGTCTGCAGGTGTGTTGTGTGTAGTGATTGCTGGGGATGTTGCTGGTTGTGTGCTGCAGGTATGTGTTTGGATGGGTGCATGCACAGATGTGTGTGTGCTTGGGGCAGGCAAGGGTATGGGTATGGGCAAGGCGTTAGGGTCGGTGAAGGCTGTTGGATGGAAGGCTGATATAGTGGTATAGCTGCATTAATGAGGAGACCAGATCCTGAACTGACCCCTGCAGGGCACACATCCCACCCCACTGTGAATTCCACCCAAGTAGGCAGCCATCTATGTATGTTGGCTGCCCAGACCCTGGATGGCATTCAACAGTGCAGTCTACCCAACAGAGATCTTTTTCAGGAGGTCAATAGCCTCCACACCAAGGGCAGCTGAGGACACAGGGGTAGAGGTCCCTGCAGCAGAGGAGATGGCGCACCCAGGAAGGGTGGGGGTCTGTGCAACTAGCTGGGGAGCAGCATGGGGGGCGAAGATGACGGGGTGGCGGACAGTGGCGGCCGGTCCATTGGGGCTGAGGGGCCACGCACCTCCACCTTTTGCCCCTTACGAACAGTGTCTGTCAGGCTGAACAAAGGTCAACCTGGCAGACACTGTTCATTTTCAGGTCAGGCAGCCAGGAGCCAGACATGCCTAATGCGCAGGCTCCTGGCTGCCTGAGCTGAACTTTGCTGGGCAGAGGAAGTCATAGCTCCTGTGGGCGTGACGTGCTCAGCTCAGCAAAGGTCCCTGAGGCCCTCCCCTCAGTGACGAGGGATAGTGTCACTGATTGCCTCACACCTGGGAGTTTCAGTTTTAAGCCCTGGCGCGCTCAAGGTCGAGTGTCAATCAGTGACACTTCATCACAGAGTGGAGTGGGGTCAGCAGTCTCACTGACCCCATCCCCCTCTGTTATGACGTTGGGACTGCTGCCTTCCCTCATTGGCTGACCTTAGGTCAGCCAATGAGGGAAGGCAGCAGTCCCAAGCCTCCTGGAACCTCCGAGGCAGAGCTGTCTGCAGGTAAGTGTGTGTTTTTCTTTTAAATTAATGTTTGGTGCATACGTGCATGTATGAATGAATGTTTGGTGAAGAGTGTTGTGAATGGATGTTTTTGTGTGTGTGCGTGCGTGTCTGTGAATGCATTGCTGTGAGTGTTATGTGTATGTGTGCATGTGAGTGTGTCCCGTCCACCCCCTCCCTCCAAAACTTACTGGCCGCCACTGGGATAGCCCCTGGAATCCGACTTGCTTGATGTACTTGTCCGGTCTGGATCATCTATGGCACTTCCCTTGCCCTCTTGGCCACTGGGTCCATCAGTGTCCCGACTGGAACCACTTTGACCAGCTGCTTCCCCAACATCTAGACCCATGTCCCCTCCGCTTGGCTCTGTAGATGCTGCAATGGAAGAATAGCTATGTTATGGTAAACATTATAGACTCACAGGAGGCAAAGCTTAGTACTCTGAGCAACTAGCAATGTTGACATCAAAACAATCCTAATCGGTATGACATTAGTGACACTGATATGTCAAGAGCGCATGCATGTCTACAACATCAGCTAGTAATCACGCCACACATGGTGGCATTGAACACAGTATCTGACAATTGAATGCGTCACGTTTTCGCTACTCATCCATGTCTGTAGCAGGATCTGTTTTAACCCTCTGTGATTGTGTCAGATTCACACATGATAGGGAAACTAGACACCAACTTTCAAGACATTGCTTACTTCAGTCATACCCATTCCTCACACGGACATGGTACAATACAAAACTTGCATAACGAGGCTTACAGTAAGACTGATTTGATCCTGCTACATAATTCTCACAGCACTATGTCTGTTACATAATGTTATTAGCAAAGCCAAAATCCATTACAAACTGTCTGTAAGTAGTGGTGTACCTGTGTCACTGTTTGTTTACCGCCAGTGTGACCAGCAGGACCGCGGGGGGAACCGGACTACAGCCCCCAGCCTGCAAGCGGAGCATACGCCGCCAATGTCTAATCCTCGCGCCAGGAGGCGCTGAAATACCGGCAAGGGCTCCCGCAGCGCGGGCCGTGCCCGGGCCAAGCCCGGGCCAAGGGCAGGCCCATCTTCGACCATCTCAGACCGGATAAGGCCGGGCTTGGCCACCCCTCTGAAGAGTCTTATCTGAGGCCTCCTGTAACCGGGGGTGAGTCCCTTTTCCTTTGTTTGTGCCTGGATAATTTGAAATTAAAACTATTATACCTTATCGTCGGTGCTCTAAATCTGAATCTCCTGTGGGGACAAGCAAGTTGTTTTTTGAGGGCTATTTTGTGATTTAGTAACTACATTAAGAAATAGAGTGTGCTACTGCCACCGCTACGGCTATTGTTACTATCCTGAGACTGTTACAGATTGAAACGCTGGGTCAGCTATGAACAATAGTGCGTAACGGCAAGTTGATTGAGATCGCCCCGATTTTAATAAGTAGAAGAAACTGGACTTCGAGCCTAATTCGATACAATTGACGCCAAGTAAGCTTACCCCTGCTCTTGGACTAAGTCACGCTACACCTGTGTGTGGGCTGGGTTGTTTTGAACTAAATGTCTAAACATAAGCAAACGAGTGATATGGAGAGTACACTGAAGACACTAAAGACACCTAAGTCTCTACAAAATTCGACCCTAGACTGTTTTCTAACCCGTGCTGCTAGAGCCTTGGACAAAGAAATATTGGTGGTGGAACGGCGGTTGTCTATGGATGGTGGAGCACTTACTGCTATAAATTCTGATCACACCCCAATTAGGGTACCTTGGGTCATTGAGTCGGAAATTCAAACGAGTACACAAAAATCCTCAGACCAGTCAGCCTCTATGAAGCCCCCATCTCCACCATGTTCTACCACACCCTCAACAACAGATCTACCATCTAAAAGGAAGAGGAAAACGAAACACTCAGACACCCCACCAGGCACTAGATCAAAAAATAAAGCAAAGCTAGCAACACAGGAGGGGGTCAAAAGCACCAAAACTGTACCAACAGTTCCACCAGGTTCTCAACCTATACCACAAGTTCCAGTAGCCTCTACAGTCCTATCCGAGCAAGATTTAGAAACTTTAAAGAACTATTTGGACAATATACTGCTAAAGAACCTTCAACCAATCATGGACAGACTTGACAAACTTGAGGCTAATATGGGTGATATCCTAAAGTGTATCAATAAACTTACAGTTGGGACTGGAGAATACGGGTCAATAGGTCAGGAACAATCCGCTTTGGGAGGGGGAGAAGAAAAAGTAAGCTAGTCCAACATAGTAGATAGATATAATAGTGAAGTCGTACATCCTTCTCCTGTAGTCATCACCCCAAAGTTAGTAAATGGTCAAGTACAAGGTTCATCTAATGACCGCCCCTCGAGACATGCAACCCACGCAATGGGAGGTGGAAACATAGGGGGTAATTCAAGGGTGCGACTAGTTGCACACAATGACAAGGGTACGGTTCATACTAGACAGCCTACTTCACATCTAATTGGCACCTCTAACTTGTTTTCCCCCTCACAAGGGTTTAATTTGGATCTTCCACCAGAATGTTGCCCATTGGTAGCGATTTTAATCAACATTCCCACGTTACAGGGAAACATTGAGGAATCTACTAGCCAATTGAAAAATAAAGTCTGCCACTGGCTAGCCCTAAATTCTGACTATACAAACAACAGTTATGATGATATCCTCTATGTAAGAAGAGTGAACTGGATTGGTCCCTCACGTAAATCTACTCAGGGTGATTGTGTGGTGATCAATTGCAGGTCTCCTGTCCTAGCAGAGAAATTGATCAAAGGTAGGAGGGAATATACAGGGAGAGGCCCAGATCATGGGATTGGCATTATGCTCCTGTTTTTTTTTTATAGACATCTTAAGCACCAGGGCCCTGCCAGTACTTTAAATACTTACAAAATCCACTACCCCAAGGAACAATTCTCCCTTGTAACCACCAATAGATACCAAGCTCTTTCGGAGCTGGATATCCCAGACTGACTAAGGATGGGCAGGGATGAAAGGATGCTCTCCCAGGTAATGCCTTCACCCAGCCAACAGAGGAGGGCTCTCATAAATAATAATAATCCAAGTGAACCAGTGACCCGATGTTTGGTCATCCCAAACGGCCATCGAATAGATTCCCATGACCAAGAAGTAGAAAATATAACAACAAGGTATCAGCTTCAACACAATTCTGAAGAGGATCAGAAATTAAATATTATCTCATGGAACATTGCAGGGTTAAAATCGAAATTGAATGACCCGGAATGGGGCAGTCTAGTGGATACTAGCCACATATGCCTGCTCCAAGAAACTTGGGCTACAGGACAACACCACAGGGTGGGTTATACCACGTATAGTATTGAAGCTAGCCCTTCAACAGCAGAAAGACCCGCTGGGGGTCTGTTAATTTGGATCAAGATAACCTTTGGTTGTACAATAAAACAGCTAAATATAGGCTCACAGGAGATCCTTGGATTAGATCTTATATCATTGAAAGGGGACTTCCGTGTTAGGATAATTAACCTATATAATCGTTTTACTAGCCCCCATAAGGACTCCGACAGCATTCTAATGCTTACAAATTATCTTGACAACTCAGGCAAGGACTATCATCTAATAGTAGCCGGTGATTTCAATACGACCTATGAACCTATTGACTATGTCCAGGAACTAGTGCAGGAAGAAGAACAATTTAGAGGTATAAATAAGCTTCAGATACCGGCATTGAAAAAGAGTACTAAGGTTGGGCACCAAGTCTTGTCATTCACCCTAGCAAATGGGGTTCGTGCATGTAATGGGCGGACTCCTTCAGATGTAGATGCCAAATATACGTTTAAAAGGGGAAACACTAGGAACCGGATTGATTTCATTATGGTAGATATTGACCTCTGGGCACTGATAAAAGACATGGTCGTTCTTAACCGAGAGGACAGTGATCACAATGCACTGTTTCTGACGTTATCAGGCATTAGCATTCAACAGTTTCAGACAAACCCAGTGGCGGCCCCCGTCATCACATCCAACAACAATAGGAGGATAAAATGGCCTCAGGTAACTGCTGATGGGAAGCTTTTACCAAACATCTATAAAGAGGTGGCTCAGACCTTAAATCTCTTGGGAAATCCAAATTTAAATGATGATAGCATTGTGTCAATCTTCCAACGCCTAGTAAGCTCTATTGCGCCCTATTTTAGCAAAAAATGCAGCCCAAAAGTAGCATCCCGCAATGCTGCCTCGTGGTATAATGAGGATTGTAGGTATGCAAAAACCAATCTATCCCTGGCAGTCAAAAAAGGTCTAAGGACTGATATTATTGACCGAAGGAAGATCTATAAAAGAGTACAGGGTGAAGCAAAAAGGGCCTGGGAGGTAGAATACTGGTGTAGTTTAGTGGAGGCGTCTAGATTGAAGGACTCCCAGCAATTTTGGCACTTACTCACAAAAGGGGTAAAACAGTCAGTTAGTGAAACTGACTTTTATTTACAACCTCAAGTATGGGTATTTCCAAAGCTTCTACTCAGGGAAGGTTCCCGAGATGGAGAATGAGATAGTATTGTCAGATAGTGTCTGCAATATAGAGCAACCAGTAGGAACTTTAATTGGCTTCTCCTTAGAGGAAACTGTGAATGCGATTAAATCACCACAGTCTGGGAAGGCACCAGGTTTAGACAGATTACCAGGTGATTTGATCCGCTCAGAGCCCGACATATGGGGCCCTTTGCTCCACACAGTATACACAGCAATTATTAAAGGCGGGAATATCCCCACATCGTGGAAGGGTGCCGAAATAATACCCATATTTAAAAAAGGAGATAAGGGGGACCCAACAAATTACAGGTCATTCAGTCTCATAGATGTTTCACAGAAAATATTTAGCAAAATGATTTTAACGCATCTACAGAGCTGGATAGAGGAATTTAAAATACTTCCCCACCTGCAAGCTGGCTTTAGAGCTTCCACGAGTACCCTAGACCAGGTGTTCCGGTTCCTGCTGCTCATTTGGAAGGAGGTTAACATCAAAAAGGGCCACCTGTATGTCGTGTTTGTAGATCTAAAAACGGCATTTGATTCTATAGACCGAACAATACTCTGGGCTGCCCTCAGGGAACTTGGTCTCCCTGCTGGTTTACTCCATCTCCTGGTACGTTTACACCTGGGAAATTATGCCAAAGTCAGGTGCAACTCGGATGGCAGCCTAACTAAGGATATTCCAGTCACTAAGGGGGTACGGCAGGGTTGCATGTTAGCGCTGACATTATTCACCCTGTATATGAACGGGCTTATTAATGATCTCTACGATTATGGTGGAGACCCACCAAAACTAGCTGGCAAACAAATCCCTTGTCTTTTATTTGCAGACGATACATTGCTTATCTCGAAAACCCCAATGGGAACTTAGAAAGTGCTAACAAAGTTTGCAGCAGCCTGTAAAGAGCGGGGTTTGGAAATAAACTGTACTAAAACTAAGTATATGGATTTCAATCCCTACAAGTCAACAAAGGGGATAGTGAGGCTTGGAATACAATATTTAGATCAGGTTAAGGTGTTTGATTATTTGGGGGTTAGAATTAGTGAGAACCTGAATTGGACTTCCCAAATTCAGAAGAGTGTCCTTTCATTACAATACGTGGATAGTACTATAGTAAAGAAAGCCAAAAAATCTCCCTATCCCCCAATATCCCCAATTTTAGAAATTCATCGGGCTAGAGGGCATGGTGCAGCCTTGTATGGGGCGGAATTGTGGGGGATGGAGCACCTGAACCAGCTAGAAGTAGCCGAAAACAAATGTTTAAGAGCGATCCTAAACCTCCCAAGGAACGCTCCGTTAATACCACTTCGTCTGGATCTTGGGTTAAGGTCCATTAGCCATTCAGCTGTCCTTAAAGTGCTAATGTTTTGGATAAGACTATGGACCTGTAACACTCAGATACCAGTAAAGAAGAAAGTGGAGGAGTTACTAATGCTCCATAGGCAAACAGGACGACTAATTTGGTTTAGGAAAGTTAGGCCATGGCTCTATAAATTGGGGCTGGGATTCATGTGGGATGATCCACAGTCTATCACTAAAAGAATAGGTCCTCAGCTTAGAAAAAGGTATTGGAATCTTGTTGGTCAATTTAGCACTGAAACCAGATCACTTAGCACTTTAACCATTCGTTTCCTAGATTTTAAAAATTGTTTTAAGTTTGATTCCTATATGGATGATGTTGAACCCCCTTTGGCACGAGCACTTTATATACAGTTTAGATTTGGGGTACTCCCATTGAATGCCTTGAAAAGTAGATGGTCTAATCTGACTGTAACTTCACTATGCCCTATGTGTAATGCCTGTCCGGAAACCTTAGAGCACTTTATATTTTTCTGCCCTTGTTATGCCAACTTGAGGAAAAATGGATTATCCCAGCTTGTCGTTTATTGACTTTTTCGTGCCCCGTGGATGCATTACGTGTTTTCAGATCAGACTCGACAAGTTGGCTTGTTTTTACATTATCAAGATATTTGCTTCATGCATGGTGGCAAAAGTCTAAATCTGAAAGAAGACCATGATAAAAGAGTCATATTAGAAAAGGGGCTGAAAGGTTGTCAAAGTGATGATTGTTAATTAACATGACATTCGATGTTTCTATTTTAAATTATTTTAATGCTTTTAGAATTCTTAAAAGTCTTTTTTAGTAAATCAAAATCTCTTTTTTACTCATAATAATGTAAAGTTGTATGAAATTATGGTTTTTAGATGATCATGTTTCTGATCGAATAAACTTACTACTACTACTAGTGGTGTACTTATTACGTTGTTCATCGAGGATACACATTGTCAGGCAGACTATAGGGTGTTTCCCATACTTTGCTAATTTGATTGACATCCTAAGTAAATTTTAAATAAAGTGATTCACTTGACATATGAACACATACATCCATATGCCCTGACACCACATACGCATTTGCACATCTTCACTCTCAGTCTGTGATTGATTCCTGACCGTTTCCATATGGGGTTATTCAAGTGATAGCATCTGGTAAGTGTGCTGTTTTAAAGGGAATGATATGCCCATGTGGAGTTCGTTACACCTGAAGACCATTGGCAAGATAAATCATAGCAACACAACCAGGACTCATACATATTTTGTTTGTTGTTGCTCTCCAAACGCATCCACATATGTACACAACAATTGTTGTCACCATTACATGCTACTCATCTGCAGGCAATATCATGTTTGCAAATGTAATCCATTTGTGTGTGCCATTGATATTGCATGATGACTCAGCTGCATGGGACCTCCCTATGTGATACGTTATTGTGAGTCCTCAGACCAAGTATATCTGAACCTCTACATCAGATGTAGATTGTCTCAAGACACTTATGTCGATGAGTATGTGTGAAAAACCACCCATGTCCTCACATCACTGTAAGTAATGAGATGTAAGATGCTGTACTTGAACATCACACATACGTCCTTGACACCTTTACAGCTTACTTCTATTATGTTGGGCACTGAGGCCATGCCACGAAGAGCCATACATTTAGTTGCATACTGCAGTGTTGATGGCGGTCCAACACACATATGTGTGCAAAACCTGACAACACTACACAGGCAATGCAAATTGGCATTGATCACAATACAGATCGATCCGTTTAGGGGTACCTGTGACATTACAAGTGTGCTTAAGTGTTTATTCATAAGTCCAGGTCTTTACTCACCCCCTCCTAGCAGCTGCTAGGTCCTCAACTGCCCATCAAGCTCAGGGTTGGCCTCCGCCAGAATACAGGTCATGAGGGGAGACAGGGTCCGGCACCTGCCCCTTTGAAGTGGGGAGGACTTTCCCAGCTGAACTAGGGTGATCTTTCAGCTCCAACATCTGAGGTCCTCCCACCTCTTCCGGCAATGGAAGCTGCGCCGGCGAAAGACTCCCTGGGTCCGCACTTTCCTGGCGATGGCTTTCCAAATCCTTTGCTTCAGTTGGGCGTTGACCTGGAGGGATGGAACAGATGCTTAATGGACTGCACATGCAAGACATATGACATTTACGACAATGATCAATGCTTTTTGGAGAACTAACATGTTCAAGATGTCCATTACTACAGGATAGAGGTCATTAGAAACATTCACATACATTAGATCACATCACACATAGATGCTTTAAATGCTTTGATAGATTTTGCTTAGTCCAGGGGTCAGGCTGATTTCACATCAAACAAAGGGCAGGGCCAACTTACACAGTCTGTGTAATCAGTCAAGAAGTCACACTAGACACCTTTTGCAGTACAGTACAGGTGCAATGACAATGCCAAACTTTACTATGTTTATGATAAGCCAGTACTATGACTCCATACATGGAGTACACAACATCTTTCTGACTACTGTGACATGTTCCAATATGTTTTTCTGAATTGAATTACTACCATGTGTGATGACTCATACTTCCAGCATACGACATGGTGTGCATCTGTGTGACTCTGAAAGTGACACAGGTCATGAACATGGTGCTTGTGTGCAATGTCAGATATACTGAGGTTCACCATTTTGGATTTTAAAGCACTGTTACATGTATCATATAGACTACCCATTCATAATTTTGGGTCCTACAGCCATTGTCAGACACATGTGGATGCTTTGTATTATGTGACTCCTTATGATCATGTAGTTGAGGCTCAGAAATAGACAAAGGAGTGTCGAGAGTATGACAAATCTGATTATGAAAACATACATGACATCACACGTTAGTAGTTGTGATTGGTAACATGACAATGCTGTGCAAAACATATTTTAATGATATTGAGGGACAAGTTGCATCAGCTAAATGCTGCCCCAGGTAGAGTGTCATCTAGTCAGAATTGTCTGTTTAGGAGTTAGGCATCACGCTCCCACTGGGATTACATATGTTTCGGAATGTCATTAATTTCAGTTCATCCAATGTCCCTGCAAAACCAGAATGGTATTGCTCATAGTGTCAAATTGCGAGGACGCTTTCACACTAGCATGGTAGTTCATGCTGAGTCACCTGTTTTGAGACTTGTGGATGTCCACACACATACCATCATTCCTCTGATGCAGCACAAACCAAGTTCACACGACTGTGATGTATAGCTACATGACCATTTTCATAAAGCTTGTACACGTTTCACATGACTATTCCAATAGATTACACTTTCAGACATTCTTCCATGTGATTCTCCCTGCCACTGGTCTCAGATGTGGTGCTGTACATAATTCTAGAAATTGTTTTTTAATTGCAGACAAGTTAAGTGCTGTCATATGCTTACACATATCGTGCACATAGTTTTGAAAGTTACATTTACAGATGTAAGGGATACGATTGTCGACATCCTAGTGAATATGTTTGACTTTGACAGTTGAGGATTGCGACATCTGCATCCTCAAAGCAAAAATCAGAACTTACCTGCTCCTCTGGTGAACCGTAGAGCTGGCCATACTTTTCTCCTACAAGGGTCTCCAGCTCTTCATCTTTGAAGGCAGGAGCCCTTGCACCAGTTTGGCCTGACATGGTTGCTCCCAGAGGTAACACACAGCAGCTAAGCACTAGGAGTGGTTAATGACAGCAGTGTTTGTAGGCAAGTGAGGGTATTTTTTAATTGCAGCGTACATCTACGTCGCATAGCCATTGGTCGACCGCAATCAAATGTAGCCAACGTTTGCCTATGAGGGAGACTGTTGTGCATGAAACCGCCAGTCGTGCGGTCTTTGTCTGCTGGCAATGTACGCCTATATTTTCCTATTTGCGCAAGTTCAGACAACTGCCATGTCAGCGGTCAACTGTGATGTGTTTGCAATGGCCTCAGACCCACTTGTTACTGTTTTTTTTACAATTGTATATGCACCACTACCAGACATGTTAAGGCTTACTTTTTCATATGCTCGTAATACCAGTCAAAGTGTTGTACATGGTACTCATTGTGAAATGCATAAATGTACATGGAAGGTAGGCAAACTTTGCAACATGTGTGATGGTGTACCAGTTTAAACATGTCAGACAAGCAACCCATTTTGCCATGTCAGCTACTTTCACTTGATGTAGTGCATGATCAAGGTGTCGGGATGTGAATTGTGACCTTGTAGGTGACTGATAGTGATGGAGCAGGGTAAATAAAATAATTTTGTACCCCCTTGGAAAATTAATGAACTCTTAATAAATTAATAATACTAACTGTTTGAAGAAGCATGTATTAACCAACAAATGCACCTTTTTAGTAAACACTAAATAAAGGTAACATGCAAATTTGTGCAAAATCTAATTTATTTACAATTGTGAAGTTAATTAACCCTAATATTGTGATTTGCGTACTAATTAGAGTGAAATTGCATGATTTATGCTACGTAGTAGATTTGTATTGTGGCAAAGAATACAGATGGTAAGTAAAATGGCTTTAAATGTCGCTTCTGATAGGTAACACCTAACACAGGTCTTTAGAATGGCGGGTGGTAAACAGAAAGGCTTATTTTCTTTGTTTTAATTTTGGTTGTGTTTGTTCTTATGATAGTTTGTTTGGGCCTGTTAGGCCATGCTGCGAAAATGGCTGCTGAAACGGATGAGGCCACGTGAAAAGCCAAAGATGGCCTCTGGGCAGAAGTCACGTGGATGCGGCCTGTGCACGGAGTGAGAGATGTCAAGGTCGAACTGACCTACAATAAGGAGGGTGCCAAGAAAGACTCAGCACGTATTCGTCGGAATGGAAGAGAAAGTACGGAGCAACAATGGACTAACTAAATTGTGACCATCAAGATCGCAACAAAATGAATGGACAAGTTGGACTGCTTTTAACCCCGAAGTCATGAGACTCATTGTATGTTTTACTGTCCCCAAACCAGTTTGAACAAGGAGGGCGATGAGGTGACTATCACCACCCCTCAAATGGACCAATTAGCGTGATTCTTGCCCCTAAGGATTGCAACTTTTTGTGTAGTAAGCTAGAAAAAAGGGTATAAGAGGGTCTACTCTTATGTGGGGTGGGCTGCTGCTGTGGTCGCTGCTATTGATGCTACTGCTGCGGTTGGTGTTCTCCTGCCATACCGCCTCTTTATTTTCCATTTTTCCACCTCAATACTACGAAAAGACTTTGTCATTTTTGGACTTCGAACTTGACTGGGGAAGGAACGAGATCGTTGCGGGAATTCTGCACGGGAGGTACGTCCGAGGAGGTTAGCGGGACAGTCAGTCAGTTTGGAAGTTCTATTCTGTGATCTGCGATTTATCTTCTTTTTGGTGAACCATTCCTATCCGCATCCTAAAACTATGGGTAATGCATAATTTTCTATTCTTTATTAAACTTTTCATAAAAATGTTATTGATATATTAAAAGTGAATAATAAACAAAGAATTTTACCCATGCAATTGAGAATTTAGATAAAATTACATTCTAACTTAAAATGAGTCTGTGGTTCTTTAGTTCATTTATGAGTTTTAAAAGTTAAAAGGTTCTAAGTGTGATTGAACTGGTCTTAATCACCATCAACTTATTCTACTAGTTGGTCCATCGACCAAAGAGCGGAGTACCTTGATGTTTAGGACTGACAGGATCAAAAGTTAATGTATATGATGTCTGAGGTATTATTCTGTCAAATTTAACAAGGTATCCCGTTCGTCCAGCAACACATTTCTCCTTGGCGTGAAATCCAGTGAATGAATGAATGTATGATATGTGGTGTCATCGGCCCCACCGACATAAGGTTTAATAGATAATTGGTTACATGAATGTTTTACCTGGATTTGTGCCCTGAGGAGAAATTTATATTAGCCGCGCTGGATCAATAGTAAAGGAAGGCTGGCCAATAATGAATTAAGCTCGTTAACAACTTTACAGATAAAACATACCGTATTTGGCAGCTGTTAAATAAAGGGAGGACATTTGAATAGTCACTAGAATGTCAAGAAATCTTTGTTAAACTTAAAGAAGACATTTGTGAGGCACCACACATAGAATGATTTGATTCTGATTGTAAATCTGTGATCAAGACAAATACAAGTTGAAAGCGACTAGGGGCTGTATTGACGTAAATTGGGAAGAATGGCATGGAAGTTATCATAGCCTTTGCATCTCGCTCCTTAAATCTTTCTCAGGAACAAGTGTCTGTATTTGAAAGAGAAGCCATGGCATGTGAGTGGGATTTAGAATATTATCGTCAGTATATATGGGTCATCTATTGTGATAAGGTGTGACCACAAACCACCTACCAATGTACTTACATCTCAGGGTTTGGTGGAAGAATCTCCATGCATAGCTCAGATGCCAATATGATTACTTGATTTCAATTATGAGAATCAATCTGGAGTGAAGAATGAAGTAGCAGATTAAATGAGTAGGGTGACATTGCAAGTGAAGGAAGTACAGGAAAATGATTGGGATGAATGGTATGTTGCTAGTCTGAGGGAAGGAGTTTAAGAAATAACGGGAGAAGAGTAGTTTAAAAGCATAGAAAAGCATAATACAATACAGGAGAGTTGCAAACTTGTGAAAGATGGTTGGCCAACGAAGAAGGAAACAGACAAAGGAATATATGTATTTTGGAAGCTAAGGAACGAATGGACTTGGGAAGAAGGAAGACTGTTGAGAAGAGAACTATTGGTTACTCCTGAAAGCAGCAGAGTACGAATTATTAATATTTGTCATGAAGGACATCTAGGTGTAATTAAAACTAAAGACAGGATCAAAAGTTCATATTGATGGCGTGGGTTAGATAAGAAGGTAGACATTCTGGTCTGGAATTGTATTGAGAGTGAGAATTCAGACAAAAGCCACGTCATGCTCAGGCACCCTCAATGTCCAATTACTAGCCCCAACTTGCCTTGGGAAAGCCTTGGAATTGATGTTATGGAACCCATCCAGGAAGAAGATTGCAAGATGAAGTACTTTATAGTAATGTAATACCATGTTTCAAAGTGTGTAGAGATTGAGGTGGCTTGTAAAGCAGAAGAAAATGCTGTAGTACATTTTTTGATAGGCTATTTATAAGGGGATGATTGCTAAAGATTATCATAGGTGGCAATGTTACTCAGTTTTTGAAAGACCACTTTCAGGATTTCTTGAGGAGGAATGGAATCAACCATAAAACTTCCTCCATTTCCCACCCAGAAGGGAACTGTAGTGTAAAACGTAATATTGAATTGGACAAAAGAAATAAAATGAGTTGGGAGAGAGAGATGATGCGTATGAAAGGGTCATGTAGGAAAACACCCTGCGTGAGTATTGGACACAGTTCTTTTGCTTTAATGGAAGGCAGATTAACATTTACTAAAGACAATCTCAGTTGTAGAGTGGACACTGGAAGAAGTGAAGAAAAAATGAATCAGGCGCAACAAACATATATGTCTTGGTATGATAGAAAACATAGTGAAAAGGATGTGACTCTGAAGGTAGGTGATTGGGTCAAGGTCAAGAAAAGTGGATTTAGAAGAAAGGATGAGAGCAAAGTTTCCTCACCAAAAGAAGTTAAAAAAGTGCTGTGTAATTCAGATTTTCTGGTTGATGGGAAGGTTTGGCGTTTTAGTAGGCTAACAAAGTGCATGAAGTGTGGTGAAGTACAAAATGAAGTTAGCAATAGGTTTGGAAGAAGGATTAGGAGACACAGAAAACTATAAGATTGCATATGTAAATGAACTGAACAGTCAAGATCAAGATCAAAACTTGTACAAAACACACAGAGGCCGATTACAATGCGATTCGGAAGGCTCTGGCCGTCGGTCAGAGCCTTCCGAATCGCATCGTAATGTGTCGGTCAGATTCCTTTCCGACCGCCTCATAATGATGCAGGCGGTCGGAAAGGAATCTGACCGGTCATTCCGGCTGGCTTCCGACGGACTCAGAGAGCCCGTCTGCCAGTTGGAAGGCCGTCAGTAATCTCAAGGGCGGAAAGGCCCGCCCTTGAGATTACAATGACGGTTTCCGAAATGGTTTCCATGCCGGTCTATTCAGCCTGGAAACCATGCTGGAAAGCATCTTTGGGGGCCCCCAGCAGGGCCCCCTTTGGTGCACGGCCTCCGTTTGGAGGCCCCAGTTGATCCCTGCACCTTGTGGTCGGCACCTTGCGGTGCCTGCCGTGGGGTGCAGGGATGAACTGCACCACCCATTTTACAATGGGTTTACAGCCAGAATGAATGCTCCCATTGTAAAATTATAAAATATAGGAATGCGACTGAACAGTGTTCAGTCGCATCCTAATGGGCTGGTCGGGACCGCCGACCGGGTGTTTGTCGGTCCCATGACCGATGCGGTGTCGGGCGGAAGTGATTCCGCCCAACATTGTAACCAGGCCCATAGTATGGTAAGTTTAATTTAAAAAAATTATTCACCCACACCATTTAAATTCATCTTATAGTAGTTATATTCATTATCCTGGCCCTACTTCACTTTCGCTCCAAGTGGTCAAGAGCCACTAGTCTCCTTGTCTTCTTCAGTATTCCAGTCCCCATCAGTTTGGTCCTCAGCATCCCACTTTATTATGTGTCTCACTCCATGGGGATTAGTCTAGCGCTATTGGGTAGTGCCCTGGATCACTGGATTCTTCACTAGTGAATCTGCTTTAACACCTGCCTTCCAAATGTGGCCCTTTCTTGTCCATTGCATTGGCTCTTTTGCAGAACTTTCTTCCTCTGCTTCTGGTTGTGTCCAACTGGGATCCCTTGAAGTCATTTCCACTTGTGGGGTACAGGAGTGCAGTGTATCTTGTTGTTATCAACTTTCTCTTGTGAGGAAATCTGCATTACAGACCTGCCAACTTGGGAAAATGTTTCATTGTGTGAGGGTGGATGAAGGTCCTCAGAGTAGCAGAACTTGAAGTTAGGAGTGTTGCTTTTAGGCCATCACAGCCTGGTGGACATTGGTGAGGCATAACCTAGAAATGCGAGCAGGGCTTAAAGCTGTCACAGCTTAAGCAGCTTTAGAGAAGCATTAGATGGGACAGGACCCAGAGAGGACGCAAAGACTTCTGAACTGAAATTGCCTCCTTGTGTGTCCTGGTGAAGTTGTGAAATTCATAATGGATTTCAGTTCTTCAAAGCCTCCACACATGATTTCGAAACTAACACTGTGAAAAGGTTTCCAACTCACCAGGTGCTCAACGTGTGACGGACGATGTGAAGTGAGATAATAGCATGTGATGCACTGTGTGAGTTTGCACATGTGGCATTAGTCTGCAGTTTGCTTATTCTATGAAGGGTTTGAAAAGATATGGTTGCAATGCCATAAACCAGGAAAGGTTAACTTTTTTAACTGGCGGCAGTAGGTCAAGTTTCTAAAATTTTGGTAGTCACTGATTAGAGTGAGTAAGCTCAGTCGCCATACTCAAGCTTAAGAGGGGAGTTTTGTGCTCCCACCCAAAAAAACAAGCATTGGCATAGCCAATAGGTCTCGCATTTGGGGCCTTATAAGTGTTTCGGCAGAGCTATTGACTTTGCCAATGTGTTTAAGCTGTGCTGTAGAGAAGTGTGGCTGCTGTGCAGCATGCTGAAAAGTTGTAATAAAAAAGTGCCAGAAGCATTTTTGTTACCTTATATATGACCGAGAAGGCATTATGTCCAACAGAACGACCATATTAAAAAATGTAGTTTGTGAGAGAGTGTCTGTGAGAGTGTGTTTGTGAGAGTCTGTGAGTGTATGTGAGAGAGTGTCTGTGAGAGAGTGTCTGTGAGAGAGTGTCTGTGAGAGAGTGTCTGTGAGAGAGTGTCTGTGAGAGAGAGTCTGTGAGAGAGAGTCTGTGAGAGAGAGTCTGTGAGAGAGTCTGTGAGAGAGAGTCTGTGAGAGAGAGTCTGTGAGAGAGTGTCTGTGAGAGAGTGTCTGTGAGAGTCTGTGAGAGAGTGTCTGTGAGAGAGTGTCTGTGAGAGAGTGTCTGTGAGAGTCTGTGAGAGTCTGTGAGAGTCTGTGAGAGAGTGTCAGAGAGTGTCTGTGAGAGTCTGTGAGAGTCTGTGAGAGTGTCTGTGAGAGTCTGTGAGAGAGTGTCTGTGAGAGTCTGTGAGAGTGTCTGTGAGTCAGAGAGTGTGAGAGTCTGTGAGAGAGTGTCTGTGAGTCAGAGAGTGTGAGAGTCTGTGAGAGAGTGTCTGAGTGTGAGAGAGAGTCTGTGAGAGAGTCTGTGAGAGAGAGTCTGTGAGAGAGAGTCTGTGAGAGAGTGTCTGTGAGAGAGTGTCAGAGTCTGTGAGAGTGTCTGAGTCTGTGAGAGTGTCTGAGTCTGTGAGAGTGTCTGAGTCTGTGAGAGTGTCTGAGTCTGTGAGAGTGTCTGTGAGAGTCTGCGAGAGAGTCTGCGAGAGAGTGTCTGCGAGCACACACAATCTCACAAATGCACACACCCAAAGTCTCTCTCTCGCACTCGCACACACACACACAATCTCTCTCACACAAACACTTGCAATCTTTCTCACACGCAATCTCTCTCACGCACACATAACCTGTCTGTCTATCTTTTACACACAATCCCTCTTCCAGTCTGCCCCTCCCCCTCACTCATGCGCGCACACACACACACACACACACAGTAAAGAGGCGACGCATTCACTCCTGAGAAGCTTGCAGGAGACAGGCGTTGGTGTGTGTGCGAGTGGGGGAGGGAGGGTCGCCCGTGAAAACACAACCAGGATGAGGCAAGCACATGCACTCTCAGCTGTTATTAAGTGGAGCAGTCACGGGTGAAGTGGCGCTATTAGCACCAACTGCGCGTCATCAGAGAGGGTTTAATTCAGGGTTATTCACACATTCAAGGAAAGGTGAGAGGAGGAATGGGGCAGGGGTGCGTACTGCAGGCACGAGCACAAATGTGCACAGACGTGTGTCTGCACGCCTACGATTACATATTGCATATATGTGTGAGTGTATACACTATCTAAGGTATAACTATATTAAACTGCTTCTGTAGAACCACATGCAAATGTTATTATATGCATATCTATATAAGCATAGATAGCATAGATTATGCAGCCCCATATCACGGAAATAAACGCCCTTCCTGCCCGGATCTCACTGCCTTCAAGAAGAGGTTCGAGCCCCGTTGTTTTAGAATGCCTATCCTTCTCAGGAGCAGCGCCGAGATGCCCCACCCAGAGTGAGTTATACTATACCAACTGTCCGTAATAAATAAATAAAGATGTATGTGTGAATGTGTGTTCGTGAATATACTAAATGTATATATTAACTTTAAATACATTTGGGAATATATATATATATATATATATATATATATATATTGGTAATATATTTCTGTATTAAGCATAGATATATGTGTGTTTATAATGTATTTATGTACAATATGCAAAATATATATTTTATATATACATATGTATGCACACACAAACACGTTTTTTTACTAAATGCAAACTAAAGTATATACATGTAAATAATTCGGATAGTGTGTCCGAGAGCATTGCTCATTTGTTTAGCTTTTTCTAAAATCGTTAAAAGCCTGTAGCTAATTTTAAGACACCGCTGTCACTATCATATTGTTTTTAAGTCGGCTGGTATGCAGAATATATATATAGGAAACAGCAATAAAGATTTGATTTGCCTGCATTTTTGGTGGTTCGCGAGTCCTTTGTGGCGGAAGGAGCGTTGGGAACGCTACGAGCAGACGAGGGACTTCTGGTGATATATATATGTACATACACACATCCATATATATACACATATATATATATATATTTGTGCGTGTGGGTAATGCACAAACAGAATAAAATATGTATTAAAATAGAAGCTCATTGCGCCCACACAGCTGGTAATAGCCGCACCCCTCATTGCAGACAAGATCGGGGTCTGCGGGTTCCCGAATGTCCGCCGGAACATCCAGACTGCTGGCTTCAGCGGCTCCAGACAGAGCCCGAATAGCGCCCTGATCTGGCGCCGGCGCTACAAGGGCCAGGGGGTGCGCAGATATTCGTGCTGGGAGAGACTCTTTTAACAGCCTTAAAAGAAGGTCGGGAACCAGCGGCGATGTTCCTTTGACAAGAAGGTAAAAGGGCAGGGCGTGCGCACGTCTGTCCCCCATACCCCCCAAACGAGCCCCCCAAAATTTGAGCATTTATCATATAGTGATTGCCTACCTCGTCTAAATTCAGAATGAAATGCTAACTGGTTTATTTTGTTAATTATTTTTTTTTAGAAGGAAAGCAAATAGGAGCGGCATTGTCCGGTTATTAGTGCACGTTTTGAAGCGTGCGCACAGACGGGGAGGGAGCCCAGCCGTGCGCGTGCACATCTCCTGTCCTCCGGATGCTGTCTCTTCCAACGCGTGGTAGGTGTAGCAGCGTTTTGTTTCTTGGTAGCGGACGGTGTTAAACATACAGCAGCCGCGATAGCAAAGTTTGGCTTTCAGTAGCTTTGACAAGGAGCCTAATGGAGGGAGAAAAGGAGGGAGCGAGGGGGAAGAAGGAAAGCAAATAGGAGCGGCATTTTATTAAAGCCAAAGCGCATATGTCCTGTCATTAGTGCACGCAGTGAAGCGTGCGCACAGACAGGAAGGGAGCCCAGCCGTACGCGTGCACATCTCTTGTCCTCCGGACTCATTTAAAGCGCTCTGATAGCTTTGGTTCTAGTTCGCTCTATATACAACTACAAGCACGCCTCAGCAGGGGGGACGAGGGGGGCTGCGCGATTCCCTTGCGAGAGCGATAATTGCATACAACTACAACAAGCACGCCTCAGCAGGGGGGACGAGGGGGGCTGCGCGATTCCCTTGCGAGAGCGATAATTGCTACCATATGGTGGCGCTCGCTCCCGCAAGTGAATCGCCAGCGTTTTTGGCTGAAAAGCCATGGCGATAGCAAAAGGTCTTTTTGCCTATGCAGCGCATGCGCGCTGCGTAGGCGAGACCTAAAAATGGGAAAATGACTGTACCAAATTTTCAAACTTAATTTGCCCGGGAAGTAGAGCAATAAGACAAAGGCTTTAAAGGATTTTTTGAAGGGATACTTTGCATACACTTGGAGCTCTGTGGATTTCTCTGTTTCTGCTATCTGGATAGTTGGATAGCCCAGGAGCAAGGCACCTGAGAATTCCAAAGGACACAAGGGTTCTTCCAGCCTCAGTACTGTAGATGCAGGGGCAGAATGAGAGAACGTTCTGCTCTTTCCAGTGCAACACGAAGGTGTCCACCCTGAACCAGCCCTCTTTCCATTATGAGGTATACAAGGCACAAACCGGCAGTTCATCTGCTTATAAAAATGTAAATTTTCAAAAATTCATCATAAACACTCACTGCAGGGAAGACCACCAGCTCAGACAAGACCTGCAATTGTAACGCTTACCTGATAATGCTAGTGTTACAGTCCATTCTCAGCTGCCATTCTCTGAGGAGCAAATTCATAATACCTCACCATAGATCCGAAGAATATTGTATTGCTGCCTTAAATTCATATTCACTGCTTTTGAAGCAAGCCAGTGTTTGTTAAAGAAATCTAAGGAGAGTGCCAGCTCCTGTCTCTCCACTAATAAAATGTTTTCCTTGTAAAAGCCCTTCAGTCTCATGGAAATGAAGCATTCTCTCTTCAGCTCCCTCTCTTCTAAGATCTGCATGTAAACACTGAATAGAGAAAGGAGAAGGAGCAGCTGGTCTGCCCTTACGGCAGAAGTGAACTGAGAATCCTAAAGAGGCTGCCATATGCAAGATAAAACCCCCGGTGTGCCATACATTGGACAGACCATTGATACATTATCGAAAACAACAACATAGTGTAACAAAAATATAGGGGCTGATTACAATGGCGGGGAGACCACCACTGACATCATAACCAACTTTTCCACCCGCCATATTATGATGGCTGGTGGACGTGTGGCGGTTGTGAAGACCGACCGCCATGCATCCGACAGGCTCCTTGAGTCACCCGTTGCGGCGGAGGGGCTTGTAGTCCCTACAATGGGCACCGCCGCAGGGATCACGATGTCCCTTTCCGAAAAGGCTGGTGGAAAGGAACATTGGGGTCCCGTATTGGGCCCCCCTTCCCTCCTGGCCCACAGACACGGGACCTGGGGACCACCTATGGTGCCCCCCTACATATACAACATATCACACAACAAGAAGCTACCCTGACTCAGTGTCTGATTCTCACAACAAATTGAGGCACATTTTTCTGATGATTTAGGTGGTGCTGGACATCTCAAAGAAATGTATGGACTGGCCTCACACACCACCAGGTGTCATGCTTCATCATCGGCCCCCCTACATATCCCTGCACCATGTGGCAGGTACCGCATGGTGCCTGCCACGTAGTGCAGGGATATGTGTGGGGGTCTCTGTTTTGTCTTGCGGCGGGTGCTGCAGAGCGCAGCACCCGCCACAATACAAAACATGGTCAATGCAACCGCCACCTTGGCGGTCGCTTTATAATTAGCCCTATGGGACCGCCGCCTTATAGGCGGGCGGTCCCAATCCCCAATATGATGCCGGGCGGACTGAAGTCCGTCCGCCATCGTAATCAGCCCCAAAGTGTCAAAAATATCATTTACAAAAATATTGTGTCCCGTTACTTATATTGGTAAGTACAAAAATATTGAAAATAAAAAAAAATTCAGACTAATATCATTACAAAACATACAGAAATATCTTTTTTTAACATATATAGTTTAAAATAGTACATCCTACATATTTTAATAAATAACATTAATATTATATTAATTAAAAACATTTAAATATTTAATACTATATATCAATATATACTTATATACCCATGTGTGTATATATATATATATTCATATATATATATATATATATAATCTACTGGCGGTCGCCAGTAGATAGTTTTAGTTAGGACCTATTTTCCATAGGAAATCCGCAACATTCTATTTGAAATAACTCTTGCGTCGGTTGACGTATCTTCGCGAAATTTTCAAACTTTGTGGCCCGCTCCGGTGCGCTCCTACCCTGAAAGTCTCGGGGTGATTTGTCAAGCGGGGGCCGAGAAAAAAGGGGGGTCCGAAAACGTGTTTTCCCCATTCATTTTCCCATAGGAAACTTTAGCCATGGCTACAGCACGAACTGCTAAACGGAATTACACCAAATTTGGCAAAGAGGTAGTTCTTGGTTCAGAAAGAACCCTTTTTGTTAAGTGGTGTAAATCCGTTCAGTAGTTGCTGAGAAAATCAAAAGTAAAAACACATATATATCTATGGCCGCGGAGGGTCCGCGCACCCTCCCGATGACCAGCTGTATGCTAATTGGCTGTCAACACTCCAAACCAGGAAGTGTTGGCAACCATCTTGTGACTCGGTAGAACCGAGTCACAAGAAAACAGTAAAAAAAATTGCGCAAAACGCAAAAAGGGAGCAGGGTAGAAACACCCTGACCCCCTAGGCCTGCTCAGGGGGGTCCTACAAGGACCCCCAGGGCCCCCCAAATTCTTTTTTTTTTAAATCGGCAAAAAACGCGTTGGGTGCGCGGATCCGGCCGATAAAAAAAAAAAACGAAGCGCGGGCTCCCGCGCTTCGTGGTTAATTGGCCCCCGGGTGGGTCAAGTCCCGGGGGCATGCAGGGTTTTATTTAATAATAATATGGGGGGGCCTCTAAGGCCCCCCCAAGCCCCGGGGACCGCCACCCCCCGGGGCTATAAAAAAATAATGGGGGTGGGGGGGCACACGGCCCCCCCGCAGCCCCGGGGACCGCCACCCCCCGGGGCTTCTTTTTTTATTTTTAAATTTCCTATGTGGGGGGGCTTGAGCCCCCCCACATGCCCCGGGGACCGCCACCTCCCCAGGGCACTAAATAATAAAATGTGGGGGTCCGTTTAGGACCCACGAGCCCCGGGGACCACCACCTCCCCGGGGCTGTGCACAGGATGGGAGGGGGCCGCGCGGCCCCCTCCTGGAGCCCTTGATGGCCCTGGGGACCGCCACCCCCAGGGCCGGCTCCTGCAGTGTCCCGGGGTGCCTACCCCGGGACACTGCTGTTTGCAATCACAGGACGGGAGCCTCGCGGCTCCCGTCCTGTCATTGCAAACTTGCTTTGCTTCATTGAAGCGAGAGCAGAGTAACCTGCTCTCGCTTCAATGAAGCAAAGCAGAATTGCTTTTCCATAAGGGGAGCTGCATGTCAGCAGCTCCCCGTATGGAAAAGCAATGCCGGCTCGCGCAGGACGCGGGGAGCCGGCGGGACCGTGCGGGGATTGGGGACCCCCCCACGGTCCCCAACGAGTGGCCAGGCCCCAGGGGATGGGGTCCCCGGGGCCATTAGTGGCCCGGGAGGGAGGCCACGCGGCCCCCCTCCCCAAAATTTTATTAATAAAAAATACAAAGGCCGGCCCCGGGGGATGGGGTCCCCGGGGCCATAAGTGGCCTGAGGAGGGGGGCAATGCAGCCCCCCTCCATAAGTTTAATTTTAAAAAGAAGAAGGCCATGCCCCGGGGGATGGGGTCCCCGGGGCGATTAAGGCCTGGGGAGGGGGCCACGCGGCCCCCTTCCAAATTTTTTTTTTTTAAACAAAATATTAGGGGGCAGGCCCTGGGGATGGGGTCCCAAGGGCCAATAAATTTGAAAAGAAGGGGGGCCACACAGCCCCCTTCTTAAAAAAACAAAGACCGGCATCGCGCCGCAGGCCACACCCCTCCTTGCAGCACTCTGCAAACGCGCCCCTGGCGCGTTTGCAGATGGGGAACGAATTCCCCTTGAATACTGGGGGTCCCTGGGGGCCAACTAGCCCACCAGGAACCTCAAGTATGCACCAGGGGGCTGCGTTGCAGAGAGGTGTACAGAGGCCATGCCCCTTTTACACCTCTCTGCAACGCAGCTCTGTGGCGCTTTTGGAGGTAGATGGTGGGCTAGTTGGACTCCAGGGAGCCTCAGGATTCAAGGGGACTTAATCCCCCAACTTAAAACGCGCCACGGGGCGCGCTTTGCACAGTGGTGAAGGGAGGGGCGGGGCTTGAGGTGACATGTGTGCAAACAGGCCCCCTGGCGCGTTTTAAGGTGGGGATTAAATCCCTTCAATCCTGAGGGTCCCTGGGGCCAACTAGCCCACCAGGTACGTCCAGAAAGCGCCACAGAGCTGCGTTGCAGAGAGGTGTAAAAGGGCGTGGCCTCTGAACACCTCTCTGCAACGCAGCTCCCTGGCGCATACTGGAGGTACAGGGTAGGCTAGTTGGATCCCAGGGACCCTCAGGATTGAAGGGGATTTAATCCCCCAACTTAAAACGCGCCACGGGCGCGTTTGCACAGTGGTGAAGGGAGGGGGCGGGGCTTGAGGTGACGTGTGCAAACAGGCCCCGTGGCGTGTTTTAAGTTGGGGGATTAAATCCCCTTCAATCCTGAGGGTCCCTGGGGGCCAACTAGCCCACCAGGTACGTCCAGAAAGCGCCACAGAGCTGCGTTGCAGAGAGGTGCAAAAAGGGGCGTGGCCTCTGAACACCTCTCTGCAACGCAGCTCTCTGGCGTATACTGGAGGTATCTGATGGGCTAGTTTGCCCCTAGGGACCCTCGGGATTGAGGAGGAATTAATTCTCCAACTTAAAACGTGCCACAGGGCGTGTTTGCAGACATGTCACCTCAGGCCCCACCCCTTCCTTCACCATTGTGCAAATATTCCTCTAAAATCAGCCGAACTACGAATTCCAATTTACTCACCTGTTATCAGGAGAGACCTCAGTGCTGCATCTTTGAGCCCAGTACTGATCCTGAAAAGTAATTTTAACCGTACTTACCAGTAACTTGAATTTCCTTCCATAGGCTAACATTGACTGGTTTCACTTGGAAATTCTTCTAAGTGTGGAGTTTTGGAACTTTATAATATTCCTCTAAAATCAGCCGAACTACGAATTCCGATTTACTCACCTGTTATCAGGAGAGACCTCAGTGCTGCATCTTTGAGCCCAGTACTGATCCTGAAAAGTAATTTTAACCGTACTTACCAATAACTTGAATTTCCTTCCATAGGATATCATTGCCTGCTTTTTGCTGAAAAAGTTTCTAAGTGTCGATTTTTGAAACATACAAATGTTCCTCTAAAATCAGCAGAACTACGAATTCCGATTTACTCACCGGTTATCAGGAGAGACCTCAGTGCTGCATCTTTGAGCCCAGTACTGATCCTGAAAAGTAATTCTAACCGTACTTACCAGTAACTTGAATTTCCTTCCATAGGCTAACATTGACTGGTTTCACTTGGAAATTCTTCTAAGTGTGGAGTTTTGGAACTTTATAATATTCCTCTAAAATCAGCTGAACTACGAATTCCAATTTACTCACCTGTTATCAGGAGAGACCTCAGTGCTGCATCTTTGAGCCCAGTACTGATCCTGAAAAGTAATTCTAACCGTACTTACCAGTAACTTTTATTTCCTTCCATAGGAATCCATTGTCTGGTTTTCAGCAGAAAAGTTTCAAAGTGTCGATTTTCACAAACTACAAATATTCCTTAAAAATCGCCTGTATGACTTAAACGCATTCTTTCAACTGCTTACAGGAGATGCACCAGTGCTGGATCCAGGATCCACCACTGAGTAAGAAAAAGTAACGATAACACTACTTACCTGGTAAGTGAATTTCCTCCCATAGGATAACATTGGTGATTCTATGTCATGGGTACTCACAAACTTTCTCTCGGGTGCCAAATTTACAGTGTGGTTTGTGGCCGAGGGCCGAACCGGTGGGGGCGGGGTCAGTGGGGGAGGGAGGCGGGGCTAGAGCAAAAAAAAAAACTATGACCATGAGGTTGAACACAGGCCCCTGCAGCGGACGCCTTCGTCCACTGAGCCACCAGACCCGGCATACACACATCTCTCTCTCTCTCTCTATCTCTCTCTCTCTCCATCTCTCTCCCTCTCTCTCCCTCTCTCTCTCCCTCCCTCCCTCTCTCCCTCTGTCTCACTCACTCTGTTTGTCTCTGTCTCTCCCTCCCTCTCTCTTTCTGTCTCCCTCCCTCTCTCTCTCTGTCTCCCTCTCTCTCTCTGTCTCCCTCCCTTTCCCTCCCTTTGTCTCCCTCCGTCTGTCTCCCTCCCTCTGTCTCCCTCCCTCTGTCTGTCTCCCTCCCTCTGTCTGTTTCCCTCTGTCTCCCTCTGTCTGTCTCCCTCTCTCTGTCTGTCTCCCTCTCTCTGTCTGTCTGTCTCCGTCTGTCTCCCTCTGTCTGTCTCCCTCTGTCTCCCTCTGTCTGTCTCCCTCTCCCTCCCTCTGTCTCCCCCCTCTGTCGCCCCTCGACTCCCGCCCTCTGTCTCCCTCTGCCTCCCTCTATCTGTCTCCCTCCCTGTCTCCCTCTCTCTGTCTCCCTCTCTCTGTCTCCCTCTCTCTGTCTCCCTCTGGCAGTCTCCCTCTGTCTCCTTCCCTCTCCCTCTGTCTGTCTCCCTCCCTCTCCCTGTCTGTCTCCCTCCCTCCCTGTCTCCCTCTCTGTCTCCCTCCCTCTCCCTCCCTCCCTCTCCCTCTGTCTGTCTCCCTCTCTGTCTCCCTCTCTCTCTGTCTCCCTCTCACTCTGTCTCCCTCTCTCTCTGTCTCCCTCTATCTGTCTGTCTCCGTCTGTCTCCATCTGTCTGTCTCCGTCTGTCTGTCTCCCTCTGTCTGTCTCCCTCTGTCTGTCTCCCTCTGTCTCCCTCCCTCTCCCTCTGTCTGTCTCTCTCTCTGTCTCCCTCCCTCTCCCTGTCTGTCTCCCTCCCTCTCTGCCTCCCTCCCTCACCCTCCCTCCCTCTCCCTCTGTCTGTCTCCCTCTCTGTCTCCCTCTCTCTCTGGCTCCCTCTCTCTCTCTGTCTCCCTCTCTCTCTGTCTCCCTCTATCTGTCTGCCTCTGTCTGTCTCCCTCTGTCTCCCTCCCTCTCTGTCTCCCTCCCTCTCCCTCTGTCTCCCTCCCTCTCCCTGTCTGTCTCCCTCTCTGTCTCCCTCCCTCTCCGTCTGTCTCCCTCTGTCTCCCTCCCTCTCTCTCTGTCTCCCTCTCTCTCCATCTGTCTCCCTCTGTCTCTCTCTCCCTCTCTCTCCATCTGTCTCCCTCTGTCTCTCTCTCCCTCTCTCTCGGTCTGTCTCCCTCTGTCTCTCTCTCCCTCTCTCTCTGTCTCCCTCTCTCTCTGTCTCCCTCTCTCTCCCTCTCTCTCTGTCTCCATCTCGCTCCCTCTGTCCCTGTCTCCCTCCCTCTGTCACCCTCTCTCTGTCACCCTCTCTCTGTCACCCTCTCTCACCTCACCCCGCGTGTGTGTCAGCCGGGGCTGAGACAGCTTCCCGGAACACACACAGCCGCACCCGAGTACTTCACAGGTCTTTAAAAGACCATTCACTTAGCTAATGAGGCTTTGTTGTATTCACCTCTTCTTAGCGCCCTGCATCTCCACTCAGAGTGGAGATGCAGGGGCGCTAAGAAGAGGTAAAATGCAACAAAGCCTCATTAACAAGTGAATGGTCTTTTAAAGAATCGCCCGGCCCCCATAGAGCAGAGTCTCTCAGAGTCCGCGCTGCGGTGTTTGCTGACACTTTAAAAAAACAACCCAAAAAACAGGTACGATGTCTGCAAGGTCCGCGGGCCGCCAAGGAAGGCTTGCCGGGCCGCTGGCGGCCCGCGGGCCGTACTATGAGTACCCGTGTTCTATGTGAAAAAGTTTCTAAGTGTCAACTTTTAAAATACAATAATATTCCTTAAAAATCACTACTGTAACCAAAACGCTTTTACTCAACTGTTTACAGGAGATGTCCCAGGACTGAATCTAGGATCCAGTCCTGTGGTTAGAAAAGTAATCCATAAAGTAACTAATTGCATTTAACTAGAAATTCACATTGAGCTCAATGTTGCATTGTGTTTGAAATTGTGTTGCCCATTGCAACAACTGTAACTACTGTACTTAAAAGTCTATTGCCTATTTGCAAAGTATTTAAACTAAAGTAATTCATTCTGAGAAAGTATATTTTGTAATGTAATGTATAATGTAATTACAATGTAATTTAAAAAATAAAATATCTAAAAATAAATAGTTTAAAAAAATGTAGTAAATCAGTATTAAAAAAATAAATATAACAATTAATACATTTAAAAATTGTCATTTACAAAACCTTTGAAATTCACTGAAAAAAACCATAGGTTTCAGACATGTTATAGTTAGGAATTAGCATTTAAAAAACCTTTGAAATTCACTGAAAAAACCATAGGTTTCAGGCACGTTATAGTTAGAAATTAGCATTTAAAAAACCTTACAAATTCACTGAAAAAACCATAGGTTTTAGGGACCGTTATAGTTAGTTGGACATTGCACTCGTACAAAGCCCGTGAAATTCCCCCGTTATAGTTAGTTCAGCTAACTATAACTCGCGCCCCCGCAATGCACTGCTGATTACGTCACATATTAAATCACTCATGACATGGTCAGTGACATCACTGATGACATCACTGATGACATCATCCACATGATAATCTGATACACCTCCTCACACCCTAATATAACCTTTGATACACCCACTCTAAATTACAGACTGCCATTCGCAAAACCATAGACACTCCAACACCAATAACTACATACCCACTCACTGATTCTTAGGTCTACACACACATCCACTCACTCACCCGTACAGTCACTCATACTTACGGTCACTCAGTACAGGACTATCATATGCACTCATACTCCTATATAGACACTCAAACACCGCCACTCATCCATAGAGGTACTCACACACCTAGTCAGTCATGCAAATAATTAAACACACTGCCATTTACTCACCTATACAGTTATACACACACCAGCTCACTTACTCATACAAATACTAGCACATTCTTACGCTCTTATACAATCACTGATACAAGCACACACTCATCCATACAGTCACTCTCACAATCACACACTCTTGCTTATAGCTATTTATATACTCCAACACACATAAATACTGCCTTTCACATATGTAGTTACTCACACATCAACCACTGGGACATACATTCACTCACTAACACACTCTTACACACACTTACCCACCCATACAGTCTATCACAGATGCACTCTTGAAACCATCCACCCAGTGAATCACCCACTCACACATCTATGCACAGAGTCGCACACACCCCACCCACACAAACACTCAGGCACCCATACAGATACTCAGACAACCAATCAATAACTCATATAGACACTCATGTAGCTATTCACAAACCCATGCAGCCACTTACACAGCAACAGTCAGACGGATACAGACATTCACCCAGTTTAGTCACTAACCCATGCATTCAGTAAGATACGTTTAATCACTCACTTATAGAGTTAGTCACGCACCTACTAAATCATCCATACAGACACTTATACACCCACTCATTCTTCAATACGCCTTTCCCTATATATATTAAACATATTTCAACTTTACAGAAACACACAGTCACTGCATGATGTCATCAGTGATGTCATTTGAGATGTCATCAGTGATGTCACTGACCATGTCATGAGTGATGTAATATGTGACATCATCAGCAGTGCATTGCGGGGCGTGAGTTATAGTTAGCTGAACTAACTATAACGGGGAATTTCACAGGTTTTGTACTGAGTGCAATGTCCAACTAACTATAACTGTCCCTAAAACCTATGTTTTTTTCAGTGAATTTCTAAGGTTTTTTAAATGCTAATTTCTAACTATAACGTGCCTGAAACCTATGGTCGCCAGTAGATAGTTATAGTTAGGACCTATTTTCCATAGGAAATCCACAACATTCTATTTGAAATAACTTTGGCGCCGGTTGACGAATCTTCGCGAAATTTTCAAAACTTATGGCCTGCTCCGGTCCGCTCCTATCCTGAAAGTTTCGGGGTGATTCGGCAAGCGGGGGCCGAGAGAAAAGGGGAGTCCCAAAACGTGTTTTCCCCATGCAATTTTCCATAGGAACCTTTCATCACAGCTACAGCCCGAGCTGCTGAACGGAATTACACCAAATTTGGCAAAAAGGTAGCCCTTGGTTCAGAGTCGTGCCTTTTGGTTAAATGGTGTAAATCCGTTCAGTAGTTCCTGAGAAATCTGAAAAAGAAAACACATATATATCTGGGCGGAGCCTAACCACAGATGTCATCGTGAGATCTGATTGGCTGTCAGCACTTCATCCTGGAATTGCTGGCAGCCATCTTGGGACCAATATAAATGATAGTACCCCATTGAAATGCATTGTAGTGAATCAAAGATTTTGAGGGTTACCAAAAGGAGAACTATAAAGGGTGATAACAGACTTTAGTTACATTAGAATTCATTTGTTGATGGTACCATACTAATTTCAGGAATTGTGGTGTGTTCTAAGGTGATTTTACCCTGTGAAAACCCTTCTGCTGGGATATCATGAATCATGTTTGAGAGAAAACTATTTTCACATGCTTGTCCCATACAGTTTTGGAAGGTGCTCCAGAAGCTAAAATGAGAGCATATTTTCTGTAAATTCACATTATCTTTCTCAGTCATGTGAGAATGAAGTCTGACATTCTCAGTAAAACATGTACATCCAACAAGGGCAGAGACTGTCAGTTGATTCCTTTATGTTCTACTGCAGCTTCCCAGAGTGTTCTAAAGAACAACTAGAGTGCTAACAGCCTTACTTATGACAAAAGTATGGCACACCTGAAGCCATCTTGATTGGAATAAACTGGTAACACTTTAAACATTTAATTTAAAAAGGAACAAAATGATGGGGTTCATTTTGTCATAGAAATTATGGTTAGTGCTGTAGAAAGAAAAATTAGGACATGTTTCAAGTGTGATCTCAAATATTTTCCTGTTATATTTCAACAGGAGCAGCCTGTCAGTTGATGCCTTTGTGTTCTACTGCAGCTTCCCAGAGTGTTCTAAAGAACAACTAGAGAGCTAACAGTCTTACTTATGACAAAAGTATGGCACACCTGAAGCCATCTTGATTGGAATAAACTGGTAACACTTAAAACATTTAATTTAAAAAGGAACAAAATGAGGGGGTTCATTTTGCCATAGAAATTATGGTTAGTGCTGTAGAAAGAAAAATTAGGACATGTTTTAAGTGAGATCTCAAATATCTTCCTGTTATATTTCAACAGGAGCAGCCTGTCAGTTGATGCCTTTGTGTTCTACTGCAGCTTCCCAGAGTGTTCTAAAGAACAACTAGAGCGCTAACAGTCTTACTTATGACAAAATTATGGCACACCTGAAGCCATCTTGATTGGAATAAACTGTTAACTCTTAAAACATTTAATTTAAAAAGGAACAAAATGAGGGGTTCATTTTGTCATAGAAATTATGGTTAGTGCTGTAGAAAGAAAAATTAGGACATGTTTTAAGTGAGATCTCAAATATCTTCCTGTTATATTTCAACAGGAGCAGCCTGTCAGTTGATGCCTTTGTGTTCTACTGCAGCTTCCCAGAGTGTTCTAAAGAACAACTAGAGCACTAACAGTCTTACTTATGACAAAAGTATGGCACACCTGAAGCCATCTTGATTGGAATAAACTGGTAAAACTTAAAACATTTAATTTAAAAAGGAACAAAATAAGGGGGTTCATTTTGCCATAGAAATTATGGTTAGTGCTGCAGAAAGAAAATTTAGGGCATGTTTTAAGTGAGATCTCAAATCCTCTTCTATTTCATTAGAAAATTCTGACATGCAGACTGAAACAATCACTTTCAATACCAGCAGTAGACTTCCAGTTAACTCCTTGGTGAGCAGTAACTTTACTACAGTGATCTAATGAACAACTAGAGTGCTAACATTCTGAATTTATGGCAAATGTGTGACACATCTGAATGCCTTCTTGATGGAATCAAAGTAAAAACTGAAAGCATTTCCTACTGAGGAGACTGCAGTAAATGACAAAATTAGGAAACTTCATAACAAATAGGTCTCCCAAGATGGCCACCAGTGAAAAAAGAGCCCAAATGTAGCACAAATATCACCCAGATGTAGCCCACATATAGCCCAATGACAGAAGTGTGCAAAACACTTTTTATTTTTAGTTTTTCTGCAGTTTTATATAGTGCAAACTGGTCAGGTATTGGAGCGTTACATCTTACTTGGACCCCTTATTGCGTATTTTGCACGAAGTACATGAGATTGATCTTGCGAAACATTGAACTTTACGATTCTGTTAACCTGAAGTTGCTCTGAACCGGGCTTTGTAACACCCGTTTTTACCTACTGGTTTTAATTAATTCTCACTGTATTGTATTAGGAAAGAGGATTTACTGTTTTTATGTACACTTTTATGATCTATGTTTCTAAATCAGTTCAAGTAAAGTTTAATGAATTCTATGGCAGGACGGAGGCGAGGATTATGCATATCTTTCCTCACTTTATTTGCATAGCAGTTCAAAGAAAACGTAACACAACAATCATTAAACAAAAGACTACACAACCCATGAACCATTAGGGGGTAGTCTCCAAGGCAACTATAGTCCAATCATATCACAGTCCATCGTATATAATATCGTGACGTCCCTTCCGCTTCCTCTTTCTTCACTGCTTGTCAGTTAAGTGCATTCCTTACATTCTTGGCTTAATCTGACGTTGTTGCTGTTTGTATAGCGGTCTCCTGTGCACGTTATTAGCATTATTGCCTTGGTATTGTTTCATATTCCCTGTGCAGCAGACTCTTGCCCGAGCGCGTTCTCCCCCTCGCAGTTTCTCCCGCTGTGTGCTCTGCGCGCAGTGAGATCCTGTCAGGCGCGTCTGGTCCGAGCGAGGCAGCTCCGTCGAGCGCTCCCGCTGGTCTTTATGCGCGTTTGGGAATCCGGTCACTCCTTTAGTGTCCGCTTGATTCCCGATCAACCCTCGCCTAATTTTGATCACCGCTACGCGGTGATTTCCCCACACGGCCACGTTAGTGACCAGCGCCACCTGGTGGTGGTAATTGGTATTGCGCCTCAGTCTATTCTTATAACAGCTTCGGGAAAGCCCAGCTGTTGGAGCACCGGCGAGGGGCTGTCTTAAGGATTTTAAGGGCATTTGTTCTGTGCTTACACCCTCTGCTATCATATCTTCTCCAGAAGACCATTTTTACTCCTCCTACCAGGAAGTGGAGGAGGAATAGCCCCCCAACTTCTCCCTCCAGCAGTGGACCAAGCCCTCTCTCTGGCTATTTCTAGGGCGCTGGGTCCTCTTAGGGATCAGGTTGATAAGCTGGCGAAAAGCATCCCTGGGGTGTTCAGTGACCCAGATCTGGTGGTGGCGGGTCCAAGTAGCTCCCAGATGGGGAATAAAAGGGCCGTTAAGCATAACGCGGGGCACTTGGAAGGATTTGATAAACTTACGGAGACCTTCCTCAAGAGTGCGCGAACGCTAAAACATGCACCCTGCCGGGAGGAGGAGGGGCCCGGAGAAAATTGCGACACTGTCACCACTATTGTAGACCCCGACGGCGGGTTTCCCTTAGAGGGAGAGGGTGTATCGGAGGACAATTTCTCCTCCGATGAGGATAAGGACTCGGGCGTCCCTGGCGTCCAGAGTCCCACTCTCTCAGTCCCCGGTTGGGGACGGGGTCCACTCGGACATGTTCGAGCCTACCCAAATTTACCATCCTAGGTCGGCAGAGTGGACACCTGACGCCAAAGTGGCAGAGTATGTGGTGGGGAAAATCCATCAACCCCTTGAAAGGGAGGTCAGGAATAGGATGAGGGGAGAATGCCCCAGGCCCTCACTGAAGGGGAAGGTGGCACACACGCCTGAAATTGATGAGAAACTATGTACCTTTTTCTCCAAGTATATGAGGGATCCCAAGAAAGGAATTGATAGGTCTTGGACGTGGTAGGGCCCTTGACCCAAATTATTCAATTGACGGAGCGTTCCAAAGAGTCAGGATCCCCTTTGTCCACGGATATTGTGGCTGGTTGGGCCCACTACCCTAAACCCTAAAACACTACCCCCTCCACTACCCAAACACCACTGCACTACCCTAAACCCTAAAACACTACCCCCAGCACGACACCTTACACTACCCAAACATAACTGCACTACCCTAAACCCTAAAACACTACCACCAGCACAACTCCCTACACTACCCAAACACCACTGCACTACCCTAAACCCTAAAACACTACCCCCAGCACGACTCCCTACACTACCCAAACACCACTGCACTACACTAAACCCTAAATATACCCCCAGCATGACCTCCCACACTACACAAACACCACTGCACTACCCTAAACCTTAAAACACTACCCTCAGCACGACCCCCTACACTACCCAAACACCACTGCACTACCCTAAACCCTAAAACACTAACCCCAGCATGACCCCCTACACTACCCAAACACCACTGCACTACCCTATACCCTAAAACACGACCCCCTACACTACACAAACACGACTGCACTACCCTAAACCCTAAAACACTACCCACAGCATGACCCCCTTCACTACACAAACACCACTGCACTGCCCTAAACCCTAAAACACTACCCCAGCACTACCCCCTACACTACCCAAACACCACTGCACTAACATAAACCCTAAAACATTACCCCCAGCACAACCCCTACACTACACAAACACCACTGCACTACCCTAAACCCTAAAACACCCCCAGCACGACTCCCTACACTACCCAAACACCACTGCACTACCCTAAACCCTAAATCTACCCCCAGCACGACCCCCTACACTACCCATACACCACTGCACTACCCTAAACCATAAAACACTACCCCCAGCATGACCCCCTACACTACACAAACACGACTGCACTACCCTAAACCCTACAACACTACCCCTGCACGACCCCCTACACTACCCATACACCACTGCACTACCCTAAACCCTAAAACACTACCCCCAGCATGACCCCCTACACTACTGCACTACCCTAAACCCTAAAACACTACCCCCAGCACGACCCCCTACAGCACCCAAACACCACTGCACTACCCTAAACCCTAGAAAAGAAACCCCCACCCCATGCCCAATCCCCCTTACCTCTCACTCCTCATGGTTCCTCTCTCCTCGTGGCTCCTGCTTCACGTCATCTCTGAGGGGCGGTGCACGTCGTTGTGAGGAAACGGAACAGCCTCTGTTTCCTTACAACGACATGGATCGTCTACATGTTTTTTAGAATGCATGGTCATTTACCATACATACCTTTACAACAAAATTCGTTGTAAAGGCATGAATGGTAAATGACCATGCGTTCTAAAAAAATGCGTAGTAATGATGACTTCGTGATGTACAACGCATGCGTGGTAATGCATGCGTTGTAATGGTATCGCAAAGTAAAAGTCGTTGTAACGGCTGTTTACCGATCGAAGCTGGCCCCTGTTCTTCAGTGAGACGTTTATTTGATTAATTAGGAGGAAGGAATGTGGTTTTTTACCGAAAAGTGCATTCCCGGCTGTTGTATTGTGAAAGTGTCCGCGTGGCCTGGTTTCACTTCCGGTGAGAGAGTGGAAGAGTCTGTTTGGATCTAAAGGAGTTCTGTTGTTGGACGGGCCGGCGCGACATGTCATCAGAAAACATAGCTAATGGAAAGTGTCCTCCCTGAAGTGTGGAGCAGTGCCATGAGAGGTCAACGAGTGTGCGTCCCACCGCAGTATGACCGTACCGCGTGACCCATGTGCCACCTCCAGGGTACGGGAGGCAGAAGCGGCATCGCGGGTCCTCTTGAAGACCGTTGTAGCACTAATTCTACATTTTGGTACTAGGGCATTTTAACTTCGTTGTTCCTGCCAGATACAAAGAGAAGATCCTTTGTTATTCAGTGCACTCGTTACCTTTTTTGTGGGTTGTGGTGCTTGTCACTTCGCTGCCCCGCCGGTGCACACGACTGGGCACCCCACCTCGTGTGCCATCTGCAGGGCCTCTGCCCTCGGATCACTGGTTTCGGTTTCTGGAGTGGCAACATAAACAGTTGCTCCCAAAGGACTAGCCTGAACACTTAGGTGAATATCCCCTGCACCAGCATTCCACGGAAATTCTTTCCCAGCTCTCCCACGTCAACGAGCACGGCTCCGCTCGCGACACCGTATGACGTCATTGGAGCCATAAGAGGACCTCGTCGGCGTGCTGACGTCAGTTCCACCATTTTTTCCGTGCCACCGAGGCAAACAGGGGACCGAGACATTTTCACATGTATACATAGTATAATAAATATATATATATTCACTGAAAAAACCATAGGTTTCAGGCACGTTATAGTTAGAAATTAGCATTTAAAAAACCTTAGAAATTCACTGAAAAAACCATAGGTTTCAGGGGCGTTATAGTTAGTTGGACATTTCACTCGTACAAAACCATAGAAATTCCCCCGCAGCCCCCCTCCCCAAAGTAACAAAAATAAAAAAAATAAAAAAAAAGTGCAAGGCCGGCCCCGGGGGATGGGGTCCCCGGGCCCTTAAATGGCCCTTAAATGGCCTGAGGAGGGGGGCCACGCAGCCCCCCTCCAAATAAAAAAAAAAGAGGCCATGCCCCGGGGGATTGGGTCCCCGGGGCCAATACAGGCCCAGGAAAGGGGGGCCACGCGGCCCCCTTCCCCGTTTTGTTTTTTATTTTAATTAAAAGAAGGGGAAAGGCCCTGGGGGATGGGGTCCCCAGGGCCTAAAAATAGGAAAAATGAAGGGGGGCCACACAGCCCCCCTTCAGGGGGAAAAAAAAACACAAAAAAAACGATCGGGCCCGCAGGCCCCGCCCCCTTCCTTCACCACTCTGCAAACGCGCCCCTGGCGCGTTTGCAGAGGGGGAACAATCCCCTTGAATACTGGGGTCCCTGGGGCCAACTAGCCCACCAGGAACCTCCAGTATGCGCCAGGGGCTGCCTTGCAGAGAGATGTACAGAGGCCACGCCCTTTTACACCTCTCTGCAACGCAGCTCTATGGCGCTTTTGGAGGTATATGGTGGGCTAGTTGCACCCCAGGGACCCTCAGGATTCAAGGAGAGTTAATCCCCGACTTAAAACGCGCCACGGGCGCGTTTGCACAGTGGTGAAGGGAGGGGGCGGGGCTTCAGGTGACATGTGTGCAAACAGGCCCGTGGCGCGTTTTAAGATGGGGAATTAAATCTCTTCAATCCTGAGGGTCCCTGGGGGCCAACTAGCCCAACAGGTACGTCCAGAAAGCGCCACAGAGCTGCGTTGCAGAGAGGTGTAAAAGGGTGTGGCCTCTGTAAATATCTCTGCAACGCAGCCCCTGGCGCATACTGGAGGTTCCTGGTGGGCTAGTTGGCCCGTAGCGACCCTCATGATTCAAGGGGACTTAATCCCCCAACTTAAAACGCACCACGGGGCGCGTTTGCACAGATGTCACCTCAGGCCCCGCCCCTCCCTTCACCATTGTGCAAATATTCCTCTAAAATCAGCCGAAATACGAATTCTGATTTACTCACCTGTTATCAGGAGAGACCTCAGTGCTGCATCTTTCAGCCCAGTACTAATCCTGAAAAGTAATTTTAACCGTACTTACCAGTAACTTGAATTTCCTTCCATAGGCTAACATTGACTGGTTTCACTTGGAAATTCTTCTAAGTGTGGAGTTTTGGAACTTTAAAATATTCCTCTAAAATCAGCCGAAATACGAATTCCGATTTACTCACCTGTTATCAGGAGAGACCTCAGTGCTGCATCTTTCAGCCCAGTACTGATCCTCAAAAGTAATTTTAACCGTACTTACCAGTAACTTGAATTTCCTTCCATAGGCTAACATTGACTGGTTTCACTTGGAAATTCTTCCAAGTGTGGAGTTTTGGAACTTTAAAATATTCCTCTAAAATCAGCCGAAATACGAATTCCGATTTACTCACCTGTTATCAGGAGAGACCTCAGTGCTGCATCTTTCAGCCCAGTACTGATCCTCAAAAGTAATTTTAACCGTACTTACCAGTAACTTGAATTTCCTTCCATAGGATATCATTGCCTGCTTTTTGCTGAAAAAGTTTCTAAGTGTTGATTTTTGAAACATACAAATATTCCTCTAAAATCAGCCGAAATCCGAATTCTGATTTACTCACCTGTTATCAGGAGAGACCTCAGTGCTGCATCTTTCAGCCCAGTACTGGTCCTGAAAAGTAATTTTAACCGTACTTACCAGTAACTTGAATTTCCTTCCATAGGCTAACATTGACTGGTTTCACTTGGAAATTCTTCTAAGTGTGGAGTTTTGGAACTTTAAAATATTCCTCTAAAATCAGCCGAAATACGAATTCCGATTTACTCACCTGTTATCAGGAGAGACCTCAGTGCTGCATCTTTCAGCCCAGTACTGGTCCTGAAAAGTAATTTTAACCGTACTTACCGGTAACTTGAATTTCCTTCCATAGGCTAACATTGACTGGTTTCACTTGGAAATTCTTCTAAGTGTGGAGTTTTGGAACTTTAAAATATTCCTCTAAAATCAGCTGAAATACGAATTCCGATTTACTCACCTGTTATCAGGAGAGACCTCAGTGTTGCATCTTTCAGCCCAGTACTGGTCCTGAAAAGTAATTTTAACCGTACTTACCGGTAACTTGAATTTCCTTCCATAGGCTAACATTGACTGGTTTCACTTGGAAATTCTTCTAAGTGTGGAGTTTTGGAACTTTAAAATATTCCTCTAAAATCAGCCGAAATACGAATTCCGATTTACTCACCTGTTATCAGGAGAGACCTCAGTGCTGCATCTTTCAGCCCAGTACTGGTCCTGAAAAGTAATTTTAACCGTACTTACCGGTAACTTGAATTTCCTTCATAGGCTAACATTGACTGGTTTCACTTGGAAATTCTTCTAAGTGTGGAGTTTTGGAACTTTAAAATATTCCTCTAAAATCAGCCGAAATACGAATTCCGATTTACTCACCTGTTATCAGGAGAGACCTCAGTGCTGCATCTTTCAGCCCAGTACTGATCCTCAAAAGTAATTTTAACCGTACTTACCAGTGACTTGAATTTCCTTCCATAGGCTAACATTGACTGGTTTCACTTGGAAATTCTTCTAAGTGTGGAGTTTTGGAACTTTAAAATATTCCTCTAAAATCAGCCGAAATACGAATTCCGATTTACTCACCTGTTATCAGGAGAGACCTCAGTGCTGCATCTTTCAGCCCAGTACTGATCCTCAAAAGTAATTTTAACCGTACTTACCAGTAACTTGAATTTCCTTCCATAGGATATCATTGCCTGCTTTTTGCTGAAAAAGTTTCTAAGTGTTGATTTTTGAAACATACAAATATTCCTCTAAAATCAGCCGAAATCCGAATTCTGATTTACTCTCCTGTTATCAGGAGAGACCTCAGTGCTGCATCTTTCAGCCCAGTACTGGTCCTGAAAAGTAATTTTAACCGTACTTACCAGTAACTTGAATTTCCTTCCATAGGCTAACATTGACTGGTTTCACTTGGAAATTCTTCTAAGTGTGGAGTTTTGGAACTTTAAAATATTCCTCTAAAATCAGCCGAAATACGAATTCCGATTTACTCACCTGTTATCAGGAGAGACCTCAGTGCTGCATCTTTCAGCCCAGTACTGATCCTCAAAAGTAATTTTAACCGTACTTACCGGTAACTTGAATTTCCTTCATAGGCTAACATTGATTGGTTTCACTTGGAAATTCTTCTAAGTGTGGAGTTTTGGAACTTTAAAATATTCCTCTAAAATCAGCCGAAATACGAATTCCGATTTACTCACCTGTTATCAGGAGAGACCTCAGTGCTGCATCTTTCAGCCCAGTACTGGTCCTGAAAAGTAATTTTAACCGTACTTACTGGTAACTTGAATTTCCTTCATAGGCTAACATTGACTGGTTTCACTTGGAAATTCTTCTAAGTGTGGAGTTTTGGAACTTTAAAATATTCCTCTAAAATCAGCCGAAATACGAATTCCGATTTACTCACCTGTTATCAGGAGAGACCTCAGTGCTGCATCTTTCAGCCCAGTACTGGTCCTGAAAAGTAATTTTAACCGTACTTACCGGTAACTTGAATTTCCTTCATAGGCTAACATTGACTGGTTTCACTTGGAAATTCTTCTAAGTGTGGAGTTTTGGAACTTTAAAATATTCCTCTAAAATCAGCCGAAATACGAATTCCGATTTACTCACCTGTTATCAGGAGAGACCTCAGTGCTGCATCTTTCAGCCCAGTACTAATCCTGAAAAGTAATTTTAACCGTACTTACCAGTAACTTGAATTTCCTTCCATAGGCTAACATTGACTGGTTTCACTTGGAAATTCTTCTAAGTGTGGAGTTTTGGAACTTTAAAATATTCCTCTAAAATCAGCCGAAATACGAATTCCGATTTACTCACCTGTTATCAGGAGAGACCTCAGTGCTGCATCTTTCAGCCCAGTACTGGTCCTGAAAAGTAATTTTAACCGTACTTACCGGTAACTTGAATTTCCTTCATAGGCTAACATTGACTGGTTTCACTTGGAAATTCTTCTAAGTGTGGAGTTTTGGAACTTTAAAATATTCCTCTAAAATCAGCCAAAATACGAATTCCGATTTACTCACCTGTTATCAGGAGAGACCTCAGTGCTGCATCTTTCAGCCCAGTACTGATCCTCAAAAGTAATTTTAACCGTACTTACCAGTAACTTGAATTTCCTTCCATAGGATATCATTGCCTGCTTTTTGCTGAAAAAGTTTCTAAGTGTTGATTTTTGAAACATACAAATATTCCTCTAAAATCAGCCGAAATCCGAATTCTGATTTACTCACCTGTTATCAGGAGAGACCTCAGTGCTGCATCTTTCAGCCCAGTACTGGTCCTGAAAAGTAATTTTAACCGTACTTACTAGTAACTTGAATTTCCTTCCATAGGCTAACATTGACTGGTTTCACTTGGAAATTCTTCTAAGTGTGGAGTTTTGGAACTTTAAAATATTCCTCTAAAATCAGCCGAAATACGAATTCCGATTTACTCACCTGTTATCAGGAGAGACCTCAGTGCTGCATCTTTCAGCCCAGTACTGGTCCTGAAAAGTAATTTTAACCGTACTTACCGGTAACTTGAATTTCCTTCCATAGGCTAACATTGACTGGTTTCACTTGGAAATTCTTCTAAGTGTGGAGTTTTGGAACTTTAAAATATTCCTCTAAAATCAGCCGAAATACGAATTCCGATTTACTCACCTGTTATCAGGAGAGACCTCAGTGCTGCATCTTTCAGCCCAGTACTGGTCCTGAAAAGTAATTTTAACCGTACTTACCGGTAACTTGAATTTCCTTCATAGGCTAACATTGACTGGTTTCACTTGGAAATTCTTCTAAGTGTGGAGTTTTGGAACTTTAAAATATTCCTCTAAAATCAGCCGAAATACGAATTCCGATTTACTCACCTGTTATCAGGAGAGACCTCAGTGCTGCATCTTTCAGCCCAGTACTGATCCTCAAAAGTAATTTTAACCGTACTTACCAGTAACTTGAATTTCCTTCCATAGGCTAACATTGACTGGTTTCACTTGGAAATTCTTCTAAGTGTGGAGTTTTGGAACTTTAAAATATTCCTCTAAAATCAGCCGAAATACGAATTCCGATTTACTCACCTGTTATCAGGAGAGACCTCAGTGCTGCATCTTTCAGCCCAGTACTGATCCTCAAAAGTAATTTTAACCGTACTTACCAGTAACTTGAATTTCCTTCCATAGGATATCATTGCCTGCTTTTTGCTGAAAAAGTTTCGAAGTGTTGATTTTTGAAACATACAAATATTCCTCTAAAATCAGCCGAAATCCGAATTCTGATTTACTCACCTGTTATCAGGAGAGACCTCAGTGCTGCATCTTTCAGCCCAGTACTGGTCCTGAAAAGTAATTTTAACCGTACTTACCAGTAACTTGAATTTCCTTCCATAGGCTAACATTGACTGGTTTCACTTGGAAATTCTTCTAAGTGTGGAGTTTTGGAACTTTAAAATATTCCTCTAAAATCAGCCGAAATACGAATTCCGATTTACTCACCTGTTATCAGGAGAGACCTCAGTGCTGCATCTTTCAGCCCAGTACTGGTCCTGAAAAGAAATTTTAACCGTACTTACCGGTAACTTGAATTTCCTTCATAGGCTAACATTGACTGGTTTCACTTGGAAATTCTTCTAAGTGTGGAGTTTTGGAACTTTAAAATATTCCTCTAAAATCAGCCGAAATACGAATTCCGATTTACTCACCTGTTATCAGGAGAGACCTCAGTGCTGCATCTTTCAGCCCAGTACTGGTCCTGAAAAGTAATTTTAACCGTACTTACCGGTAACTTGAATTTCCTTCATAGGCTAACATTGACTGGTTTCACTTGGAAATTCTTCTAAGTGTGGAGTTTTGGAACTTTAAAATATTCCTCTAAAATCAGCCGAAATACGAATTCCGATTTACTCACCTGTTATCAGGAGAGACCTCAGTGCTGCATCTTTCAGCCCAGTACTAATCCTGAAAAGTAATTTTAACCGTACTTACCAGTAACTTGAATTTCCTTCCATAGGCTAACATTGACTGGTTTCACTTGGAAATTCTTCTAAGTGTGGAGTTTTGGAACTTTAAAATATTCCTCTAAAATCAGCCGAAATACGAATTCCGATTTACTCACCTGTTATCAGGAGAGACCTCAGTGCTGCATCTTTCAGCCCAGTACTGGTCCTGAAAAGTAATTTTAACCGTATCTTACCGGTAACTTGAATTTCCTTCATAGGCTAACATTGACTGGTTTCACTTGGAAATTCTTCTAAGTGTGGAGTTTTGGAACTTTAAAATATTCCTCTAAAATCAGCCAAAATACGAATTCCGATTTACTCACCTGTTATCAGGAGAGACCTCAGTGCTGCATCTTTCAGCCCAGTACTGATCCTCAAAAGTAATTTTAACCGTACTTACCAGTAACTTGAATTTCCTTCCATAGGATATCATTGCCTGCTTTTTGCTGAAAAAGTTTCTAAGTGTTGATTTTTGAAACATACAAATATTCCTCTAAAATCAGCCGAAATTCGAATTCTGATTTACTCACCTGTTATCAGGAGAGACCTCAGTGCTGCATCTTTCAGCCCAGTACTGGTCCTGAAAAGTAATTTTAACCGTACTTACCAGTAACTTGAATTTCCTTCTTTAGGCTAACATTGACTGGTTTCACTTGGAAATTCTTCTAAGTGTGGAGTTTTGGAACTTTAAAATATTCCTCTAAAATCAGCCGAAATACGAATTCCGATTTACTCACCTGTTATCAGGAGAGACCTCAGTGCTGCATCTTTCAGCCCAGTACTGATCCTGAAAAGTAATTTTAACCGTACTTACCGGTAACTTGAATTTCCTTCATAGGCTAACATTGACTGGTTTCACTTGGAAATTCTTCTAAGTGTGGAGTTTTGGAACTTTAAAATATTCCTCTAAAATCAGCCGAAATACGAATTCCGATTTACTCACCTGTTATCAGGAGAGAACCCAGTGCTGCATCTTTTAGCCCAGTACTGATCCTCAAAAGTAATTTTAACCGTACTTACCAGTAACTTGAATTTCCTTCCATAGGATATCATTGCCTGCTTTTTGCTGAAAAAGTTTCTAAGTGTTGATTTTTGAAACATACAAATATTCCTCTAAAATCAGCCGAAATCCGAATTCTGATTTACTCACCTGTTATCAGGAGAGACCTCAGTGCTGCATCTTTCAGCCCAGTACTGGTCCTGAAAAGTAATTTTAACCGTACTTACCAGTAACTTGAATTTCCTTCCATAGGCTAACATTGACTGGTTTCACTTGGAAATTCTTCTAAGTGTGGAGTTTTGGAACTTTAAAATATTCCTCTAAAATCAGCCAAAATACGAATTCCGATTTACTCACCTGTTATCAGGAGAGACCTCAGTGCTGCGTCTTTCAGCCCAGTACTGATCCTGAAAAGTAATTTTAACCGTACTTACCAGTAACTTGAATTTCCTTCCATAGGAATCCATTGTCTGGTTTTCAGCAGAAAAGTTTCAAAGTGTCGATTTTCACAAACTACAAATATTCCTAAAAAATCGCCTGTATGACTTAAACGCATTCTTTCAACTGTTTACAGGAGATGCACCAGTGCTGGATCCAGGATCCAACACTGAGTAAGAAAAAGTAACGATAACAGTTTTTAACTTCTAAGTGAATTTCCTTCCATAGGATAACATTGGTGATTCTATGAGAAAAAGTTTCTAAGTGTGAACTTTTAAAGTACAATAATATTCCTTAAAAATCACGACTGTAACCAAAACGCTTTTACTCAACTGTTTACAGGAGATGTCCCAGGACTGAATCTAGGATCCAGTAATGTGGTTAGAAAAGTAATCCATAAAGTAACTAATTGCATTTAACTAGAAATTCACATTGAGCTGAATGTTGCATTGTGTTTGAAAATGTGTTGCCCATTGCAACAACTGTAACTACTGTACTTAAAAGTCTATTGCCTATGTGCAAAGTAATTAAACTAAAGTAATTCATTCTGAGAAAGTATTTTTTGTAATGTAATGTATAATGTAATTACAATGTAATTTAAAAATAAAATATGTAAAAAAAAATTGTTTCTAAAAAATTTGGAAATCAGTATGAAAAAAATTTATATAACAATTAATACATTTAAAAATTGTCATTTACAAAACCTTTGAAATTCACTGAAAAAACTGTAGGTTTCAGACATGTTATAGTTACAAATTAGCATTTAAAAAACCTTTGAAATTCACTGAAAAAACCATAGGTTTCAGGGACGTTATAGTTACAAATTAGCATTTAAAAAAACCTTTGAAATTCACTGAAAAAACCATAGGTTTTAGGGACAGTTATAGTTAGTTGGACATTGCACTCGTACAAAACCCGTGAAATTCCCCCGTTATAGTTAGTCCAGCTAACTATAACTCGCGCCCGCAATGCACTGCTGATGACGTCACATATTACATCACTCATGACATGGTCAGTGACATCACTGATGACATCACTGATGACATCTCAAATGACATCACTGATGACATCATCCACGTGATAATCTGATGCACCTCCTCACACCCTAATATAACCTTTGATACACCCACTCTAAATTACAGACTGCCATTCGCAAAACCATAGACACTCCAACACCAATAACTACATACCCACTCACTGATTCTTAGGTCTACGCACACATCCACTCACTCACCCGTACAGTCACTCATACTTACGGTCACTCAGTACAGGACTATCATATGCACTCATACTCCTATATAGACACTCAAACACCGCCACTCATCCATAGAGGTACTCACACACCTAGTCAGTCATGCAAATAATTAAACACACTACCATTTACTCACCTATACAGTCATACACACACCAGCTCACTTACTCATACAAATAGTAGCACATTCTTACGCTCTTATACAATCACTGATACAAGCACACACTCATCCATACAGCCACTATCACAATCACTCACTCTCGCTTATAGCTATTTATATACTCCAACACACATATATACTGCCTTTCACATATGTAGTTACTCACACATGTACCACTGGGACATACATTCACTCACTAACACACTCTTACACACACTTACCCACCCATACAGTCTATCACAGTTGCACTCTTAAAACCATCCACCCAGTGAATCACCCACTCACACATCTATGCACAGAGTTGCACACACCCCTCCCACACAAACACTCAGGCACCCATACAGATACTCAGACAAGCATTCAATAACTCATATAGACACTCATGTAGCTATTCACAAACACATGCAGCCACTTACACAGCAACAGACAGACGGATACAGACATTCACCCAGTTTAGTCACTAACCCATGCATTCAGTAAGATACGTTAAATCACTCACTTATAGAGTCAGTCACGCACCTACTAAATCATCCATACAGACACTTACACACCCACTCATTCTTCAATACGTCTTTTCCTATATATATTAAAAATATATAAACTTTACAGAAACACACAGTCACTGGATGATGTCATCAGTGATGTCATCAGTGATGTCATTTGAGATGTCATCAGTGATGTCATCAGTGATGTCACTGACCATGTCATGAGTGATGTAATATGTGACGTCATCAGCAGTGCATTGCGGGGCGCGAGTTATAGTTAGCTGGACTAACTATAACGGGGGAATTTCACGGGTTTTGTACGAGTGCAATGTCCAACTAACTATAACTGTCCCTAAAACCTATGGTTTTTTCAGTGAATATATATATGCATATATATATATAATGTAACACTATTATTAAAAACAAATATTTTATATTATAGTCAATTCTTTTGGTTATTTTTAAAATGTACTACTGTAAAAACCATATGCGTATATGTTGAGACACTCGCCACTCACCCGAAGACCGGGTTTTTTCACAGGGTCAATGTCTCGCCCCCCTCTCCTTCCTAGCACTCCCTTTGATGTTATGGTAACAGCAATCAACCAGCAAGAGTCCCAGAAGGGAAAGGGTGATGGGACAAAATAATAAAAGAAACCTTGGTGGTTCTGCTACTGGAGATCTGGACGCCGCCTTGCACGAAGCACTGCCCACTGTATTAGACTTCCTACTTCAAGTTATGTATTCTAAGAGAGGAAAACAGTATTACTAGGGACATCACAGTACTATTCAATGATTTACTTTTCCATGCTTTACGATCAACACCCACCTCTATCA